>JADLZK010001513.1:1200000-1800000 GCA_015847255.1 Hyparrhenia diplandra | reverse complement strand
AAAAAAAAAGTATTTTGGAAAGTCCAAGATCATGATTATTCCTCATGTTGAGTTTTTTTTCGCTTCTTGCTGAATTCCTAGTCTCTAAAATGGGTCGGCCTACAGATGAAATTCAAAAACAAGTTACTTGCATGTGAAATCTTAAACCCAGGGACAAGAAAAGTTGTGAAACAACTGCATCCAACCGTTTAATAATGAGCTACCTGGATGGCTGGTTCAAAAGATACGCTAGTTTTCCTTGGCATGTAGATGTAGTGTCCACTAATTCAATTTTGCCACAAATTTCAACTGATTTCCAAATTTCGAAATCCAAATATCGGGATAGCGGGGATTTACAAATATCGGGACCATGTTTGTCCATTAATAATGAGCTAGTCTTCGTAACACTAGCCGTGTGTTTGGTTGGGGAACGAGTTCAACCGGACGAGCCGACCCGTTTTTTGAGGTGTTTGGTTGGGGAGCGCGGGGGGCGGAGCCAACCCCGAGGCGAATATTCGCTCCAGGATCTTGGGTTCGCTCCATCCCCCAAATTTGGCGGACGGAGGCGAACCCAAATTGGTTCCGTCGTCTTCTCAGCGGGGCCGTCTTCTCTCGCTCTGTTTTCGCTGGAGCGAGGCCGAGCGACGGGCTGGCCCATCGGCTGGCGTCGGCGGGCCTGCCGCCGCCGCGCGCCATGGTCAGCGAGGCTCGAGCGCCGCCTTTCTCCTCAGCGCGACGGCGGCGGAGGCGGATCCATGGTTTGGCTGGCGTCGGCGGATCCATGGCCGGGGCGGGCGTCGGCGAGATCCATGGCGCGGGCGGGGTCGGAGATCCATGGCGCGCGGCGGCCACCAGCTGGCGGCTTCCTTGGCGGTAGAGAGTCGCCCGTGGCGAGCTTCGCCAGCTACCTGCTGGCTTCCAAGTAAATGAGCGAGGCGCCCGCCAGATGGCGGTTCGCCGCGCGCGCTCGCTCACCCGCCCCCCATCCCCGCGCCGCGGCGCGCTTTCTGGCGCGGGCGGCGCTCTCTGCGCGGGCGGCGGCGGCGCTCGTGCACGCGTTTAAGCGTACAAAGGAAAAAGAAGAGGAAGGCGAAATTTTAATTTAGTTTCTCTTCACGGGTTTCGATGTAAAAATGCTAGAAAGAAAGATTTGCTGATATAGGCTTGGCTAATTTTTAAATAGTTGAGGGGTCCCGATGCAAAAATGCATCACTAATCGGTGTTATCTTCCCATCCAACCCACATTCTCAATTCCTTCAACCAAGCATGGGATGGGTTGACTCCGTCCCCAAATTCAGAGTTACAACCAAACACCGATATGAGTTCAACCCAATCCAAAAAGGGTTGGATCCAACCTATCCTACTCAACCCTCAACCAAACACACGCGGTAGGAGTAATAATTTACAAATTATTGAACATTGGTTTCTCATTCTCCTCTTGGGAACAGCGGGGATGCTATACTGTCAGTGTCAGCCAACGGTAGAGATGTGACTTCACAGAGTGGGGCCCACTGGCGTGAACAGCTAGGCGGCCCACAGCTAGGCATGCATTAGCCAGTAGCAGTAGAGTACGGTACGGAGGAGCAGCGATGACCGTCCATGAACGACTAGTAGTGTACTAGGAGTAGGAGTGTTCAGCAGTAGCAGCAGAAAAAAGTTTGGGAGCTCCTCGTGACACCACGGTAAATCAATTTAATATTTTAAAAAAATGTTATCATGAAAACTCTGGACATGGAATTTTAATATCGCAATCAACCAAACTAGTCCAAGTTCAATAGCTAGGGTCGACCGCGGAAAAAACTACTCCAAGTACAAAGAACCTGAAATGAACCTAAATCAACATTGTATACCACAATAATTATAAAGCTATTGAAATTAAGTACAAAGAACGTGAAATCAACCCACAGAACCAAAATTAGCAATGTGTATCGTGACAATTATAGGGCTACAAAGATATGAAATCAACACAATTACTGCACGTTCAATACACTCGACCGACAATTATAAGGCTACAAATTTATTAGTATGAAGAACGTGAAATCAACACATGAAACAAAAAATCAGCAACACATGGTGATTAGAAATCTATTAAATTCATTAGGAGCAATGTGAAAACAACCCATAAATCTAAAATCAGCAATACTCATACATAGGAATGCACACGCGTCTTTTGATCCTATACATACATAGCTAATTAGCTAATTAAAAAGATGCACATATATAATATAGTAGTGTCTACTAGTTGGAAACTTAAAGCTGACACCGCCTCATGTAATGGTCATCTATCCATCCAGAGTGACAGTCCTAAAAGTCTTTGCTGGGTCATCAAGGCTTGCAAACAAAGTGTGCTTATTTTTGAAAGCAGGAGCACATGTGGAACCCCTAGCCGTTGAGGGGCGCCCCACAGCTGCCCCGGCCGTCCGGATCCCATCCGACGGCTCCCATCGCACGACCGTTGCGTTTAAACGGCACGGACCGCCCTTCCCCTTTTGGGTCGCCTCCCCTATTTTTACGAGAGAGATCGATCCCGTGCCCATCTCTCTCCTCCGCTCCTCGCCTCCTCCTCTTCTTCTTGGCTTGGCTCCAGCCACCACCACCAGCAAGCGGAGAGGCGGCGAGGCCGAGTCCGTCAGGGGAGAGCTCCTGCCGTGCTGCGCTTCGTCTCCCAAGGTCCGTACGCGCGTGCTTCTCTTTCGCATCCGGCGGCGGCCGGCCATGGGGATGAAAAAGAGAGCTTGGTTCTTGGACCGACGCGTGCGTGCGTTCTTGAACGGGGTTGTTGTTCGTTGGGTGCGGTAGTCTGAGCTTTGCTGCTAGGGTTTGAATTGTTCCCCGCTCTTGTTTTGCGTTGGATTTGGGTTCTTGAGCTGAGACTCGCTTGGATCTCCGGTTGGATGGAGCAATTCAGGGAGAAGATTAGCTGAAACCGAGATTGCGTTCAGACTCGTACCTAGCTAGCTAGCTAGCTACTGCGGGCGGATCTTCTCCCGAAGATCTCCTTTTCGCTTCGAATTCCGTCCAAGAACGCCGAGAATTTGATCTGCCGTTCTCGGGAAACCGGAGTTCTCGCGAGCTTCCTGCCCCGGATTTCTCAAAGTTGCCTCTTTTCCTCTTCCCTGACTGAGCCTGAGCTGGAGGAGGGACCTCCTGCTTCTCTCAGAGTCCAGACTCCAGCTATGGAGCATACATCGGTAGCTCAGAAGCAGGATCTTTTTTTTAATATAGTTGCCCCGTATAATTCGGAGCGTTTTAATCTATTTCTTGGACTTCCTACGGTCCTACCTGCCGCATTTGTCGTCTTTGAGTCGCTCTGACGTAGTACTTCGATGCTGAATGTCACGCGATATTCAAACCAAAAGTTCTTGCTTTAAGTAGATCCGCGTGGCTCTTGGTGATTCTCATGTACAGTGTTCGGTTTGACTTTCTTGCTGCAGTAGCCCGTCAGCAATGGAGCATCTGAGATCTGAAAATCACCACCAAGGTGCTGCCATGGAGGGCGTCAAGTTTGCGCCGGAGATGGCCAACACCAACCGGAGAGCCCTCAGCGACATCAAGAACATAATAGGAGGCCCGCACCAGCACTTGGTTGTCAGCAAGAGGGGTCTCTCAGAGTAAGCCCCCGTCCCCCGAGCTGTATAGCTTCCATTTTGCAAGAACTGGATCTCTAATTGAGTTAATTCCATTGATTCAGAAAACCAGCTGCTGCTGTAAATACTAAAGATCAAGCTGGCTTTGTTGGACACCGTCCGGTCACCAGGTTTGTTGCACCTCACTTCTACTAGTTACTACTTACCATCATGTAACGAATTACCATGTATGTATCAGGTGAATGAAGTAGTGTGTCTTGCTCTTTTTGGCAGGAAATTCGCAGCAACATTGGCAAACCAACCTACAGTTGCCCAACTGGTAATATTCAGCAAAGATATTCAAATTGTTGCTAGTTGCTATGTGCACTGCTGTTTAGTTCCGTAAACTTTCCCATTATGGCATTATACAACTTAGAGTTGATGTAGTAGGAACCAGATTGTGAATGCAATGCACTGTCCTTTTGCTGTCAGTTAATACTTTCTGATAGATGCTGCTGCTTCTTATGGTAATTATGGCAATTCAAATATTTGATCAGTGTGCAAGAGAATTCAGATTTTATTTGCATGTAGCATATCAAGTTTTGGAATATTTGAATGTGTTAAATACTTTCTGATAGATGCTGCTGCTTCTTATGGTAATTACGGCAATTCAAATATTTGATCAGTGTGCAAGAGAATTCAGATTTTATTTGCATGTAGCATATCAAGTTTTGGAATATTTGAATGTGTTAAATACTTTCTGATAGATGCTGCTGCTTCTTATGGTAATTACGGCAATTCAAATATTTGATCAGTGTGCAAGAGAATTCAGATTTTATTTGCATGTACCATATCAAATTTTGGAATATTTACTATGTTTTTGCTGTGAAATTGACAATTCTTGGATGGCTGTCGCTGCAACTTGTGGTAAATATGGCCATTCAAATAACCTACTGAAGTCCTTTATATATATAAAAAAAGAACAGCTTTTGCATCTACTCTAGTATATAAAAATAAAAGTTTGATCTATGCACTGAATCTTCTAATTTGTGCTGACTGCTTTTGTATGTTGTGTCCATTTGAATATGCATATACATAATTCGAATATTCTACTATTCTTCACTTATTCTAGACCTTTTTGTTCATAAAGTGCCGGGCAACTTTCTTTCAGTTCACATCTGACATCTCCACATTACTACACTAACATCCGACCTTGTATCAATAATAAGTAGTAGTATTCATGCATCAGCTCAGATATTTAATTGCTGTGCAGGCCCCAATTGGAAGTGAAAGACTGAAAAGAAATGCAGATACAGCATTCCACACACCTGCAGATATGGAAAGCACAAAAATGACTGATGCCCCCTTGCCTATGCTGTCGGAGATGGATGAAATGGTAAATTGACATTTACTTTGCCCTTGGTAAGCATATATTTGGTAATTCTGACTAACACAAGTCATTTCAGATGAGCTCTAAACTGAAAGAGATCGAGATGGAAGATATTGAGGAGGCAGCACCTGATATTGACAGTTGTGATGCAGGAAACTCCCTGGCTGTGGTTGACTATGTAGATGAAATTTACAGATTTTACAGGAAAACTGTGGTACAACTCTGACCTTCTGAACCTGAAGTTATTTGCAATTTGTAATATCATTGTAACATTCTGTGTACATAGGGTGCAAGCTGTGTCCCTACAGATTACATGTCAAGCCAAACCGATATAAATGAGAAGATGCGTGGCATTCTAATTGACTGGCTGATAGAGGTGGGGATTTTAAGCAAACGTCTAAAGCTTTCAATTTAGCATTATTAATGTGCTCTGTAAGACCTTAAAATTCCATGTTTTATTTATTTCTTTTCTCAATGCAGGTACACTACAAATTAGAGCTGTTGGAGGAGACCCTTTTTCTAACTGTGAACATCATAGATAGATTCTTGGCACGTGAAACTGTGGTGCGGAAGAAGCTTCAGTTAGTTGGTGTAACTGCTATGTTGCTCGCGTGCAAGTATGAAGAAGTGAGCGTACCAGTGGTCGAGGATCTGATCTTAATCTGTGATCGTGCCTACACAAGGGCTGATATTCTTGAAATGGTAAACAATGTGCTGTATGTTCATCTTTAGTGAAACAGATAACTGACATTGAAATTTCTGCAGGAGAGGAGGATAGTGAACACACTTAATTTCAATATGTCGGTGCCGACTCCATACTGTTTCATGAGAAGGTTTCTAAAGTCAGCACAATCTGAGAAGAAGGTAAGAATATTCCTGACAAAATCATAGATAGATGAAATTTTCTGTACACCTGTTTCAATTTGCTGTACAAGCACATTAACCCCTGACAAAATCTATATACTACTGGACAGCTCGAACTCCTGTCTTTCTTCATCATCGAGCTGAGTCTTGTCGAATACGAGATGCTCCAGTTCTGCCCGTCTATGCTAGCAGCTGCTGCCATCTATACAGCTCAATGCACCATAAATGGGTTCAAGTCCTGGAACAAATGCTGTGAGCTGCACACAAAATATTCAGAAGAACAACTAATGTAGTTATACCTCCCTACTCTTTATATAGTACAAAAGGCGTACCTTTTCAGCTTGTGCTTACAGTTACATGGTCCCTTCTATGTTGCAGGGTTTGCTCCAGGATGATGGTTGAACTGCACCAAAGAGCAGCTCATGGAAAACTTACCGGGGTCCATAGGAAGTACAGCACTTTTAGATATGGCTGTGCTGCAAAATCGGAACCTGCAACTTTCTTGCTGGATGCAAGAACCTAAAGCTTGAACTAATTGGCTGGTTATACACACTCTACTACTTCCTTGGAAAGAGTGAAAGAGAGGTGTATATAGACGCTGCCCGACTAAACTGCAGAGTGGGATCTGCATATGCAACAGCTGTTGCAGCAACTATTTGGTGTGGGCTGGGTTGGTGTGTTGTTTGTTAGTTCAATAACTTAACATCAATGAAAGTGTTTGTGTTGTTTAGGTTTTTTTCCAATTATATCCATTGGAATTTAATTCTTTGTATCTTGGGGATTACCTCTACAATCTGAAAATAAACATTGATTGTGTGGATCTGCTGAATTTGTTTTTTCTGCACCTCTGCAATCTGAAGGATGCCTTTAGAGAAAAAGCTCCATCTCAATGCACTGTTGTTGTTGATATTTCTCCATTGTTACAGGTCTTGTATATTTGCAAAAAAAAAAAAAAAAAAAAAAGAAAGAAAAAATGTCTTCTGCTCATTTGTTCCTGATCTTAAATTATGTAGCATGTTTTCAGGTATGTGCATGGTATTATTATCAGATGCCATCAGTTCGATCCTTTTAGTATAGGATCAGATTTTGTAGGTATTATTTATCTTGGGGATTACCTCTGCAATCTGAAAATAAACATTGATTGTGTGGATCTGCTGAATTTGTTTTTTCTGCACCTCTGCAATCTGAAGGATGCCTTTAGAGAAAAAGCTCCATCTCAATGCACTGTCGTTGTTGATATTTTTCCATTGTTACAGGTCTTGTATATTTGCCAAAAAAAAAAAAAAAAAAAAAAAAGTCTTCTGCTCATTTGTTCCTGATCTTAAATTATGTAGCATATTTTCAGGTATGTGCATGGTATTATTATCAGATGCCATCAGTTCGATCCTTGTAGATATTATTTATCTATGCTTTGAACATTAAAAGTCTAAGTGCATCTGGAGGAGTAAAAGATAGCAAAGTAAGCAAAGAAGCTTGTGATCCATTGAATCAGAAAAGCACGAAGTGCTATCTACAACTTGGAATAGCACTTCGATTTGGGTTCTGAAGTGAGCTTGTAGTAGACTAGTAGCGCTCTGCCAAGACATACAAAATAATCAAGTTTACTGCTATGTGATTGTCTTATTAAAGTTTCCGGGGCTTCCGGTAGCAAAACAACTATGATGATTTTCGCCAACTTAATCCCAAATGATTATTTTGTGGGAAATGAAAAAAAAAACGAATATTTACTGAAAACATTCAGTGGCAATGCGAGGAATTATCCGTAGGGAGACCGAGCAATTGTTTGTAAAAATTTGAGAAAAATTGGTTAGGTTTTCGTGGTGACCATCTAGATTAATTCATCGACTTGACACGAGTGTTCAAATTTTCTTATATGTACTCTTCTAAGATATAGTTTTCCAAACATGCCGGCACGGCACTACACAACACTAGCACGGTGAGGCCCGACATGGCTAGGGCACGCCACGACGGGGCACGAGTGGGCGCCTCGTGTCATGTCGGTATCGTGTCGCCGTGCTAAGGTTGTGGCCCGACATGACATGACAAGATGGATTGAACCGTGCCACCGCACATCGCGCCCTGCTGAGCCCGCCGCTACACGTCGTGCCCCCGCACCCTTGCCGCGCCGCCCGACCGCGGCCGCGCCGCTACACTCTAGGACGGCTGCTCGTAGGAAGAAGAGGAGTTAGGGTTGGGAGGGAGAAAGAAGTTGGCTTATATACTTCATATGTCTCATCCAACGGCTCATATTCATCTAGTTTGATCCAACCGCGAAAATGACCGGGCTGACCCCATGCCTCCTGTTGGAGCGGGCCGTGCCGTGCCGGCACTATGGGCTGACTTCGAGGCCCGTGCATGGCCCGGCGTCGGGCCGGCTAGGCACAAGCACGCCGGCGAGGCCGGGCTAGACCCGTTCCTCGACCGTGCTTTTTTGTACCGGGAGCCTGTTTCAAGCAGCCCCGTTTGGAAATTTATACTATAAGATCAACATTGTTATTATTTCAGTGCTACACGATAACCCCTTAATAACACACATTTAAGGTGATTTTGTGAACTTTGAGATCTACGTTATAATCCTTTCTAAGGTGTTTCATAATATTATCTAATTGTTTCGTGTATGATTTAGGGCTCGGGCCCCTCCTTGTCCAGGGCCTCGGCGGTCGCACACCCCCGCTCCCCTTAGGGCTGGCCCTAGCCGACCGCGGACGCTCCACCGCCATTCATCGCCCATGAGCCCCACCGCGAAGAGTCCCACGGGGGACTTAGGGGCTTTGTAGGAATCATGGTGGTAGGGGACTTGAGCCCCCGTCCCCCGCTGGATCCGCAGCTGCTAGCATCGAATGCACCGCAACCGCACCGCCATCGCCGCCCATAGAGGAGGACATCACGATCACAGCGCCTTGAAGGTAAGACTCCTTTCCTCGATGATCTTTGTGACGGTAGGAAGCATCACGATTCACAACGCTGAAGGTGAGACCTCGTGCCTCGATGATCTTTTTCTCGTTATTAGGGTTCTACCGCCGCTAACCGTTCTTCCTTGATCTAGTGTTCGGCCACGCTTATCGCCGTCTTACGGGTCGACGTCCCTACTCTACCTTGGCTGGACCTCATAGCCGTCGCCTTTCATTGGTGCCACACCAAACTCGCCGCCGTGGTGTACTCGCCCGACTCTTACTGAGGCGCCAACTCGTCGGATCCCGCGGCCATCATTGAAGCCGCGACTACAACTACGTTTGGGTTCACGATGGCGGTGAGATCCGCCGAGCGCCTAGCCAACGCAGCCCTTGGCGGCCGGTAGGAAAGCTAGCTTTGTGTGATTGAGTACCGAGATAGGTATACTCCATGTTTATTGGAGGATGATGTCCCGGTTTGTGTACTTATACACTCGGAGGGGGCACTAAAGACACTCACAATGTAGACTCTAAAGTCAAGAACTATTTATTCAAAAAACTGAAATGTACCGTTATATTTTTGAGACGGAACGAGTAAGACTCTGTTTGATTTTAAAAAGGACTTTTTAGTCAAAGAGATTTTAAAACGTCCCTTCAAGAGAGTCTTTTGTGTAGAGACTCATAGAGTAAAGTCCCTCCATGTTTGGTTTAACCAAACGGCCTCAAAAGATTATCTGTGCAGCTAATCCAAGTGAAGTGGCAGCCACCCATTAATTCATTATTGTTACCCGTTTTCTGAAAAGGGATGGCTCTTTGTCCTGCACTGTTGATGAAACTTTGAGTTTAGAATGCCCTAGTACAGGTAGATTTTGTTGTGAAACATGTCGTCAGCGGTTAGGACCTTCCCCTCTCCGTCTCTCACGATCAATGTAGTAGATGAGAAGTAGATCAAGTAGACACAAGATAGGGAGACTATTCTTTATTCATCTGAATCTTCATTTTTTACAATGGAGGATCTCCCACGTATATATAGTCCGAATAAGTCCTAGAGTTTGGAAATCGCCCACACAACAAACGGACTAGGATTAGGATTCTTCCTTCTCCTCTTTCTATATTCCAGCCAAGGCCGGAGAGTTTCGGTAAGAGCCCACATATAAACGGACTAGGATTAGGTTTCATCCTTCTCATTTCCTTCTAGGAAAGAGTCCGTGTGTTTTACAACACCCCCCCTTGGGCGATTACCACGATATGCATATGCCTCGTCAAAAACTCCATCCGAAAACCCAGTGGGAAAAACGGTTCTTGGAGAAAAGAGTACATCACATTCGTTAATTGCATTGCACATGTTGTCTCATTAAAAACCTTGTGTGAGAAACCTTCTAGTAAAAACTCACATAGGGAAAAAGAGTACAACATTTAACCTTCTTGGTCATATATTCTTCAGGATACTCTATTCTTCGTGAATAGAATTTGATCTTCATAATCTATGCATAAACTTTAATGTCTTAGCAAACATGATCTTTATAATTCTAATGTTTTTCGCTTACCTTCGAGGTAAATTCAATAAAATTGCTCCCCCCTCACAAAGCCATCATTTGAATTTGACTCAAAAGTATGGCTTATAGTTCTTCCACGAATTATATGGGTATAACAAAGAGCAATATGCTTCATGCAAAAGAACCACTTGTTGTGTAAAACAAATAAATTTTATCCTTCAAGATAATAAATCCTTTCGAGAGGATTACGGGGGAAAAATAAGTTCATATTCAACATCTTCTAGATAGTGTATCAAACTTATACAAGCTTGAATACTTTATAGTTCTTAATGGATTTTGAAATGGTATATTCTACAAATCTTCAAGATTTTTATAGTACCACTCAATAATAAATCCAGTTTTGCATTTTGGTATTTAGGGGATAATTTAAATACCAAAGTCACCATTATTCTTTCTATTGCATTTAGAGGATGATAGATTCATTGCTAGCATTACACTTTCTCGAAAGTGTTTGTATGACACCTTCATGGTGTTTAGAATTTCTCATTCTTTCTCTCGGGTCTATATTCACTTCAAGGATCAATGGTGTTTTCTTCAAGAATTGGCTGGTAATCCTTTAAGGATGTTATCACTTTCTAAGAAAAAAATTCTCTTACTCGTGAGATACATTCTCTATTATATGAGGGATTGTTATGTGATATACACAATGAGAGTGTTATTCACTATGAAATCATTCAATGATTGTAATCCTTCTAGGACATGCTCTTCTTGAGACTTGAATATTCATTCAGAATATATGTACCTTAGACTTCAATACTTAGTATGAGATTTCTACAAGTTGCGATTTATATTCTTCGGGAACTATATGGATTTTCATAATCCACTTATTAACCGCTGCATATTCAATATTCATTTGTTTCATTTGCCGGAGATATTGTAGAACATTCATTTCTTCTTAATAGGAGATTCAACCTCAATTGCTTTCTTCATTGACCCGATATAATCGCTACAAGCGATTTTGCCATGGACTTTATTTTTTTGGATCCGGGTTCTCACAAGAGAAACTTTTCGCAATTAAAGAGGTAGTGTTGTCGACAACTATTTTCTCTTCTCCCAATACTCTCACAATGTGAGAATATTTTATCTCTGTCATTTCCCAAACAAGAGATGGTATATTGTTTCTATATATCCAACACTAATGATGCGCGCTTAGTATGTTGGATTTCATCTTCATGATGATCCTCTTCATGAGGTGCTCAACCTTCTTCATGAGGTGTTCTCTTCATGAGAATGGAGGAGTTTTATTTTATTTCTATTCAACAAGTATACACAAAACTAGAACCCACAAAGCGTCCCCAGTAGATTTTAGTTTGATAGTATGCAATATTTAGTTTACTATTCGTAAACAAAACTTCGGGTTATAACTTCAAGTTATTACTCCTCTCATTTATAAAAATATCCGGCATATGCTCCGCTTCATGCTTTCACAAGAGCATTAGTCAAACTATTAGTTGACTTAGTGCGTGATAGTATTCCTGCTTCAAGCTTTAAAAAAATTTTCTAGATCATTTTTCTTCTCTCGGAAATAATATTTGGCATTCAAAATAGGCTTTCTCTCCCCTAATGCCAATATTAGATCTTTAATAGCATACTTCAATAGATATCCCCTATCATGGGCTTAAAACAATTCAAATTCATATATCTTCAACTACAAGTGGAGGCCCATTTATGTATGCTATGATTAGGTTTTATGGAAAATATTCACGCACATATTTAAACATGGGGTTATTATTCATTATGCAAAGTGAGCTAGTACTTAAAGTGCACTTAAGAATGTTCATCATTCCTATGAACTCGAGGGATGTTCTCTCCCCTCGATATGCACAAAACATAGTTTAGAAAAACTATTTCATTCTCTAGCTTCTTTATTATTTAGCCTAATAAATTGATCCAAGTACTCATACAATTAAAAATATGGACCATATACTACGAAAATATAGATACGCAACATACAAGTTCACATGGAATTTCTTCTAGAATTTTCTAATTGCCATCAATGCAAAAAAATCCTTAATGCCTTTTCTTCATAAATCCCAAATCATCATAATTGTGTTATCCACTATCTTAGTTCCACAATAATTCATCCCATCAAATGGGTTAGTCTCCATTGAGAAAATTTCATAAACTCACTCCCCCGATCTTAGGTCGCTCGGCCCTAGATCAATCTATTGCTTATGCATACAATGCATCGAAAGCAAAGCAAAAATTTCATAAACTCACTCCCCACGATCTTAGGTCGCTCGGCCTAGATCAATCTATTGCTTATGCATACAATGCATCGAAAGCAAAGCATTCCTTAGTTCAACGGGAACCATATAGACATAGCATGCTAGCTAGCCAATTTGATTATGAGAGAAGCACAAAGATAGCTACTAGCCACAATTATAGCTGCTATGCTAATATTCATGCAAGAGTGGAGATACTTGTAGCTCAATGAGATACATATGCAGATTTGTAATGTGAAACGTTAGAATTCGATCTAACATAATAGATAACAACAAAAAAATAAAAGCTACAAGCTTACTTGCAATTAGTGCAGAGAAAGTTAACTTTCGGTTCTGAAGGGACGCGGGCAGAACTTCAAGTCCCGATACATGCACTTTAAAATTGATTTAGGATGGCTATGCCTATTAAATATATATTATCCACATTTTCTTATGCCTTTATCCAAAATTACTCCCCCTTTTCATGCCACAACTACTTCAAGTAGTAATTGCTTCAATCATTATCTATGAATATCAATTCTAATGCATCCATAGAATCCAAATCATACTTCTAGTATTCAATGATTATGACATGAAATTCGCATATCCAATGTACTATTCAGGTGTACACCATAGGACTCGGGGTAGAATATAATTTCTAGTGTCAAGATAAAAAATTAAATACTTAGGATTATACAATTTTTTGGCTAAATCGATCCTTCTAAGACCGGTTAATATGCCAAGATAGTCCAACTATTCATGTGTTTTTAGGAAATTCAGTTTTCCATCTACCTACATGGTAGTGATGCACAAAGAACTATAACCTTCGTGGCTAATTAAGGCTTCTTTTGCGGATAAAAATAATACAAAATTTATTTTGATAGGCAATAGGCAATTTGTTTATATGTGAAAACATATAAATCTAATTTATTCCATGAGAAGTTCACACATATTACTTCAAGTAAAAATTGCAACTAAGAATAATAAATATTTCGTATTAGTCTTCGGCTAACAAATTAACCATTGACCACGTAATTCAATAGGAACTAAAAATTTAATGCACCACCACCACTTCTATCAATACTTCGGGATATGAAATTTAAAAGACAAGTCTATAAGCACATGATTTAGTTCTTCTTCAAGAGAAACTTTATATATTGTAAATAATATGCATTCTCGCATGTCAAACTTCTATACTTGACAAGCAAGTAGCTTCATGCTTTATTTCAATAAATAGTTATGATATGTAGTCACAAGCCTTCAAGCGAAGGTAACATATGCAAGCCACATATTTAAAATTATTGCAATCAATAATATCCTGGTTCATAAAGTCTGTCTAAAAATTCTAACTCAATTTCCATGAGTAGTTTCGATGGTAAATTCAAATACTTCAAGTATTACCTTACTCTTTGATATTCTTATACACAAGAGATACTTCTTCGAGAATGTAGATTGATATAGTCTTATTTACCATCTTGTCTTCTAGACATTTAATGCGAAGCTTCAAGCTATTGTTTATAGAGCAAAGATTATAAGCATATACCTCATGCAAAGTGAGTTCCATAATGTACTTGTTATTTTTCTTGGCCATATACTCATTCTAGAGAGTAATCGAGAAAATATATATATATATACTTGAGTTTACTACACTTCGATGGTAGCAAAAATATCCTACATGGATTTAATAATGACCGTAACAAATACTTTTACTTTTGGAGTAGTTCTAGGATATTGCTTCTTCTTTTTAAGGCATGCAAAATAATGTAACTTGAAAGATGTGCATATAAGTTTACTACATGTAAACTAGTAGCAAGGTGCAAAAAGATAGTGGATGGTTACTCAAAATATTCTTAGAAGCATCCTAGCATTTTTTCAGATTATGGTATATGCAAATTTCCGAATTTATACCAATCATTCATTCATCCAAAAAAATTCATATGCTAGGGAAAGCAAATACGAGCCTCTCAATGGTGATAAGTCTAAGGTCTGCAGGGATTTAGAGAGCTCATATATATATATACCTTATACCATATTTCTAGAGTAAACTAAAAATTACGAGGGGTTTTGTCCACCCTAAAATATAAGCCATAATATATATATCGAACAATTCTGCAAGAATATACATTACCTATACTTGAATTATGCAAGAATCATGGGCTATTAAGGGTTTGGGCAAAAGCCCAACAGGGACCGTAGACGACAAGTAAACATGCAAGCCACTTGCCCAAGATTGCCATGATTGCGTGTTGGCGTTCGGGCCGTATTCAAGTGGGATTGTGGCCCCTGTAATCTTCTTGTGTAAAACCTTACGCTGGTGTCGGATTTCATATGTACTACACAAGTAAGAAAACTAGGGAAAGGAGCTCACGTGCTCTTCATGGCAAAGGAAACACGTAAGAATTTCCTATTTGTTTTGTGTGTGCGCGCTGCTGCTAGTGACTTTTGTGTTCGATTTGCGAAGTCCGGTTGGATGCCCGGCAAAAGCCCAAGTTAGTATGTTTGGCGTCTTGAGCCAACGGTGACACGCGACGTAGTCGTGATTCGACACGGCAACATTGCTCGATGCATACAGGGCCGCAAATTGCTAGTGCAGCGCTGAACGCAATATTCAGCCACGAAGCCACGAAGACAAATAAATACCGCAAGTATTAATTCTTGTTTTGCTCTCTTTTTAACCCCATGCTATTGGTGACGTGCAAGTCAACATATATTTTTTTATATAGGCATATACTTATATTTACTCTAGCATGCATGTATACGTTCTTCGGGACGATGGTGGCAACAACTTGTTGGTCGATGGTTTGGATTCGATGCATGATTCGGATGCAATCCAAACTTGATTAGGGCGTTAATAACTCAATTGTTGTCGACTTCTTGCCGATATGTTCGTGGCTCTTCTTCGAGTCCGATAGTGTTACTGCAGGTAACTTTAATAATGATGAGGATAGATCTTGCGGGGATCATACAAGTGGTTCTAATCTTAATTTGCATGGCCCGTGGTGGCTATCGCACCGTGATGGCCACTAGCCCATCGTACAAGTTGTCTTCATGCACATTTACTGTTCATGGTATATACGGGTATGTACGTACTTTAATAAATACTACACGTACAGATTTACTTAAAATACAAAACCTAACACAATGGTTAGGGTAAACACACAATCTACGATCACGTGCTTTCGTACCTTTTGTTCTTAATAATTCGAGGAAAAAAACGAAGTCGCGCGATAGGGCGGTTCGGCTAGGCCGGGGACCCGCGGGCGTGGCGATGAGTCGATGTAGTGCAGATTTGTAGCGGGAAGAGGTAGCGGATCCGTTCCGCTAACAACGCCGGGAATGTCGACGTCGTCGGCGTAGTCGCTGGGCGAGACGCCGGTACGCGTCGATCGCCGAAGATCGGGCGGCAGCTTCAACGGCGATGTCGACGAAGAGCTTGTCGTGGCGATAACGTGTTGTAAAATATGTCGTCGGCCGTTAGGATCTTCCCCTCTCCGTCTCTCACGATCAATGTAGTAGATGAGAAGTAGAACAAGTAGACACAAGATAGGGAGACTATTCTTTATTCATTTGATGAATCTTCATTTTTTACAATGGAGGATCTCCCACGTATATATAGTCCGAATAAGTCACTAGAGTTTGGAAATCGCCCCACACAACAAACGGACTAGGATTAGGATTCTTCCTTCTCCTCTTTTCTATATTCCAGCCAAGGCGGGAGAGTTTTGGTAAGAGCCCACATACAAACGGACTAGGATTAGGTTTCATCCTTCTCCTTTCCTTCTAGGAAAGAGTCCGTGTGTTTTACAAACGGATTTTTCGTTAAAACAAAAATATTCATCATGTCAAGTCAAGATCCAAAATTTGAACTACGATCTGGGAGTTGCCAGAGAACGAACGCAACAGCACAAGGAAAAAAAGATGAGAGGGGGACCAGCAAGAGAGCGCGAGAGAGATCCTGATTGACCCATCCGACAACAGACAGCGACGGCAAACAAAACCAGAAACGCTGGGGAGCATGTGACGCAGGAGAAACAATTTCTCTCACCGCCGTTCCTGTCTCCCTAGCAACCACGATTCCGCCACCTAATCCTCTGTACATCCATGCTCCCCACCCAATCCCAAATAATCCTACGGAACGCAGGCAAAGCTTGTTTTTTTTGTTCTCTCTTGTGTGCCAGTTGGTTTGGATTGATTGATGGGACTCTCTGATTGATTGTGGAGGAGGAGTCTTGCTCTCCCGGTGGTCGGTTTTCGTTGATCCCTCCTGCATTGTGGTTCGCTCCAGCTCAGATCCGATTCTCTAGGTTCGTATCCTTTCGTTTAGCCCCCCTTTTTTATTTGACTAGTTAAACGCCCGTGCGTTCTTCTGGGATAACTAAATTTTATATAAAAACACATGAATCGCATGATAAGATAACAATACTATTAAATTAAACAATAATATTAAAGTGACATTTAATCAAAATAAGTTTTGTGAAAGTAACACAATCAATCATGGATATTGTAGGTTTTTAAACTCTATTTTATGGGCTTCTTCGTAATTCACCTAAGATAGTAACATGTCCGATGCGTTGTTACGGGATAGATAAACTTTTATGTAAAAAACACATGGATCGCACGATGAGATAACAATATTATAGGTTTTCAAAGTAATGCTTATGTTTACAGTATATTTTCACGAGATCTAGCTAAAGGATTAGGTTGAGGCCCTTGCGGTTATGACAGACACTACTTTGGAATCTACCGATTTCCCTAGGGTTTATTTTCTTTCCCCTACTGTTTTTTGAGCACCCTAGGGAAAGATACGTTTCCCCTAGGGTTATATGGCAAAACCCTAGGGAAATCTGTCTTTCCCGACGAAAATTTTCGTTTTCGTCGGGACGGATTAAAGGAACGAGGGTTGGTGTCTTGTTTCCCTACGACCGTAGGGGAGGGCTCAACCAAACCCTATCTCTCCCGTGGCGCCCATCTCGTGTACATAAAGTTCCCCGTGATTTTTTTTTTTTTTTTTTTTTTTTTTTTTTTTTTTTTTTGCGCCGCGCACACCACCCAGTCCACCCTTGCTGAAGCTCCCTCCGACCTCTGCGCTATGTGGAGCACGCCCGGCGGCTGCAGGGCGGAAGAGCAAGGTGATAGCAAAGGTCGTGGATCCAGGTTCGTCGTGGGCCCTCATCCCGGTTGGGCGCGAATCTCGCCGCCGGCGGTTAGTTCCCCATCGCCGCGGATCCAGCACGCCGGCGTCTCTCTTCCCCATCCCGTAATAATAGCGTCGGCGTCGGCATCGGCATCCATGGCGGCAACGACGCAGAGCCTGCTGGATTTCCGTTCCCTCCGGGGCGGTACTCCAGCATCTTCGTCGGCGTTTCAGCGTTCAGATCCAACATGGTAGGCACCCTACACACTTGTATTTAGCAGATCCAATTTCAGCTTTGTGAGGGCGGGTGGTTGCAGCGCATAGGTGGTGCCGCGTACAGATTCTTGTGGTTGCATCAGGCAACGGCGAGCGGCCGGCTATCAGGCAACGGCGAGTCTTCTGATATCTGTTAGCTATGTAGAAAGTTTCTGAATTTTGCTATAAGTTCCTGTTAGCTATCTGTGGCAGGCTACAGCTTGTATTTTGTTATCAATTTAACTGCTATCTCATAGAGTAGACTCTATGAAATTGTGAGATCGTCATCCATGGCTGCCCTCTGTAAGCAAATTGTTTTGTTGTTCAGTGTGAGATCGTCATTCACTACCGATGTGTTTTCCCAGCAACTGATTTGGAACTAAGTTGATGGCTGTATGTAGGTCACACACTACACATGCAGCTGCTGATAGTCAGGAGTGCCACACACTTTAACTTGAAGCTAGGACTTTAGGAGTGCCGGTTAAAATGCTAATGAGATATTGAGACTGACTTGGTAATTTGGATACAATATATACTGCATGTTGCCAATAATATCCTCTTGATCTATACCTGTTAGTCCAATTGAGATCTTCTCTTTCTTTCCTTCAATTCACTACAAATCTTGGCCTTATCTGTTTATTTGCTCATGATTTCTCTACGGATCCATTATCCAGGTCTGCTCAAACGACAATCCCCAACAACGATGCTAAGATGAAGGTACTGTACAGATCGATTCTTTTTTTGTGCTACAAAATATCATTTGCAGTGTACTTTTTTTTAATCAATGCAGACAACCATGTATCATATGATGAATTGAGAGGCTGGTAACAACAGCGCTCCTTTTTGTACGTTCTGATTGTGCCAATAATTGCACAAAAATTTACTACATTGCTTCACCTCCACACGTGCTATGTCCTGTTAGTCCAAACTTACTTGCACACGACATGTTTGTTGAAATGACTCAGATAATTTTGTATTTGTTTTCTCATACCCTGTGCTTTTGGCTATAAGCCCCTGCCTCTTCCAAGATTCATTGTTAGTGTTGGGTCAAGTTTGTTTTTAATCCTTGCATTCCTTTCTTCTCTTCAGGAAGTGAGAATGACAAGATAGAAGCTGGCGTTTGCAAGCAGCCGGCCAACGAACAGGTGAGAATGCAATGTACCCATGTAAACCCCCTCCTCTCCATTTTTTTTGTAGTAGTAGAGATAAGCCAATGCAGTTCTTTTTTTTGTAGTAGTAGTATTTGAGAGGACATGATCTGCAGCTTATCGCTCAGAGTGTGTTTCAAGTGCTGAAAGCCACGTGATTTGTAGATTGCCAAAAGCTTGCTATCATCAAAGTTCCTACAGGTGTGTATGTGGCTTCTCAAAGTTATTTAACATGCTTTTCAAGTTATATACTATGCGTAAAACTGAAACTATTCCCACTACCTTTCCATAGAAAAATATTCATGCTGATTATAGCCTTGTGGAGTTGTACTTCAGTGCTAATTCAAAGTTATATACCATGCCTAAAACTGAAATTGTTCCCACTACCTTTCCATAGAAAAATATTCATGCTGATCATAGCCTTGTGGAGTTGTACTTCAGTGCTCATTCAACATGCTTTTCAAGTTATATACCATGCCTAAAACTGAAATTGTTCCCACTACACATTTTTCTAACTTAGACTTGCTTAATCTCAGGGCTGGTACCTTTGGCTCATCTCGTTCAAGCGGAAACTCCGGATGTAGGATCGCTTCTAGAGTATTTTGTGGCCATCCGAAAGTGGGACAAGTGTCGGAGCGAATGAGATTACAAGTGGAGTGAATGGAACTGCAAGAAGAACAATTTTCGTTCTTTTGAAACCATGAGTTGTAGTTGATCAACTGCTGAATATGTATGTCTAGGAATTGTATGGATTTGTGGTTATGAATTTGTGGATAATATTATAACTCTAAATATATGGATTTTTGTTTATGGTGGATGAAATGAGTCCTTATTATGGTCTATGTGAATTTGAAATATTTATATATTTGAATTTGAATACAAATCTGCATTTGAATTGAAATTAGAATTTGGTTTCTGTTATAATGTTCCCTAGAGTTATAATTCCTAGGGAAAGACTCTAAGGAAACTACTTTCCACGTGGACACCCTTACAAAGGTTGATGGCTGAGGAAGTTTCCCTAGGGGATGTAACCCCTAGGGAAAGAATGTTTCCCTAGGGTTTTAGTGAAAACCGTAGGGAAACCTTCTCTTTCCCGTCGAATTCTGCCCCAGGGGCCTTTCCCTCATTTAAATACCCTAGGGAAATAGTTTCCCTAGGGTTTTAGCCTTTCCCTAGGAATAATAACCCTAGGGAAACTTGCAGATTGTAGTAGTGAGATTGTTCTAAACCTTTGGGGACATCAGCTTAGATATCTCAAAGATTGCGCCTCTGTACCTTGATCATCTTCAGAGTCTCATGGCTGAACGCACAAGGGTGACTGTAGTCAAACTTGCATCCAATTTGCCCTTTCTAGACATTGATAAGGCTCTCATGTCTGATTGTCCCAAACGGTCTAGGTTTCTGAAATAGGAGGATGAAGAGAAGAACCAAAATTGAAAAACAGCCTATGTATTTCATCCATGAATTCAACACATACAATCAACATTATTAGGTAATGTTAATGATTAGCATTGAACGAAACCATTAAGAGATATTTGGACATATCATAGAAACGCAATTGAGTTCAGTTAACTATCTTTCCATCTAACCGTGTGACTACCTATATATGCAATTAAGGTAGTGTAGCACAAACTGACACCCAACATATTAAAGGCCTATTGTATGCCAATTTCAAATGATAACAAAAGATCAGTATCCGTTCAATGATAACAACTGATCAGTATCAGTCCAACAATTCCAGTCTTCAAGAAAGGAACGACAAGAAAGAAAGGGTTGCAAGAGTATTATGCTATAGCAAAAGAGGAACCATAATACTAAGAAACATCCGATATTAGTAACAAGATCAGTAGAAATGCTTAGTGCTAGCGTGCAGGTGCATAGTTCCTATTTAATTTCAGCATACTATTTGCTTGTAAAAGATCACAAGGAACCTGGTAGGGCACAAAGTTGGCTGCTAACAGCCTAACATCCCATCGACGGCTGTGCTCTTGGACCTCTAGCTCCTTGTCGCTGCAATCTGTTTCTGTTAGTTGATAGCTTGCTACAGAGGGACCATGATAGCTTTCTGTTAGCCTGACTGAGACCTCAACTTTGCCACACTTCGCGGCTCCCTACCAGGCATGATATCCTGTACAAAACAACATAATAGTGTTACTTAGTGATAGGAGAACATGGATACATCACAAATTCACAATTAAGGCAAAATCCTGCGCTTAATATACTAAACTGTCAAGGAAGTAGCTGATGAAATAAGAAAGGGTGCATTCTAACATTAAAGTGAGCAGCACAAGGAACTCCATATTTGAGATCACTATGCTTTACTTTCCCACCTGAAGGTCCACGGAGAAGAGGGACCACAGTCCTCTCCATCTTGACAGCAATAGTTAGGCAAGCAATTGATAAGAACTGTTCTAACCAAGGCATGCCATGCTCATGCTACAACAACACATCAAGATTGCAATTTTGAAATGCTACCCTGCAAGGACACTTACAAGTTCAAAGGCCAGCATTTTGTTGTCATCTTATTCTACAATAAATAAATAAACCAATAAAATAGTGGATGAGGGAAAGAATTAAACAGAACCACATGCTCAAATACCAAAGTTAAAGTGGCATTAATCCGAAAGAAATCTCATATATCCATATATTTCGTAAGCGTCAATAATTAAATACCAAAGTTAAAGTGGCATTAATCCGAAAGATAAATTATGGAATTAATATAGTCACGGTTTGGATCTTTATTGTCAGCTCGATTCTATATCGCCAGTCTTCATTGTATTTACCTGTTCAATCAAAAGCACTTTAATGTGTCTTGGATTCTACAAGGAAACTACTGGCAGAAATTAAGATTTACATGTTCAATCAAAAGCACATGGATGGATATAGCAGTATCTATCTTATTCCAAAAAAAAAAACCTTATTCCAAAAAAAAGGATGGGCCAAAAGCAAAAAAAAAAAAAAAAAAATAACATTAGCTAAAGACATCTGAGGGAGTAAAAATTTGACAACACTGGTTTCAGCAAGCAACAGGCGCAAATAGAAAGAAAAAATAGAAAAGATTAACATAGATGATCCACAACTGGTATTTAAGAATTAATATTTTAGAAAATAGACAGAATTTTAGCTCTAGGTTGGCATAATTAGGTGTCTGTTCCTAAACCACTCTAATGCCTGACATCCATGCAATTGCAACACTTTGCTCTGGTACTTAGAGCATAGCTTCGGTGCTTTCAATTGTCCACCAAGGAAATTTAGATGGCTAGCCTATTAGCTCAAGAAAACTTGAGGTGGTGTTTCATGTTCAGATAAAACATACTTTCTATCAGTTGAAAATAATACCCTTTAGATATCGAGGTTAATCAATTGAATTTTGAGTACACAAATGAAATCTACATCCATGTATTTGAAAATCATGTCATCTCCTAATAGATAGGTTTGCCTAGAAACATGGAAGGAAGCTACAATACGATAGAACCCACTGAAGTAGTACCACATATTGTGTTTGGAAGTAGCTTAACTATATTATGTGGCAAGCCATTGATCCAAGCCCCAAACGAAGTACTCCCTCCGGTTTCCAAATAAAAGTCATTCTGGACATGATTTCACACACCAAGGAGTGAAATAACATAGTAAACAACACTTAGATTGAGTTCAAGCATTAGAATTCGCTAGGTCAGAACAGAAGAGAACCTCCTGTCATTTCTAATAGATGCGCAGGTCAATTTCCAGTTACCATTTATGGTGCTTTCTTGAGTCATGATATTTTCTAGCATTTTCATGCCTTTTGTGCATATATGTCCATGTCGTGTGCTACTTTGGCCAGCTTCATTCCATATCATAGTGGACCAGGTTTCTGCGTTTAAACCAAAAGCTTTTCCAAAGGTACTAACATATATATATTCTAAAGGCTTCTCTTTGATTTATCTCAAGTGGTCAATAGGTATTACCTCCATGCATCTTTTCAGATTGTATTTTACTGCTATTCCATTGACTTGTTGCTTGCATAGCACACTTGTATTGTTACCTGTATAGCAAATATCGCAAACCAATCAGTAAGATGGAGGGAAGCCACGAAAATGTCTTGTCTATGGCAGTGGCACTATATTGCAGTTGTTTCATTCCTAGTTCATATGTATACGCCTGTGATTCATGCTAAAGGCGATATATTTTTAAATCAAAGCATGTAGATTTAACTCTAAAGATTCTCATTCTACCTCTGGAAAATCTTCCACTACCATCCTATATTTGAAAAGCTATAACTCGCATTTGTTTAGCCCCAAATCTGACGAAATTGATAGAGCAACCAACTAACTGAACAATAACAGAAACTGTACAATGCAGCTAGAATATATCGCTTCCATGTATGATATATTAGACTTGCACATATGATATATTAGACTTGCAAACAATGCCAAATTTTCCAAATTTACAGGGAAGAAGATAAAAGAGTCGTCCCATGGCTTTTCATTGTAAGGTGGCTTCCAGCATATCCCCAGCTCGAAAATGATCTGTGAATTAATAAATTTTTGAGTGATTTGGAGTTCAGATTTGAAAAACAATACACCTTGTTATAAAAATGATAGTATGAACTGAGCACTTCTCGTATGGGCATTCCATCAAACACATGGGATACAGGGTAGTTCAGATCTGAGATCCATGTATATGGAAAATTCGGCAAATTTGAACCCTACATGCACCCCACTGCAGCATGCGTACACAGGGAGAAGAGGTGGGAGGGAGAAGAGGCGATGACGCACCGTGCTGCACTGGGAAGTAGATGTGCCGCTGCAGATGAGCGGCGGCCGGCCACAGGCCGGTGGCCGGGGCTGCCGCGTATGCCTCAAGCGGGCAGGCCGGGCCCTCGCCGCGGGCGATCGGGCGTCGTGCCGTCGCGACAGAACGAGCCGCAAACGTACATGGCAGCGGGCGGCGGTGCTCAGAGCGTAGGAGACACTTGGAGAAGAATCGCAGAGACGGTGGGCGGCGTTGCCGCGCCGGTGCCGCCGCCGCCCAGGTCAATACGCCGCTCCAAGGGAGCCCACGCAGGGCGCCCACCTGGGCTGCCCGGGCCCGGGCCGAAGCACGGAGAGGTTGAACGCGGTGAGGGAGAGCAGGGAGACACGGCAGGTGCGCGCCTTAGGAGGAAGGGATCCCGAACTCACCTTGACCCGCGCCGCAGCCTTTGTCCGCTTCACCGTGGGGGTGGGGGCGTCCTATGATCCCGCTTACGCTATATCCTCAACAAGGGCGACGAGAGCCCCGAGATCGAGAAGAACTTTATCCTCACGGCCGGGCGAGCTGCTCCTCCCGGCTAGATCGGCCGCGGGGGCCGCCCTCCCTTCACCACTGGCACCGCAGACTGCGGTGGGGGCCGGGATTTCAGTGCGTCGCGGCGGCGGCGGGTTGGCGAGGTCGTCCGAGGCTTCGGTCGCAGGGTCCGCATCTTCGGGCGGTCGCAGCCGCCACGCCCGCCGGGGAGCAGGGGGTTGCCGTGATTTGAGGAGGACCGGGGTTTCCTTCTAGGATGGATCGCGGCAGCCGGCAATCCGCATGCATGACGTGAAGGGGTTTCCTTCTATGATTGGGCGCTGATTTTCGCCACAAAATATAGATTGCATGTACGAGGAAACCCCCCGGGGAGAGGACGCGGGATCGCACGGGTGGAGGCGGAGGGGAACTGAAAATTTTGATGCACCCTCCGAAAGTCTTACTTTCATCCTTTTTAGGTAGTAAAGATAAAGATTCTTTCGTTGCTCGGCGGTGACGAGTAGTTGGTTGGCCATTTGATGAACACGGCGCCGCCGCCGCTCGCCGCCGTCGCCATGAGCTCATATAACGGAAGGGCCCATTTAAGATAAGAGGAAGAGGAGGCGCCAGCCTCACTCGTCCCTCTCGACGCCACCCTCCTCCTCACCCCTCCCAGCGCCGGCCTCGCCGTTCCTCCTCTGCTCCTCCTCCAGTGCCGGCATCCACGCTGGCCTCCTTGCCTCTCGCCGCGGCGGTCAAGCAGCTGGCCAAACTCGACGTCTTCGCGTGCTCATCTGTTAGGGAACCTAGGGTTTGTAATTTGTCTTGCATATATCCGATTTGTACCCACCGCCGCTTCCCGACTTTTGCCATCGGTATGTTCCTATTCGATTCGATCTACTTGTCCATGTTGGTTTTGATTTCGTCCATGTGGATTTCCAATTTCGTTGTCGAGCTTTACATTTTTATGGACTTTGCGACCGTGTCCGAGACGAAATCGGTTGCCGTTTTAGTATTACTAGCAAAAGTGCCCGTGCGTTGTAACGGGAAGAAAAAATATAGCGCGTTGTCTAAAGTTTTAGCATCTCTATCTTGTTTAAGCATTTTTTTACTTCAGCTCCATGTCGCTGTCTCGGCCACGAGGTCTCCGGCATGGGCAGCCCCGTGGCGCCGATTGTTTCGACCTCGGTCCAAGCTCCGCGCCGCGTCCGGCAAAGTACCCGTGGGTCGATGTTGTACCTACACTCCGACGCCACCGGGGGCTTCTCCGGCGGCTACCACTACGACACCGAGGCATGACCAAGAGAGTAAGTTCTACTGCATGCAAGAGCCACACAACATGTGATCGACCGACCACCTCGCGCGCCATGCGTCGGGAGCATGCAATGCAGGTGCGGAGTCTCCGGACTTCAAGGTGTGTCCGGACGCGGAGGTGAAGCGGGCGGCGGGCGCAATGCAACGATTCTACGATGGACATGGGCATCCGCTGGAAGAACGACGGCGCGCTGCAGAACGGCGACACGGCCACGGGCGTGACCGGGTACAGCGAGATGATCATCAACCCGTCGACTCCGGCGTGGTGCGGGTGCACCTCAAGGCCCTCTTCTTGTGGCGCCGCCCTCCGTGCAAAGGCGAGGCCTCCGTGTGCTCGACCATGGAATTGTGGCCGGGTTGATGCTTTTGGACACAAACGTCGTCGTCGTGTGTCTCGTCCCTCCTGGTGCAGCTAGCACCGAGCCCTCGATCAAGCTAGTAGCTACTTGCGTGATGAGAACGGAATTTTTTTGCGCTGACAAAAGGTTCCTTCGATCGAGATATATAGGTGATACAGCTCTAATCCGACTCGATCCAACTCTATCGGACTCTCCGCACCATGGCTGCTCCTATCTGCGTGTTGACCACGGAAACTCCTACTCTTTTCGTATCCATCTCCAACTCTTATTGACGCCCAAAGCTGCAATCTAGTATTATAGAAACTCCTATTCTTTTCCGTATATGTCTCCAACTCTATACACGCTGTGGTTTGCCTGATAAGGTGAAAGGAAAGAGGGGAAGGAAAAAGGTGAAAGGAAAAAAGGTGGAAGAAAATTTTGGCGGAAATTTCCTCGCTTTATTAGTAGGTATAGATTAGGTGGTAGAGATGATTTATCCCATGATTTATTTATATATGGTTCTTGCAGGAAGAGACCAGAGGATCAGGTGGAACAACAGAATTCTAGGTAGTGCCAGGCTGCTCAACAAAGAAAGAGCACCACTTTGACTTAGGGGGTGTGAGTTATGATCCTCTATGAACCATACCCTGGAACAGATTTCATTCCAAAGGGAGCATAATCTGAGAATACAGGTTAAGGGGGCTGTAACAAGGGATGGCGATGGAGTTGGCCAAGCAATTGCTCACGGTTATCGGAAGCTATACACCACCTCTCTGGGCTACAATTATCGCCGTTGTTTTTGTTCTCATCTCTGTCTCACTGTCCCTGTACTTGCTGTTCAACCATCTGTCAGCCTACAAAAACCCAGAGGTTGTGAATTGTTATCAGTGCTGCTTACTATTTAAAACAATGTGGTAAATTGTTTGAACTTGGCCTTTTCACTCATTCCTGCCGCATCTGTGTTCTTTCAGAACAGAAATTTCTTGTCGGCGTCATTCTCATGGTGCCGTTCTATGCAGTCGAGTCGGTAAGGTGCTATGCTGCTGCTTTGTCATTTATCCCCAGATTAATGCATGTATTTACAGTTAGCTGTTCAATTGTTGTATCGCTATACCGTTTAACATTTTATGACAACTCTTGCAGTACTTATCATTGGTATATCCGTCAATAAGTGTGGATATTGAAATTATGCGAGATGGCTATGAGGCATTTGCTATGTACTGTTTTGGGCGCTATCTAGTTGCTTGCTTAGGTACTCCTCTCTCAGTTATTACTTCACATTCCAATGTTATTATCCATATCTTGACCTTACCATGCACTTGTACTTATGCCAGGTGGTGAAGATAGGACAATTGAATTTTTGAAAAGGGAAGGTGGTTCAGGTTCTGCTGTGCCACTTTTAGGTCAAGCATCTGAGCAACGATATGTAAACCATCCTTTTCCAATGAACTACGTGTTGAAACCGTGGCCGCTAGGTGAATGGTTCTACTTGGTCATCAAATTTGGGCTAGTTCAATATGTATGTGCCTCTTCATCTTTCATCACAATGGCTTTGCAGCGTGCTCTGAAAATTCCATCCAACTCATTTTCCTTGTCCTTGGACAGATGATAACAAAATCAATATGTGCTATTCTTGCGGTGATTCTTGAAGCTTTTGGAGTGTACTGTGAAGGAGAGTTTAAGTTGAACTGTGGGTGCGAGATATATAAGTTGACTTCATTTACTCAACAATCCTTGCACAGACTTGTCTCATCTGTGCTACATTGTTCCCATCGTACTATCTTTTTTTTTTTTTTTTTATTAAAAATGCAAATGCATTTATGCTCATTTTCCTTTGAACTGTGGGCAGGCCTGTATATGTTATATGTTATATGTCACTTATTGTATCATTAGATTTAGCTGTCATGCACTCATGCACCTATAGGCAACTCTGTTTTCTTGAACCATATATGTCAGATTATGTGCTCTATTTCTGGTGTTCTGTTCATGGTAGTTGACTCTTACAAGCTGATGAATGTATTTGATAACACTCTGTCACAACCAACGTTGGCATCTAATTTATGGTGGTTATGACCCTCCTTTTTATCCTGTATCGTACTTTGTTTTTTCTTTAGATGCCTCATCTTGTACTTGGATACTATACAAAATTGTTTGTTAAGTTGCACACTTTTTGAAAACACAAGCTGTTTGCTGTTCCTTTTCCCTGTCTTGTCTGTTTGCCTATTATATTCTGTTGCACATGTGTTAGCATTGGTCGACTTGTTCATGCATTTAATGACATAGGAATTAAACAATCATTGTCTTGCCATTACTGTCTACCAGGTACTCTTACACCGCTGTGGTTCTCAATTTCAGTCAGTCATGGGCCTTATACTGTCTCGTTCAGTTCTATACTGTGATAAAGGATGAGTTAGCTCATATAAAGCCTCTTGCAAAGTTTCTGACATTCAAGTCTATTGTGTTCTTAACATGGTGGCAAGGTATAGCAATTGCACTGCTCTTCAATTGGGGTTTGTTGAGAGGCCCTATTGCTCAAGAATTTCAGTTCAAGTCAAGTATCCAAGATTTTATTATCTGCATAGAGGTTGTTAACTTCTACTAGAAAATATGCCCGTCGCGTTGCAACGGGATTCTGATCACGTGCCCAGTCAAACGATCGGACAGACTCACTCGTGATCAATTTTTTCCTCGCTGCCGCGACTCGTATTTTCCTCGGCTCTATGTCTCGCAGGGCTGCGCGTCCCTCTGCGTCCTAGCTGCTAGCTAGCTGTATGCCATCGCCCGTCCTAGCGTTGCTATACGTACAACAACCATTCAACGACAATGAGCAGAGAGCACGTTGTACAGCATGTTCCCGGTAGCTGCCGTGAACTGGTGTATAGATGTATATACGATGGATTTGGAGAAGGAACTGAGCACCGAGCGAAAATATATATGTATATACGATGGATTGGATTTGAGTTGTAACCAAGAGGACTTCCAGGATACATAAGTGAGCGGACTTCGAGGATACGTGTACAGTGTATATACGATTGATTTGAGGATGGCGCGATTAAGGCCCAATTAAGATAGAGGAAAAAGAGGTGGAAAAAATCTTTCTCTCTTTATTAGTAGGCTAGGTAGCGTGCCCGTGTGTTGCTATGGGACAACTAAATTTTCATACTAAAAATATATGACTTAGGCAGACGGACAATAAAAGGTGGAAAAGAAATTCTCTCATGCCCGTGCGTTGCACCGGGATGTATAATTTTGTGTGGTACTTAAGCCAATCATAAAGGTGTCCATATATTGAAATAGGATACCCGTTAGTTGTACCAGGACGCCCGGTACTTATGTCAATAGCATGTGTTTGGCGAGGAGATCTCTTCATCCGGATTCTTACTTTCTTTCTTAGATCCCTTGAATTTATTCTCCGAAATTTATTGGTTTGATTTGATGAGGAGCTGTCGTGTCTTAGTTAGGAATTTTTTTTTAGGATTCCTATTCCTATGAGTAGTCTGGAGGTAGGTTTTTTTTTTTTTTTTTTTTTTTTTTTTTTTTGACGCAAGGAGGTAGGGTCTATTATTTTCATTCAACGCGAACTCTCGGTGAAAAAAAAAACAATACGGGAAGAGGCCTGAACCTTTTGCTTTTTTTTTTTTTTTTTTTTGATGATTTCTTTTCGGTTGTTGGACACCGCCCACGATAGGGCGGCCTTCCTCGCGTTTGCGGGGGGCGGCACGAGGCGCCACGTGACGGGGGCTGGAGCTGGCGGTGCCCGCCATCTCCGCAGCGGCAGGCAGCAAGCAAACGAGCCAAGCAACCGGGCGCCAGAGTTTTACCCGCTCGGTCGCTTCCCTCGCCCAACGGGCTGCCGTTTGGAATGGGCCTAAAATAGACAGGCCGGTCTGTTTTGACCAACAGCTTGGGCTCCGCCCAGTATCTGGGCGTGCACATTTGCAAGGCCAGGCGGCGGTCAGGTAGCTTCGGTTACCGTATATATGCGGAATTCTACTAATCGTATATACACATGCGTATAGGCAGGCAGAAAAAGGGGTGGAGGCAGAAACTTTCTCTCTTTATTAGTAGGTATAGATTATACCTTTTCAATACATTATTTGGCATTTGTTCATTTGGGAACCTTTGGTGTTAGTAGTTTGAAGAGGGCATGTAGGTCAATATTTATGTTTGCATTCTTCATGTTCATTTTGGCCCTGTTCGCTTGAACTTATCAGCCATAGTATGCAGATGGGTATTGCTGCCGTTGTACACCTGTTCGTCTTCCCTGCGAAGCCATATGAGCTAATTGGTGATCGTTTTGTTGGAGATGTTTCTGTTCTCGGAGACTATGCTTCTGTCGACTGCCCTCTAGATCCAGTTGAAGTCAAGGATAGTGAGCGCCCAACCAAGTTTAGGCTTCCCCAGCCAGAGGATCGTGTCAGGTCTTCCACTGCCATAAAAGAAAGCGTTCGTGATGTTGTACTTGGAGGTGGTGAATACGTAAGGGGGACAAATGCTCACTTACCTTCGTCTGTTTTTTTTTTTCTCCATATGCCAGCTAAAGTGAAATCTCATCTGACCAATCTTGCAGATTGTGAATGACTTGAAGTTTACTGTGAACCATGCTGTGGAACCAATCAATGAAAAGCTGCACATGATATCGGAGAACATAAAAAAGCGCGAGAAGGGAAAGAAGAAAACCAATGACGATAGCTGCATCAGTAAACCCACATCCTTGACGAGGGTGATCAGTGGGATTGATGATCCGCTCCTGAATGGGAGCCTGAGTGACAACAGTGGTCCAAAGAAATCACGAAGGCAACGCAGGAAATCAGGTTATGCAAGCGCAGAGAGTGGTGGAGAGAGCAGCGACCATGGCCTAGGTGGGTTTGAGATCCGAGGGAACAGATGGATCACTAGGGAGTGACAACTAAGAGCAGCTACTTTATAAATTGTCACAAGAGTTGGCCTGTGCTGATATGAGATAACCGAGCCAGTGGGTTTCAAATGTGAGGTGAGGTCTCTGGAAGACTGGAATGTTGTAGCGCCGCCAGTATGAGATGAATAATCAGTTTGTTGTCTGTTGATTCTTTCAGCTGACAATTTTCAGCTGCTGGGGCCTTGATCCTGTATTTAAAATGTCAGGCCTCCTTATAGCAAGTGTTGGAAGGGAGCAATGTGCCTGTTCTGAGCTCCCACCAGCACCAATTGTAAAGTACTTAAGAACAGACTAGAACTAGTCATACGAAAGAATAGATAGATCAGATGCTGTGCCATTCTATTTGCTCTGTTTCATGCTTTGACGCTATATATAATCATTCTTACTGTTCATTCTGAGGTCAGGGGCTCAAGGCCGAGAGAGCACACTATGCTCGTGTGACGTTTAGCTTTAGATTTATGGTATGTATGGTAACAAGTAGCAGCAAAGCAGAACACCTTTTTCTTTCCTTTGGCTACATTGGATGATGGACTTGAGAGTTCCTGGAGATGATCAGATTGCATGAGCAAGCACTCTGTCATCTATCTTTCCAGTCCCTTGTGTATCCTGATCACTGAAGATGACCTTTCAGTTATAAGCAGAAGAGTGAAGACGGTTGTCTCTCACGCAACATAGGATGAACTCTGCACTACAAGGAACCCCAAGAAAAGAAAAACCACAGGCAAGTTTGTCTGATTAACAACAGCCACAGCCAGAGATCATCTGACGCCGCATACTCACCACTTTAATTTGTCAGAAAAGCTACGCATCACAAACAAAAGAAGAAAAAAGCTACTTTTGGGCTACTACTAGTTGCAATAATGATGATGATGATGATCTATATCTGCACAAGCCATCTGGCACCAAATTAGGACGTAATTAATTAATTATAATCTGTTTGTATTTTCCCCTAATAAGAACAACTTTAAAAAAACTCGTTTTTCCCTACTTTTTTTAAACATAAAAATGGCAAACCGGGGACCATGCAGGCCCAAAGGCCAATCGGCCCAGAAGGCCAGAAGTTCCTTCGGCTGTTCGTGTCCGCCCACGTGGCGCGCCCGCCCATTCCGGGCCCACAGATCCGGCGTGCGCGCCGCAGGGTCATGTGCCAGTGGCACTGCCATGGCTTTGTCGCCGAGGCAAATTGCGACGGATTGCGACGGAGGAAAGGTGAGGAAAAAATCACGCCTTTCATTCATTGCGAGGGAGAGGGAGAGGATAGGGAGGAAGACGCCAAGCCAGCTCCAGTTTAAAAGCGCCAGGGACTTGGATTGCTGACGAGATGGGACTCACTCGCCGCCACCGCCGCAATGCTGTGCCTCGTGTCGCCATCTTCCTCGCCGACTCGCTTCCGCCCGCCGCGGCGCACTCGCCGCCTGCTGATCGGGCAGCGCCGCCAGGGATCGCGGTGAGCTGTGGCGATCCGGGGTGCTGATGGCTGTTCTTTTTTTTTTTTTTTTTGGTATGAACTGATGTGTGATGGTTTCGCAGGGTGGTGGCAATGTGCGCTTGAGTGTGTCATCCGTCCAGTGCGAGGCTCGCCGGTCAGGGGTGCGCAAGGTTAGATCTTTTCCCGAGATTGGAACACGTTGTTAGGGACAAAATGGAATTTTGTACTAGTTTTGGAGAGAAACAGCTCTGCAATTTGTGGATTGGGTCTCGCTTTGGATTTGGGTGGGGATATCCAGTGCTTTGTTACCAGTAAGTAGTCGTCGATGTTAATTTATCAAGTAAAGTCAAGTGGATTTCAGGTTTCAATTAAAGTTGTTTAATTAAGGTGGTTGGTTTTCTTCTGCCATTCTAATCATCTACTTACATAATAGATAGTTGAAATAAAGTGGAATGCTCTGTGGTTGCTGCTGCTGCAGCTAATTAGCCTTACTGCATTGTTGTTTATCACGTGTTATCTAGCTTCTACTGCTGGTATAATTCTGAATCTGGCTTTAACACACTTTGCAAAGGTCAAGAGCAAATTCGCCACTGCAGCTACTGTGCAGGAAGAAAAAAACTATGGCAACCGCCAAAGGCAATGTCGACCATCTTCCCGTATACGACTTGGACCCCAAGCTGGAGAAATTCAAGGACCATTTCAGCTACCGGATGAAAAGATACTTGGACCAGAAAGGCTCCATTGAGGAAAATGAGGGAAGTCTTGAATTTTTTTCCAAAGGTTAGGCTTAATACATTCTAATGCTAGTTATTTACAGCACCTGCCTATGCTGTAAAGTGTCTCTTTTATTTGCATCATCAATCTTTCTGGATTTTATATCCTTTTCAGGCTATTTGAAATTTGGGATCAATACAAAAGAGGATGGAACAGTATATCGCGAATGGGCACCTGCTGCACAGTAAGTTCTAATGTTGTCATGCAAATATGATGTACTGACGGAGTATCATTTTTATCCCCATTTTGCTTGCGAAGAGATGCTTGATGGAGAATAGAATTGAATGCTGTCTGAAAGAAAAGCTACAACACTGGAGAGTAATCAATGTTTGTGAATACAAAACTGTTTGCAGATTTCACTCTTGTGAAGGCTGACATGTCTTGGTTGAGGAGGCTATTTTTTTTCCCTTTTTCTTTTGTCGTTGTGATTACTTATTGCTGTTTTCTTCTTATAACAAAACATAATTTCCACTATTTTAAGAGATTGAATTGATGCATTTGGTGTAGGGAGGCAGAGCTTATTGGTGATTTCAACAGCTGGAATGGTGCAAACCATAAGATGGAGAAGGATAAATTTGGTGTTTGGTCAATCAAAATTGACCATGTCAAAGGGAAACCTGCTATCCCTCATAATTCCAAGGTTAAATTTCGCTTTCTACATGGTGGAGTATGGGTTGATCGTATTCCTGCATGGATTCGTTATGCGACTGTTGATGCCTCTAAATTTGGAGCTCCCTACGATGGTGGTGTTCATTGGGATCCTCCTGCTTCTGAAAGGTCTATTTCTACTGTCCAGATCCACATTGTAAACTTAAGAAATAAATATTAGCCAGACAAAAATATATGACAAAATTATAGTACCTTTTACCTCTGTTTCGCAGGTACACGTTTCAGCATCCTCGGCCTTCAAAGCCTGCTGCTCCACGTATCTATGAAGCCCATGTGGGTATGAGTGGTGAGAAGCCAGCAGTAAGCACATATAGGGAATTTGCAGACAATGTGTTGCCACGCATACACTAGCAAATAACTACAACACAGTTCAGTTGATGGCAGTTATGGAACATTCTTACTATGCTTCTTTTGGGTACCATGTGACAAATTTCTTTGCTGTTAGCAGCAGATCAGGCACACCAGAGGACCTCAAATATCTTGTTGATAAGGCACACAGTTTGGGTTTGCGAGTTCTGATGGATGTTGTCCACAGCCATGCAAGTAATAATGTCACAGATGGTTTAAATGGCCACCAAAGGAGGTATACCACCCAACCCCCCTATGGCCGCCTTGTTCTCATCTATCATAGACAAACTAAACTATGTCGCTGCTGAGTTCTCCTGACCTTCAACGCTGCCATTCCTAAGGACTTCAATGATCAAAGGTAAGGCTCCTCCTTTAGCTATCAGAACTTTGCTGGTCTCATCAATCGATAAGTTCAACAATGCAGTCACAGTGTTCTCCTGAATCTTCCTATCGGGATAGGACACCAAGCTAATAAGAGCAGGGAGCCCACCATTCTCAATGACCAGTGCTCTATTCTCTGGGTTTTCTTTGGAAAGTGTCCGAATCTTCTTAGCAGCCTTCCGCTGCACATCAAGATGAACAGATGACAGATCTTTCACCAGCTTTGGAATGTCTTTTTTGGGATCTTCCTGTTCAGCTACTGGCTCAGATTCTCCCATCTGAATCTCAACTTTATTCTTTTCACACCACTGCAAGATCAAGTTTTTCACCGCAAAGTTTGGTGCCAGTGATAGATGAGCTAATGGTTGCTGCGTCTTTGGGCAGGTCCGCTGGCCAGCATCTAACCACTTCTGGATACTTCTTCTCTCATAAGTCTGCAAATCAGGTGAAATATGGACTATGAGAATAAACCTTGCTTTGCAATCAGGGAACATGAATGGCATAGCACAAAGCATACCCTCCCGCTCGCAATGATGACAGGGTCAGTCATGATCTCCAGTGATATTGGACAGAGGAATTCATTTGGGATCATCAAAGACGGACATTTCTCCAGATATTTTGGTATGGAGACATCCCCAAGGATGTTCTTTTCGTCGATGCCTGCAATCTCCTTGAACTTGCTGAGGAGTTCTATTATGTGCTTGGTGCTTTCTGGTTGCTGGCCATTCCGCTCGTTGATGAGCTTTTTAACGGCCATAGTCTCTGCTCTCAAATCCGCCAAGCTTTGCAGCTCGAGCTTCTTGGCTAGCCTTTCCAATATAGCTCTATCTGCATTTCCGCCCTCCTTGTTCTGGATTATCATCATAAAATCCATGGAGAGTTCCATGTCCTGAGTATCATTTCTCTTCTTGCACCTCTTCAATTGTGCATTGATGAGCTCAACCTGAAATCACCAAAGCAGTTGCAGTTTGCATCAGATATTTCATTTTACCAAAATGTTGGCACATAATGACACAAGAGCATCTCCAATAGTATGCTAAATAAACTCCCAATCTTAATTTTTTTGAAACAAACTGAAAATAAAAACTCTCCGACAACTCCTAATCCTAACTCCCAAAAATCCAGACTTGGGAAAATCAGTCCTGCGGCACATAAAAATCTGCACGACCCTGCGACTTGGAATCCTTGTACGCGTGTTTTTTTTTTCCCGGGTCATATTCTTTCTCGCTCCAAAAGAAATGAAGTTCACGCCACCCCTCCTATGTCTGCGTATCCGCGAGCCAGAGTCTTCAGCGTCGCCTTTTATGCATCTTTATCACACACAATTCATCTTGTCTAATGTTCTCTGTGATTGATTCTAGCATATGGTTTTTGAATGCAGATTTATGGTCAAGTTTAAAGTTTCGAGCCTAGTTTAAATAAATTTCATCTACAAACATATATGCAACCTTTCTGTAGTTCAAAAGTACCAAGTTTGAACTTTAAATAAACACGTTTGTTGCTGACAATAGAAAATAAATTAATCAGTAACCACTTAGTTAAAATAGTCATCAGACGCTGTTGTTGTGATTTGAAACTGAATGTCTGAAGATCAGCGTTTTTGTCAAACCTTGAAGCTCAATTAAAATGGATTTCACCTATAATCCAATACAGAAATTTGGTGTTGTTCACAAGTGTAGTGTACGGGCTGACGAAAAACATGATTATTTGAAGTGATGGTAGAGTAATTGGACACTAAATACTTGATCAAAGTAGCTCTGTCAGCAGCTCTGAAACTGAACTCGAGTTTCAATTAAACTGCATGAACTGAAACACTCTAGTTTCAGTTAAACTGACCGAACTTTGGAGGCCCTCTATCTCTTAAGCCGTGAGGAATCAAAACCTTGTTCCTTAAACCAATGTTGCAGATTATAGATAGATGGACAACATTTGGAGCCAGGCGTTGAGATTTCCGGACCGGCTGACAGGGCACGGCGTTGGTAGATCCATTAACGTGCAAAGGAGATGAGGTGCGGTCAAGAAACTTTGGTGTAGGCAAGTTTTTGAATTTTTTTTTTTTTTTTTTTTTTTTTTTTTTTTTTTTTTTGGAGCAATAATTTCAAACGGTTGGAGAAAGCCAAGAACTCTGCCTCCCTGTTTTCGCAACTTGAAAAACTCATTGATTTACCAAATGAATTTTTGGCGGAGATGCTCTAACGCACATATATTACCTGTTCCTTGACTTCATCAGAGATGCCAATCTCAGAGTAAGGCATCCCATCCAATGCAAGATTCATCTTCTCAATACTGCCCTGAACCGCCTGAGCACAGCCTCGCTCTCCAAAGCCTGAAATTCTGGGACAAGATCATCAATGAAAATGCAATACTTTGGTCAGGCATGGCACAGACTGACAGACACGAGGTAACAGCTAACAGTAAATGGTATTTGGACCAATAGGACCCACACGAACAAATTAGGATTAAAAATCTAAGCTTTTTTTACACACTAAAAAATCTGATCTTTTTTTTTTTGGACAACAAATAATCATATCTTTCACTAGCTGGAATACCCAGCGCAGTTGCGCTGGCTAGCAACTTCATATATAACTTCGGTCATAAAAATAGTAGAATATAAATATCGTATATAGATCGGAATTCTAAATAATGGCACCTGGGATTTAATCATTTCGTGCAATTCTTTTTTTTTCGTCATGAAATACAAAGTGGTGTTTGAAACGGTGAAAAAAAAAATCTTCAATTGTTGCTTGTGCCTAGCCAATGTGCGATATATAGTAAGCAAAATGAGTCAGATGGCGAGTGGATTGATTTGTGCAGGCATGTCCGCAATTAGCGCTTTGATCACCAATCAACTGCGATCGAATAGAATAACATTTTTGACCGAATTAGCGCTGAAGGCCTGAGCGCGGAGAAAAAATAGGCACATGAGAGAAAACTTACCACAGCCTGCAGTGCGGTGCCGGCGTTGTGGGAAGGGTGAGCTTCGCGCCGGGTATGCCTGTCGAGCTGGGCTCGCTTCCTTGCTGGTGGTGTTGCGTTGCGGGGGGCGGCCACAGGCGGACCGGAAGGGAGCACGCAGCAGGCAAGGCCACCGACTAAGCAAGAGCGGAGGAATCCCGGTGTGACGACCCCGTTGGGCTACATGCGGGCCTCCGCGGCGGCGGGCGGCAGGCTCGGGGGGGCCGCGATGCCGGAAGCCGCGAGCACGGACGTGTGTGACGCGTGGCTGCGGGCGCCGGAGGTGGTGCGAGGCCGTGATGCGCCGTCACCGTGAGTGTTGTCGGCAGGGTCGAGTAGCTGCGGCGTGGGAGAAGATGGCAGTGACGGCGAGGGATACCGAACTGCCGGGAAGACCGACCGTAGTGTGTAGGTGGATGGGGAGGGTCTGTCTGCGAGGGAGGCGCGAGGGAGGGGAGGTAGTGAGAAGCTGGCGGCGGGGTGGCGGCGGCGGAAGCGCTGCACGGGCAGCAACACATGCGTGGGCGGGGCGGGCTTTCCTTTCCCGTGGGGCGTGGCGTGGTCGTTTATGTGGCTCGAACATGCTTGGAAGGACGAACAGTGGCCATCGGTTTGCAAATCGCAGGGACGTGAAAAGATGACGACGTGGCTTCTGGAGGGATCAAAAATGGTATACAAAAATAAGGGTAATGGATAGATACGGGCCATAAAACAGGAATAATGAAATAGCAGGAGTTTTATTTCAGAGGCCGGTGAGAATGGTGCTGCTGCTGCAGTGTTATTACCAGGAAGATCTTGCTGCCGCCGTGGCAGCAGCGAAGCGAGTCGGCGGCGGCGTGGAATGCGCGGCCGAGGAGGGCGAGGCGGCGGTAGGCGTCATCGGTGAGGGGGAGGGGCCGATCTCACGGATCTCCTGGATGAGCGGGAGCACGAGCTGGAGCCAGCGGCCCCGAGACCAAAGGACTCCTTGCGCTGCGAAGCGCCGGAACTCCTGGAACGAGCCTTGGCGGCGACGGGCGGCGAGGAGGTCCTCCACCAGGGCCTCGTCCGACAGCTGCCTCCCGGCGGCTCGGACGCTGTCGGCGCTCGGGTCCGGCTCGAAGTCGCCCTGGCGCCGCCGCGAAAAGATGGACCACGGCAGCATCGATCGGTGAATGCAATGCGCTAGATCGATGGTACGTATCCTCCGGGAAGGAAGGGAATGGCGGCGAACGGGCGGAGGAGGAGCAGCAGCCGCGCGTGGAGGAAGAAAGAAAGCCTTTTCGCGGGCTCACCTGAATTCCAGGGGAGAGGGGGCTGTCATTCCCCAACTCCCAAAATTAGCAATTTGGGAGAAAAACCCAAGAAATTGCAACCATAAATAGGTACAACAATTTGATATATATATAATTATTAATACATCTATGGTGCAAACGGTGGTAGTGTGATAAAATATATATGATAACACGTTTGCGGCACATGTATTGTGCGTGAGGTTGGTCAAGAGTAATTTATGATGGCTGGCAACTACAAAACTAACATCACAATTCGGATACTCCATAAAATTGATCACTTGAGACTCTAGCAATGGAGCCTTTGCAGATTTAATGGCTAAAACTTAAGCAACAAACTTTAGTCCATACAAATTATAAACCTCTAAAGTTTCTTAGGTCCTCCACAATGGTGAAGTGGCACTACTAGTTGCATGCCACGATGGTAGAGAACCAATATCATTGTTGGGGCTCAGTGAGCAAGAATAAAGAAACTCCATGTGTGAATGGATGAGCACTAGTGTTTGGCAAAGCATGTAAGTACTAGACAATTCTTATTTTATAGAGCAAGCACCGGCGCAACTACTTGCTCCCCTCCAAGTTTTCTTGGAGTCACTGGAAATTAGCACTGTAGTCTGCAGCATGGGGAGCAACGTGGGGAGCGGTTGCTCTCCTCCAAGTTTTCTTGGAGTCACTGGAAATTAGCACCGTAGTCTACAGCGTGGGGAGCGGTTCTAATTTTTTCTCTCTCCATTTGTGGTTGCACTTAGGCCACACACTATGGAGGGCCTTAGCTCCTAAGTTCTTCTGTTGAGCTTGCTGCATGGTTGGGTGTCGTCAAACGCGGAGTCCCTAATGATCGGTGGCGCTAGCCTACACACATTGGAGTTAAACTCGTCCAAGAACACGGAGACACCGGTGCACTTTGGTACCCTAAAGGCATGGCCCATGGCATTGGGGCATGGACCCCGTCGTGGAGTCGTTGTATCTAGTCTGCACTAGCTCGAGGCATTGGGTTGTCGAATCGAGGTGCTAGGCCATTGGATCAATGTGCCAGCCACTGGATCGAGGCAGCAAATAGAGAGTAGTTATTGCCACCGCCGATGATGTCGATGAGGCCAGTGCCACTGACAAAAGGCATGTGGTGGCCCATGCGCCAGCGCCACTAGATATGATCTGGTTGGTGGCGAGAATGTCGAGCAGGCGCAACGCTTGATGGGATTTGTGAGGGGAGTAATGGAGAGCATGGATGGAGGGGAGAGCACGGCTCATGGAGATGAGGACATTCCTCTTTTGTTACAAAGTGTTGACTGGGAAAGTAAACAGGAGGAGAGGACATGATTTGTCGGATGGTACATTGATGACACAATAGCAGGGCGAAGCAAAGCTAGAACCAGGCGAACCATTTTCTTTTCGTGCTTTTTCATTGTAGAGATTTAATAAACTCTAATAAGTTGAGTAGAGGTGAGCTAGAATGACACCCTTTTGTGGAAGAGTTTTTTTTTTTTTTTAAAAAAAGAAAAGTTTTGGGAGCCATATGACTTACCTTGGAGAGTTGTTGCCAAGACTAAAGAATGGCTTACGTTTAGAATGAGAGAAAGCTCTTCGATCTTTGGTTCTTCCCTCGTTCCATAATTCCACTCCGTGGCGCCTCGCTACTAGTCATCTCATCGATGATCGATCTGCCACCAATCGAGGTTCCTTTCCGTGGTCCAAATATTTCAATTTCCTCCCTTGTATATTCGTTGGCGCCCGTAAACGTACGTATCCAAAAGTTGACCTGTGACAACAAAAGAAACAAACTGTTCTACTTTATCCGTGCATGTTTTGTACATTTGCGAATTTGAATATAGGCGCAAGGCAGTGCCAGTGAGACAAGATGAGAATAAAAAAATGGAGCCAAGGCTACCGTCCAAATGAAACGAGATGTTGCCAGTAACTTCTATCGTCATTGCAGTACGGCGTCCATTGTTTTAATTTGCAGAAACTTTTATTCCTAGTCGTTAAAGTGGGCCTACAAATGAAATTCAAAAACAGGTTATTATATGGAAAAAAAAAACTTAAACCAGGGACACGAAAGTTGTAAAACAACTGCATCCAACCATTCAATTGTTGGCTACCTGGATAATATCAGAAGATACGCAAAGAGATCTTATTTTGAAATAGTTGACCTGTGTAAACATTCTCCTTTTGCCTTGTATCTATTAATTTCATATATGGCCACAGAATTCAACTGATTTCAAATTTATATTAGTTGTCATTTAAATTAAGAGATCTAATACTTTGAACTAGATTCGAGAAGGGAGTTCTTTTTCTAGGTGAGTGTTGACTTTCTTCAAACTTATAATGTCATTTTAAATTAAGAGATATTGTTTGAACTAGAGATACTTTCAAGAATGGACCTCTTTTTTCTAGGTGAGTGTTTGGGATTTCACTTTTCTTACTCGGTGCACCGTATACTGTCCACCTTCCCTCCCCTCTCCACTCCACTACCCTCTTTTGAGGAAACTGAAGGGATCGTGGCCCCTTCCGCTCTCCTCTATTTGGAAACTTTTAAGAAGAAAGACGACAAAGCTTTGCCTCCTCCTTCCCGGCGGTTGGGGAACCTTGATTCCAAACCAATACTCCACCCTCTGCTCCTGGTGGCTGATGTCCAGGAATCGCCTTCCTGGGGGTCTACGGAGGAGCTTCGACTCCTTCGTCTTGCTCGTGTCGTGGTCGGTCTGGAAGGAAAGGAATGCACGCGTCTTTGACATTTCGGCACGCTCCGCGTTCCAGACCATGCGAGCGGTGCAGGAAGAAGCGGAAGATTGGATCGCCGTTGGTTTCACAGCATTGTCGGATTTCTTTGTCGTGTCCTAGCTGTGCCTTGCTTGTCTTTTGGGTTTAGCCAGCGGGCATGCATTTCGCTTGACCCTGCCTGTTTCGTTTGGCCACCTTTTGAGCTGTGCGCTGCTTTGTTTGGCCGTCTTTTGTTCTGAGCCACAGCCCGGCAGCTCGTTGAGCATGTGCGTAGTGCTAGAAACTTTGGTCTTTGGGTTTTTTTTAGTTTGCTCTGTGTTGTAGCCTTGAAAACTCTTCTTCTTAATGAAATACACGTGAAGACGTGTTCTAGAAAAAAAAACATCTTTTAAGAAGAAAAGACGACAAAGCTTTGCCTGCGTCGCCTCCATTGCGAGGGTCACCACCGCCAAGCCAACTACATATCCCGCTCCCCTTCTAAGCCGCTCCCATCCTACGGTAATCTCGCTAACTTCTTCACTGTCCACCATCTCTTGAGCTATCCACCCCCATTCTTCGCTAGTTATTTAGTTAGTTAGAGCATGCGTGTTTTGGCAATGCAAGCACGCCGAAAAATGTGTGTTTTGAAAAGTCTCTCTATGCCACACGTCTTTACTTTTGTACAAAATAAATCTTCAATGTGTATAACTTTTTGAGTGAATTTGCATTTTCTTAAAAAAAGTATTTTGGAAACTCCAAGATCACGATTGTTCCTCATGTTGAATATTCAAGATTTTTTTTCTGCTTCTTGCTGAATTCCTAGTCGCTAAAATGGGTCGGCGTACAGATGAAATTCAAAAACAAGTTTTCCATGGAAAATCTTAAACAGGGACAAGAAAAGTTGTAAAACAGCCGCATCCAACCGTTTAATAATGAGCTACCTGGATCAGAAGATACGCTTCAGTTTTTGTTGGCATGTAGTGTCCATTAGTTCAATTTTGCCACAAGTATCAAATGATTTCCAAATTTCGAAATAGAAATATCGTGTATAGCGGGGATTGACAAATATCGGGACCTTGTTTGTCCATTGATAATGAGCTAGTCGACCTGTTCCACTAGTAGGAGTAATAATTTACAAATTGTTGGACATTGGTTTCTCATTCTCCTCTTGGGAACAGCCAACGATGCTGTCAGTGCCAGCAACGGTAGAGATGTGACTGCACGGAGTGGGGCCCACAGGCGAGAACAGCTCGGCATGCATTAGCCAGTAGCAGTAGTATACGGAGGAGCAGCGATCACCGTCCATGAACGGTTCAAACACTGTAGTAGTACTAGGAGCAGGAGTGTTCAGTAGTAGCAGCAGAAAAAATATGCATGGAGCTCCTCGTGACACCACGGTAAATCAATTTAATTTTTTTAAAATTATGTTGTCATGAAATCTCTGGACATGGAATTTTAATATCGCAATCAACCAAACTAGTCCAAGTTCAATAGCTTGGGTCGACCGTAGCGAACTACTCCAAGTACAAAGAACCTGAAATGAACCTATACAACCTAAATCAACGTTGTATACCACAATAATTCTAAAGCTATTGAAATTAAGTACAAAGAACGTGAAATCAACCCATAGAACCAGAATTAGCAATATGTATCACGACAATTATAAGGCTACAAAGATATGAAATCAACCCAATTACTGCACGTTCAATACACTCGGCGATAATTATAAGGGTACAAATTTAGTATGAAGAACGAGAAATCGACCCACAAAACAAAAATCAGCAACACATACCGCGGTGATTATAAATAAAAATTCATCACGAACAATGTGAAAACAACCCATGAAGCTAAAATCAGCAATACTCCGAATTACACATGCGTCTTTTGATCCTATACATACATACATAGGTAACTAAAAGAATGCACATGATTACTGTCTACTAGATGGAAACTTAAAGCTGACGCCGCCTCATCCTCTTGTAATGGGAGTCTTTGTTGGGTCATCAAGGCTTGCAAACAAAGTGTGCTTGTTTTTGAAAGCCGGATCACATGTGGAACCCCTAGCTGTTGAGGAGCGCCCCACATCTCCCTCTGCCGTCCTGATCCCATCGGGGCGGCTCCCATCGCTACGACCGTTGCGTTTGAACGGCACGGACCGCCCTTGCCCTTTTGGGTCGCCTCCCCCCTTTTTAAGAGAGAGATCACTCCTCTCTCTCTCCTCCGCTCCTCCTCTTCTTGGCTCCGGGCTCCAGCCACCAGCAGCAAGCGCGGAGAGGCGGCGAGGCCGAAGTTCGTCGGGGGAGAGCTCCCGCCGTGCTGCGCTTCGTCTCCCAAGGTCCGTACGCGCGTGCTTCTCTTTCGCATCCGGCGGCGGCCGGCCATGGAGATGAAAAGAGAGCTTGGTTCTTAGACCGACGCGTGCGTTCTTGAACAGGGTTGTTCGTTGGGTGCGGTAGTATGAGCTTTGCGATAGGGTTAGAATTGCTTTCCTGCTCTTGTTTTGTGTTGGATTTGGGTTCTTGAGCTGAGACTCGTTTGGATCTCCGGTTAGATGGAGCAATTCAGGCAGAAGATTAGATAGCTGAAAGCGAGTGTAACACCCGGCCCAATAAGGATGTGGCCCAGTAGGGGCCTATGAGTGCAGAGTGCACATGTTTAGTACCACCTTGCTAGTTTAGCAAGGGTGGAGCCAACTTATAAGCCTTTGCCATCCAGCCATATCACCTTCGGGTTAACCCTTTTACACGAAGCGAGGACGAAAGTGTAAGCAGGGTGGTATGTGTACGCGTGCACGCCCCTCGGAAGGGCTGTGCGGTGCGGCTTTGGAGGGCGGGGTGTTACAAGTGGTATCAGAGCCGACCTTCGCGGCCACGGGCGCGTGCGGGCCAGAGGCGCGGACATGGAGGTTCATTGCGCGTGTAGGCTCTGCGGAGTGCACGGCATGGCACATGTGCCGGCCCTGGGCGCACGGTCGCGTGTGCCAAGAGGGGAGGTCCTGGTTAAGTTGGCGCTCGACGAGGACGTCGAGTCCTTTGAGGGGGGGTGTATGTAACACCCGGCCCAATAAGGATGTGGCCCAGTAGGGGCCTATGAGTGCAGAGTGCACATGTTTAGTACCACCTTGCTAGTTTAGCAAGGGTGGAGCCAACTTATAAGCCTTTGCCATCCAAATTATATCACCTTCGGGTTAACCCTTTTACGGCGCGGGGCGAAAAGTGTGCGGTGGTGGTATGTGTACGCGCGTGCACGCCCCTCGGAAGGGCGTGCGGTGCGGCTTTGGAGGGCGGGTGTTACAAGTGTATGTAACACCCGGCCCAATAAGGATGTGGCCCAAAGTAGGGGGCCTATGAGTGCAGAGTGCACATGTTTAGTACCACCTTGCTAGTTTAGCAAGGGTGGAGCCAACTTATAAGCCTTTGCCATCCAGCCATATCACCTTCGGGTTAACCCTTTTTACGAAGCGAGGGCGAAAAAAAGTGCGGGGTGGTATGTGTGCGCGTGCACCCCCTCGGAAGGGCCGTGCGGTGCGGCTTTGGAGGGCGGGGTGTCACATGTGGCACTGGCTCTAGTCGGTCAGAGGTCTTTAACTTGGTGTACGGGAAGTCATGAGCCCGTGCATTTCGGAACCACGACTCGTAGTGAAAGTGTACACCTCTCGCAGAGTTTGAAAAACTGGTATACTAGCCTTGCCCAAGGTCACGGGCGGCCCCGAACCTTTACATTAAGGATGATGACTTGTGTTCGTTAAATTATTCATGGTTTATCGTTTTATGCTATTTATTATTTATGTTATAATGATCATGGGTTTGGGATAAGATATTGCCTTACTATTCTTGCGGAGTTCGACATGGACTCACTCTTGCTATTCCCCCACGCCTCAGGTGAAGTTTAGGCTTGTGATCAACCAGTCAGTCGTTCCCTGTGGAGTCTACACTAGAGAATCGGAGTGCCTTTCCGCTGTCTACTAGCTGAGGTTATGTTCTTTATATTATGTTCGTTATAATTTAAGCATTGTTGGCTTGATACTACCCTTTACTTGTGGCTATATGTGAGATTTGACTTCCAGGGCTCACATATGTTGTGTATCTGGTTTTGTTCTTAAAACCGGGTGTTACAAGTGGTATCGGCTCAGTCTTTCGTAGGGGCCAAAGCCTAGTTAGAATGGTCGCTTCACGAAGTTTATTTTGCTATAAAAAACTATTTTTCTACATCCTTGTCCTTTGAATTGACTATTTCTCAATCCTTGTCTATTCGTCACCTCCTTGATAGCTTCCTTTGAGCTATTATTTCTTATCACCTTGAACTTTGTTTCGTTTGGTTTACTAAGATTTTCAAATCTCATTTTATTCAAAGTTCAAGACCTTTCATCAACTTCAACCTGCCCTTTAGGATCCTTGCCCTTATATAAAGATAACGGTAGTATCGAAAGTTGAGTCACTTGTTTGATTTGTGCATCTATAATGCCTTGTTGAATTGTCATTATGCATGTGCTTGATTTGGAATTTTGTAATGAGTGCTAGAACCTTGTTGGCATATCCATAAGTTTCCATAGTTAAGAATATTAGGATCATAGTTAATTTATGCTTAATGGGTTGGTTATGTCGTTTCTGTCCTTTGCTGTCTTTCTGGACCAACCTGCAATGCGTCTGTCATATCCCAAGTTCGGTTCATGCAAATTGGATAAAATTTTATTTGGTAAAACTAGACTTCTGTGGCTTTCCAACGCCGTATCAACCACATCAATATCTATTATGAGCTATGAGATATTCATGTCAGAACGTGAGGTTTTTGTGCTGCCTGGAAGTTCTGAGAGGTTACTATTTCTGTTGCTTTCGACCTATTAAATGACAGAATAAGGTAAACTGGTCCACATGAACGTTGTAGGGAATTGCATAAGCTTTCCAACGGTATAAACTACAGCTTCATAGGATTTACAGAATTGGATTTAGAGGTGTTTTTACTGCACTGCTGTTTTCTGATTGCGAAGAATTTCAGATCTCTTGATCTTACATATGCACATGAGTTTCTCCTCTATATCAGAAGGTCATTTTGATGGATAACTCGTAGAGGAGAATACGTAATCTACCACTTTGTGCTCCCCTATATAATCCTTTCTAAAGGGGGGTAGCCACCTTGAAGAAATTGCAAGATGGAGGTGTGCCATCACCTGAGTGAAGGAATTTAACTACTTGGAATTAAGTTATCTCTAGTGGAGGAGAAGAGGTCAAGAAAGTTAGTAATCTGGAACTCACTAAGGGATGTGGGATTAAGAGTTTCTTTTGGATTTTGACGATCAGCTAGAGGTTGAAAGAAGGATTGTCCAAAACATTTGAGTATGTTGATGTTTGGAAGATGGTGGAATCTACTATGGATTAAGAGAGTCATGATGGACAATTAGAAGATCACTAGCATGCTAAAAGGTATTTAAAAGGTTACAAAATCTACTCTCTAGTCTTTCCCGGTCGATCATATCTTAAGGAGGGTAGTGCCTTAATCTCGTGTGTTTGTTTCTCTCAATAAATCTATCCTTGAAGTTGTCCAGTTGTCTCTTGGATTACGCTTGTTTGTGATCATCTATCCTTTGCTGATGCTACCGTGGTTGACCATTAGATGATAGAAATTAGAGTTGAATATATTAAATAGGAGGTTGAATAGTGTGGATTAGAAAAGGATACGATAGCATGTCGGGAGCGATTGCATTCACATGGGAATGAGTAAGAGGCTTAGTCTCTCATGGTCAGCCCTATGAAGTCTACAATGAGAGGAGTGGTCTAATAGTTGGAAGTTATCTTGACAATTGGTTTGGAGTATCCTTCACAATTTTAGATCGGTTGGAGTGAAGTTAACGAGCATGCAAAGTAAAGTGTAATCTTTACCAAGAAGGCGGGATTACTCAAAGAAGTGAAAAAGGACCAAAGACGGAGTAATGATACCTCTTTGATCACCAGATTCCGAATCTCGGGACGAGATTCATCTTAAGGGGGGTAGAATTGTAACACCCGAAAATTTGCATGTTTTAAAATAATTAATTTGATTTAATTATGCAATTTTGTGATGCATTGAATTTAGTTAAATACAATTTTTGTGGAATTAAAATCAATATAAGGTTAGATACATGTTTAGTGCATTCATGCTGGAGCATATATTTTTATGTGATGTCTAGTTTTTATTTGAAACTGAAAGGAATTTGAAATTCATTTGTAAATGTTTTTGAAACCTGTTGAAATAAAAAAAAAAAAAAAGTATTTATATTTCTTTTCTCTCTTGGTTTTTGGCGTGAGAAGCCCAGCACCTCAGCTTGGCCGCTGGCCATTTTTCTCCTTGTCCCTTGGCTCATTTCTTTTGGGCTGTAGGCACTCGGCCCATGGCCAATTTGGAGTGCAGCGCAGCGCAGCTGCCTTTCCTCATTGTCATGCTGACGCCCTGCTTCAATTTATCCGCGTCGGTCTTCAACTTCTTCAGGTCGCTCCTGAGTTCGTAACCGAGCCGGAAGATGACACCGACCCGGCCACGATTACTACGCGTACCGTGCCTCTCTCCTATATAAGCCAGGCCACAGCAGCGTCTTGGCCAAGTCAAGTATCGCGATCTCGCCAAGCTGCAGCCTAGCAACAACCGCGTCGCTTTCCCAGCCCTAGCGCACGTGCCGCCGGCAATCGAGAACAGCAGCCATCATGTAGTTGCCGAGTTCAATACGCCGAAACAAGTGCCGCTGCCGTGAACCTTCCCTTGCTGCCGCCTCAAGCCTTTCAGGGCCGCCGTGAGTCCTGATCGCTCGCCACCGACGTGTTCATCACAGAGAGTCTCCCCACCGTTCGAGACCTGATGCCGAGCTTCACACCAAGGGAGCAGCAGTCCATGCCCTATTGAATCGCTCCTGTCCTAGCCATGTCTTCATCGTCATTCACTAATCCTAGGTGAGCTCTCATCGTTTTCTTCTATCTTTTGTTATCACCGAACTGCATTGAAATCTCCATCGACACCATGGCCTTTGTCCAGCTTGCTGATCAGATTAGCTAGCTTGATGACATCACGTGATGTTTTCTTGCCGTTTTCCTTTAGAAAAATAAATCATGAAATACACTCCAAATACATCCTCATGCCATCAGATTCAAATGCCCATAACTTCTCCGTTTTAAATCCGTTTTGAGCCGTTCAAATTTCGTTAGGTTCGTAATTTCGTAATCTACATGTTAGTATTACTGTTAGTCAGGTTTTACAACTTTTAAATTTCGAGTTTATATTAGGTTTATTATTTTATTAATGTTAAACTTGTAAAATTCATATCTACGCCGTTATATCTCCGATTCCTGTGATCCTTACGTCGATGTGATCGCAGTGACGTGTAGAATAGTTTTATGTACCTTTTAAACTGTTTTCCCACTGTTGGTGTACTGTTCTAATGTTAGTCTTGTTTGTCATGCATGATTGGATCCATGTGTTTGTGTGTTGCTGATTGGAATCGAGTAGATCAGAGAGCTTTATGTTGTTGATCTCGAAGAAGGCCGTGATCTATAAGAAGTTGATGAAGAAGGTGTTTTTGGGAAAGCATTGGACTTGAAGAAAGGATCTATATTTAAGGCAAGTATAGTTTTGGGATATGCTAGCTTTAAACCATGATCTTATAACTTGCTTAATGTTTATGCACTGAACTTTAAATGTGAATTGTTTGGCAACATGGGGATTTGTCTCGTGACGAGAGATCCGGGTATTACAAGATCAGCTATGGGGGTTATATGGCTCGACATTAGTTCCCTAAAGATCATTTTTCTAGCGACTTGGAGGAATTGCCGAATTGGATATAGTATGCCCCTATCCCGTTAATATGTGAGTATAGGCTGAGAGTTATGTGCCACATAGGAAGGGTGGGTTCTATGTCCGGCGACTTAGCTGCCCCAACTTGTTAGACGAACCTTTGGGGAGCTTCTTAGTGGTTTCGATTATACGGAAGTCATGAGCCCGTGCATTTCGAACCACGACTTCGTAGTGAAAGTGTACACCTCTCTTGCAGAGTTTGAAAAAAACTGGTATACTAGCCTTGCCCAAGGTCACGGGCGGCCCGGAACCTTTACATTAAGGATGATGACTTGTGTTCGTTAAATTATTCATGGTTTATCGTTTTATGCTATTTATTATTTATGTTATAATGATCATGGTTTAAAGCTAGCATATCCCAAAACTATACTTGCCTTAAATATAGATCCTTTCTTCAAGTCCAATGCTTTCCCAAAAACACCTTCTTCATCAACTTCTTATAGATCACGGCCTTCTTGAGATCAACAACATAAAAGCTCTCTGATCTACTTTCGATTCCAATCAGCAACACACAAACACATGGATCCAATCATGCATGACAAACAAGACTAACATTAGAACAGTACACCAACAGTGGGAAAACAGTTTAAAAGGTACATAAAACTATTCTACACGTCACTGCGATCACATCGACGTAAGGATCACAGGAATCGGAGATATAACGGGCGTAGATATGAATTTTACAAGTTTAACATTAATAAAATAATAAACCTAATATAAACTCGAAATTTAAAAGTTGTAAAACCTGACTAACAGTAATACTAACATGTAGATTACGAAATTACGAACCTAACGAAATTTGAACGGCTCAAAACGGATTTAAAACGGAGAAGTTATGGGCATTTGAATCTGATGGCATGAGGATGTATTTGGAGTGTATTTCATGATTTATTTTTCTAAAGGAAAACGGCAAGAAAACATCACGTGATGTCATCAAGCTAGCTAATCTGATCAGCAAGCTGGACAAAGGCCATGGTGTCGATGGAGATTTCAATGCAGTTCGGTGATAACAAAAGATAGAAGAAAACGATGAGAGCTCACCTAGGATTAGTGAATGACGATGAAGACATGGCTAGGACAGGAGCGATTCAATAGGGCATGGACTGCTGCTCCCTTGGTGTGAAGCTCGGCATCAGGTCTCGAACGGTGGGGAGACTCTCTGTGATGAACACGTCGGTGGCGAGCGATCAGGACTCACGGCGGCCCTGAAAGGCTTGAGGCGGCAGCAAGGGAAGGTTCACGGCAGCGGCACTTGTTTCGGCGTATTGAACTCGGCAACTACATGATGGCTGCTGTTCTCGATTGCCGGCGGCACGTGCGCTAGGGCTGGGAAAGCGACGCGGTTGTTGCTAGGCTGCAGCTTGGCGAGATCGCGATACTTGACTTGGCCAAGACGCTGCTGTGGCCTGGCTTATATAGGAGAGAGGCACGGTACGCGTAGTAATCGTGGCCGGGTCGGTGTCATCTTCCGGCTCGGTTACGAACTCAGGAGCGACCTGAAGAAGTTGAAGACCGACGCGGATAAATTGAAGCAGGGCGTCAGCATGACAATGAGGAAAGGCAGCTGCGCTGCGCTGCACTCCAAATTGGCCATGGGCCGAGTGCCTACAGCCCAAAAGAAATGAGCCAAGGGACAAGGAGAAAAATGGCCAGCGGCCAAGCTGAGGTGCTGGGCTTCTCACGCCAAAAACCAAGAGAGAAAAGAAATATAAATACTTTTTTTTTTATTTCAACAGGTTTCAAAAACATTTACAAATGAATTTCAAATTCCTTTCAGTTTCAAATAAAAACTAGACATCACATAAAAATATATGCTCCAGCATGAATGCACTAAACATGTATCTAACCTTATATTGGATTTTAATTCCACAAAAATTGTATTTAACTAAATTCAATGCATCACAAAATTGCATAATTAAATCAAATTAATTATTTTAAAACATGCAAATTTTCGGGTGTTACAGCGAGATTGCGTTCAGACTCGTGGCTAGCAACTGTGGGCGGATCTTCTACCGAAGATCTCCTCTGCGCTTCAAATTCCGTCCAAGAACGCCGACAATTTGATCTGCCGTTCTCGGAAAACCGGAGCTCTTGCGAGCTTCTTGCCCCGGATTTCTCAAAGTTGCCTCTTTTCCTCTTCTCTGACTGAGCCTGAGCTGGAGGAGGGATCTCTTGCTTCTCTCCAGACTCCAGCTATGGAACATAGTACATCGGCAGCTCAGAAGCAGGATCTTCTTTTTTTTTAGTTGCCCCGTATAATTCGGAGCTTTTTAATCTATTTCTTGAACTTCCTACGGTCCTACCTACCGCATTTGTCGTCTTTGACTCGCTCTGACGCACTTCGATGCTGAATGTCACGCCATATTCAAACCAAAAGGCCTTGCTTTAAGCAGATCCGCGTGGCTCTTGCCCTTTCTCATGTACAGTTCGGTTTGACTTCCTGCAGTAGCCCGTTAGCAATGGAGAATCTGAGATCTGAAAATCACCAACAAGCTGGTGTTGCCATGGAGGGCGTCAAGTTTGCGCCGGAGATGGCCAACACCAACCAGAGAGCCCTCAGCGACATCAAGAACATAATAGGAGGCCCGCACCAGCACTTGGCTGTCAGCAAGAGGGGTCTCTCAGAGTAAGCCTCCGTTCCCCGAGCTGTGCTAAATTGTAGCTTCCATTTTGCTTAAACTGGATCTCTAATTGAGTTAATTCCATTGATTCAGAAAACCAGCTGCTGCTGTAAATACTAAAGATCAAGCTGGCTTTGTTGGACACCGTCCGGTCACCAGGTTTGTTGCACCTCACTTCCACTAGTTACTACTTACCATCATGTAACGAATTACCATGTATATATCAGATTATTGAAGTAGTGTGTCTTGCTCTTTTGGCAGGAAATTCGCTGCAACATTGGCAAACCAACCTACAGTTGCCCATCTGGTAATAGTCAGCAAAGATATTCAAATTCTTGCTAGTTTGATAGTGTCTGCTATGCTGTTTATTTCCGTAAACTTTCCCATTATGGCATTATACAACTTAGAGTTGATGTAGTAGGAACCAGATTGTGAATGCAATGCACTATCCTTTTGCTGTCAGTTAAATACTTTCTGATAGATGGTAGATGCTGCTGCTTCTTATGGTAATTACGACAATTCAAACATTTCATCAGCGTGCAAGAGAATTCAGATTTTATTTGCATGTACCATATCAAGTTTTGGAATATTCGAATGTGATATACTATGTTTTTGCTGTGAAGTTGACAATTCTTGGATGGCTATATAAAAGTTTGATCTATGCACTGAATCTTCTAATTTGTGCTGACTGCTTTTGTATGTTGTGTCCATTTGAATATGCATATACATAATTCAAATATTCTACTATTCTTCACTTATTCTAGACCTTTTGTTCATAAAGTGCCGGGCAACTTTCTTTCAGTTCACATCTGACATCTCCACATTACTACACTAACATTCGACCTTGTATTAACAATAAGTAGTAGTATTCATGCATCAGCTCAGATATTTAATTGCTGTGCAGGCCCCAATTGGAAGTGAAAGACTGAAAAAGAAATGCAGACACAGCATTCCACACACCTGCAGATATGGAAAGCACAAAAATGACTGATGACATTCCCTTGCCTATGCTGTCGGAGGTGGATGAAATGGTAAATTGACATTACTTTGCCCTTGGTAAGCATATATTTGGTAATTCTGACTAACACAAGTCATTTCAGATGAGTTCTGAACTGAAAGAGATCGAGATGGAAGATATTGAGGAGGCAGCACCTGATATTGACAGTTGTGATGCAGGAAACTCCCTGGCTGTGGTTGACTATGTAGATGAAATTTACAGATTTTACAGGAAAACTGAGGTACAACTCTGACCTTCTGAACCTGAAGTTATTTGCAATTTGTAATCTCATTGCAACATTCTGTGTACATAGAGTGCGAGCTGTGTCCCTACAAATTACATGTCAAGCCAAACTGATATCAATGAGAAGATGCGTGGCATTCTAATTGACTGGCTGATAGAGGTGGGGATTTTAAGCAAACGTCTAAAGCTTTCAATTTAACATTATTAATGTGCTCTGTAAGACCTTAAAATTCCATGTTTTATTTCTTTTCTCAATGCAGGTACACTACAAATTAGAGCTGTTGGAGGAGACCCTTTTTTTAACTGTGAACATCATAGATAGATTCTTGGCACGTGAAACTGTGGTGCGGAAGAAGCTTCAGTTAGTTGGTGTAACTGCTATGTTGCTCGCGTGCAAGTATGAAGAAGTGAGCGTACCAGTGGTTGAGGATCTGATCTTAATCTGTGATCGTGCCTACACAAGGGCTGATATTCTTGAAATGGTAAAAAAAATGTGCTGCATGTTTATTTTTAGTGCAAAAAAAAAAAAAAAAAAAAAAAAAAAAAAAAAACAGATAACTGACATTGAAATTTCTGCAGGAGAGGAGGATAGTGAAAACACTTAAGTGCAATATGTCGGTGCCGACTCCATACTGTTTCATGAGGAGGTTTCTAAAGGCAGCGCAATCTGAGAAGAAGGTAAGATACTAATATATACTCCTGTTTCAGTTTGCTGTACAAGTACATAACCCCTGACAAAATCTATATACTACTGGACAGCTCAAACTCCTGTCTTTCTTCATCATCGAGCTGAGTCTTGTCGAATACGAGATGCTCCAGTTCTGCCCGTCTATGCTAGCAGCTGCTGCCATCTATACAGCTCAATGCACCATAAATGGGTTCAAGTCCTGGAACAAATGCTGTGAGCTGCACACAAAATATTCAGAAGAACAACTAATGTAGTTATACCTCCCTACTCTTTATATAGTACAAAAGGCGTACCTTTTCAGCTTGTGCTTATAGTTACATGGTCCCTTCTATGTTGCAGGGTTTGATCCAGGATGATGGTTGAACTGCACCAAAGAGCAGCTCATGGAAAACTTACCGGGGTCCATAGAAAGTACAGCACTTTTAGATATGGCTGTGCTGCGAAATCGGAACCTGCAACTTTCTTGCTGGATGCAAGAACCTAAAGCTTGAACTAATTGGCTGGTTATACACACTCTAACTACTTCCTTGGAAAGAGTGAAAGAGAGGTGTATATAGACGCTGCTTCGACTAAACTACAGAGTGGGATCTGCATATATGCAACAGCTGTTGCAGCAACTATTTGGTGTGGGCTGGGTTGGTGTGTTGTTTATTAGTTCAATAACTTAACATCAATGAAACAGTGTTTGTGTTGTTTAGTTTTTTTTTTTTTCAATTATATCCATTGGAATTTAATTCTTTGTATCTTGGGGATTACTCATGTGACACCTCTGCAATCTGGAAATAAACATTGATTTGCGTGGATGTGCTGAATTTGCTTTCTCTGCACCTCTGCAATCTGAAGGATGCCTTTAGAGAAAAAGCTCCATCTCAATGCACTGTCATTGTTGATATTTTTCCATTGTTACAGGTCTTGTATATTTGCAAAAAAAAAAAAAAAAAAGGTTCATGTCTTGTGCTCATTTGTTCCTGATGTTAAATTATCAGATGCTATCAGTTCCATTCTTTTAGTCTAGGATCAGATTTTTGCTTCCGCTGGCATCTTTATCCTTTCTTGTATGTTTCTGTTATTGCATTTATCTATGCTTTGAACATTAAAAGTCTAAGTGCATTTGGAGGAGTAATAGATAGCAAAGAAGCTTATGATCCACGAAGTGCTATCTACAACTTGGAATAGCACTTCGATTTGGGTTCTGAAGTGAGCTTTGTAGTAGAGCTCTGCCAAGGCATACAAACTAATCAAGTTTACTACTATGTGATTGTCTTATTAAATTTTCGGGGGGCTTCCGGTAGCAAAACGACTATGACGATTTTCGCCAACTTAATACAAATGATTATTTTGTGAGAAATGAAAAAAAAAGAATATTTACATTCAGTGGCAGTGCGAGGAATTATTGATAGGGGACCGAGCAAAGAGATTGAACTTGTTTGTAAAAATTGAGCACACCTGGTTAGTTTTTTTCGTAGTGGCCATCTTATGTGTACTCTAAGATCAATGACGTTATTATTTCAGTGGCCCTTAACAACACAACATTTAAGGTGTTTTTCGTAAACTTTGAGACCTATGTTATATAGATTTAGAATATGTTCCCTATGCTAACTGGGTTCATTAGTTATGGTCAACAAACAATACGCGCTGCAAGATACATTGGTCAAAGTTTAATAATTACCTTATCCCACACAAATCGTACCCACAATGCAGACTCACCATAGAGTCTAATACTATTTATTCGAAAACTGAAATTTGCAATTATTTTGAGATGGAACGAGTAAAGATTATCTGTGGGGATCCAAGTGAAGTGGCAGCCACCCACTAATTCATTATTATTACCCGTTTTCTGAAAAGGGATAATATTTTGCATGCACTTGCTGATGGATGGCTCGTGGTCATGCACCGTCGATGAAACCTCGAGTTTGGAATGCCCTGGTACAGGTAGATTTTTTCGTTAAAACAAAAAGATTTGTCATGTCAAGTCAAGATCCAAAATTTGAATTGGGAGCAACGATCTGAAGTTGCCAGAGAACGAACGCAACAGCACAGGGAAAAAAAGATGAGGGACCAGAGAGAGAGCGAGAGAGATCCTGATTGACCCACCCGACAAGAGACAGCGACGGCAAACAAAACCAGAAACGCATGTGATGCAGGAGAAACAATTCCTCTCACCGCCGTCCCTGTCTCCCTAGCAACCACGATTCCGCCACCTAATCCTCTCCTCCCTCTGTACGGAGTATTAATCAGCATCCATGCTCCCCACCCAATCCCAGGCAAAGCTTGTTTTTTTTGGTTCTCTCTTGTGTGCCAGTTGGTTTGGATTGATTGATGGGACTCTCTGATTTGATTGCGGAGGAGTCTTGCTCTCCCGGTGGTCGTTGATCCCTCCCGCATTGTGAAGCTCGGATCCGATTCTCTAGGTTTGTATCCTTTCAATTCCTTTTTTTTTTTTTAATTGATTGTTTCGTTGCTCGGCGGTGCCGCCGCCGCTCGCCGCCGTCGCCATGGGCTCATATAACGGAAGGGCTCATTTAAGATAAGAGGAAGAGGTGGCTCTCAGCCTCACTCGTCCCTCCCGACGCCACCCTCCACCCCTCCCAGGCCCGGCCTCGCCCTTCCCGTCTTGTCGAGCCTCCTCTGGTCCTCCTCCGGTGCCGGCCTCCTTGCCTCTCGCCGCGGCGGTCAAGCAGCTCGCCAAACTCGACGTCTTCGCGTGCTCATCTGTTAGGGAACCTAGGGTTTGTAATTTATATCCGGAAAAAGTCTATATCACCCCCGAACTATGGGAGGTAGACTACATAACCCCCAAACTATGAAACGGTCTAGATCACCCCCTGAACTTTCCAAAACTAGTCAAATTACCCCCTAAGACAGTTTTGAAAAATCATAGTAAATCATAGAAAAATCGTAAAATGGAAAATCCAATTGTGTTAGACTCTAAATGAGTAGGTCTACACAATGAACATATAATATGATATGCTTTAGTACATTTTTTTACAGCTATGATGAAAAACATAAATCTAAAGCTGCAGCAAAAAAAATGAACTAAAACATATCATATTATATGTTCATTGTGTAGATCTACTCATTCAGAGTCTAACACAATTGGATTTTCCATTTTACGATTTTTTGTGATTTACTATGATTTTTAAAGCTGCTTTAGGGGTAATTTGACCGGTTTTGGAAAGTTCAGGGGGTGATATAGACCGTTTCATAGGTTGGGGTTATGTAGTCTACCACCCATAGTTGAGGGGGTGATGTAGACTTTTTCCTTTATATCCCGACATCTTTGATTTGTACCCAACGCCTGCTTCCTTGATTTTTGACTCAGTATGTCCATGTTGGTTTCGATGTCGGGCTTTCTATTTTGTGCACTCTAGACTTCGCGGCCGTGGTCGAGACGAAATCGGTTGGAAATTTGTATTAGGTGGTACAGATAATAATTTGTTTATATATGGTTCTTGCGGGGAAGACACCGAGGATCGGGTGATTCAGGTGAAGCAACAAAATTCTAGGTACTGCCAGGCTGCTCAACAAGAAAGAGCTTCACTTTGACTTAGGGGTGTGAGTTATGATCCTCTATGAACCATACCCCGGAACAGATTTCATTCCAAAGGGAGCATAATCTGAGAATACCGGTTAAGCGGGGCTTTGAGAAGGGATGGCGATGGAGCTGGCCAAGCAATTGCTCACGGTTATCGGAAGCTATACACCACCTCTCTCGGGCTACAATTATTGCCGTTGTTTTTGTTCTCATCTCGTCTCATTGTCCCTGTACTTGGTATTCAACCATCCATCGACCTACAAAAACCCGTAGGGTTGTGAATTGTTATCGGTGCTGCTTACTATTTAAAACAATGTGGTAAATTGTTTGAACTTGGCCTTTTCACTCATTCCTGCCGCATCTGTGTTCTTTCAGGAACATAAATTTCTTGTCGGCGTCATTCTCATGGTGCCGTTCTATGCAGTCGAGTCGGTAAGGTGCTATGCTTCTGCTTTGTCATTTATCCCCAGATTAATGCCCGTATTTACAGTCCAAGTATAGGATGAGATCTAGCTGTCCAATTGTTGTATCGCTATCTTTGTTTAACATTTTATGACAACTCTTGCAGTACTTATCATTGGTGTATCCGTCAATAAGTGTGGATATCGAAATTATGCGAGATGGCTATGAGGCATTTGCTATGTACTGTTTTGGGCGCTATCTAGTTGCTTGCTTAGGTACTCCTCTCTCAGTTATTACTTCACATTCCAATGTTATTATCCATATCTTGACCTTACCATGCACTCGTACTTATGCCAGGTGGTGAAGATAGGACCATTGAATTTTTTGAAAAGGAAGGTGGTTCAGGTTCTGCCGTGCCACTTTTAGGTCAAGCATCTGAACAACGATATGTAAACCATCCTTTTCCAATGAACTACGTGTTGAAACCGTGGCCGCTAGGTGAATGGTTCTACACTTCTACTTGGTCATCAAATTTGGGCTAGTTCAATATGTATGTGCCTCTTTATCTTTCATCACAATGGCTTTGCAGCGTGCTGTGAAAATTCCAACTAACTCATTTTCCTTGTCCTTGGACAGATGATAATAAAATCAATATGTGCTATTCTTGCGGTGATTCTTGAAGCCTTTGGAGTGTACTGTGAAGGAGAGTTTAAGTTGAACTGTGGGTAAGAGATATAGAAGTTGACTTCATTTGCTCAACAATCCTTGCATGTACTTATCTCATCTGTGCTACATTGTTCCCATCTGACTATCTTTTTTTTTTTTTTTTTTGAAATTATTAAAAACACAAATGCATTTATGCTCATTTTCCTTTGAAATGTGGGCAGGCATGTATATGTTACATGTTATATATCACTTAGTGTATCATTAGATTTAGCTGTCATGCACCAGGCAACTCTGTTTTCTTGAACCATATATGTCAGATTATGTGCTCTATTTCTGGTGTTCCGTTTCGAGTAGTTGACTCTCACAAGCGGCATGAATGTATTTGATAACACTCAGTCACAACCAACGTTGGCATCTAATTTATGGTGGTTATGACCCTCCTTTTTCTTTAGATGCCTCATCCTGTATTTTGATACTATACATAGCTCAGAAATTGTTTGTTAAGTTGCACACTTTTTGAAAATACAACCTGTTTGCTGTTCTTTTTCCCTGTCTTGTCTGTTTGCCTATTATATTCTGTTGCACATGTGCTAGCATTGGTCAACTTGTTCATGCATTTAATGACATAGGAATTCAACAATCATTGTCTTGCCATTACTGAAACTATTTACTTGTCTACCAGGTACTCTTACACGGCTGTGGTTCTCAATTTCAGTCAGTCATGGGCCTTATACTGTCTCGTTCAGTTCTATACTGTGATAAAGGATGAGTTAGCTCATATAAAGCCTCTTGCAAAGTTTCTGACATTCAAGTCTATTGTGTTCTTAACATGGTGGCAAGGTATAGCAATCGCACTGCTCTTCAACTGGGGTTTGTTGAGAGGTCCTATTGCTCAAGAATTGCAGTTCAAGTCAAGTATCCAAGATTTTATTATCTGCATAGAGGTTGTTAAATCCAATTATACCTTTTCAATACATTATTTGGCATTTGTTCATTTGGGAACCTTTGGTGTTAGTAGTGGTGTTAGTAGTTGGAAGAGGGCATGTAGGTCAATATTTATGCATTTTTGCATTCTTCATGTTCATTTCGGCCCTGTTCGCTTGAACTTATTGGCCATGGTAATAAAACAGCATCAGCCACAAAAACTTAACAGTTTTCTGTACTATGCAGATGGGTATTGCTGCCGTTGTACACCTGTTCGTCTTCCCTGCGAAGCCATATGAGCTAATTGGTGATCGTTTTGTTGGAGATGTTTCTGTTCTCGGAGACTATGCTTCTGTCGACTGCCCTCTAGATCCAGATGAAGTCAAGGATAGTGAGCGCCCAACCAAGTTTAGGCTTCCCCAGCCAGATGATCGTGTCAGGTCTGCCACTGCCATAAAAGAAAGCGTTCGTGATGTTGTACTTGGAGGTGGTGAATACGTAAGGGGAACAAATGCCCATTTACCTTCATCTGTTTTTTTTACTTGAATGACTACTTTTTTCCCCATATGCCAGCTAAAGTGAAATCTCATCTGACCAATCTCGCAGATTGTGAATGACTTGAAGTTTACTGTGAACCATGCTGTGGAACCAATCAACGAAAAGCTTCACATGATATCGGAGAACATAAAAAAGCGCGAGAAGGGAAAGAAGAAAACAAATGACGATAGTTGCATCAGTTCACCCACATCCTTGACGAGGGTGATCAGTGGGATTGATGATCCGCTCCTGAATGGGAGCCTGAGTGACAACAGTGGTCCAAAGAAAGCACGAAGGCAACGCAGGAAATCAGGTTATGCAAGCGCAGAGAGCGGTGGAGAGAGCAGCGACCATGGCCTAGGTGGGTTTGAGATCCGTGGGAACAGATGGATCACTAGGGAGTGACAAGCAATAGCAACCTGTGGAGCTACTTTATAAATTATCACAAGAGTTGGCCTGTGCTGATATGCGATAACCAAGTCAGTGGGTTCAAATGTGAGGTGAGGTCTCTGGAAGACTGGAACGATGTTGTAGCGTCGCCATTACACGAGATGAATAATCAGTTTGCTGTCTGTTGATTCTTTCAGCTGACAATTTCAGCTGCTGTGGCCTTGATCCTGTATTTAAAATGTCAGGCCTCCTTAGAGCATGTGTTGGAAGGGAGCAATGTGCCTGTTCTGAGCTCCCACCAGCACCAATTGTAAAGTACTTAAGTAGAGACTAGAACTAGTCATACAAAAGAATAGATAGATCAGATGCTGTGCCATTCTATTTGCTCTGTTTCATGCTTTGACGCTATATATCATCATTCTCACTGTTCGTTCTGAGGTCAGGGGCTCAAGGCCGAGAGAGCACACTATGCTCGTGTGACGTTTAGCTTTAGATTTATGGTACTAGGGGAATCTCCCCGCGTTGCTTGCGGGAATTAAGAAAAAATGCAACGATCATAAGAGAGGATTTCATGATATCATCTCTCGCGATAGTGGATCTTATTATAGAATTCCTCACGCGTTGCTGCGGGTATGCAAAAATAAATATAATATAGCAAAGAGGAATTTAAAATTAATTTCAATAATAAACTAAAGAAAAGACATCGTCTTAATCTTGGATCTTCAACTTCAAAGAAAAAAAGGTCACTAACTTGTGGAGGATAATTTTTGGAACTTAATGTACGACACAAAAATTATCAGTCGGTAAGAATAGATTTGAGATAGTATATCGTCTAATAATAATATAAATGGATTTTAAGAATTAGGAGATGATTGCCTTGCATGGATCACAATTGTAATTCCCCGCCCGTTGCCGCGGGTATAAAGGAGGAATCTAAATGAAAAAACTATACTAATGAGATATCGGTGATATACGAAATCCATGATTTAATTTAGTTTGTGGATGATCGGTGACCAAATGCTGCCTAATGGGCATAGGTACGTATATAGGTGGCTTTATTAGTAGAAAAAGAAGATATACCATATTAGTAGATATATTGCACAAAGGTATGAGGTAAACTATTCCTTAATCTTGTGGTACCCAAGCGTAAAAAACAGAAGTATGCGACCAGATTAACAAATCCATGTGTGATTTGAGTAAATAAATCCCTGAGAAAAAAAGAAGATTATGTAAATTTTGGAACATATAGGGCAGCCTACGACACAGACCAAAGATTTCATCTAGAGTCTCACAACATTAAGACTTGGTACAATGAAGGGACTGGCTGTGAACAAACCAAATAAGGATTAGAGAAAAAAAGTGCTGGGTAGAAAGGATCTTCATGTGTGATTAGAGAAAACTTACCGGTATGTTATTTGACTCAATCGTACTTGATCTGCTATGCTTGTGGAATGGACGCACGGAGGCGGGAGGCATTGGGTACCGCATGGTCTCATCAGGGATTTGGAGAATTGTCTGATTACAAATTGCAGCTGGTTCGCTTGTACTGCAGAGAAGCCGTAGAACCAAAGGAGGTATATATAGAAGATAAAGAAGAGATTCAGGGAGACGGTGGTGCCTATTGATTGTACTTGTTTAATTACATGCATGGTAGTAGAGATTGCAGGAAGGCAAAACCAAATTTATAACTGATGAGTAATAGCGGTAGATAGTGACTTGTTCGGTGGAATTTGTTGGAGACCAGTAAATGGAATTTGATGGAGAAGTAAATAACATGAGGGTATATGGCTGGACCTGCATGGCACGGAACCGAATGGATGTGCGTTACAGCGAATGGTTGAGTGGAGGCAGGTGACGTGGCTTGTTGAGTGGACGTGGGTGGGGCTGCTTAGGTGTCACCCTTGCATGTCGAGAGAACTCCTGTTGACACAAATTAGTTCGCGCCAACACACCACACAAGAGCTAGATCGCTCTACGTAGGGCAAAGCCGAAATCGAGGATCGGCAAGTACCTAGGGATGTCCACACCTGGACCTTGTGCCTCAACGATGAGCGCGATACGCAAGATACGTCGTCGGAGGAGCTTCGTCGGGAGCGCGATCACGCAAGACACGCCGGGCGAAGTCTCTTGAAACCCGAAACCCCACACGCCGGGAGGGACCCCGTCTAGGCGTGCGGCGGCAATGGGCTGCCCTAGCCGGCTTGACCGCTCTAGGGCGTTTGTCGTCGTCGAATCACCTGTTCATGGCAGCGGCAACGAAGAAGAAGAGAGGAAGAGGAGAGGAGATTAGGGTTTGGTAGTAGTGTTTTGACGATTGGATGTAGATGGGATCAATCGGCCATGAACCTCTTTATTATATAGAGGAGGGTGGTCTTATCCTTTTAGGAAACCGTCCTTGAACGTTTCCAAACATCAAAACCGACCCGAAAACAATTTACATCGAGATCGGTTCAGTTTTCGGTAAGAAGAAGGCAATGACATTCACCTAGATACGCTGCTTGCTGGCCACGTTGATTTGCCGGATCCTCTGCTAGCTTCTTTTTGCTTATTTCCTTGCTTGAAGACATTAACGTGTCATGTTTGGACTCCCTGTCAAGCTGGACCGTACATTATCGTAGGCCGCACGTACAGCTTGGCGTATCTCACGTGCATGACACAAGCGTATATATGTTGCTCCTGGTTATATACGCTTTTCCTCCTGGACGTGACCATCTCATCATTAGGCTTCAATCTTCACAAGCTGACCCATTGCCATAGCACTTTACTTTGGGACATTTTTGAGTGTCAACATATGCCCCCCCTGTTTTCAGGCGAATGGTACATAAACCTGAAAACACATCTTATGACATACCGAGCAGCAACGATACCCATCACATCGGCTGTTCAGTGACTAAGGGCGATGTATACATCGGCCGTTTTTGTTCTAAGGGTAATACATGTATCGGCCATTGTTTGGATAGCACTTAGGCCTATTGCCAAACACTTGGAAAATACTTTTTCAAACATGTCCCGTTGATCGCTCTTGGGAGACCATCGCCTCCAGCAGATATGAGATTTCAAACATCAAACTTTGATCACTCCTTGATGAGCTTGATCAAAGCTCATGAACTTTTCCATAAACCCCGCCGAATACTATTCACTTTAGTATTTGATCATTGGATAAAAATGCATGACCATACAGTAGAAAATCGGCTGAACCGATTTGAACAATCAGCATAGCCGATCGGTGGCCACCCAGGTGTCGACCGAATTTGAAAATCGCCCAAGCTGATTTGTCCTGACTGCCTGCTGGAAATGGCATGGCCGCCTTGATGCTGGCCTCGCTCTCTGATTCGGCTTAGCCGGTCCAGCGCCAACTTCGGCGGCCTGAACGCCTGACACGCCGGTGCACGTGCGACCTAGCCAGATTGAACTTGGCTTGGCCGGCCTGCTCAACAAGCCACAACATTTTAGACACTGAGAAATCGGCTTGGCCAGGTCTCCAGGCCGATTGGACTATGGCTCACGCATGCAACCAGCTTTGCCGTTCTGGCATGTACGTTGACCAATCAACCAAGCCATCGACGATGTCCATCTCTTTTTTTTTTTTAATTAATCCTCATCTTATAGCCAATGTGTATATGTTGCCCAGGTGCATGTATGAATATATATATGTCCCCTGGAAGCTAAACCAAAGATCACATCATTGAAAACCTTTGAGACACATGCACATTGCTATGAGCTAATCCATACATTCAGATGTATGTATAACCATCAGCCGATGCATGCATGTATGTATGCAGCTTATCAGCCGATTTATGTGAATAACTAAAAAGCACGATTAACATATTTAATCGGCCAAATTCGCAGAAAAGGCCATGATTAAAGATGCATAAATAATCGGCTAATTTTATCTTCACACGTATCATACCCTCTGGTCTTAAAACCATCAAAGTAAATTCCATAAGGGGCTTTTCCATTAGCACGATGGATGTAAGCATTCATCGGCTATGTTGCATGCTAAGGGCGATAACCAAGTATCGGCCATATGAATTCATCCATACCGACGAGCATAACTGAAATATTATTTTCGGCTCTTGATCATTGATAATAAGTTGACGACCCTCCATAATATAAAGATCCATACCAAGGATCAACATAAGAATATGAGGGATGACCATGCATACCTAGGGATGAATTCCACATATGCATAGGCAAAGAATATGGATGATGATTTGGTGCAAACCTCCAACTTGGCAATTGTGTCTTGAATCTTTTTCTTTTATTATTTGGTTGTGATGCACCACTTGCCTGATCATCATCCCTTTTAACCTCAATGCTTCTTCTTTTTGGAACCCATGCTAGGCCCCTTTCTTTTAGCTTCTCGTGTTGAGAGCTTACGCAATTCTTGTTGCTGCCACTTCGATAAACCGATTGAGCATATCGGTTTTATCTTTGTTTTGGATAGCGGCACTTCTTTCTTGATCATAGGTACTTTTATCTTCTTTTGTTCAGATTTAATACCTGTCATATAAATGGAGGAATTTTCAACTTGTTTACCATTAATGGCCAGATTTTTCAGCATTGTAATTGGCTCTTTAATGGCGGCATTCAGATCTGAATTTTCTTTTTTCCGTCCATCATACTTCACGCGGTAAACTTGCTTTACCACCTTCCCTTTTGGCACAGCTCCGGACCGATTTTGATCGAATCGGTCTTTATAAGATGATGACTCTTTCAAGCATTTTGGAGCTGCATACTTCACATGTTGTGTCTCGAAATATGATGGAACATTCACCTTTCTCTGCCAATGTTGCTTTTGAGGTTTATGCTTTGGAGGCAACTTTGATGCTTCGATTTTCTTTAATCGATTTGCTTCACCTATCTTTGTATATTTAACTAAGAGCTCCTCGAAGCTAAGCTTCGGTCTCCTATTGTCTTTTTCCTTGTCACACTTCTTGCCTCCACTAGCTTTATGAGCATCCTCCTTTTCTCCATCTTGATTAGCATGCTCCAAAGAATGATCTCCAGCCGATTCCCCTTGCTCAATGGAATCAATCGGCTTTTGGTGGAGATGGAGAGATTTTATTTGCCCCACAATGTTCTCTAACATTGGATCAACATTGCTATGCTTTTCGAAGCTAAGCTTCGGTCTCCTATTGTCTTTTTCCTTGTCACACTTCTTGCCTCCACTAGCTTTATGAGCATCCTCCTTTTCTCCATCTTGATTAGCATGCTCCAAAGAATGATCTCCACCCGATTCCCCTTGCTCAATGGAATCAATCGGCTTTTGGTGGAGATGGAGAGATTTTATTTGCCCCACAATGTTCTCTAACATTGGATCAACATTGCTATGCTTTGAAACATCTTTAACTTGAATTTCGTGGACAACAATCTTGTCTTCACTTGAGGGTTCTCCATCTCTTTCTTGAACGTTGGAGCTTTGAGCTTCAAGTGAAACGGCTAGCAGTGCAAGCCGATTCAAAACCTGTTTGGCATCGTGCCCGATTGAATTTAATCGGTCCACTTGTTGAGCCTCACAAAATTTTAATCGGTCATTATCAATGTCCGATTGAATTTCATGATGAAACATACCGCATGTACGAATGTTATGATTAAATGAATTACACCACTTGCAATATGTAAACCCTTCCAAGTTCGAGTTGATGGCAAAGCATTGTGATCAATAATCTTAACAAATTTATTTTTCAGCAATATGTCAAAGACATAATCACAACGGATAGCACCAAAGGTGAGCATTAAATTTGTAAGCCGACTTTCTTGTAAAATCGACTCCAATGCTTGGCAAGCGAAGGGATTAAATTTGACATCAATCCATTCGGCCGCACCTTTACAATCATCTTTGATGCCGTAATCAAATGTAGAAGAAACATCGGCATGAGCAATATTCTTCAATCTTAGCCCCGAATCATAAAACCCAAAGTAATTGCAAAACTTATATTTCATTCGGGACCAAGTATGAATTTGGAAAGAGTTTGTGTGCTCTCTCTAACGTCACTTATTTCCTCCTCGGGCTCTTCTTGCATCTCGACTTCTACCATAGTAGTAGCAAAACTTTTTGAAGCGCCTGTAGAATACAACAATAGGAATCGACTTAGCCGACTCAGAAGTCGTCAATGCCGATTTATGCTCAACGGCAGCAACCTTAGTCAGCTCAGATGCCTCTGGGGTCGGCTTAGCCATCTCAAGTAAGGTAGTTGGCTTAGCCGACTTAGTTGGTCTTTACGGTCGGCACGATTGAGTTTGGCTCAATCGGCTACGAGGTAAGTACTGCTGCCCGTTATGAGTTTTGCTAGCACACACCCTCTTTTGGTGAAGATCATGACACATTAATGGGCGATGAACCAATACTTCACCTTTATGTGTGTGCTGCACCTTTTGCTTATGAATAGCTTGACCGATTTGAGCAATCGGGTCTTGCTGATTTTTTCTGTCTACTAGTTTTGAAGATTGATTCCAGCAATTCCTTTTGGACAATGACACTAGTGGTTGATCGCTGCTTATGAATGGGAACATGAGCTTGCCCCCGAGCCTAGAAGACTTGATAGTGATCCTGAGGCTTTCTCGACTGTCACCAGATTTTGCTAGCACCACCTCACGATCTGAATTTTGCTTTCTCTTCTTAGGCTCTCTAGGCTCGCCGATTATGACATTTTTTCCAATAGCGGAATCGGCTTGCCCCGGTCGAATTAAGATGGCTGGATTATTTTTCTCCAAGATTTCAGCCATCGGATGTATCTTCCGGCAAGGTAAAGAATGTGTATTTCCTAAACTGGTTTTATCGGTTTCAGGCGCCGAAGAAACCAATTTGGTTTGACTAAGGGAAACAATCGGTTTATCCGACTGACAAGTCGGTTTGACCGATTCAATGTGAGTGTCGGGAGTAGCATGTTTCGATGTTTCTCACACTTTTCGTAGTGAGACTTGTCTTTTGATAATCAATTAACCATCCTTCCTCAACCATTGTCCTAATTGTGATTGGCCTTTTCTCGGTGTCTCTCCCAAAGAATTCATAGAACAACTTCTCTAGGATAGATCATGACCAAGCAGAATTTTTGGGTAAAGACGTGAACCATGCAAAGGCAATACCGGTGATAGATAAAGGAAAATTCCGTATTCTCATGTAGTCTTCTTTATCGGAGAACCCAATTGTAAGAGATATATATTAATATGCTCCACGGCAGTTGTACCACTTTCTCCACAAAATAAATGAAACTTAGGCATCCGTCAGCCACTAGGAGATCTCAAGTAATCATAACATAGCGTATAAGGTTTGCGATATGAGGGCATTCTCCATTTGGAAGATCCAGGTGGATTTCTGGCATGACCTGACCGTTGATTAGCATAGTTTGCTTGGAGAAAGTCGGATAAGGCCGAATCATAATCAACATCTTCACTGTATCTTGTTGGTTTTTATTAATTCGGATAGAATCAAATAAAACCGAATTAATAAAATCATCACTATCATAAGACGCTGAATTTTTATTAATTCGGCTATGGTCATTATCAATAATACACGTAGCCAAATCATGAGCATTAATACCTGCATAAGATATTGATTTTGGAGAGCAATTTATTTTGTCATGCATCGGCATGTCACGTTGTGAACTTATAGCCGATGAACGTATGTGACATGTTGCTAGAAGAATTAGAATTCAATAAATTTTCAGCATGCATCGGCTCTTTATGATGATATATATAATTATGATGAAAAGAAACATTATCAACAGAAGTAGCCGATGATGAAACATATCCAGTACTATGATAACTAGCAACATCATCATAAGAATTTATATTACTTGCAAAATAATTACTAGAATATGAATTTGCAAGTTGTACTTTGGACGTGTCGTAGTAATATTGTGGCGCAGTAGTGCCGTCCATTTGTTCTTGTATATACAATAATTCACGCGGAGCAAGAAGTGGTTCTGAATTCCAGCACTAGCACTTCACCTCGGGGTAGTAGAACGGTGCCACAAATTTACCGTAATGCAAGCACACAGTACTTTCAATTGTATGACAAGCTGGAAGATATAATATGTATGCTCGTATATGTATGGAATATAATAAGGCAACTTTTGCTTGATGTAGCTTCCGTATCTTCTTCAGCTTGCTTTGAATTCGAATCAGACTCTGCCCTTCGAAGCAAAAAATATGTATCTGTGTTTACCGAGGAGATGCGCAAGTATGACAAGCACAATCGGTCTTAGAGCTCGATTCCTTGTCAGATTGCAAGAATAAAAATTTGAGCCGGCCTCGATGCCAGATACAACAGCAACCACGATCAACACAACCGGCCTTAAAGGGGCCTGATTTGCTGTCGGACTGCAGCAACAAAATCTTGCAATCGGCCTTAAGGCCAGAGTCAGCGATCACGTAAAAGATAATAGATCGATTATAAACCGTGGCTAGGGTAGATAGATTCGGCTGCAAAGTAGAGCCGAAACAATTCTCGTTCCCCAGCGGAGTCGTCAAAAGTATGTTGACACAAATTAGTTCGCGCCAACACACCACACAAGAGCTAGATCGCTCTCGTGGGGCAAAGCCGAAATCGAGGATCGGCAAGCACCTAGGGATGTCCACACCTGGACCTTGTGCCTCCAACGATGAGCGCGATACGCAAGACACGTCGTCGGAGGAGCTTCGTCGGGAGCGCGATACGCAAGACACGCCGGCGAAGTCTCTTGAAACCGAAACCCCACACGCCCGGGAGGGACCCCGTCTGGCGTCGGGGCGTAATGGGCTGCCCTAGCCGGCCAACCGCTCTAGGGCGTTTGTCGTCGTCGAATCACCTGTTCATGGCAGCGGCAACGAAGAAGAAGAGAGGAAGAGGAGAGGAGATTAGGGTTTGGTAGTAGTGTTTTGACGATTGGATGTAGATGGGATCAATCGGCCATGAACCTCTTTATTATATAGAGGAGGGTGGTCTTATCCTTTTAGGAAACCGTCCTTGAACGTTTCCAAACATCAAAACCGACCCGAAAACAATTTACATCGAGATCGGTTCAGTTTTCGGTAAGAAGAAGGCAATGACATTCACCTAGATACGCTGCTTGCTGGCCACGTTGATTTGCCGGATCCTCTGCTAGCTTCTTTTTGCTTATTTCCTTGCTTGAAGACATTAACGTGTCATGTTTGGACTCCCTGTCAAGCTGGACCGTACATTATCGTAGGCCGCACGTAGAGCTTGGCGTATCTCACGTGCATGACACAAGCGTATATATGTTGCTCCTGGTTATATACGCTTTTCCTCCTGGACGTGACCATCTCATCATTAGGCTTCAATCTTCACAAGATGATCCATTGCCATAGCACTTTACTTTGGGACATTTTTGAGTGTCAACAACTCCCCTAGTGGGGTTCTTCTTTATAGGGGTTAGAGATGTATGGTAACACAAGTAGAAGAAAAGCAGAACACCTTTTTTCTTTCCTTTGGCTAATATGGATGGACTTTGAGATTGCATGAGCAAGCACTCTGTCATCTAACTTTCCAGTCCCTTGTGTATCCTGATCACTGGAGATCTTTCAGTTATAAGCAAAAGAGTGAAGATGGTTGTCTCTCACGCAACATAGCAAGTGCAGGATGAACTCTGCACTGCAAGGAACCCTTTGAAAAACCACAGGCGAGTTTGTCTGATTAACAACAGCCTGCCAGAGATCCATCTGACGCAGCATACTCACCACTTTAATTTGTCATCAGAAAAGCTACGCATCACAAAAGAAGAAAAAGCTACTTTTGGGCTACTACTAGTTGCAATAGTGATGACGATCTATATATGCACAAGCCATCTGGCACCAAATTAGGACGTAATTAATTAATTAATTAATCTGTTTGTAAAAAAAAAAAGGTAAAAAATATTGACGGAGCCATCCCCAACCGCTCCTGCCGTCCACTCGTCCATCGTCTCCGCCGCCCCCATCCACTCGTCCTCCACCCTGCTCACTTCCCGTAGAGCAGCAGACTTGGATCCTTGCATGGCGAGAGGGAGCGGGATCCGTCGTCGTAGCCGACGAGGTAACAAAGATGCGCTCGCGCTGCAATGGAGGTGTCGAGAGCGGCCGGGATCCAGGCCCAAAGGGGACCAGTGCAGGTCCAAAGGCCAATCGGCCCAGAAGTTGCTTCGGCTGTTCGTGTCCGCCCACGTGGCGCGCCCACCCATTCCGGGCCCACAGATCCGGCATGGCATCCCCTTGTCACCGAGGCAGATTGCGACGGAGCAAAGGTGTGGAAAAAATCACGCCTTTCATTCATTGCCAGGGAGAGGAGAGGATAGGAGGAAGACGCCAAGCCAGCTCCAGTTCGGCTCCCGCTATAAAGGGATTGCTGACGAGATGGGACTCACTCGCAGCCGCCACTGCCGCAATGCTGTGCCTCGTGTCGCCGTCTTCCTCGCCGACTCCGCTCCCGCCGCCGCCGCGGCGTACTCGCTCGCCTGCTGATCGGGTGGCGCCGCCAGGGATCGCGGTGAGCTGTGGCGATCCGGGGTGCTCATGGCTTTTCTTTTTTTTTCCTTTTTTTTTTGTACTAGCAAAACATGCACGTGCGTTGCACCGGGATGTATAATTCTGTATGGTACTTGTGCCAATCATAAAAGTGATCCATGTATCGAAATAGGATACCCGTTAGTTGCACCAGGGCCTGGGTACTCGTGTCAATAGCAAATGTATCGAGCAAATGTATCGATGTGTTTGGCGAGAGGAGGTCTCCTCATCATGATTCTTAGTTTCTTTCTCAGAATCCCATGAATCGTATAGGCAGACAGAAAATTTGATGGACAACGGACAAAGGGAGTATTTAGAGGCTACATAATTTGCAATAGAAGGCCCATCCATATATATAGGCTTTAAGATTAAACCATTATAAGGTACTTGTATGCAAACATATGACAACCATATTACTCACACATGCAACGATCTCTTAGCTTAATAATATGTAATCTACATTAAATATGAAGGGGATATATATAGCCAGCAGCAGATGTATATAGTTGACATGGTGTATGTGCAATTGTGCATGATGATGGTGCTGCTGGGGCACACAACATATATGCAGGCATGGACAGTGATCCGATCGACCTACGTGAACGTAAATTCATATCTCTAGTGGTGAATTACATCTTGTGTTTTTGGTCCTCTCGGTCGATCGATGCTGGTGCCGGATCGAGCCGTGGCCTCTCCATCGCACGTAGGCTTCTTAATTTCTTATACATGTACACATGGCCTTGACCGGTGATGAATCGGGAGAACCTCGATGCCTATACAAACTTGGTGAGTGAGTTTTGTTTGGAAAAGCTCTTGTAGTTCAGATATCTCTCATGGTGGATTTGCATGAAGAACACAAGAGCGACATGTTGAGTAGAAGCCATCCAAGCATGCTAAGAGTGTTTCTTGGGAATGATGCGATTCTCTTGGGTGTGTATTGGAGGCACTATAATATTGGACAATAGAGTCAAGGCTAGAGCAATTAATGTTTTGAAGTTGGATGAATAGTCTACTTTGGGATAAAAGAGTCACAAGGGATTTCTTTAGTAAGTTGGTTTTGAGCATGTAACGTCATTATTGGATTGAAGTGACCACATATATGACAAAGAAGTATGTTATTGTCTAGTTGAAGAAAGTGTTGTTTTCAATGTCTTAGTAAAAGATAGTTATGTTAAGGAGATACGAATGACACTAAGTTCAGGATGTGAGTGGAACTCAAGTAATATCACTGGTGCTATAAAGTTGGTAACTAATAAATCTACTTTGGATAAGACAAATCACATGGATTAAGTGGAAGTCATAATAGAATGATGATAGTGGAACCTACTTTGCATTAAGAGAAATGGAAGGTCTATATGGTGGTTGGGGTATTTAAAAGGTTCTGAGAGCTACTTCCTACCTGGTTGATATATCTTGAGGGGGTAGTGTCTTAATCTCGTGTGCTTGTTTCCCTCAACAAATCTATCTTTAAGTTGTGAATTTGTCTCTTGGATTACCCCCTGTTATCCTTGCTGATGCTACTGTTGTTGACCATCAGATGATAGGAACTAGAGGTCAATATATGAAGTAGGAGATTGGATAGTATGGATTGGAAAGTGATACAACAGAACATTTTGAGGTTTATAACATTGCGGTTTGGGATTGTTTATTACAAGAGATCGTCATACAGTTGGTCTTGAGGTGGATTTTAAGAGAAGCATAAAGAGTGTTGGTGAAAACTGAGCTAGCATCCGGTGCTACAATTCATTTAAGGTTATACAAAGCAAAAAGGAGTGGACTAATCGTTGAAGGCTACTTGAGAGTTGGTTTGGAGTACCCATTGGGAATTAGTGCAAAAAAATCACTTGGAGTAGGGTTATCAGGACAAGCAAAGTAAGGCCACATCATTGCGGGAAAAACGGTGATACTCGAGGAGGGATGAAGAGTCGAAGACGGAGGATCTCTATCTCTGTTCACCAGCTACCAAATCTCGGGACGAGATTTTCTTTAAGGGGGTAGAATTGTAACACCCGAAATTTTTCATGAATTTTAAAATAGTTTAAATTGATTATTTATGCATTTTGTGTGAAGCATTGAATTTAGGAATAATAATTTTTATGAAAATTAAAATCAATCATAAGGCTAGATACATGTTTGTGCACTCATGCTGCTGCATTGTTATTTTTTTGTATTGCTTGGATTTGATCAAATTTGCAAAATAATTCAAATTGATTTGAAAACCTCTTGAAAAGGAGTTTGAAATAAAAAGAAAATCTATTTCTTTTCCTTTCTAATTTCTTGTCTTTCCGTTCAGCCCAACTTGGCCGTGTGCCATTTCTTTTTCTTTAGGCTGCTCGCCATTTTCTTTTCTCTTGGGCTGAAATTGCCTCGGTCCAGCCCAGCGTGGAAAACAGCAGCGCAGCTGCTCTCCCTTTCCTTTCTTCTACCTTGCAACACCTTCCAAAATTGGAAGCTTCCGGTTTCCTTCGAACTGGAGCTCGAACTCGAGTTTTCCATCCTTGCTGCCGTCCTCGGGACTATATAAGCAGGGCGTCGCAACCCCCGTCGCTCTCATCTTGCCCTCGCCGCTATTGTTTTCGAGCCACAGCTGCGTCCGTGAAACCCTAAGCCGTCGCCTAGTTCAGCACTTTGTCATCGTCTCCATCTTCTTATTTTTGCTCGATGCCGACATGAAGTACTCGTCGCGTTTGCCTTCTACGTCCAGGCGTCCTGTGATGTTTCTCCATTGTTCCAAGCCCAAGGTGACGAAGCCTGTTCCATCTCCTTCTATCTCCTCGTTCTTCCTTTCTATTGTGTGCTTATCACCACCGAACAACGCAGGGAATTAACCTGTTCGTCCACCGTTACGTCGAGTCTGCATGCTGTCCTTGTTCGCTCGAGAGCCAGCAAATTTTCCTTGGTGAGTTCGCTGTCACCCATGCTTGCTCCCTGTACTTTCCATGGCATGAATCGTGATCCATAGGGCCTTCTATGTGTTCGCCAGCAAGCTTCGTTCAGCCATGCATCGCTCCAATCTCCAATTGTTAGCTGAACCGATTTCATCCTTTTGCTAGCTTGTTGATGACATAATATGATGACATCACACGTTTTCTTGCCGTTTTCCTTTAGCAAAATAAATCTAGGAATACATTGCAAATACATATGCACCTCCATCCATCTTGAGCCATCCATCCTTGAATCTATGCTCTAGATTAAAACATACCCCTTCACCAAAACTTTGCTAAACAGACCCTAAGCTTCTCCAATATCAAATCATGGTCTTTTCAGCAATCAAAATCAGATTTAATTATTTTATTTCGAAAATCACAAATTGACACCATCTTGTTTTGCTCATAAAATCTTCGTTTTAAATCCGTTTTAGTCCGTTCAAATTGCGTTAGATTCGTAATTCCGTTCTCTACATGTTAATATCACTGTTAGTCAGGTTTCAAACTTTTAATCTTCGAATTTGAATTTAGTTAATTATTTTATTACTAATAAACTTGTAAAATTCATATCTACGCCGTTTTAGCTCGATTTCGGTGATCTTTACGTCTGTGTGATCGTAGAGACGTGTAGCATAGTTTTATGTACTTTTTAAATTGTTTTTCCACTATTGGTGTACTGTTCTAATGGTAGTCTTGTTTGCCATGCATGATTGGATCCATGTGTTTGTGTGTTGCTGATTGGAATCGAGTAGATCGGGTGAGCTTTATGTTGTTGTTGATCTCGAAGAAAACCGTGATCTATAAGAAGTTGATGAAGAAGGTGTTTTTGGGAAAGCATTGGACTTGAAGAAAGGATCTATATTTAAGGCAAGTATAGTTTTGGGATATGCTATTTTTAAACCATGATCTTATGACTTGCTTAATGTTTATGCACTCGAACGTTAAATATGAATTGTTGATAACATGTTTCATAGGGGCGAAAGAGCTTGTGTTTATTTATTTATGATGCTCTTAGCTCTCCATAAGGACTTATCCTTTGGCAAAATCTGGGATTTACCGTACAGCTATGGGGGCTACATGGCTCTGGCTTTAGTCGTTCAAGGGCTTTGGTTATCTTTGTTGGTGGTTTGCCAGAATTGGGAGAAACGGGGTTGTAGCTCTGTTGGCCACTAATATTTTTAGGTGAACCCTTGAAAGACTTTATATGGGTTTTCATTGTTTGGGAGTCTAGAACCCATGCATTGGAAAGTCATAACCCATAGTGAAAGTGTACACCTCTGCGCAGAGTTAAAAACTGATATATCAGCCGTGTTCGCGGTTATGAACGGCCTGAAAAACCGAGGGAAGGATTTACTTTCTATTGATGATGTTGTTTATGATATAACTGTTGGCTATACATGCTTATTAAATTGTTCATGATCTACCGTTTCATGCTATTCATTATTTATGTTATAATGATCATGGGTTTTTGGGTAGATATTGCCTAGCTATATTTGCGGAGTTTGACATGGACTCACTCTTGCTATTTCCCCACACCTCAGGAAGTAGTTAGGCTTGTGATCAACCAGTCAGTCGGTCCCTGTGGAGTCTACACCAGAAGATTGAAGAGTCTTTCCGCTGTCTGCTAGCTGAGGTTATTTGCTTTTATATTATGTTCGTTATATTTTAAGCATTGTGAATTGATACTATCACTTATTTGTAAACTATATGTGAGATTTGACTTCCAGGGCTCACATATAGCATCATCTCGGTTTTGTTCTTAAAACCGGGTGTTACAACCGGCACGAGCATCGATCGTCGGCTGATGAAACATGCACAGCGCGGTGGGTACGTATCGATGATCTGTTAGGCGCTGGCACGGCAACACAGCGGCGCGCCGGCCTGGACGCGGATGAGAGGTGCCGGGCGGCGCGCGGATCGTGGAGGCGACGCTGCCGGACTCCTGCCGCAGCGCAGGGACCGAACGAGTACTCGCCTTGTAGACCGGCGTAGTTGCGCAGGGGACCGAACGAGTCCTCGTCTTGTAGACCGGCGTAGTTGGGTCGGACTCGTGTGGGCAGGCAGACGGAAAACGGGGTCAAGAAATTGTCTCTCTTTATTAGTAGGTATAGATGAACTGATGGACGATGGTTTCGCAGGGGTGGTGGCAATGTGCGCTTGAGTGTGTCATCCGTCCAGTGCGAGGCTCGCCGGTCAGGGGTGCGCAAGGTAGGTCTTTTCCTTAGATTGGAACACGTTGTTAGGGACAAACTGGAATTTTGTAGTAGTTTTGGAGAGAAAAAGCTCTGCAATTTGTGGATTGGGTCTCGCTTTGGGTTTGGGTGGGGCTATCCAGTGCTTTGTTACCAGTAGTCGTCGATGTTATTATTGTATCAAGTAAATTCAAGTGGATCTCAGGTTTCAATTAAAGTTGTTTAAATTTTGGTGGTTGGTTTTCTTCTGCCATTCTAACCATTTATTACATAATAAATAGTTTAAATCAAGTGGTATACTCTGTGGTTGCTGCTGCAGCTAATTAGCCTTACTACATTGTCAGTTTATCACGTGTTAGTTTCTACTGTTCATGTAATTCTGAATCTGGCTTTAACTCACTGTAACACCCCAAATTTTGCCTCTTTTGAAAATAGAATAAAATGATTTATTTATGTATTTTTGTGCTCATAAAATATAGGAAAATAAATATTTTTGTGAAATTAAAATTTATCATAGGAGTTAGCAACTTTGTGTGTGCATTCATGCTGCCTCATATGATTTATTGTGATGTGTGGTTTTGGTTAAATCTCAAAAGGTTTTAAAAAGTATTTGGAAATTTTGTTTAAATAAAAGAAAAGGTTTTACTTTATCTCTCTTTTTCCTTGCCCTTCTAGCTCGTGGCCATTTTCTTTTCTTTGACCGAGAGGAATTTTGGCCAAGCGGCCTGCGTCCGTTCTTGACCTATTGACCCAACTTTGGAGCAAGGCGCAGCAACATTATCTTCTTGTTGACCTCGCTGATACCTCAAGACCCCAAGTCAGCGTCGTCGTTCTTCAATTGAGTTCGACTCGTACTCGAACTGGAGTACAGAGAAACTCATCCAATTCAGTTTTTCTTTCCTATTGCCATACATGCCGTTCGTGTCCAGGACTCTTCTTGCCGGTTGATGTGCCCATCTATAAATAAGCCTTGACCGATTGTATCTTTTCCAAAGCCATAAAAATCTCACGCTCGCATTGCCCTAGCTCTCGCTCGAGAGTTTGCAGCGCCGCCGTGTGAAACCCTAGACAGAGCGGCTGTCTCGGTTTTGCCGTTCCGCAGCTTCATCGTCTACTCGACGAGCAGTACGTTGTCTGCTGCCCTACTTCCGTCATCAACCCACTGCTGGGATCTACACAAGGTACGAAGTCGTACGTAGGTGCCATCGATCTCCTTCTACATCTCTTGATCTCTCTGTTTCTCACATGACTTCACCGTGGATCACAGGAAGAATCCGTCTGCCCTTTCATGCCACGCACTGCAGCCGAGCCTTCCTGATCGGCTCGAACACGCTTGGTAAGTTCATCTCCTCCTTGATCCTCACAGCCGGCGGTCTACCCAGCTTGTTGCTCTTGACGTGGGTGCTGCATGCAGTAGCCATCGCCGCTCGCCGGAGACATATATATATATTTGCATCGTCCTTAGGAGTACAACGTGTATCTCTGTTTTGTTCATTAAATCCGGAACCTAGTTCTCCTTTATGCAAGCTCATTTAGACACCGTGATGTTTCATGCTTGCAAGTCATGGCCACTCACATCCTCCAACAGCAGGATCTTCATCGTCGTAGTCCAAACCAATGCTCTACGTAGTGCCTTGCTAGCTGTTTCAATTCCTAGATGATTGCCATCATCCGATTGCTAGCTTGCTTGATGACATCATAGGATGACATCACATGTTTTCTTGCCGCTTTCCTTTAGCAAAATAAATCTAGAAATACAAAGGAAATACATATGTGCATCCAAGCTAATCACAGCCCTCCATCTGTGATCTAAAGCTCCATATTCATTCATAACCTTTGGGTCATGCCATTTACCTAAAGAGTCCTCCCACTTCCTCATAATTTTGTCCATCATCCTCGAACATGGTTTAAATCTGATTTTTATTTATTTTATTTCGAAATCAGTTTATTTACAGAACTGCCATCAGATTTCAAATGCTTATAACTTCTTCGTTTTAAATCCGTTTTAATCCGTTCAACTTGCGTTGGATTCGTAATCTCGTAATCTAGGTGTTCATGCTACTGTTCAGTAGGTTTTCCAACTTTTAAATTTCGAGTTTATATTTAACTTATTATTTTATTCTTGCGAAGCTTGTAAATTGCGTAGCTTCGCCGTTGTAGCTCCGATTTCGGTGATCTTTACGTCTGTGTGACCGTAGTAACGTGTAGAATAGTTTTATAAGCTCTTCAAACTGTTTTTCCACTGTTGGTGTACTGTTCTAATTGTAGCCTTGTTTGTTTTGCATGATTGGTCCCATATGTTTGTCTGTTGCTAATTGGAATCGAGTAGATCGGTGAGTTTTATATTGTTGTTAATCTCGAAGAAGACTGTGATCAAGAAGAAGTTGACATTCATGAAGGATTTCTCTTGGAGTTTTGGAATTGAAGAAGGATCGATTTTAAGGCAAGTATAGCATGGGACTATCCTTGTTACCTATTTACTTTAATCACTTAATCATATGCATGTGTCTAATTTGTTACCCTTAAGGACATCCTAGCCAGTTATCTTGTTCATTGAATCCTATGGGTTATTGCATATGGGTAGTTTTTGCTAGTGCTCTACTTAAATAATTATGATATGAATATATGAAGTGATGGTTAAAATTGAATGTTGGCAACATGATTTCAGAGTCGGGCTCATGCTTTTTCATGATGCTCTGGACTCTCCGTAAGGACTTATCTGTTGTGATCATCCGGGATATACAGTACAACTATGGGGGCTACATGGCTCTGGCTTTAGTCGTTCAGGGGATAGTGTTTACTTGTGTCGGTGGTTACCGAAACGGAAGAGAATGGGTTGTAGCCCTATCGCTATCCGGCATATTTAGATAACCCCTTTGAAAGGCTTTATATGATTTTTGGATGTTTTGGGCCTTGCTAACCCATGCATTTGAGGATCATGACTCGTAGTGAAAGTGTACACCTCTGCGCAGAGTATAAACTGTTATAACAGCCGTGTTCGCGGTCATGAACGGCCTTGGAGACATCACAGAATAGAGATGATACTGAGACATGGACATGAGATGATGATGATGATGTTGGAACTGAACGATGACAATGGACTGTCATGTGAACGAAATATTTATGATGATAATGTGGGTTAATGGGTTAAGCATAACTTATTGCTAATTAAATGCTAAAACTTTGACTTACTAAAATGCTTACCGCAGTTAAACCAGTGTCAAGCCTTTTGAGCCTCATAACCCCATGTTATGCTTGCGGAGTTCGACATGGACTCACCCTTGCTATTTCCCCCTCACCTCAGGAAGAAGTTAGGCTTGTGATCAACCAACCGGGGTCCCCTCGTGGAGTCTACACCAGAAGATTGAAGAGTCTTTCCGCTGTCTGCTAGCTGAGGTTATTTATTTTTATATTATGTTCGTTATATTTTAAGCATTGTGAATTGATACAACCATTTATTTGTAATCTATATGTGAGATTTGACTTCCAGGGCTCATATATAGCTTCATCTGGTTTTGTTCTTAAAACCGGGTGTTACACTCACTTTGCAAGGTCAAGAGCAAATTCACCACTGCAGCTACTGTGCAAGAGGATAAAACTATGGCAACCGCCAAAGGCAATGTCGACCATCTTCCCATATACGACCTGGACCCCAAGCTGGAGAAATTTAAGGACCATTTCAGCTACCGGATGAAAAGATACTTGGACCAGAAAGGCTCCATTGAGGAAAATGAGGGAAGTCTTGAAGAATTTTCTAAAGGTTAGGCTTAATACATTCAAATGCTAGTTATTTACAGCACCTGCCTATGCTGTGAAGTATCGCTTTTATTTGTATCATCAATCTTTCTGGATTCTATATTCTTTTCAGGCTATTTGAAATTTGGGATCAATACAAAAGAGGATGGAACTGTATATCGCGAATGGGCACCTGCTGCACAGTAAATTCTAATGTTGTCATGCAAACATGATGTACTGACGGAGTATCATTTTTACCCCCATTTTACTTGCGAAGAGATGCTTGAAAGAGAATAGAATTGAATGCTGCCTGACAGTAACTAGATAAAAAAAAAAAAAAAAACTACAACACTGGAGAGTAATTAATCAATGTTTGGGAATACAAAAATGTTTGCAGATCTCACTCTTGTGAAGGCTGACATGTCTTGGTTGAGGATGCTAAAAATCTTTTTTCTTTTTTTTTCTTGTTGTTGTGATTACTTAATGCTGTTTTCTTCTTATGACAAAACATAATTTCCACTATTTTAAGAGATTGAATTGATGCATTTGACTGGAGTTTTTATACTTATGGATATAGGGAGGCAGAGCTTATTGGTGACTTCAACAACTGGAATGGTGCAAACCATAAGATGGAGAAAGATAAATTTGGTGTTTGGTCGATCAAAATTGACCATGTCAAAGGGAAACCTGCTATCCCACATAATTCCAAGGTTAAATTTCGCTTTCTACATGGTGGAGTATGGGTTGATCGTATTCCTGCATGGATTCGTTATGCGACTGTTGATGCCTCTAAATTTGGAGCTCCCTACGATGGTGTTCATTGGGATCCTCCTGCTTCCGAAAGGTCTATTTCTACTGTCCAGATCCACATTGTAAACTTAAGAAATAAATATTAGCCAGACAAAAATATATGACAAAATTATAGTACCTTTTACCTCTGTTTTACAGGTACACGTTTAAGCATCCTCGGCCTTCAAAGCCTGCTGCTCCACGTATCTATGAAGCCCATGTGGGTATGAGTGGTGAAAAGCCAGCAGTAAGCACATATAGGGAATTTTCAGACAATGTGTTGCCACGCATACGAGCAAATAACTACAACACAGTTCAGTTGATGGCAGTTATGGAACATTCTTACTATGCTTCTTTTGGGTACCATGTGACAAATTTCTTTGCTGTTAGCAGCAGATCAGGCACACCAGAGGACCTAAAATATCTTGTTGATAAGGCACACAGTTTGGGTTTGCGAGTTCTGATGGATGTTGTCCATAGCCATGCAAGTAATAATGTCACAGATGGTTTAAATGGCTATGATGTTGGACAAAGCACCCAAGAGTCCTATTTTCATACAGGAGATAGAGGTTATCATAAACTTTGGGACAGTCGGCTGTTCAACTATGCTAACTGGGAGGTATTGAGGTTTCTTCTTTCTAACCTGAGATATTGGCTGGATGAATTCATGTTTGATGGCTTCCGATTTGATGGAGTTTCATCAATGCTGTATCATCACCATGGTATCAATGTGGGGTTTACTGGAAATTACAATGAGTATTTCAGTTTGGACACAGATGTGGATGCAGTTGTTTACATGATGCTCGCAAACCATTTAATGCACAAACTCTTGCCAGAAGCAACTGTTGTTGCTGAAGATGTTTCAAGCATGCCAGTCCTTTGCCGGCCAGTTGATGAAGGTGGAGTTGGGTTTGACTATCGCCTGGCAATGGCTATTCCTGATAGATGGATTGACTACCTGAAGAATAAAGATGACTCTGAGTGGTTGATGGGTGAAATAGCACATACTTTGACTAACAGGAGATATACAGAAAAATGCATCGCATATGCTGAGAGCCATGATCAGGTACCCTGCGTTATATTATAAGGAAGTATAGTTGGATGCAACAAAGTATTTTATTTCCTTGTGGGGTAGACAAGTAAATACGTGGGGCAAGGATGTTTTAATCAGATAGTACTATATGTCATCACATTTTTATCCTCATCGCTAGTAATCGCATTAATTATTCATAACAATTTAGGCCCTCCTAAGCATGTCTAAGAATTTGCAGTCACATATGACCTGCTATCTTCTACTGGAAATTAATATCGTGCAAATTTTCAGTCTATCGTTGGCGACAAAACTATAGCATTTCTCCTGATGGACAAGGAAATGTACACTGGCATGTCAGACTTGCAGCCTGCTTCACCTACAATTGATCGAGGGATTGCACTCCAAAAGGTTCCATTTCTTATCAAGTTTTGGTTGAGCTTGGTTATATATAATTCTTGAATGTGTTCCCTCCCTTCCTCTTAATATATCTTGCTTATTGTGTTCTACACTCCAGATGATTCACTTCATCACAATGGCCCTTGGAGGTGATGGCTACTTGAATTTCATGGGGAATGAGGTGAAATTTTGGTCTATTTAAAAATGTTTCCCATTAATAAGCCTTTGTAAACCTTTTCTTTTTGTCTATTCAAGGTTTCAGCATTTAGGGTTGTCCCTCTATTTTCTCAGTAACCTAAGTTTCTAATGGCTATTTGAATAGTTAATGTTAATTCTGAATAGTGCTTGTCTTTGCACATGAAAATGTGAACTGTTTATTGTTGCTAATCCTTTTGCGACTTGTCCAGTATATTCGTACAACACATGATACATGTGACCCTTCACTATTCAAAGCATGCTGCTTAACTATTAAACATCTTGCAGAGATATTATATTTATCAAGTCTTTCACCTACACCATTCTGGAATGGGAAAAAAAAGTTTTTTTTTCATTTGCTATTTATACTTTTACACATGAGAGTGTGATCTTTGGTGAAATTAGTTGATGGAATGAGCAGCTTTATTTCATTATTATATATTCCTTCTTATTCGTAGTGTCTTCAATTGATGTGCAATTCTATTCTAGTTTGGTCACCCAGAGTGGATTGACTTTCCAAGAGAAGGGAACAACTGGAGCTATGATAAATGCAGGCGTCAGTGGAGCCTTGTGGACACTGATCACTTGCGGTACAAGGTTATGTCTATGAATACAATCCTTATATAGGTTTTTTTTGGCATAACTGTAGGCTCACTTTGACATTTACCTTTTCCTTTTTATTGCTGTCTCGATGCTAGCTAGATGAGAGTTCCATACTGCTGGCGCACTTTTGCGTTGAGCTGGATTGAAATATGCTTTTCCACACTTTGTTTTGCTGCCCCACTGCCCTAGTATAGTAAACTGCCCCAACCCTGTACTTGTTACTCAATAGACTGGTTGGATTGGCCTGTGCAGACCTACTATTTTGTTGACCTGGATTTATGTATTGTCATTTTTGACTAAAAATAATTCCGATGCATTAATTGGCAATGGCATTTTCTTAACTTTGCAGACCTAGGAATGTACTTCTCAATGATTGGTTGTTTTGTTAATAGATTTTTTTACAGCATATGGTGAACTATATTTCCAAGTGAACATCTGTTTTTTTGTGTTTTTTTCTACAGTTCAAGTTTACAATTTAGCTAACATATTAGTGTTTTCTCCTTGTTCTAATGATGAACAGTACATCAATGCGTTTGATCAAGCAATGAATGCGCTTGATGAGAGATTTTCCTTCCTTTCATCATCAAAGCAGATTGTAAGCGACATGAATGATGAGAAAAAAGGTAAGGACTTGAGAATACTTAGTATGAGAGTAGTACGACATTTCTTTCTTTCTTAGGAATAGTAACTCTAGCTTGTGTGCTGTATTTTGCTGATTAAGGTCAGCTTCGATTTAGGAATGCACGGTTTCTGAAACCCTAGGCATTCGATTCAAATAGTTTGGTTTGTGAAAACATTATTTCCAATTTATTTCTACTCTGCTTCAGGTTATTGTCTTTGAACGTGGAGATTTGGTTTTTGTTTTCAATTTTCATCCCAAGAAACTTTATGAGGGGTAAGTTACCAGCTGTAATCTGTCTTTCCAATGTCCCTTTTGCCTGTGGTCTATTGTGTTGTGTGCCTACTCTCATCCTTACTTTGCAACTAATATGCAGTTACAAAGTTGGATGTGATTTACCTGGGAAATACAGAGTAGCCCTGGACTCTGATGCTTTTTTCTTTGGTGGACATGGGAGAGTAAGTCTGTGATGATATATGCTGGAAAGATGTTCTTTTTCTCCCTACTCCTGTAGTTGGGGCCTTGAGAATTGTATCAGGATGTCGTGTTTGCAAGATTCATCGATGTTGTGACACAGGTTGGCCACGATGTGGATCACTTCACGTCACCTGAAGGGATACCAGGGGTGCCTGAAACAAACTTCAACAACCGGCCAAACTCATTCAAAGTCCTTTCCCCACCCCGCACTTGTGTGGTAATGTTCACTTGTCGGTTTCTTCTCAACTGAACTGATGAACTAGAACCTATCCATCAGCAATGCAATATCATCCCACCTGACAAATCATTCTGCTACCAGGCTTATTACCGTGTAGATGAAGAGGCTGAACATCTTCAAGCGAAAGCAGAGTCAACTGGTTCTAGAAAGACTTCTCCAGAGATCATCGATGTTGATGCTACACCCGTCAAAACTTCTACAGCTACTAAAGAAGACAAGGAGGCAACATCTGGTAGCAAGAAGGACGATTCAAGCAAGAAGGGATGGAAGTTTGCGCGCCAGTCATCCAATAAAAATACCAAATGAAGCCAGAAGTCCTTGATCAGGACTGGACTGGCTGCCAGCGCCCTCTTAATAGTCCTGCTATACTGGACTAGCCGCTGGTGCCCTTGTAACGGTCCTTTCCTGTAGCTCGTAGATGACTGGTGTCATCACCGAGCAAGCACTGCTTGTATAGTTTCCTAGATAGAGAATAATAATCAGGGATGGATGGTGGATATGGACAGAGGAGCCATGACCTGGGTTAACCTGAATCTTGACTATCTATTGGGTATATGGCCAAATGTGCCCAATATGTAAAGGAGCAGTTCCCGTCCAGAATAAAAACTTGGGGTTTCTTGTACTTTGTACTTCCTAGGTTGATGAAGATTTTGATATTAGATGCTAATGCGCAGATATAGAACATGTACTGTCAGTCTGCAGTACCAAAACTGAAGATGAAGTTTGGAAGCTTCATTCCTTGTTCCCTGTCTAGTTCACATTTGATTTCAGCTGTTCAGCGGGTCAGGTCAGCTCCACCGAGGGTCCGGCTGGTGTCACGCAGGCATCTTTTCATGTGTCATAATACTATATTTTTTTTTTCATGTGTCATAACACTATATATTTTTTTATCTTTCAACAAAAAGATGGATCACTAACGACCTCTTCTTCCAGGTCTTCCAACTCATGAAACGTCATGGGCACCACTGGGAGCACTGAGGCGACTGACCCACCAACAGCAGCTCCTTTTGTTCTCCAGCACAGAAGAAGAAGAGTGACAGGTAAGCACCATGTATCTATCTATCTATCAAGAGTTAAAGACTTGGACTGCTTCAAAGAAGCCTCAGATCTTGTGACCTTTGTGGGTGGCTGAATGTCACTGGAAGAATCGAATGGAATGCAATCCAATGCAACCATGGACTTGACTCCCCGGCAAGAGGCAACATCCATCGACCAGCAACGACTTGAGAATCCATGGAAGAACGGGTCCAAGCGACAGCGACGAATGGATGGATGGGATGGCCCCAGCTCCGTTCCATTTCCAGGTCTTGCTATCTTGATTCATATGGTACAGCTAGCTCACCCTTTGTCTCCAGTCTCCTAGCACCAGACAAGTCCACGCTTGGCACACTCATCAAAACTAGTACTAGCACCTAATACTATATGAATATGATACTCTTTCTGTGCTATTGATGGTATATAATTTCTTTTAATCATACGCACAAACAGAAAAAAAAAAGAATACCTGAGATAGATAAATAAAGCTGTTCTGATATGACTGCAAACTTACTGGAGATTTTTCCTGGGGGTCAAATTTGGAGTGATTGCTGAATTCTGTCAATCAAACACTAGAAATACAATCAGTTAATATAGAGACACCACTCACCCAGTTGGTATTTCCCTGACTGCAAACTAACTAAGGTTGATTCATAGGAAGGCACAGATTAAATTAAAGGCGCAAATTAAAGACAAAAAAGGTTATTGCTCTGATTTGGACATGTCTACTAGTGGTGTAGTACGTGCGTGACCCAAGCAGGTGCAGGTCCACAGTTGCATGCCAATGGCAAGGTGCCCGAAAACTGCAACCACTTTAGCCAACCATTAGTCTCTTTTTGCGCAGCAGCAGCCGCCGTCGCCGCCTGATAAAATTTTCTTAAGTGCAATGATTTCCTGCTAGAAAGTAACTAATTCTTTTTGGAGGTTTTTTCAAAAAGGAGAATCATTTCAGGACTTGGAACGATTCAACACGCGGTTTTCTTTTCAGAGGGACGACAAAACAAAGGTTTGGAGGTTTGCCAAGAGAGCAGCATCACCATGCAATGGAATTCAATTCAGTAGTGTCGTCGTCCTGAGCTTGGGATTTCTTGTGAAAGTCATGGCCACGCCAGACTGATTACCTGTGCATGCGAGGAATTCAACTGTCAGCACGTCAAAACACTCCGTCTGTCTTGTGGAAAACTGATGGTTTTTCTTTGTCTGTATTTTCCCTAGCCTTCCTGGAACTATATATTTACAAATGAATAAACTGTTTTATAGGTTTTACCACGTCAATTCAACGTACGGGTCTTGTGTCAAAGCAAATAATGCCATCGATATCGAAAGGAACCCTCACTTAAAGGTGTGGCTATATATAGTGAAGGGCTAACTTCTACAGTACAGACAACTTTTTTGAAGGAATAGCATTACCATACTTGTTGTTCCATGATCCAGACATTTTTGGCATTTCAAATATGATGACCCGGTCAGGTTTCAACGAGAGGAAAAAAAAAAATAAATAAACGTATATGGTTATTAGGGCACACCTCAAATACTTATAAGACAATGATGCGTTCATTAGCAACGCAGGAAGAATAAGTAACCAGCGATCATGTTTATTTTGGTGTTCTTTAATGCCAGACGACACACCTATTAATAAAGAGGCGTCTATGATAACGTCGTTTATCTTGAAGATGTACTAATAACTCAACTTAGTCATGCGCTCGTAGGGATAAGTGTGTGCATATATACAAGTGTCCATGTTTATATTATGTTTTAAAAAAGACAATCATGTTTTTCTTTTCTCAAGAAAAGTGTGCATGTGCAACAAGTGATGTAAAGTTTTATCATCAGTGCTAAAAAAAAGGCATTAGACATAGGAATTAACATGGCATGGTCAAGGTCAAGAATCACAGTAGTTAAGGCAGTCAGAGATGATTCCCTCCGTATCCTTTGAGAAAGCTACAGGTGCCCAATCTGATCACAACTGCATGCACATGAGAGTTAAGAAAGCTATACTTATTTAATCGCAGTGCAGTGCAGTGCAGACGCGTACTCTGAATAATTTAGGTAGTATGCACCAATGGACCAAGTCGTCTCAGACCACTTTGCAGAATTGCAACCACTCACTTCTTTATCTGCAGAGATCGTGCAGCACTCCGGAACGTTCACCAGTTGTGTGTTGGTAGCACCAATCAGTTAGAATTATTTGAACGAATTAATGTTATATGGATTTTTTTTCAGAATGGAAGAATTAAATTTTCTGCTGATACACCACACAAATTGTGTTATCCAGACCTGACATTTTCTTTTAAATATAAATAAACTTAAACATGACATGATCAATGATTTATTTATAGCAACTTTGAGTATTTATGTTTGACTGTTTAATTTGCACAAAAAATTCTAGAAAAAAACACATCTCCGTTTGCTAAATAAAAACAGTAACTTCAACATGGATCATCAACTGAATTACGGTGGCGTCTCCACATTCTTCTTAGGCTACGTTTGGATGTCGATATTGTTGGGCTTAGCATTGAATTGGTCTCAATACCAATTCAGCCATGACATTGTATTGGGCTACAATTCAATTCATTTGTTTGGATGGCTATTGCATTGACGTGAGGCATGTGGGTGCTCTTCCCGAATTGAATCGATGCAGCAGGTCTGGTTCGTCTTCCTATCGCCCAGCCTCCTCCGCCTCGACCGGTGACAGCTCCAAAGATCGCGTCCGCCCCCCCAGCGCTATCCCGCTGGCTCCAACATCGCATCTGCACAGCTCCTCCACGGCCCGCCATGGGTCACATCTGGTCGCGCGATTGGCCCCGCCTGCGCCCCAACAACGAGGGAGCTCGCCGGCCGCCATGGGGGAGCCCGAGGGAGATTGGGGCCGCCATGGGGAGCTCGAGGGAGATTGGGGAGGGAGCTATCACGACGGGCTCCCAGCATCGCGTCCGCACAACTCCTCCATGGCTCCGCCATGGGTCACATCCGGTCGTGCGACTGGCCCCACTTGCGCCCCCAACAACGAGGGAGCTCGCTGGCCGCCATGGGGGAGCTCGAGGGAGATTGGGGAGGGTGCGGACTGGGGAGTAGCGGAGGAAGCGGCGAGGAAGAAGAGGGCGGACCGCGCGGAGGAAGGGGCGAGGGAGAAGAAGAGGGTGCGGGTTCCAATTCCCCCCAATTCGATGGGTCTCAGCTCGGTATTGTGGGCGACGGGTCGCAGTACCAGTCAATATCGCCTTGGAATTGAAGTTCATTTCCAATTCCAATGTCTAAACCATTCAAACAGCGGTATTTGGGGAGGCCAATGCCAATTCCAATTTCTGAGCTTCAATACCTACGTCCAAACACAGCCTTAATGAAATTTTAGAAATAAACACATCTCCACATTCTTCTTAATGAAATACGGTAGGGGGCATCTCCTCCTCCGATCACGTTTTTATATATGGATGTAGTGCCAGACACCAGGACTGTGAGGATATGGACTAGGCTAGCTACTAGAGCCTACTTACATCCTATATATAGTGTTGTTCTATAAATAACTAATTAGTAGTTATTACTATACCGAGCGACACGTGGTAAAAAAAAATACTATAGTATGAGTAGGTGTAGAACCAATAATGCGTCGTTTGCCCTGACATGCCCCTAAAGATTTCCAAACGTGCGCGTGCTGGTACGACACGCACGGCACGCCTGCACGGCACGGCGAGGCACGGTCCGGACGGGCACGCGGCAGCGCTGCCGTGCCGTGCCGTCGCGGTAGTGCCGCCGTGCTAGGATCGCGGGTCCGTGCACGTCCGGCGATCGCCGCCGCCGTGCGTGCCGACGAGCACGACGACGCGTGCTCGTGCTGGCCCGCGCGCCGCCAGGTGCCGCGCCGCCGCCGCCACGCTGAGCTGCTGCTGCGCGGGCGAGCGACGCCTCGCGCGGCTGCTGCTCCTAGGCGAAAGTCGCGAGTGACGCCTCGCGCTGAAGCTGCTGCCGCCGCGACGCCACGGCGGACGAAGCGCCGCTGCTGCCCGTCGCGACGCCACGGTGGACGAGCATCGCTGCTGCCGTCGTGACGCTGCTACACCGTGGACGAGATTTGGTAGAAGTAAAAGATATCCTTCAATTTTTAGCAATAGATGTATAAGGTAGGAGGGCCTGAAATTTGGTAGAAGTAAAAGATATCCTCTTTTGCTAATTGAGCAAGACAGGGTTATCTACCCAATCAAGGCCTAAGCCCAGTGAAAGAAACCATGTATAAGGTGTTGTGAAACTTGTCATCAGCGGTTAGGACCTTCCCCTCTCCGTCTCTCACGATCACATAGTAGATGAAAGTAGAACAAGTAGACACAAGATGTAGGGAGGCTATTCTTTATTCATCTGAATCTTCGTTCCTTACAATGGAGGATCTCCTACGTATATATAGTCCGAATAAGTCCTAGAGTATGGAAATCGCCCACACAATAAACGGACTAGGATTAGGATTCCTCATTCTCCTCTTTTCTATATTCTAGCCAAGGCCGGAGAGTTTTGGTAAGAGCCCACATACAAACGGACTAGGATTAGATTCATCCTTCTCCTTTCCTTCTAGGAAAGAGTCCGTGTGTTTTACAACACTCCCCCTTAGGCGATTACCACGATATGCATATGCCTCGTCAAAAACTCCATCCGAAAACCCAAAGTGGGAAAACGGTTCTTGGAGAAAAGAGTACATCACATTCGTTAATTGCATTGCACATGTTGTCTCATTAAAAACCTTGTGTGAGAAACCTTCTAGTAAAAACTCACATAGGGAAAAAAGAGTACAACATTTAACCTCCTTGGTCATATATTCTTCAGGATACTCTATTCTTCGTGAATCGAATTTGATCTTCATAATCTATGCATAAACTTTAATGTCTTAGTAAACATGATCTTTATAATTCTAATGGTTTCAATTACCTTCGAGGTAAATTCAATAAAATTGCTCCCCCTCACAAAGCCATCATCTAAATTTGACTCAAAAGTATGGCTTATAATTCTTCCATGAATTATATCGGTATAACAAAGAGCAATATGCTTCATGCAAAAGAATAGAATTTGTTGTGCAAAACAAATAAACTTTATCCTTCAAGATAATAAATCCTTTCGTAGGATTACGGAAAAATAAGTTCATATTCAACATCTTCTAGATAGTGTATCAAACTTATACAAGCTTGAATACTTTATAGTTCTTCCTTAGTGGATTTTGAAATGGTATATTCTACAAATCTTCAAGATTTTTATAGTACCACTCAATAATAAATCCAGTCTTGCATTTTGGCATTTAGGGGATAATTTAAATACCAAAGTCACCATTATTCTTTCTATTGCATTTAGAAGATGACAGATTCATTGCTAGCATTACACTTTCTAAATGTTTGTATGACACCTTCATGGTGTTTAGAATTCCTCATTCTTTCTCTCTCGGTCTATATTCACTTCAGTGGATGCACGGGTGTTCATTCAAGAATTGACTGGTAAATCCTTCATGGATTAATTCCTTCAAGAATATTCTTTCATTCTTAGTGAATTATTAATTCTCTTCTATGAGATATATTCTCTATTGCATGAGAGATGAGTGATATACACAATAACATTGAGTTATTCACTATAAAATCATTCAATGGTTGTAATCCTTCTAGGACATGCTTTTCTTGAGACTTGAATATTCATTCAGGAATATATGTACCATAGACTTCAATACTTAGTATGAGATTTCTACAAGTTGCGATTTATATTCTTCGAATTATATGGATTTTCATAATCCACTTATTAACTGCATATTCAATACTCATTTGTTTCATTTGCCGAGATATAGCGTAACATTCATTTCTTCTTAATAGGAGATTCAACCTCAATTGCTTTCTTCATTGACCCGATGTAATCGCTACAAGCGATTTTGCCATGGACTTTATTTTCCTGGATCCGGGTTCTCACAAGAGAAACATTCGCAATTAAAGAGGTAGTGTTGTCGACAACTATTTTTCTCTTCTCCTAATACTCTCACAATTTTATCTCTGTCATTTCCCAAACAAGAGATGGTATATTGTTCTATATATCCAACACTAATGATGCGCGCGCTTAGTATGTTGGATTCATCTTCATGATGATCCTCTTCATGAGGTGCTCAACCTTCTTCATGAGGTGTTCTCTTCATGAGAATGGAGGAGTTTCATTTTATTTCTATTCAACAAGTATATACTAAACTAGAACCCACAGGCGTCCCCATAGATTTAGTTTGATAGTATACATAGTTTACTACTAGTAAATACAACTTCTAGTTTATAACTTCAAGTTACTCCTCTCATTTATTAAAATATCTCGGCATATGCTCCGTTTCATGCTTTCACAAGAGCATTAGTCAAACTATTAGTTGACTTAGTGCGTGATAGTATTCCCGCTTCAAGCTTCAAGAAAATTTTCTAGATCATTTTTCTTCTTCTCTGAAATAATATTTGGCATTCAAAATAGGCTTTCTCTCCCCTAATGCCAATATTAGATCTTTAATAGCATACTTCAAAAGATATCCCCTATCATGGGCTTAAAACAATTCAAATTCATATACCTTCAACTACAAGTAGAGGCCCATTTATGTATGCTATGATTAGGTTTTATGGGAAATATTCACGCACATATTTAAACATGGGGGTTATTATTCATTATGCAAAGGAGCTAGTACTTAAAGTGCACTTAAGAATGTTCATCATTCCTATGAACTCGTGGATGTTCTCCCCCGGTATGCACAAAACATAGTTTAGAAAAACTATTTCATTCTCTAGCTTCTTTATTATTTAGCCTAATAAATTGATCCAAGTACTCATACAATTAAAAATATGGACCATATACTACGAAAAGTATAGAAACGCAAACATACAAGTTCACATGGAATTTCTTCTAGAATTTTCTAATTACCATCAATGCAAAAATCCCTTAATGCCTTTTCTTCATAAATCCTAAATCATCATAATTGTGTTATCCACTACCTTAGTTCCACAATAATTCATCCCTTCAAATGGGTTAGACTCCATTGAGAAAATTTCATAGACTCACTCCCCCGATCTTAGGTCTGTTTTGGCCCTAGATCAATCTATTGCTTATGCATGCAATGCATCGAAAGCAAAGCATTCCTTAGTTCAACGGGAACCATATAGACATAGCATGCTAGCTAGCTAATTTGATTATGAGGGAGCGCAAAAAATAGCTACTAGCTACAACTATAGCGCTTATACTATGCTAATATTTATGCAAGAGTGGAGATAGTTGCAGCTCAATGAGATACACATGCGGTGTAATGTGGAACGTTAGAATTCAGTCTAACATAATAGATAACAACAAATTGCAAAGCTACAAGCTTACTTGCAATTAGTGCAGTAGAGAAAGTTAACTCGGCCTAAGGGACGCTGCGTAACTTCAAGTCCCGATACACACACTTAAATATTGATTTAGGACAGCTATGCCTATTAAAAATATATTATCCACATTTTCTTATGCCTTTATCCAAAATTACTCCCCTTTTCATGCCATAATTACTTCAAGTAGTAACTTGCTTCAAGCATTATCTATGAATAATCAATTCTAATGCTTCCATAGAATCCAAATAATACTTCTAGTATTCATTGATTATGTTATGAAATTCACATATCCAATGTACTATTCGGTGTACACCATAGGACTCGGGGGTAGAATATAACTTCTAGTTCTCATGTTTGCTAAGACATATACAATTTCATGGCTAAATCGATCCTTCCAAGATCAATTAAAATGCTAGTATAGTCCAATTGTTCATGTGCATTTTTAGAAAATTCAGTTTCCCATCTACCTACATGGTATTGATGCACAAAAAAACTATAACCTTCATGATTAATCGAGGCTTCTTTGTGGATAAAAATAATACAAGATTTATTTTGACAGGCAATAGGCAATTTGTTTATATGTGAAAACATATAAATCTAATTTATTCCATGAGAAGTTCGACATATTACTTCAAGTAATTGCAACTAAGAATATTAAACATTTCATATTAGTCTTCAAGCTAACAAATTAACCATTAACCACTTAATTCAACGGAATTAAAAATTTAATGCACCACCACCACTATTATCAATACTTCAGGATATGAAATTTAAAGATAATAAATATATATAAGCACATGATTTAAGTTCTTCTTCAAGAGAAACTTTATATGTTCCAAATAATATGCATTCTTACATGTCGTAATTGACAAGGGGTAGCTACATGCTTTTATATTCAAGAGTTATGATATACCGTCACAAGCCTTCGAGGGGTGTAACATATGCAAGCCACATATTCAAAATTATTGTAAGTTAATAATATTCTCGTTCATAAAGTCTGTCTAAAAATTCCAACTCAATTTTCATTTGAGTAATTTCGATGGTAAATTCAAATACTTCATGTATTTCATAGCTCTTTGATATTCTATACACAAGAGATATTTCTTCTAGAATATAGTTTGATAAAATTTTATTTACCATCTTATCTTCTAGACATTTACAAAGCTTCAAGCTATTGTTTATAGAGCAGCGTTAAGCATACAAGCTTCAAAATTTGACTTTCAATGCAATATGATAGTCTATAATCATAATTTGAGATTTTACTCATGCAATGAGTCCCACAATGCATTTGTTACTTCTATCGGCCATATACTCATTCTAGAGAGTAATTCGAAAATATATATACTGAGTTTACTACACTTCAATGGTAGCAAAATATCCTACATGGATTTAATAATGACCGTAACAAATACTTTTACTTTTGGAGTAATTTCAGGGATATTGTTTCTTCTTTTAAGGCATGCAAAATACCGTAACTTGGATCATGTGCATATAAGTTTACTACATGTAAACGACTAGCAAGGTGCAAAAAGACAAAGGATAGTTACTCAAATATTCTTAGAAACGCCCTAACATTTTTCAGGATTATGGTATATGCAAAATTTTTTTCGAATGTATACCAAGCATTCATTCATCCCAAAAAAAAATCATATGCTAGAAAAAATAAATATGAGACTCTCAAATAATTAGTCTAAGGTCTGCAGGATTTAGAGAGCTCATGATCCTTTACCATGTTTCTAGTATAATCATTCAAGATTTATCCTTACAATTATATGGTATATAAATCATGGTTGCGCTTAGCAATTTTCAGAATTAAATTCTACTTGTTACTTACAGAAACATAAAGCTAGGCAAAGCATCCATTAAACTTCAGATTTAATATGTACATGCATGCTCTTATACATGCGGGTATAAGAAACATAGTAAAAGCGTAGATGGTCTAGGGCTAATTATCTTGTAAACTTCTTGTTTACGAAGGATTGTTTGTAAAAACACCATAAATGTGCATTTTTCAGAAAATATAAGATTTATCTCGCAAGAATATGGAACCTATATACATAGAATCTGCAGAATCCGTTTTCTGGATTTTACCGAATTTTTCGTATGACCCAATATTCATATTAGGCTAATTCGACACATTTTTTCTCGCATTACGCCCGTAGTCCATGCAATAATTTTTATTGTTGTTCCTCGGGCTCATAATTCTGCTTGAATACGGCTCTATTCTTGCTAACCACCTAGCACGTTGCCTTTCCCGCTTGCTTCACGGCTTAGTTGGTAGGCGCATATAGCCGCTAATAGCGTGCGTGCTAGAGCCTCTGGTTGATTCGGTCCCAAGATGAGCAATCCTTTGCCTAAGTGGCGTACAAGCCGTGTAGGAGGAACACAAGGAGTTCATGCCATACCGCCAAGGCGGTGGCGTGCCAGCAGCTTCGAGCCGGGATGGCCGGCCTTGCACGTTGCTTGATGGATTCGACTACAACATGGATTTGTGTCTGGACATGCAAATCCGAACAACTCCTTCTGCAAGGTTGGTGTTGTTGCGCACAAATACGGGCAAGGTGCATTGACATGGATCCGTGGACTCGTGACATACAATGCAAGCCAGTAACTAGATGTTACGGTGCCTTAGTCTTCTTCTTCTTTTAATTAACCCTAGATGCAATACAACATGTGTGCGTGCCATGCAAAAGATAGGCAGATGCTACGGTATCTATGATTCGACACGCAAGTATATATGTACTTCGAGTATATGCACTACATATATAATTCTATTTGCATTGTGTAAAATACGGACCACCTCAATGATTTGAACAAACACAAACCCAATCTGCGAGATGCGATATTTTTTTTCGTACCTTTGTTCTTGAATTCGAGGAGAATCGAAGCCTGTCGCGTAGGACAGTTCGGCTAGGCCGGGGGACCTGCCGGCGTGACGATGAGTCGATGCGGTGCAGATTTGTAGCGTGCAGTGAGGTAGCGCATCCGTTCCGCTAACAACATTGGGGATGTCGACGCCGCCGGCGAGTCGTCGGGCGAGACGTCGGCACGAAGCGCGTCGGTGCCGGTCGGGCGGCAGCTTCAACGGCGATGTCGACGAAGAGCTTTTCGTGCTGATAACATGTTGTGAAACTTGTCATCAACGGTTAGGACCTTCCCTCTCCGTCTCTCACGATCACATAGTAGATGAAAGTAGAACAAGTAGACACAAGATGTAGGGAGGCTATTCTTTACTAGTAAACATGCCCGTGCGTTGCAACGGGATAAAAAAATAATTACTAATTAAGAAGAAAAATTTAGACAAAAAGTTTTACATTTTATTCATATATTTTACCTATTTTGCAAATCTCATTTAAAAGGCCATATTTTATATAGCAACAATATCAATAATATAAGTTAATATGTTAATAATAATATCATATTATCTAATTATTTAATCTTGCGATGAATTAAAATGTAATTTGGTAGCTTTTCCTTCCATTGTAAAGTACATAAATAAAATTTATTAATATCCAATTCATAATAAACAATAATCTAATCGGACTCTATCTCTCCTCTTCTGTTCTCCTCTATTTGACGTACTCTGTACATGTAAGATATGTAGGATTAAATATTATCCATTTATCCGGTATATTAGAAGCAAATTTTCAAAACCGGAACGTCATATAAGGCAAAAAAAAAAAAAAAAAAAAAGACCGTACATGTTGCTATAGTGGTAGAAACTGTTTTCTTTTTGTATTTTATATTTCTTTATTTCCTTCTTCTTTTTCTCCTCTCATATTTCTCTTTCTTATTATAGAAGTATAGGAAAGTCTACCGGAACCGCACTATGCCTGTCCTTATCCAGTTCGACGCTGCTTTGGTGGCGGAGGATCTTGAACGGGCCAAGCTCCTGTGGCAGGCTGGCAGCGTGCGGAGCTCGCACATGCCACGGCTCCGACGGCGTTTGGTGAGGGCGCATTCCCGGTGGCTCACGAGGTGTCGGAATCTTGCCGCCGGTTGCAGTGCCTCGGTCTTATTCGTGCAGATCTCGCCGGACTGGGCGGCGGCGGGCTCCACGGCAAGGAGTCACTCGGGTGAGGGCTGGCCGTTTTGGCTCAATTATTCTCAGGTTACATGCCTAGTGCAAATTTGGTCTCGATCAGGAGTATATATGATGGTCTTGATTTGGTATTGTACTCTACTAGCAAATATGCCCGTGCGTTGCAACGGAAGAAATAACTATCAAATGTTTAACATGTTCGCTTCATTTGTTGCACGTACAATACAACTACAACAATACAACTTATTTTGTATATGTGTTACTTTTGATGTTGTGATTGGTTGCCACAGAAATCACAAAAAACGAACGAGCTCATTAATAGAAACAGGGATGGCAATGTTACATATCTGGTTATCTTTTAGCTGTATATGCGGTGGAGTAAGATTTATATAGTTTTATTAGAAAAAATTCTGGATCGTTAGCTACCGCGACTGTGTTTTTTTTACTCCACCCCCAAAACCTGATAATCCTGTTTTCTTATATACTTGATAATTTTGGTCGTCAACAGAACGTATTGCTAACGCCTATTATCTGTTATACATGGATAAAAGGATTGAAAACATCTCAAGAATCCGTCAACAAATTACAAACATATATTTAGATCGAGTTATCCATCGTCACATCTTTTCAAAAAAAACAAAGAGTTATCCATCGTCACCACAGTCCACAATGCATGCACGGATGACTGCTGCTGGATGCATCGAACTGACACCTAGAACAGGAGCGTGACGACAACAGCCGCCACGCCGGCAATCCCTGCGACACCTCCGCCCTTAGCACGCGCCGGCGGCGACGAAGAGGAGAGCTTGACGACTGGGCGGACCGTGACGTTCAACTTCATGCCCTCTTGCAATGGTTGCTCCCCCGCAGAAGAACCACCAGTTGCCCGGCCGACACGTTAAGGGAGATCCTGTCGTTGCCAGGGTCCACAACACGAGGCTCTTGCCCAGGCTGCAGTCCTCGAAGCTCGCCCTTCGCATAGTTGGTAGATTAAATATATAAATTTTAGTTGGATGAAATTGTAAACCGAGTCAATCTCTTAGTTTGAAATCGTAACCGAGTCAATCTCTTAGTTGAGTCCGGTACAGGTATGGAAGGGAGGCAAGGAGAGGTGAAAGAAAACGATGGTGAAAAAAAAGTGGCAGAAATTTTCGTGCTTTAATAGTAGGTATAGATTTGGTCTCAATCTAAGGTTATCTGATCTATTGTAATCTTTGTTGCCTTCCAAGTTCCAAATTATCTCTCCTTGTTTCCCTATTTGATTTGATTTTGTGTTTCGTATGTGAGTTTCTTTTCATCCCTGGATCACGTATCTTGTACAGACTGTAATTGGATTAGTTGTTGTATCCTAAACCGGAACAATTTTATTGGAAGGAAAAGGACATGCACGGGGGAGCGGACGTAAAATAACCGGACAGGGCAGGGCAGACGGAAATTTTGGGTCAAGAAATTTTCTCTCTTTATTAGTAGGTATAGATTCATCTGAATCTTCGTTCCTTACAATGGAGGATCTCCTACGTATATATAGTCCGAATAAGTCCTAGAGTATGGAAATCGCCCACACAATAAACGGACTAGGATTAGGATTCCTCCTTCTCCTCTTTCTATATTCTAGCCAAGGCCGGAGAGTTTTGGTAAGAGCCCACATACAAACGGACTAGGATTAGGATTCATCCTTCTCCTTTCCTTCTAGGAAAGAGTCCGTGTGTTTTACAACATAAGGTAGGAGGGCCTGAGATTTGGTAGAAGTAAAAGATATCCTCTTTTGCTAATTGAGCAAGACAGGGTTATCTACCCAATCAAGGCCTAAGCCCAGTGAAAGAAACCATGTCTCAACTCCACTGTTACCGTCCCCAATCCAGGCCTCCACCGGCAGCTTCATCATGCACGCACAGCAACTATTCCACTTCTCTTAATGCAGTACGGGCAAAGCCCGCTTTTCGAAAAATGCACACGAGCACGGTTCCGAGCCCTCCTACGAGTCAGCAACGATCGCTGGCGGCCCCGGGCAAGCGAGCAGCAGGCGTGGTGTGTGAGCAGTGAGCGCGGCCACGCGGGCAGCCTGGCGCGGCGGATACATGTAGGGCATAATTGATGGCTTCATCCCGTATATATACATGTACGGCATAGTTGATGAAAGCAGCAGATACATACCATACATAGTGTATATACGTACGGCATAGATATATAAACCCACCTCCCTTTATTTTCCTGGTGATCGAGATATTACCAGCACAACTCTGAAACAAGTACTGATATGGTACTGGTGGTCCACATGCTCGTGATCAATTGGTTACAGGACATATAAGTTCAAATAATCAGTCTTTTCCAGATTATATATATTTTTGAAACAACATATTATAACCTTATCATTATTTTAGATACTGACAGTGCCACAAAGCTAATTAATGAGCTTCCAATAAGCAAGTACTACTACTTGTACATATAATATATATATGTAGTAATAAAATAATCAGCACTAAGCCAGCATTGAAGAATTCCAAGCAAAGCAAGTCTTAATTTCCACACACAGAGTCGGACACTATCTTTGGCATGCATTAGGGCAGTAGTAATATAAGTCATCTAGTATGACGCAGGAGAAGACTCACTCGGAAAGAGACGACAGCGCATCACCCACACACACACAAAGTTTCCTCTCACTCTCGCCATGACGCCATCGTGTCATGTCTCCCTGCCAGTCTCCTCTCCCCGCCGGCCTATATATGCAGAGGGAACCCAGCTCTTTCCTCATGCATCCAGCTCTCCATCAGCAGCTCATCTCCATCATATATAGATCCATCAAGCAGCCAGAGCAATCACCAACAAAGGCAACAACAATCCATATATATCCATGGCGGAGCAGCAGCCGCGGCGTGGGGCATCACCACCGTCATCCGGCGCGGCGGAGCTGGACCTGCCGGGGTTCCGGTTCCACCCGACGGAGGAGGAGCTGCTGGAGTTCTACCTGAAGCAGGTGGCGCACGGTCGGAAGCTCAAGTTCGACATCATCCCCACGGTGCACCTGTACCGGCACGACCCTGGGAGCTCCTGGCCTGGCGCGCATCGGCGAGCGCGAGTGGTACTTCTTCGTGCCACGCGACGGCGGAGGCAGCCGGGCGGCCAAGCAGAACGCCGGTTCCGGTTCCGGCGGCCGGCCTAGCCGCACCACGGAGCGCGGGTTCTGGAAGGCCACGGGGTCGGACCGCGCCGTGCGCTGCGCCGCCGACCCCAAACGCCTCATCGGGCTCAAGAAGACGCTCGTCTACTATGAGGGCCGCGCGCCGCGTGGCACCAAGACTGATTGGGTCATGAACGAGTACCGCCTCCCTGATGCCACCACCTACTGCAATGCCTCCGGCGACTCATCGGCGGCCTCCTCCACCACCAAGTCGCCCAAGGTATACATCATAATCATCCTACTGTGTAGTCTGTACATCATCATCATCGTACCTGGTAATATCTAGTACACATATGCATATGCATGACGTTATTGATCCGTCTTTATTAGTATAGATCAGTTTTGGTAATTGCTTGGTTGGCGGTATATAAGGAGTATATAAGAACTGTTTTTTTTTTTAATAACAGTATATAAGAACTGTTAACAATTGATGAACTGATTGTTAGCATCTTCACCTGCTAGTGGTTTCAGGTCTGTGTTAGCAGCCCTAGCAATATGAAATTTCAAGTCAACGGTTAAGTTTAGTTGTCAACTATGAGCATGCACGCCACTAATAATATCTAATCCAAAAGAACACCTTTAATTGTTTTAGTTTGCATTTTAGTTAATTCATTCTTCTAGAATACAAGTAATTCCAGATGTATTTAGGACAGGTCAATTAGTGTGCATAGTATATATGTGGAGTGTGTGAAATGGTTGACTTTGACTCCGAGGTAGCCAGTAGTAGTCTAGTCACGCGCGTGCTTTGAAAAGTATAAGACACCTAGCTACTAGCTAGAGATCCATATTTACTTTGTCAGCTGCAGCATGAAAGCAACATTTTTTAATACTTTTTTAGATAATAGATGAATAAAAACATCCCACCTCTACATCCAGGATCCAAGCATGAAAGCAACATTTTTTTTATATGTGTTAATGAATTACTTCAGTCCATAATATAGTGCAAGTCCTAATCATTTTACGTACGCGTGCAGGAGGACATCGTGCTTTGCAAGATCTACCGGAAGGCTGTGTCGCTCAAGTTGGAGCAGCGGGTGGCCATGGAGGAGCTGGCGCGCGCCACCGCCACGCCGTCTGCGTCCGCGTCCCATAACACCGGCTCGCCAGCCGACTCCATGTCGTCGTCGGACCACGAGGTGGCGGCCCATCCCCATCCGAAGCAGCAGGGAGGGAGATCATGATGATGCCCGTGGGCATTTCGCCACCACCTGTGATGATGAGCATGAAGAAAGAGGAGGTGGCCGAGCCGCTGCTGCCGGCGGCGGCGACGCTGATGAGGCCGGCGACGCTTTGCCTGCCGCAGCTGGATGTGGCGAAGCAGCAGCAGCCGGCGCAGCAGCAGGAGTGGATGCAGGACCCTTTCCTGACGCAGCTGCGGAGCCCATGGATGGAGAGCTGGTCTCCCTACTACGCCAGCGTCCTCAACTTTTAACCAATCCACAATATATCTCGAATCCATGGGCTATATATATAAACAATATAGTCATTTTAAAGAGACCTAGCTAGATACATATGTAGTTTTTAGTTTACAGAGCATATTTATACGCGTGCTGTAGGTTTTTTATGTACAACTACAAACCACATACTCCAATAACACATTTCAGTACTGAGCGGGTCCATAGAGCCAAACAAAACAAGTTCCATGGTCATAGAGATAAGTTTGAAAAAAAAGTCATGTACCTAAGAGCCATTTTTTTGGGCCATATATATAATTCTCCCTTAAGTTATCTTTCCTCGATTTTCTTTGTACAATACCAAGGTTTTCGACTTTTTTTTAGAGTTCAAGGGCCTACGCCCCGGCCTTTTCATTAACAAAAAGACCACCATGTTTAAGCGTTTAGAAACCAGGTTTCCAAAGCACTCTCTCTAACCAGAGCAGAGGCAAAAAGCAACATAAAGGTAGAAGGAAAGATAACAACTTGGAACAAAAACATTTGACATCAACAGGGGTCTCCAGGAGCTTGAGCAAGAACAACCATCAGGATCACCAGCGTAACCATTGCTCTTGAAGCAGCCTCAGATAGCCTCCAAGGTCTCATTCAGGGACGACCACCAATCTCCACCAGCACTTCCTTTGCTCTTGATCAGCATGCCTTCAAGAGCTTCAGCACTTGTTTTGTTCTCAGAAAAACAGCTAGAGATGGGGCTCAAAGGGTGAGCCAGCACACCTCTTTTGCTGATGTCTTGACTCTTCGGGTATAATTCTCCAGTAGCTCTCTCTTTTCTTGCGGGCAGAGCAGCATCCAACTTTGTAAAGTCCTAGCTATTTGGTGATAGAGTATTTCCATACTCTTCAACCCCAGATTCGAAAAGGTTTTTGACTTTTCCTGCAATATAGGAGAGAACTTGGCCCTTTAAACAAGCACTCCATCACTGTGTTTTTCTTGTGTTTTATCCACCGAGAAATCTTTGCAAGGTCAATAATTTTCTATCTAACATTGCCGCATCTCTTTTTGGAGATGGTGGAATTTCCTCATTATTTCTTCTGCTCTTGGAAAACTTTGCCCCCCACAACTCTTTTTTTTGTCCAATGAGAATTAATACGCTTCTTCCCTAATTAACTCCGCCACTTCGGTGAGCTTTGAGGCATTATTAGGCTAGCTGCTGGCGGTGGTCAAGACAATATAGGGGCACCATTGGTCACGGTGGCGTTGGAAAACCGATTGGGATGTGGGGGCAGGGCTGTTGTCACGACCCAAAAACCATCTCAAGTAAAACTTTGCTAAACACACCCCTGTGTTAAGCCTAAGTTGAGCCTTTAGCCCTTTACCCCCAATCCTTTTGATCCATAAACTTAATTAGGTACAATCATGGGAAAAGCCTCATTTAATTATCTTCAAGATGGACGAGACATGTTCGCAGTTCACTAGATCGATCTCCGATCCTAAAGCCATTTATCAACCACGCATCCCTATCTCCAAATTGTTCTCCAAATGGACCTACATTAGATCTCTTGATGTAGGAATTCCAAAATGGAGTCTTGCCCATCCTTAGGTGCTCAATTTAATAGTCCACTAGTTCAAACCACCCAGAGATAGAGAGGCTCATCGATATATATATATCTCACTAACTCCTTAGACAGAGCAACAGCTCTTTGGCTTTTAGGTCGTTATTATTTTAATAATTAGGAAATTAGGATCTTTTGGGAATAAAGGAATATTAGAATTTGATTAGGATAAAGATTGATTTTTTTTTTTGGAAAGAGGTGGTTCTAATTTATAAAGAAACCTCCTAGGATTGCTTGGATTGCAATTCCACTAGGGACTATAAATATAGAGAGGATGCAAGATACTAGGATTAAGAAAATAAATAAACAAATCCTACCCTAATCTCTCTCTCTCTCTCTCTCTATCTATCTCTCTCGCCGCTCGCTCACGCACGCACGCCGCCGCTGCCACTGCCACACGTTGCCGCCACTGGCACCCATCACGCCCTAGCAGCCCGCCGGAGCCGGCTCAGCTGTTACATTCTCCATCTCTGATGTGTGCAGGTCTGTGGCAGCGACATGCTTCACCAAAGGTGCTAGGCCTGGCAGCCATGGCGCCCAGAGGAATAGCCAAGGAGCTAGATCGTGGCATTGGTGTGTGGCTGTGTGCAAGGATTTGGACTCAAGCCACAACTTCTCTGATCTAATACCCTATTGCTAGTTCTTTATGAGGTGCTGCAGGGATTCGTTCATCTAGCGTGTACCCCAACATTACAGTCTGTGAGATGTGGATGCTTTTGTGCAATGTTTTATCTCAAGTTGTGATATGATGTGCTTGTATAAAAAATGCTAGACCTTGTCCAGCTAGTTCATCATTTCCTTTCAGTCTAGACATATTGTGATTTGTCTGCTATGAAAAATTAGTATGAAAAATTAGTACAACCCTGACATTTAACCCAATGGCATGTGCTCTGTGTTCTTGCTAGGGAGTATAAGAAATATTCTAAGATGTGCCTGTGAACCTCACCTTGATCCCTGACACTCATTACCAGAGTACAGCTTTTTCCTGTCGGCTCACCGTGTTCCTGTCGGTTTTGCCAAAACCGTCAGGAATCGCGGAAGACGCCTGTCGGGTGATGGAAACCATCAGGAATGAGTCTAGTTATTCCTGTCGGCATTTCAAAACCCACGGGAAACATATATAAACTGTCAGGAAAGCTCCGTAGGCAGCGCACGAGAACTAAAGTGACGCCAGGGGATCTCCCACGCCCCGCCGATTATATGCTAAAAACACGCGGCCCAGCTATATGGGTCCTAGAAGGGGATATAAAACCAGCCATCCCCAAACCCTAGACCCGTGTCTCCTTCAAGTTTCACCCGCCGCCGCCGAGCTCCTTTTTTTTCTCCGTCTCGAGCCTTTCCCGCTGCGCCGAGGGACTCCCACCGCCGGGACCATCACCGCCCCACGGGGGCCTCCCGACGCCTGCACTACATCCGCCCGTGGCCTCCCCCGACGCCAAGCCGCCGTCGCTGCGACGACGAGCTCCACCGCCCGCTCCGCCGTCGCCGCGATGAGATCTCCGCCGCCCGCTTGTGGATCCCGATGCCCTCACCGGGCCGGGCCGGCCGGGGGGCTTCCTTCCGCCCACGCCCTCCCTTGCGCTTTCTCCCTTCTAACTCCCCCTCTCAGATCTATTGTTTTGATTTAGATTTAGAACTAACAAACTGTTGAACGGGCGTGCAATTAGTTTTCTTTTATTTGAGGGAAACATTTATTTTAGAGTTTTAAAATGTGAAGGAGCGTTCTTCAAGCTTTTGGTCTTGGCAGCATGGAGGATTGGAGGTAGTTTCGAGTACTGCCTTTTCAGTTTCTAAACAACTCTGTACCTTTTTGTTTTCTAGATCTTTTTACAAGGGGATTATACATTGTTGCCTTGCAAATTCACACAGAAATTTCTTGATAACCATGAGCCGGGGAGACTGGCAGTTTCTAGTATGCAGGTATGTCAGTCAATGCTTCTCTATTCTGTCTTTAATATATATATGTCAGTCATGCAGCATAGTGTAGCAGAACGGATTATATTCTGTGTTGTTTTTCTATAGGTGGTTACAATACTGCAGTAGCTTGCTTGTATAGAAATTACTTTAGTGATCTTTATGACCTTTGCATAGTTGTGGATGTGCCTGACCAAGCTAATTCTTCTTTACTTGCAGATGGTAATGTGGTAATTGTAGGAGGTCGGTGAATAGGAGGTCAAGTCTGTAATCCGTGCTAAAAGCATCATTCTGTTGTTGCATTATGCAATCTTGTGACTTCGGATATTGCTAGAGATTGGACTTGTTGTAATCAATGATAAACTTGTTGTGATCCATGATAGCTATTTGAATTTGGATGACATGTGAATGTGATAAATAATGTATTTTTGATGGACAATGAGTTGGATTTGTACATGTTGGTTGACTGTGACTTCGGAGTGCAATCAGCTATATTTAACTGGGTTAATGGTTGCAGTATATTAAATTAATTTTGTGGTGTATATTTGGTCCCCTGTCGATTTGATTCCCGACGCAACATGCTGGTAGGATTCAGGGTTCACTGGTCAAAGTGTGGCTGTCGGGAATTCCGTCAGAATTATTTCCTGACGGCAGTCTATCGAGAAAGGTTCGTTTTTCCCCGCCGCTTCGCTTCTGACGGCCAATTCCTGTCGGCTGCCCGTCGAATTGTATTCTGACGGTTTTCGCCTATTCCTCGATGGTTTGTGGCCGACACGAAAAAGTTGTACTCTGGTAGTGACTTGCTCCTTCTCTTTGCGTGTCTTGGTGCTTCAAATGTGCTTATGGTTTGCTTGCAATCACTTGGCTTCCTGCTGACTTCCTCTCCTTGTCAACCCTCCTCCCTACGCCATGTCACTATCCATGGAGATGAAGTCACCATCTTGGTCGGGTGGAAGGGTTGGTGCCTAGTAGTAGATTTTGCTTTGTTGAACTTGACAATTTATTGTTTGCTTAGCGTATCTGTGTAGCGTGCCTTCGTGCCGCTGTTCTCTCGCTAGAACTTGGTTCTTTTCGCTGTAATGCACTTCGGGTTAGATTTATACTTAGATGCGACAGAGAGGTTTATGTGCGACACTTATGAGTGCTTTGTCTTGTAAACTGGTTCACTCCAGGTCAGACCAAACTGGTGTCCTTGGTCTAAAAGGGTTGGTGCCTTTCTCAAAGAAGTGCACGATTGTTTTTCTAGAGGTTCAACCTAAGTGGAGAGCTAGGAGGTGAATGGTGAATGGTTGCTACTTCGCTGGAGGCAAGCCCCTGAGTCCTTCTTTTTCTACTACTGCTCCCTTCGTACCCCCTATTCACCCCAGTAATGACTTAGTTTCACTATGTTGTCCAGCTGTTGTTACAAGAGTGGATTCTCTCCTTCTAGAAGGCCATGACAGCTCATAATATATAATTTAATACCGGAGTTGTTGAAATAGTAGGCTATTGTAGTGTATAGTAGTGTGTACCTAGAATTGTGAAGAGTGTTTTTGTGTGCCTACGTGTGGTAGCATGAGGAGCTAGGTTAACAAGAATCATGTGCTCGACTTCTCCAAGGATTAATATATGATTTGTGTATTTATGCGAAAGTTTATCAATTATCTAGCCTACTGAAATTAAGATAAACTGATTGCTAACTTATGCGTCGTTAATTGTCTATTAAAAATGTGGGTCGGTTACAGTACTGAACTACTGATCACAATGCATGCATGTGCCGACACGAAATCATCAGTCATCTGTAACCAGTTGCTTTATTCATTGATCGATCTGCCTTTGTAGTATGCAACAACATGGCAAGTCATCAGGTATTATGCCTTGTGTTGTTAATACTACATGCATGCATATATATTTCTTATATAGTTAAGACTTAACTGAATGCATATGCATGCTGATATATAACTTTTCAGCTAGCTTGGCCGAATGGCGTCTGGTGTCCGCAGTCCAGGTTGTCACCGTAGCTGACTCCAAGCAAATCGCAGTAGCGTTTGTAAAACCCAATCCGGCCGGCAACGCGGGCATCATTGTCGCCGTGGTTGCACTCGATGCCGTTGATGATGTTGGTGGCGACGCCATACCCCGGCAGCCTGCCGGCGGCGGTGTCAGCTGCGGAGGGCTTCCACTTCCCGATCATGACGTCGTGGCACGACGGCTTGGGATCCTGCGGCGTCATCCAGAACCAGACGGCGGTCTTGAAGGAGATTTTGGGGTCGGAGACGACCAGCTCCGGGTTGGCGAGGATGTCGGCGCCGATGGCCTCGCCGGCGGGCCCGTAGTTGAGGTTGTAGGAGATCTGGATTGGCCCGGCCGTAGTAGTACTTCTTCCCAGGGGCGCACGGCCAGTCGGTGCTGGGCTCGCAGAAGTCCGCCGCGCCCTGCTCGGCACCCTGCTCTTCTTTGAAGCAGTAGCCCCAGGCGAACTCGCCGTCGGGCGCCGTCGGCCACCCGCCTGTCGTCTCGTGCGACGTCTCTGCCCAAAGAACGCCGCCAGCTCGCGTTTTCGGGCCTCGGTGCTGCCCGTGGTGCCGTAGCCCGGGAACGCTTTCGCCGCCGCGAGGAAGTCCGCGTAGGTGTAGAAGCCCTTGGCAAAGCACGCGTCGTCGTCGCGGTGTTTTAGCATCTCGTTGAACATGGACTCGGAGATGATGGACGCCACGCCGCTGCCGCCGCCGCCTTTCGGGGGCTTAGGGGTGGGACTGGGACTGGGACTGGGACGGGGAGTTGGAATGCCAGGGATAGGGGACGTGGTGCCGTTGCCGCCGCCGCAGCTGCCGTCGCACTGGCCCTGGCAGCCGACGCCGCAGTAGTCGGAGGTGGTGCCGCACCACCCGAACTTGCTGCAGCAGAGGCAGTTGGGGCACGCCGCGCCGCCGGCCTGCGAGCCGCACTGCTCGGCGACGGCCGACGACATGGCGAACAAGGCAACAGTGGCCACCACGGCAACCACCATCAGTGATCTCGTCATCGTGAAAAGCTAGCAAGGCTATGAAGGAAGCGGTGGACAAGCATGCCCCAAATAGGGCCCAATCAGTGGCGCAGGTCGATGGATCGCTAATGGCGAGATTCATCTGTCACAACACAGAGAGTAGTCTTGGAAGAACCGACGACGAACAGTAGTCGTTAACAATTAGGCAAATGCATCAACTCATCGTAAGCAGATATATCTGTCAGTTTACCTCGTAAGCAACTAAGCATTGTTGATGTCTGAGATTAGAATCTTCACGATGGATCTCTGTTGGATTTTCATCTGTCAGATTCCACTCTTGGAACCGACGAACATAGGATGATGCGAGAATCGATATTAACATTATGGGCGCAGGGAGACGTACGTCGGTACGTGTGGTACCAATCAACCATTGCGTCATCCCTAATGTAATAACCACAAACTATTAACAATGCGTCATCCCAAACGTAAATAACCACATACTTCCTGGTAGATAAGATCTTGAAGAAGGTAGCAGGTTGGAGGGGAAAATACTTAAATTTAGCAGCAAGAGCCATGCTGATCAAAACCTGCTTAGCTAGTATCCTAGTCTACCTCCTTTCTTTCATAAAATTTCCCAAGTGGGCTATTGAGGCCCTGAACACCCAAATGGGTAATTACCTATGGAATGACACAGAGGAATGCCACAGATATCATTTAGCTAACTGGGAGTTAGTGTCTCTGAGAAAAGATTTTGGAGGGCTAGGTATCCCAAACCTTAGAGATCTGAATGTTAGTTTAATGGCATCATGGTTGAAGAGATATAATTTAGATAAAGACAAGCTTTGGAAGGAGCTCATAGACTTCAAATACAATACTAATAGACCCAACATTATGCAAACAAATACCACTGGTGCCTCTAATTTCTATAAAAGCTTCATGTGGGCAGCACATGCTGCCAACATGGGTTATAGGTGGAAAGTTGGTAATGGAAGAAAAGTCAGACTTTGGGAAGATAATTGGTTAGGTTCCTCTAGTCTAGCTATCCAGTTTTATCCTTTATATAGAATCATGAATGAGAAGGGTAAAACTATCTCTGAGTTGTGGGATGGCACTGACCTCAAGTGCACCTTTAGGAGAACTGTTACTAATGAACAATACCAGAATTGGCTAGAAGTTGTAGAATTAGTCTCTACAATTAACCTCTCTGGTCAAGAAGATGAGATGATCTGGGAATTTAAGTCTTCGGAATTTACTCTTCACAATCCCTTTACAAGATTATCAACTTCAGGGGTATTACCCCAGTACATGTCCCTGCTGTTTGGAGCATCAAAATACCCCCTCGAGTTCATTTTTTTCTTTTTGGCTAGTCATAAACAATAGAGCTTTAACTAGGGACAATTTAGCAAAAAGACAAAAGGTGAAAGATCCTACTTGCCTGTTTTGCAAATGAAAATGAATCTATTCACCATTTATTCTTTGATTGTGCAATTGCTAAACGCTGCTGGAGCATTGTTTCTGATATTGTAGGATTTTCTGTTGGGAATAGCTTATTTGATGTTGGTAATTGTTGGTTGAGCAATAAAAGATTCTGTCTAGTTAATATGTTTACTTCAGCTGTCATTTGGGCAATTTGGAATCTTAGAAATGAAATGTGCTTTCAGCAGCTCGGCTGGAGAAGTATGGCAATGCTTCTGTTCAGGATTCATGGTCTCTTGATGAAATGGGTAATACTCTGCCCGGTGGAAAAGAAGGAGATGCTGGTGGAGTATGCACACAAGATCAAGACAGAGGCTGGAATGGTGCTATGGCTACCAATGAACTCAACCATCAGCTGAAATGGCAAAAGGCGGCTCCTGGAGAAAGCCTGGAGGTACACCCTGTCTATCCTACCGCGAATGAAGAACTGTCAATGCTATCCGGGTGGCCAAACCTGGAAGTGATGCTGATGTAATAGTTTCTTAAGTATGAATTCAGGCATCAGCCTTGTTTCGTGGAGTTTGCTTCTTTTGTTTCCTAGATGGGCCAGGCGTGGCATCTGGCGTTTTTTGTAAGAACTGAATCAATGCTGTAAACCTTGTGGTCTTTTGATTTTAATTGAAAGGCCGGGGCTCTGCCCTTGAACTCAAAAAAAAAAAAAAAAAAAAATAACCACATACTATGTAACAACCCTGAAAATCCCAAACACCAAAAATCACAGCAAATTAAAATTTTTGAAAACAAACCCATGTTTGGTGTATGACATGCTAGGAAACCACCTTGTAGGTGCACAAGTAGACCCTACATAGCTTGAGTGAGCATTGCATTTTAATCCAACTTGTGATTGGCTCTTTTTGATTTTATGTGATGAATAAAATCAACAACTCTTTTATTAAATTGATCTCGTTTGTGTTGCCAACCCTTGACCTGGATCCTAAACCCCCCTTAGTGACCCCTAGTGGACCCCACTAGGAGGTATACATGCTCGTCAACACATGAATACCTATCTAAGTGACCATGGTTTAGTGTAGAATGGAAATAAGACCAACAAACCCTTTTATAGTTGTTACCAACCCTTGGATGGAAACCCAAACTACCCCAAGACCCCCTAGGATGCCCCTAGGATGGTGTACACCATGGCTTTAGTGTGCCTCAATAAGGTGCCCAAGGTTGAGGAAGAAAATTTGAGAAGAAATAGAAAATAGAAATGGAAATAGATAAAGGAAGAAAAAGAATAAGAAAAAGAAGAGGAAGGAAGAGCCGTTGGGCTGCTTTCAACAGCCAGCTAGCCGGCGTGAGCCCGAAGAATGCGGCCAAATGCGCAGCCCGGCATGCCGCTGCGCTTCGTGGGGCCGCCCCGATTGCCGCTTCCACGCCGCAAAGAAAGATAACCAGGGGCATTTTCGCCAATTCGCCTCGCCGCGTCCCTCACACGAGCCCGGGACACGCTGGCCCGGCGACCCCACTGTCGGCCCAACAGCCCCCACGCCACGCCAAAACCACGACCGCCCGCTACGCCCTCTCTCTCGCTTGATCGCCAAGCGGGCCCATGGGCCCCGCTTGTCGGCCTTGCCTTCCTCCGCTCCCACCCGCTCCGCAAAGTGAAAAAGAGGAGCAGGGCCCCGTCACCAAGACCGCGCCGAGCGTCGAGCCGACCATCTCGCCTCCCCGCTACACGCGCCCCGCGCCCCCATGCCCTTGCCTTGCCCGCCTCGGTGACTATCATGTTATACATCTATCCGAGAATTTCCCTTCGGGAAATTTAGGGATGTTACGCTTGGTATCGGCCCGCCCGATCAAGGCGGGAAGACGGGCGCGTGTGTCAATTGCGCAGCATGGTGCGCATGGGTGGTGTGTGATCCAACATGGCACATGCGCAAGGCATCGAACACACGGACGTACAAAAGGACGGTCTTGCTCGCTGGACCGACGAGGACGTCGGTCTCCTTAAGGGGAGTATGTGACACCCCGCCTGCGGGCTTAATAAGGTTGATAGAATACTCATACCAACAAGTTGCAACTTCTTTTTCGGAAGCCCATCTCCTAAAAACTCCAAAGTTAAGCATGCTTGGCTTGGAGCGATGGGTGATCGGCCGGAAGTCCTTCCCGAAAGTGCGCGCATGAGTGAGGACAAAGTGCGCGTAAAAGACTGGTGTTGGTCCGTGAGGGCGCCTTGATCCCTAGAGAGTCCGTCGGATGTGAGCGGGCCCGGCCTCGGAGGCGGGGGACGTTACGCTTGGTATCAAGAGCCGGGCTTGACCGTAGGGCGATACCCTTAGGTTTGGACAATAGCCTTAGAGTGAAACTTGCTTTCTTCTAAGATATTACCGACCATGCATCTTTTATATGCATGGCTTACCCTCGCCGTCGCTAATGACACTAATCCTGCATCTCTATATGCATGGATTATCTCGCTAACTTTGAGACATCTTACCCATTTTGCCTGCCAATCCTGCATCTCTGTATGCATGGATTATCCCTCCGGCCGAAATATCACTATTCATGCATCTCTACATGCATGGATTACCTCACCCAGCGGATACATTGCTAAACCCGCATCTTTATATGCGGGGATTACCTTACCGATCAAACACATCGTGGATCTCACATTTCTATATGCATGAACCGCACTTCTAGACGGACATATCAATAATTCAGCATCTTTATATGCATAGCTTATCCAACCTACCAATTCCTAACTCCAGCTTCTTGGACTAATATAGATGGCTGAGCCTGAGACCGTCGTCAACCTGCCCCTGGATGGTCAAGGCTACGGGGGTTTCGCGTACCTTCTTCGTGAGGCACTCGGAGAGCTGGGCATCCCCTCGCCGAACGCATCGGTATGTGTATCCGCAGAGCACCGCACCACATGGACGCTCCGGAGACTACATCACGGTCCATCTCACCGTCCCTCGCAAGTGAGACGTACCCGTAATTCCATGGCTTCTCAAGCCGGAGGTGAACAACAAAGGTCTTCATGGGAGTGCAAGCTGTTTCTCGGGTTGCGCTTCGCCACTTGATGAGAGACGGCCGCCACCACAAGGAAGGCCGCTTTTAGCTCTGGCGCCATATCTTGCGCCTGATCCCTCCAAGACGCTGTCCACGTGTCGCCGCCACGGATCATGCTCCACTCCACCGGGCGATCCTTGTCTCACCACCTGTGGGTTGTGCCTCCTGGCACAAGACAGGCACCTCCAGGAAGTGGAGCAGCAGAACCGTCACTACCTCAACATGCTACTTCAGGTGGATGAGCTCCTTCTCAATGAAGAATATGAGAAGAAGCTTCTCAGAAGAACCTTGCGCTACTTCCAGCGTGATGCCGCTCGTGAGAAGCATAGCCTTCTCGATCGCATCGGCAAGCAGGATGCTTTGAGATTGCCACCCCAAAGAATTAAGCCAGGGAGGACCGACTCATGGAAGAAGACTTCAACTACAGGATTAGAGAGCTGGAGAGACACCTTGAGGACAAGATAAGGGAGTTAGCGAGGCATAAGGAGAATGACAAGATGGCTGGACGCCACAAGCAAGTGCAGGAGAACAAGTGTAATCAGTTGACCCGAAAGATTCGGAACAAGCGGTGGCTTTCAAGCCGCATACAACCAGTGTCATCTAATACACTCCCTGAAGATGACAGAGTGTCTCAGAGACAAGAGCTTTAGAACTTTGGATGCATGGAGGAAGTCCGACCAGAAATGCATCACGGAGATTGAGGAGCTGCAGAACCAGATTCCCGAGGAGACACACAAGAAGCCCCGCGCTGAGTATTTCGACACCGAGCCTACCTGCCTCAACCTCGATGCCTGCCTTGAGGATGATCTTCCTACTCCTAGGGACACTGAGGAGCTTCTAGCTGCACGTGCCTACGTTGCACGAATCCACAAGACACCTGCACAGCTAGAGGCAGAGGATGAGCAGCCTGTCTCTTCTGCCGGAAGTGGCATTTAGACTCACAGTCAGTGCAAGCCAAGAGTAGAAGTAGTTAAGTAGTTGTTGGAAAAGCCTCAGGCGGCTAAGTGACATGACTCACTTCTGAAGTAGAGTAGAATGTCCCCCTTTTGGAGCCTACCTGCGAGTAGTGCGTTTCCCGCGAGTCTTTTAGTGTAGTTACTAAAGACATCGCCGTGTAATGAACCATGTAATGAATGCTTGGATTTTTACGCATTTTATCGGATCTTTATGCTTCTTTGATTGAGTGTATGTTTAGCATAAAGGTGTTAAATTGCTTAATAATAAATCTATGCACTAGCCATAACCCCTGTACCCCCCTTGTTACATGCAGAAAGATGTCAGACCAACTTCCTGAGCACTCAGACCCCCGTGCACCTTCCCCACCACAAACTGGAGAATGGCCCATACTTACCGAAAGCCTCAACAAGCTACTGGAAAGCCAAACCCAGCTCCTGAGAAACCTAGCAAAGGACCTACATGATGGAGGCTTAACCAAGGAACCTTCCCTCCAAACAGAGAGCCTCCATGAGCCAGAGCTAGAAATCCCCATGGAGTTGGAGCTTTCCATCTTTGATGGTGCAGAGAACAACCCCATAGCGGCCATAGACTGGCTGCATGAGACTGAAGAGAAGCTAAACTTGGTCACTTTATCAGCCAAAGAGCGCGTCCAAATCGCCGTTCACCACCTCTCAGGCGCCGCACGCGCATGGTGGGACAACCTTGGTGGTTCACACCCTGACCCTGCCCCTGTCACTTGGGAGGAGTTCATCAAAGAATTCTGTAAGAGCACTTACCCGAGGAAGAATAGAATGCGAAGAAGAAGGAAATCGAAAACCTCGAGGCGGGGGGAACGTAGAGTTCAAGAGTACGCAAACCGCTTCACCCATTTGATGCGCTATGTGTCACCTGAATGCATCGCCTCCGATGAAGAGAAGATGTGCTATTTCCACATGGGTTTGAACAAGCGGCTGAAGAAATCACTTAGGGGAATTGAGTGTAATACCTTGAGGGAGGTGGTCAACATGGCAAAAGAGGTTGAGAAGGACCACATGGAGATCGACTTCGGGCCCAACTACCAGAAGCGACACCTGGAGTGTATGTCTCTCTCGCCGGCACCTCAGAGGCCGCGTAAAGACATGCCTCCGCCCCCAAGCTCACGATCCACTCAGAGAGCTAATCGTGCCTTGCACCGTAGAAATGGTACCTACACCAATAGCAACCCTCGCACGACTCAAACCTCTGGCACGAGGGAGCCCGCCACACCCACTGTTACCGGTAGCACACCCAATACTTGCTACGGATGTGGCCAGCCGGGTCACCGTGTCCACATGTGCCCAAGGAAGAGCCCCGCCTCGTCTGATCAGACTCCAACAAGTAGCGGTTATATCTTATGCTATGTGTGTGCCCAACCGGGTCACAAGGCCTGCCAGTGCCCAGGAAGGGTGATCGTTGCAGACGGGGAGTCCCTCAATTGTTTCAAATGCGGGCAACCAGGTCACAAAGCTTTCCAGTGCCCGAGGGAGGACCACGCTATACCTGCTATGAGCCATGGAGGTGGTACCTACACCGCCAACTACTACCACCCTGCTCAGATGTGTTATGTGTGTGGCCAGAAGGATCACAAGACTCGCAAGTGCCCTCACAGGGTGATCGAGGGATCGGGAAGGTCATTGTTTGCTACAAGGTGCGGACAACAGGATCATTGGGTCACCCAATGCCCCTGGCGCAGGCAACTGTAGTGATAACCCAGGGAATTGCTGATTCAACTCAGGGGGCTACTTCCTACAGTACTTTTGGAGCTACCCACGGGAATCCCAACCACCTCTCTGCAGTGATTGCCCCAACCATGGAAAATGGTATGCTTTTATACCTACAGTTTATATTTCTTGTCGCTTGGTAAGAAATTTGGCATTGCATTCTCCATGCCCGTTTCTCCAAGTTTTCATCAATTCCTAGTCCACCTAGTGACCACATCAAAACAACCCATGGACCCCATCTATCTGAGTAAAGCACTCTATGACCTAGATGTGTAGGATGTGAGAGTCCCGACCTATGGACATAGTCTTTCTAGCCACTCCGCCTTACTACCTTCTAGTGGTCTAGATGTTTTCCTCTATATTGGGAGAGACCCCTTCCAAATAGAGCACGTGGTCCGAGGTAGTACTAGCTTAAGCAAATCTCGGACATCGAGAAGATGGTGAAAGCCGTAGTGACTATAGTCTCCCTATGTTTCCTCGTAAAGTCAACAAGAAGTTGCAACCATGTAGAAAGAATCAGTTGAAGTCAACCGTCAGTCGAAGACCTCCGAGTTGGAGTGGTACGCCACGCCTTGAATCTCGGGGACGAGATTCCTATAAGGGGGGGAGTTTGTAACAACCCTGAAAATCCCATACACCAAAAATCATAGCAAATTAAAATTTTTGAAAACAAACCCATGTTTGGTGTATGACATGCTAGGAAACCACCTTATAGGTGCACAAGTAGACCCTACATAGCTTGAGTGAGCATTTGCATTTTAATCCAACTTGTGATTGGCTCTTTTGATTTTATGTGATGAATAAAATCAACAACTCTTTTATTAAATTGATCTCGTTTGTGTTGCCAACCCTTGACTGGATCCTAAACCCCCTTAGTGACCCCTAGTGGACCCCACTAGAGGTATACATGCTTTCGTCAACACATGAATACCTATCTAAGTGACCATGGTTTAGTGTAGAATGGAAATAAGACCAACAAACCCTTTTATAGTTGTTACCAACCCTTGGATGGAAACCCAAACTACCCCAAGACCCCTAGGATGCCCCTAGGATGGTGTACACCATGGCATTAGTGTGCCTCGATAAGGTGCCCAAGGTTGAGGAAGAAAATTTGAGAAGAAATAGAAAATAGAAATGGAAATAGATAAAGGAAGAAAAAGAATAAGAAAAAGAAGAGGAAGGAAGAGCCGTTGGGCTGCCCGGCCAACAAGCCGGCACGTGAGCCCAAAGAACGGCAACGCTGCTAGCCTTCAAGATGCCGCTTCGGCCGTGGGCCGCCCGGTTGCCGCTCCACGCCGCAAAGGCGATATAACCAGGGCATTTTCACCACCTCCGCTCGCCCCTCACACTAGACGCCGACACGCGGGCCGTGACCCCACCTGTCGGCCCAACAGCCCCACACCACGCCAAAAACCACGACCGCCGCGCCTTGCCCTCTTCATTGTTTGATCGCTGCGAGGCCCATGGGCCCCGCTTGTCGGCCTTTGCCTTCCCTCCGCAGCCACTCTGCTCCCCAAAGTGGAAAAAGAGGAGCAGGGCACCGCCACAAGACCGCGCCGGAAGTCCGAGCTGACCATCTCGCCCCCCGCTACACGCCATACCGCCCGCGCCCATGCCCTTGCCTTGCCCGCCAAGAAGGCCAGCGACGCCCAAAAATCGGGCGGTGTCGTAAAGTTGCGCCCCAGCGCAACGCGCCGCGCCCGACACCCCCGCCGCCACGCCACATCCTGAGCCATTGGGGCTCCACTACCAGCGCACCGGAGACGGCCACGCCGCCCGAAAATGGTGGCCACACGTTCCATCAAGCCGCACGGCCATCCGATCGCGCGTCTTCACGTGGATCGGCCGTCCGTCGCGAGTCATGGACGCCGCCCGGTCCATAAACCCCGGTGTCGAGGCCCTAGGGTTTTCCCAGACGCAACCGCTACCCCCGGTGGTTTGCCCCTTGCTCCCTAGTACGAAAGAAGAGGAGAAGAGAGGAGGGAAGGAAGGAGAAGGAGGCGAGGAGGGGAAGGGCCGCCGCCGGCCGCCGCGGCCAAGCCGAGCCGGAGGGAGCACCGCCGAGGCCGCCGGAGGACACAAGCCGGAGAGGGAGGACCGCAAGCCGAGGTCGAGGAGGAGCCGCGAGCCACGCCGCACGCCATCGCCGCATCGCCTCACCACGACCACCGCCGCACGCGGTGAGCACGCCATGTCCATGCCCGCGCACACCTCCGCCTCGCCATCGCGTTCCCGCACTTCACGAGGGACGCGGCGCTTGTCGCTGCTTGCATGCACACCGCCGCCGCGACGCCGTTGTTGGTTGGAAGAAGAGCGCTAAGTCGGCGCCCATAAGCTCGGGCATGTCGCTGCACGGACACGCCACGGCGCGCCATGGCACCGACCCCGCCCATGGCGCCGCCGAAAGCCAGACGCAGCGCGAGCCACGCCGTCTTGTCATCGCCACCGCGGTCCCGCGCCTCTCACCGTGTGGTAGGGCAGGAAAGTCTCGCCTTTTCGCCCAAACTCAGACTTAGACGCCGGCCGTAGGGAAGCCCCGCGATGTGGTGCCGCTGGGCGCCGCCGCGTGTGGGCCGATACCCGAGACCCCGGTCGCCTCACGACGGCGAGGCCGGGGCCGTCAAGATGCGCCACACCTAGCAACATCCATTAGCTGCCCTATCTAGAAGGAAGGAGCTCCCGTGGCCGTGGACCACACCCGTGAGTTCGCCGGAGCGCCGCCGCGGCGTCATCACGCGTTCGCGAAGCTCCGCGCGTCGTTGGTCGTGCGCCGTTGAGCCCTTTGGCTCACCGATGACTTCAATCGAAGACGAGGAGCCTTTTATGCACCTGCCCCACAATCGCCGCACCGCTGCCGCCGCAACATCCGCCGCGACTCGCCTTGTTGCCAAGTCCGGCGTCCGCCGCACGCGCATCCCATCCCGACTAGGCCACCTGGCTCGTCGGGTCGGGCGACGAGCCCACCTCGTTTTGCCAAACCTAGCTACCTAGCTGGACAAGGTGGGAGACCCGCCTTCATGTTGCCCGCGTGCCAGCACGCTGTCGCCATGGTCGGAGCTCGCCATGGTGAGGTAGCCCTCACACACCAACCACCTCGATGGCCAAGCGAGGCAATGAGCTCCGCTCATTGATTCGCGCCAGAAGCATCGCGGGTTAGAAGAAAGGCGCGCCACCATGGCCCTATCAAGCCGCACGGCCGCCTTGCCGCCGAGCGCCGTCGTGCTTAGCCACGCCGACTCCGCCCGGCGGGTTCTGGTCATCGTGGGGCGCTTCCCGTCACCTCGAGACGCGAATCATTGAGGAGAGGCGATTCGGGGCCTTTTCTCGCCCTTGGCCGCGACCGCTGCGGGGCGCTGCCACGCCCCGCCCCGTGGCGCCGTCTCGGCGCCACCATCGCGCCATGACCCCTCTTTGTTGGGACAGCGAGAGGCCTCGCGGGAGCGGAATCGAGCCAAGGAGCAGCTTGGAGCCCCTGCCGTCGCGCCGCGCCGCCATTCCTCGCCGCATCCGCCGCCCGTAGCGGCTGGCCGCTTTCGGAGGCACCAAGTGCCGCCCGACCTTCACCGTAGTGAAGTCCCGCGACCCCGGTGCCTGCGGGTGCCCTTGGCATCGGCGACCGCCGCCGGAGAGCGCAGCGCGTGAGCTCGCCCGACGCACGCCTTTCGCCGCGTGGCGAAGCGGAGGAAGAATGGGGAAAGAGGTGGTATGCGTCCGTGGGCACACACTGCAATCAGAAGGCCGAGGGGAAGAGCGGAAGGTGGACCTCATCCACCGTGGACCGGCTCTATGGCCCATAGCCCCCATGCTGTCGCCTCCACCGTGAGCCGTGCTTACTGGCCCAACCCTATAGACCGCGGCGCAATAGGAGCCTGTGACCACATGGCCTAGACCCGAGTCCGACACGTGTCCGGCCTAGAGGCCCAATCGGGACCATCCAAAGCCCAGCCCTGGCCCAGTCAAGGTTGACCATTGGATGGTCAACAGTTGACTGGCCCCACCTGTCAGTAACCAAAGTCGGCCGGTCCCACCTGTCATTGACCCATAACCGATGCCCATCTGCGTCATCGGTGACATCATCCCGGCGTCATCCCGCCCCACCAGAAGCCTCAAGAATCACGCGGGACCCGCGCATCAGCTGGCGTCATCGGTGATGTGTCGGCGTGTCCCCCTGCCCCAAATGTAGTAGCTGCCGCAACCAACCGATCGACACGCCACGCGACTCCTGAAGTAAATCGACCTTTTCTCATTTTTCGATTATGTGTAAATCTTAGGAAATTCGTAGAATATTCATACGAACTCGAAAAATTATGAAACAAGAGTCCAAATTTTTCTAAAAAAAGATACTCTACGTCATAGGCTTATCCATGAGTGCATTTAGAGTTTTTTGATTTCTATTTGCTTCTTTGTGCTACTCTAAATGGTCGCTAATCGCGACCATTTCGTTACGTTCTCAGTCCCGGAGGAGAAGCTACTCGAGGAGGACGACCCGGAGTACGGGGAGGACTAGCTGGACGACCTCGGAGGTGCTAATTTCCCACCCACCTCGTAGATCCTATTACGCATGCCATGATAGATTGCTAGCACTTTATCTTATGTTGCAATGCTATGCTAAGGTTGCATGATAGATTGCTTGTGAAGCCTTACCTTGCCGCAACCCGTCACCTGCTTACCCGCTAATAGGTCTAGCTACGCGCTCATTATATGTTCTTGCTGCTTTATGCGCTTTATCTCACTTACGTGTATATTTATGGATCGGAGTATATGAGCCGGGCGTTGAGTATGGTGTCGGGCGACTTTGGTGCCCGGTGACTTGTTATACTTGGTGAGTGAGATTCTCGTAGCCTTGGGTGCGTGGTGGTGAGGGTTGAGTCGACCAGGCAGGATCTACGACGAGTCGCCGAGACGAGTCTTGCCGGGGTGCTTCCGGGCATCTCCCATTTGTCCTACCGTGGCGGGTAAATGTGCGGTTTGGAGACCCGGTTCTAACTCTTGTGACGGGACGAAGGCCGGGAAATGGAGTATAGAAGATGTCTTGCCTGGTCCTACCTAAGGACTTGAGACTTTGAGGACCCGAAATCTGGGGAATTGGTGCTCACATTCATGTTTTACGTATGGGCGGATTGCGGATTGCTCCTTTTGATCAGGCGGTGCCATACCTACTTGGAGGATAGCGGTTAGTATTATGGGAGTGATAGGCCACCTGGTGCCTCCATCCTCCCGAGACAGCAGTGTGTCGGAGTTTGAGCTTGTACCTGTTCTTACAGACTTAGCGCCCTGGTGGTACTCCGGGGTTTCCCAGAGCTGAGTGGTAGGGTGGCATCGTCAGATTAGGAGGTCTTCGTACGTCATCCTAGGCGTGGGCCAACGCCGATGATGGTGACCGTGGCGTCTTGAGCACAAGCTCGCAGAGTTGTAAGTCTATACGTATAGTCCGACCTTCGGGCTAGGACCGTCTGGACCTGGACTTGTCGGGGTAACTCGGCCTATTGCCGGACCTCCCGCGGCATGCTTGCCGGTCTTTTGACCGTGTTTTTCCGGATTTCCCTTCTCCGAGTAGTGAGGGTGTATTTCTCTTCTTACCCCGAGTTGAGTGTGTTTTGGGCTACGGCTGAGAGCCCGGAAGGCTGAGAGCCGATTAGGCAGGGCAAAAGAAGCTGAAGGGTTGTCCTGTCGCTAAGCGATGGTGTGAGGCATGAGATGTGTTGTGGGACTGGATCTGGGAATGGTAACGATATTGGTGGGGGCGTCACTCTAGGATTGGTGTGACGCTGGGAATGGTAATTAAAACTTGATTACTATATTTAATACTTGATGCTTGCATAGGACACCACAGCCATATTTAGGCCTCTTGATTTACCCTTTGCATTCCACAAAGCACCACAAAGCAAAGCAAAGTATAGGGTGGGAAATAGCCGCATCTCATTGTACTGAAATGCGGTTTTAGCTTGCAAGGTAAACTTCGGCTACTTGGAGGATTAGATGGTTTCGTGCCTACGCTCAAGCTGGAGATGGATGAAGATGCTTCCGCAACGTTCTTCTAGCTGTTCTGGATGCTGTGTGACTCTGATAGCTACCGCCATGTGGCGATGTAATAATGTAAACCCTTCTATTTGTACTCTTTTATTCAAGTTTGACTCATGAATCATTTGTAATTTGAATAATGTGATGGGATGATCCTCGGTGACTATCATGTTATACATCTATCGAGAATTTCCTTCGTGGAAATTTGGGGATGTTACATACTACATACGACGTAAAGTTCATTGTATTGGAATTTACTAAAGCAATTTACACTGAATTTACACTGATATGTTACACACAAGTTACACTGCACAAATATGAAAAGTAAACCATGGTATAGTATGTACGTAAGGTGTAAATTAGATTAGATCAGATTCATAATAAGGGGTACAATCAAAGTACTTGAATTAATAAAACGTTAATTTTACTAGATTATGTGAGGCTACATAGAATTCTTTAGAAGAGAAGATATTCTCCATACACAAGCAAGGGGCAAAAGCTTCCTTAGGCCCAGTTCGTTTTTTTGGAATGAAGGTCAAGAGAAGAATTCCAGATGGAATCGCTACTTTAATTTATACTAGCAAAAATGTCCGTGCGTTGACACGGGTTATATAATTTTATAGTTCGATCGCTCTGAACGACATGCAACTTGAAATTTGTGCAATAATTGCATTATAATATATAGCTGGTTGCACAATCCTTAGATAACTTGTAGGGTTTGATTATTCAATAATTTCATGGTGTGTTACTTTTGTCTTGGAATGAAACTCATTGCAAATTATCTCTAAATCAAATATATTTCTAGATTTATTGTATTGATTTTGTTGGTCAGTCCCGACTTTAGGGGCCCCTAGCCCGCTTATATAGTCGGGGGACGGAGTTACATGGTAAAGTCTTATTTGGATTACACTTACTATTCTTTTTCCAATTACAACTCTATCCGAGTGATTTTAATGAGTACATGAGTGTTGCGTTACTTATATTTTATCGTTTTATAAATTTTAAAACCTATAATTTATTTTTTGATAACCACAATTTCTGTCTATAAGTTAATATTAAGAAAAATATGATAATATCTATTAAATATGTATCAAAATATAAAATCTGATTTAATAGATTTTTTCCTTCTACTTTGCAGCGATATATATATATATATATATATATATATATATATATATATATAGGTATTTTATATATTACCCTGGGTAGTGATTAATATTCACTCCCGAGTCTAATTCACCGAGCCGGGCGGCGCCGGGTCGCCCGTTCAACCCGGGCCGAGCCGACCACGGGCTCTCCGTTCACCCACGAGCTGGAGCTCCTTTGCCACACGGAAGCTGGCCCACTCACCCACGATTCATTTGCGGGTTTTTCCCGTCCCATCCGCGCGGTTTCCAGCGCCGCCGTCTCGGATATAAAAGGGCGCCCTCCATGGCCACCACCACCGGCGGCGGCCCCCGTCCGCGGCGTCCCTTCTCCAAAGCTGCAGCGGCCCCACACCGTGGCCGACGCTCCGCAGCATCCCCATCTACGCCCGCCCGCGACCCCATGCCTTCCACTCGGTGGGCGGCGCGCCCTCGCCCCTTTTCCGGCCGCCCGCCCCTGGTACGGAACAATGGCCCCTCTCCCTCCGCTTCATCTCGGCGGCCGCGAGAGTGTTGGGGCGCGGCGTCGCGGCGCTCCCATTGCACGAGAGCCACGGTCAAGCGCGTGGCATCCTACGGCGGCGGCGCCACCTCCTCGCCCGGCATGGTAGCGCGGGCGCCTGGCCGCCCTCCCCGTTCGATCCGCGCGGTGCTGCAGCACGCTACGCCCACCGGGTGTCGGCAAAGCCCACCTCCTCCACCTGGCCGGCAGCTTCTTCCCAGTTCCCATGCCTAATCTGATTCATGGCGCTGGGAGGTGGGCCGGAGAAGACATCACTTGATCTGATCCTTGGCAGCTTTGGACTGATCTGGTGGTGGATTCTACATCCGGCGGCTGCTATGATGTAGCTGGTACCCACGCATCTGCAGCAGGTTTTGTGCTACTTAGTTACAAGCTTTTCTGTGGTAATTATTGCACATTTTGCTTCTGCTATTAATTTCAGAACTAATAAACAAGAGAGTGGAGGTTGGAGGGGGAAAAAGATGGAAATACGTATATGTCGCAGATCTAAAATGAGCATGATTCATTTGCTTTTGCATTCAACAAACAATTCAGCATAAGTTCAGTCCAGCTGCAGTTCTTTTTCTCTCTCGAACACACGTCATTGTCTTCAACAAAGAAGTGGTCCTAAATCATGCAGAATTCATGTCTGGGTTGTTCTTTTAATTCATTCTGCTGCAGTTCAAATTAGAATTATGCAGTTAACTTCTGTTTTAGAGAATCCTAGTATCCATTCCATTAGCTGTTGGTGGCGCATCCCAGCTTTAGTTGCTTTTTTTTTTTATAGATTTCATACTTCCTTTTATCCACATTCAAAAGTGTTGATCCATTGATGTTTATGTAGATATTTAAGAAAGCACAAATCAGTACCTGGGCTTGTAGGAAAGCGTCTCTTTTTTTGGGTGCACTATGGACTACTGCAGAACTTTGATGTTAATTAAAGAGAGCAACATTTCTTGCTTATTCGGTTTTATTGTCTGCATCTTGCATTCGCATTTCCTTTTCAAGCCAATTTTATGTTTTTTTTTTTCGAAGAAAAGAACCCTTACGTGGATGGATGCTTTCAATTGATTACCACAAACATAGGTTTCTTCATGGCTTAACTCTAATAATCTATTAGAATCCTGATATTCTCCATTACATCTGCTATAACAGATTGATTTGGAATCTTGATTTCAAAGGTGACTAGGCATCCAAGCAAGAGCTGCGTGTGGACTAGACTGCTTAGCGACCCTATGAGCGTATAATATTGGCCTTTTTTTGTTTTGTTTCGAGTTTTTGCCAGTCACTAACGATGGTTCCGGATTTCTAGTTGATAAATTCCAGGTATAATAGAGTGAAACCCATCCTACTAGCACCAAGGTTGAGTCTAGGTCTAAATATCTATTTTTTGTTGCTTTATGCCTGTATATTATTATCCTATAAATAAGTGGATGCAACAATAGTCACTTGATTGTCATTCATTTTCCAGGCTTATCTCTTCATACGATTCCTGACCGATTTAGAGGGCTCGGATCAGGCCACGCCGCTGATAATAGAATCGGACGGCTCACATTTGCCGACATCGGCGTTACCAAGGCTTCGGAGCTGTTTGATGTTTTAGCGTGCGTTCTCACCTGTCTTTCTTCTCCGGTGCCTCGAGCCGCCGATCCGCGCCCCCTCCTGCTACTTGCTCGACGCGGCGCCGAGGCCCTCGAGGTCGAGGCACGGACGCCGCCGCGGCTCCCCTCACCTTCGCCCGCTGCAGCCGCGGCCCTTCACATCCCCCGCTACCACTCCGATCCACCATCCCATCCCCAGCGTATTAGCGGCGCGGCGCTCATCCTAGCGCGGCCTGCCTACGCGCTGATGGCCTCGGGCGCGTGGCCTGTGGCATGGGGGCGTATCCCCACCCCTCTAGAGGTGCCTTCTGTTCCTACCCTGCTCTATTCTTTGCACAAAAACCTGTTTCTATTACTCCTCTTTGCTTGCAGGGCTCTATTTTTTTCCACAAAACCTGTTCCTTAGTACATGTAACTGTTCTTTCACTTACTTAAGCTGTAACATTTAGAGATGTTGCAGTTCCTATGCTGAATTATGTTCATGATATTCGAGCACTAGGTTTTAAGTTGGACTACATCTAATCCGAAATTAAGATGCATAATCAACATTTTCTCAGATATTGAAAACAGATTTGGATTTTTATTTTCTGGATATCTGATATGAATATAAGAAGGGTGGTATCAACTGGATATCATATATCAGATCACATAATTTGGATACTTAAGCCCGATATTGATTCAGATAGTTTTATTGGATATCCATTAGGAGTGGACTGCAAGCCCAAGTTAAATTTTAGCTCAAAAAGGTAAATGAAGTAGATCTAGCGAGCCCCTCCAAAGCAGATTCGGCCATTCCGTAATATGGTACCCATCCATCTCAGATCCTTGTTGCACCAAATGAGCCTGGCAGCCTTTTAGCTTACTAGACTAGATATAGCTTATTTGGGTCTATCATTTACAGATTATTGCAAGGGACTCTTTTGCCGCATTTTACTCGCTTTATTTTATTTTATTTTCAGACAACATTTGTGAAACCTATTTACCTGTCCAGTTTTCTAATATTCTTTTGCTCGGTTAATCTAATGGGTTGCTGGTGTGTTATTCATATATTTGTTATCTCCTTCCTAGTTTTGTTTTCTCACACTTTCTAATTTTAGAATAAAGAACCATAGATAACAATAGTTATTTGCTCTTTAATCTATAAATCCAGTTCACTGATCTTTCTAAAAATAAGTAAACATCTCAGAGCTCAGAGCCATGGTATCGTTGCTCGTCAGGCTTCAAAAAATTATGAGCAGCACTGAAATTGTTGCTTGAGATTTCTATTAGTGATTCCATAGTTGTAAATGGTACCAAGATGATGATGATATATGATTATTGCAATTAATTATTGAGGTGCATCAATTTCTTGATTGTGGGAGGATGGTAGTCATTTCTGATCCATTCTATGGGAGATGTTGCTATCATCATTTGATATGTTAGTTCTGTGCTCACTGAGGAGCATAATTAGAGATTTATTATTATTTTATTTATTACATTTAATTATTGAGGTGCATCAGTGTCTTGATTGTGGGAGGACGGTAGTCATTTCTGATCCATTCTATGGGAGATGTTGCTATCATCATTTGATATGTTAGTTCTGTGCTGGCTGAGGAGCCTAATTAGAGATTTATTATTATTTTATCTATTTGTGAATAATTACACAAGATGTGCAACTTGTTTTTTTCCCCAAAGTGTAAATGCTCATATATGTGTGATTCCAGCAAACACATGACTAATTACACAAGATTTGTTTCCTGATTTTTTCCTAAAGTATTTTATTTGGAATCACAGATTAATCAACTACCTTCTATCTGAATGACTTATGGTATCTCTGAATCCACTCCACATGCATCGTTGACAAAGTGAAAGATTATCAATAGCGTGCAAGACCAGGTCAGTATCCAGTGCTGTAGTGCTCCTTTTTCTGCTACTAGGGAATTCTCGCGTTGCTGCGGTATAAAGTTTAATTTCTATGAATTTTAACAACAATTTCATGTTGTGCTATATTAAAACTTATTCAGATAATTAATAATCGTATGAATTGATACCATGATGAGTCTTGTAACTGAGAGGCAATCATCATAGAATGGGTGGTAGAACCCATTTACTCCCTATTAAAATAAACAAATTTTCAGCTTTGTACGTATGTAACTGTAATATGTTACATCTGTATTATTTCCACTATTTTCATAGAAAGTACAGCATTCAGAATTTCGGATCCACAGAGGCCACCGTGGCTCCTTTGGCGTGAAATCAGGTAGCTGGACTTGCCATTGCCAGTCTCATAACTGGCACTGCTGCTTCCAAGAGAGGCGGGCACTAGCAATAGTACTATTATGTGATTGTTCCACCTTCCACAGAGTTCATGCTGTGTAACACATCCTGCGAACTCGGCTTTCCTAGAATAGGGAAATCAGATCCTCAAGGTTCTCAAGATGGAAATGGTTCTTCTTCAGCCTCCTGCGACGCGTGGTGCTTGTCCTGTGCACCAAACAATTATCATTTCAGTCAGATCAGATGGATGGCAACAACAGTTAAGAACTAAGGAAATACAATTGCAAATTACGAAAGGTTATAGTCAAACTGGCAGGAATTAAGCCCATCACGGAAGCAACAGACGCACATTACACTTGGAAACAATACTTGGCCTAGTTAAAAACCGTGAATAGGGCACTCACCAAGTTATGAAACACCAGTGTCTGCTGCAACAGGATTCCCATCATCATTTCTATTCCACTGATAGCATGAGTCCTGTTTTTCAGTTGTAAAAGTGAATGGCCATAGCTGGCCTCCCTGAACGCTGAGTAGTCTGGCTGGGGGTCATAAAACCTGCAAAATGGTGGGTTACCCCGACAGGCAACGCACATAAGACTTTGGAAAAAATGAATGAAAGCAATAATGTGAATGAGAAACTATCTATCTCTGATGCTAAGGTGAGACGAGACTTGAAAGTTGAAACCATGACCTCAACCACAATTTTCTGTCTAGTAGGCCAGATGAGTACATATAGGATCAATAAAATGTTTGCCAGCTATTGGTTCCTCTCACCTTGAAGCAAGTCCTTCCTGGTTGCCTCCATCACCAACTGTTATTTAAACGGGAGCAGATTTGTTTGGCACTGGATATCGATTTCCTGATATTATATTGTAGTTGATATTAGAAATGCGGTACTGCAAGTGTAGGGTATTAATGAGAAATCAACATTCAGGTATCTGACTCCGAAGGAGCAAAATTCACAGTCCAGACTAAACTTAGAATCTGTACCATGTGAAAAAAAAAAAAAAAAACGGAAGGAAACTTAGCTGAAGGGAAGAACCTACTGATCTCTCATAAGCGTGAACATACCCGGCATGAGGAAAGAATTTCAATAAATTAAAAAATTATTCACTAAGAATTAGGACATTTTATGTACTATGATTATAAGATGAAAATTATCACATCACTTAAGCAGAATGTAACCATAGTCCTAGCCAAGCAGCTCCACCGAAATTAGCAAGTCTCGGGAATGGAATACTATTATTAAAGGATTCCATTATTAAACATGAGAAATTGAGAAAGAAGGTGAGAGAGAAGAGGTGTTCCTGACCCGATGGCGATGAGCTGATCGACGGAGAGCTCCTTGCGGAGCTAGTGGGCGCTGCCGCCGGCGCGCGTCGCGTCGTCCGAATCCCCGCCGGCCAACCGAGCACCAAGGAAGGAAAGGCGTGCCTTTTCCTACGCCCGGCAGAGCAGGACGCTGCTCCCCGCTGGCCGCCGGCCACCTCTTGGCTCCCCGAGCGCCGCTGAAGGTGAGCGAGGGGATTGATGATTGATCGAAACATTCCTCTGGAATTGCCCCCGCATCTGACCTTATCTTCTCCCCACTGAGAAAAAAAATCTTCTCCCCACCCGTGCTCCCTGCCTCCTTTCCTCATCTCTCTCACGCGAGCGAGGCGACCAAGGCGGCGACGGCCTCCCGACGCCGGCGGACATCCCCGGGTGGATGGCCGTGCCGAATCCGTTGGCGGGTCGAGATCGGGCGGGGAGGCGCTCCCTCCCTCCGCATGGCAGACCGGCCTCGCCCGGCGTGCGACCTCCTCCTCTTCCGAGGCTACCAGTCGTCCGCGAGGCCAAGACAGAGGGGGCGGAGAGTCGCAGCGGCTCGCCGACGGAAGGGTTACGTGCAGCCGGCGACGCCCCGCGGCCCTCGGGGGAGGTGAAGCGGGGCGACCTCCGGCAGCGCGGCATGGCGGTAATGTGGCCAGAGGCAGGGGCGGCGTTCCACGGGCGGATGGAGAGGGAAGGTTCCTTCCGGGGGCATGGCCGCTCTCACCGGGCGCCGTTGCACGCCGTCTCGGATCGCGTCCCGATCCTGCGCCACAACAACAAAAGCACATCCTTGCGTGCTTTTTATGGATGCGCGGCGGTGGGGGAGGCGAGATGGAAGGTGAGGGGGCGGCGGGAGGAGGCGAGACGCGAGGGGTGGGTGCGGCATTCAACGCGAAGGCGAGAGGGCAGCGAAGGAAGGGGAAGAGGCGGCCGCGACAAGCAACCGAAAATGCCACGATGGATGCCTACGTGTCCTATCTGCATGTGCAGAGAATTCCTCTAGTGGCCTCCATCTATATAGGGGTTATAGATAACCTACGCACAGGTGATTGTATTTCTTGCAATAGAATAAGAATACTAGTTTTGTAGAGGTATATGACATGCTAGTCTCTTTTTAGTTTTTGTTCAGCTAACAGATTAATTATGCACCAGCCCATCAATATTTTTCTTATATTATTGGGAATACTAATGGTTGCAAAGTTAATTCTTTGTTCTTTGTGAAACATTATACGCTAGTTATAGAAACAAATTTCTAGGCTGACACATCATGAGATGATTTAGGAACAAATTTATGCTCTTTCATCTCTCCGCCAAGATCCAGAGCCATGGCCGCCCGTGCCTTCCTTGACCACCGCTTGGATTGAATACGCAACATCCTCGTGCAAGGTTGGATTGATTAGGCAACTATCGTGCATTAGATTCCCAGTTATTATTTTTGGTAGAACAGATATTTTCACATTTGGAAAATTACTATTCAGTGTCGTGTGTCATTATGTGCAATAGTCGATATGCATTGCCTCTTGTGCTAGTTAGATCAAGTTTCTAGTGAACAAGCATAAAATTGTTTTTCTTAACCACAGAAGTTGGTGCACGACTCTGGTGCAGTGAGGAATACCGACATGAATTTTAATATGCTAGAAATCTGTTTTTTAGTTCTTAGATCAGCAATGACTACAAACACAACTTGAAGTGCTGGCTTGCTTGTCGGTTTAAGCTTCAAATTCTGTATATTTTATTGATTTATTAAACTGGTAGAATAGGATACATATCATGTTTTTGGGAGTACGGTGATGCATTTGCTTATGAAATAGTTATGTAGCGAACCTTAGTTCATATGGTGGATAGGGAGGATAATGGCGCCAGGGTTTCTGCCTGACAGCCTAAGCAGGGGGATGAGATTAGAGATAGCCGGGGGATGAGACTAGAGATAACTTCATTCTTGTTCATTGCTTCCCATTCAAAATAGATTGCAGGATATAAATAGTCGCCCAGCCTCTGGCTGGCGCCCAACCCCTTGGCTCCTTGATTCGCCCAGCCATTACTTCCTAACTCCCAACAGTCTAATATTAATTGCTATTGACCACAATCGCATACGTCTCTCCAGGTCTCAACAACTCAATTGCTAAGCCTCCTCGGGCTCCTGGCGGGCCGTGCAAGTGCCCAGCGGTTGTTGACCATGCAAGGCTGCTGGCCATGCACATGACAAGTTATCATCAAGTTAATTTCATGACTGGTGGATTTCTGTGTCAACAGTTAGAAGAGTCATCCTTTACACCTTTACCATGTTCTCGTTTCATTGATCATATGTTACTAGAAGATCTATTTTAAGTTGTTTTTTTTTTTTTTCTAGAAAGATCACTGGTTGGTTCTTGCTTTATTTGCCCTAAAATAGGGGTATTAGCAAGGCATGTGTATTCCTACCCCTGTTGTTATTTTGAATTTTGATTCAGCACATGCGTGCATCATACTTTGTTTGCTTAGCACCTAAGAACAACTTTTATGCTAGCATTGTCTAATTTTCAGCTGGGTGCAGGGGACTTTGCTGGAGCATCCTGTGCTGGTGTTCCTAGTTGCCATGCTATCATTCTTATTTTACCTAATGTTCATATGGTTTACATAATATTGTAAGCATCTTATTGAAGTGTCTTTATTTTGGGACACCGCAGGAGAAACTTCAATGCGCATCGCTACCCACTAATTTGCGAGGGCTATCTCGAATACAAGGTAATCCATTCATGGTTGCAATGGGTTGATCTTACTGGTTCTCTATTTGAACAAATCACTGTCTTAGCTTAATTTTCTAGAAATTGCTTAGGATTGATATTGGTTCTACATATAATAGTACATTGCCTAATTGAAATTTATTCTGTATAGATTGCTACATGCTCCCTTTTGTTTGTCATCAACACTCATGAATGATAGTAAGGTACCTTCATCTAGAAATAAGAGCCTTTGGCTTCAAATCACATCATGAATTGCTTTTGATATTTGGTCATATTGGAAACAACATCTGCGGTTGAGAGATAAATTTTTATGGATGACACTAAAGTGATCAGAAGGATATGATGATTGGGTCTGGACTCATTATTTGTCAATTGCATGCCTTTTCTATATCTACTGTAATATGGTTTTGTTTGATTGGGCATAAAAACCAGCTTGAAGTTCACCTGTCCGCATGCCTTACAGAAACCGTGGGCATGTCAATTCCGACCTGAACTTATGTGGTGTCTTTGTTATGGCTACGGCTATCACAATAGCGTCACTGTCTAATATATGTTATATGTTCTAAAAAAAATGGTGTCACTGTCCACTAGCTTGGCACAGGGGAGCTGGCCCCAAGCATTTTCTATTGCACCACCAGGTGCTCATGGACCCCTCAGTGTGCTTAGCTATAAGCATAGAGGTGAGTTTGAGCTAGGTCTGCTTTTCCTATTTAGTAGGAAATTTAGCTTGGCACAGTGGAGCTTGCACTCACGACTCACGAGCAGTTTGCCTTTTGCTGTATCTATTTTACAAGTTTACTATTAATTTGATGTGCAAGTGTATGCTACTTCATTATGGAAGATTAACAGTTTATATCTCTGATACTTTTTGTTGCAAGATCTCTTAACACATATGAAGGCTGAGCTGCAACATTACCTGAAGAAGATACCCATAAATTTCTTTAACTCTGCATTGAAGGACTCCCATTTTATAAAGTTGTGATCAGTAAGGTCACTTTACAAAGATGTGATCAGCATCTTACGATGTTGCTGCTCATGACAAACATCGTCATGTTGTCCAATAGTAGAGAGGAGATATTTGTGTTTTCAATAATGCCTATATAAATTTATTTGTCTTAAGGTTTGGCGATTCAACATATGTTCCTTTTATAATATCTGTTTTCACTTTTATTGATCCGCTGCCGATGAAACGGAAAATATATAGTTTCACTATTCCTTTGCGAAAGAATGAGTAAAAAGTTTAATCACAAAACAAGAAGACTTCAAAAATATTAAACTATAAGATAAATAGGACACGTAATCCTGACTTATATTTGCAAACTCCTGTTCGTGTGAAAAAACAAAAAAAGTTGCAAACTGTTTGCATGGAAAATGACAAACCGAGACGCTGTGAAAAAAAAAATATAAAAAAAAAAAATGGATTGCAAAACTTGCACCGTGAAAAATGAAAAAACACGTTCAATGGAGGCGTACGGACAGTTAGAACCGGTGGGATTGGCCAAAGAAAAAAAAAAAAAAATAATCGACCACAGGACTTGGATCGCAGGGGGCGGCTTGTGGCGGGACCTCGGGCGCGTGGGGACGGGGGGCCTGGCGCTGGGACGACCTGCCGCACGAAGGACTCGGCTGGCGCGCGGGATGGCTTGCCGCACGGGGACTTCGGGTAGTGATTAATAATCACTGCCCCGGTACTACTTAGCGCAACCCTATATATATATATATACATTCATGAATATTATAACTTTATTTAATTTCCCTATCTGTGTGTAGACAGGTTTAGATATTGAGTTCTGTGACTTTATTCAATGACGCATAAAATATATAATTTAATCTATGATTTCTATCGATAAGGAGTTCCTTGTATTAATCTCCGAGACCGACGTGAATACGCATCTTTCATCAGGACCCTGATCTATTCGAAAAACCATCAAGATTCTTCCACCTTTTCTTTGTCTCTAGTATATTTACATCTGGAACCCCGTCCTTTTATCTATTCCCGCCCCTGCGCTTTATCTCTCTTAACACGTCAGTTTTACCGTGAAATACGTAGAGACAGAGACCGAAGCGAATACGTGGAGACAGAGTGCAAATAGAAACGGGAGGTGAACCAGAAATTTTGGCTCTTTATTAGTAGGTATAGATAAGCTTCACCTAGCCGGATTGAATCCCGTGTCAAAACGACCGGGGTGTGTTTGGATGCCCAAAGTTTGGGCAAAATTTTGGAGACGTGTCACATCAAGACCAGAAAGCGTTTCGCTTGTTTGTGGTAAATATTATCCTACCATGAGGTAACTAGGTGTCGTGGCCTAGAATCTAGGTGACCACTGTCACAGTAATCGGGTGGCTAGTGTGTGCAACGATGGCTTAGCTCAGGGGACACGAACGCAAGGTTTATACTGGTTCGGGGCGTTAACGAGCTCCCTAGTCCAGTGTGTTCTCACTAAGTCCGAGCTCAAAGACTCGTAACGGGGTGATTACAAGTCGGGTCGAGAGAGGGAGGGGCTCCCAAGTCTCTTTGATTGAGGCAAGTGGCAATAGCTGTGGTGGAATGAGTGAAAGAGTGAATCTGAGATTGCTTGCCTCAACCCGTGGGCCGGGTCCCCTTTTATAGTCGCAAGGGGGGGTACAAGTGTGCCACCGAGGTTGAGGACCTAGGAGTAGAAGAAGGTGAAGTCGTAGCGGCGAAACTGTAAAAATACCCGGAGATATCGAGCTCCTGGGTGAGAAAAGAGGTCGTCGTGAGCTCGGGGCATGCTTCGTTGAGCTCGTCCGGCCGGAAAGAGTTCGCCGTGGATCCAAATTGCTCAGCTTTGAGCTCGTTCGCCTAAAACAGCTCGTCGTGAGCCCAGATGTGTGCTCGTCATCGTCTTCAGTTGTTGCCGTACGCGGGATTTTGGGGAGCGGTTGTTGGTGTGCCCATGCCCTGCTCTGGTCGGAGTTGGAGCGCGTCTTCTCGGAATGACCGGGGCGTACTTCGGTTGAGGTGGGCATGCGTCAGTTGTACTCGCGTTGCACTGTAGCGGAGTGGTTGAGCACTGTTCGAGGAGGGGGGGTATCCGAGGTAGAGAGGAGTCCCGAGCTCGCGGGCCATAAAGAGCTCGCCAACGAGCTCGAGATGGTAAAAAGAGCTCGTTATGAGCTCGAGTCCACGCCCGGATCGCCCCCGCCTGTGGTCGTGACGCGGGATTTCGGGGGTTGGACGGTGGTCAATGCATGTGTCTCCTACGGTCGGAGTTGGAATGTGTCTTGTCGAGACGATCCGTTACGCGTCGGAGGAGGTGGGCTGACGTCATGTGTACCCGAAGCGTGCGAGGGGATGATGATTGCGTTGCTGTAGAGCATGGCAGGTCAAGTCCATCATTCCCAGCTCGTCACTGTGGCCCGACGTGGCTATAGTGCTCGTCAGGGGAGTGGTTGACCTACCCCGTACCCGATGGCTTCCCTGAGAAGGCTCGCTCGGGGGGAGGATGGAGCTCGTTCGAGGCGGAGAATTGTCTCCGAGCCGAGCTCCCGCGTGCATGAAGACGGAGCTCGATTCCTGAGCCGACGAGGCGGAGGGTGTGTTCTCGACGCAGGTCGCCTGATGAGCTCGAAAGTGAAGCGGGTGCGAAGTTCGCTTGGCCGCGCCCTTCCGCCGGGGGCTTCGTGGAGTTCGCCGAGAGGCCGCCGAATGGAACGAGGAAACGACGGGCTAAGCGATGATGTTCGCCGAGCTCGTGGCGCTATGCGTGGCGTAGACGAGGTTGTGGTGTTTGTTTCGACACGGGCCCCTATTTAGGTATCCTAAATATCGAACCCCATAGTAGCCCCCCGAGCGCCGGGGAGAAAGGGAGTTTTCTCGCGCCGATGACCTCGACCAGGCCGTGGGTCAGAGCGGGAACTTCATGGTATGGCTTTGATCGTGCGCGACGGTCTCTCGGAATACGAAGCGCCGCAAACCGCCATGTTCGCATGCTTGTCGGCGCGCGGGCCCCCTGCTTCCGACACCGCGCGGCCGTAGCTTGAGCGCCTTAGAGGCGGAAGTTGAAGCGCCGTCCGACACGCTTGCCATATCCGGAAGGCGAACCGCGCGCCCTACCTATGTTCCGCGAGCCGTGTGCCTGTGAGGGTCATCGCCCCCACTTCCATTGCTCCCTTTCTTCTTGCGCTTTGCCTTTAAGGATGGAGAGCGTGGCCTTCCCGGCGGGTGGTTCTCCGAAGAGGGCGTCGCTGCCGGCGGGCGCGCTCGCCCCCCGACATGAGCCTCCTCGCCATGTAGGATCGCCGTCGCCGGTTCTTTTCCCCGCCGATCCTCGCTCCACCTCCCGCTCCAGCCTCTCGGCGATGCTCTGATCGCCGAAGCTCGCCGCACCTCGACTTGCCGGGGCGCCAGCGAGAGGGCGGCGATCATCACCGCTGGAGCAGAGCCGAGATGAGGTGCATTCGGGCGAGATGCCGACGCTACGGCGGTGAGTGCCTTCCCTTTTCCGGTTTTGCTCCATCGATCGATCTTGTCGCCGACCGCCCACTTTTATTTCAGCTTGTTTGAGGAGTCCGACGCCAGCGGGAGAGCGCCAGCCACGGATGGTCGCTCGTGGGCTCCGCAGCGGGGACCGCGGACGGCCCTAGCGATGGCGAGTCGCGATCGCGCCACCTTTCAGGGTCGAGGGCTTTGCCGACTGACAAATCTTGGAGACCTACCGACGGCTATCGGGACTTCGAGGCCATAGCGACGCCGGGGCGTATACCGACGCGTCGCTCTTCTCGCTGAGGAGGACTAGGTCGCCGGGGTCATGGTGATCGCCGCGCGGCAATTGTCGCTTTGGCTGGGTCATCGCTACCAAGCCGAAGCTCTACAAGGACCAAGAAGAGGTCGCCCCACCATAGTCGCCGAGGTCGTTGTAATTAGCTTTAGGGTTTTTTGCTTTTCATCCATGTAGTGTTCTCTCGTCTTGTAATCGCGAATCTAACGATCGAATGAAAGTGTGTCACACACGCCTTAAGCCGCCCTCGATGTGTCCATCCGCCCCCTTTTTCGCCCCTCTTTCATTCTCGCGTTGAGGTCATGGTCCTCTTCGGGAGGTGCTCTCGCCTCAAGCTTGGAGGGTATGAGGTCGGCGGGTGCGCCAAGGAAGCACCCAAGGGTGTGTAGTTTCGAGGCTCCGCGGAGAACAATAGGTTCTCGCGAGACTTTGAAGGTTTTCGTGTTTTCGATTTTTCTCGAGACTTTGAAGGTTTTCGTGTTTTTGATTTTTTTCCTATGAGTGCTCAGAAGAGGGATGAGCTCGGGGCTTAACGAGACTTGACGGGTGCGCGCTGAAGCGCACTCCGCTGGTGTAGTCCCCGAGGCCCGTGGGGAACAAGAGGTTCTCGCGAGACTTAAAAAGTTATCGCATTTCGATTCGCCTCGCCACGAAGCGTTCGCGAGAGTGGTGAGCTCGGGCTCGATTTTACCTCGCTGGTCGAAATCGAAGTGCTCGTGAGCCGCCGGGCGGGTGGCTTAGGGAGGTCAAGCTCGAGCTCATTCGCTTTGGTCACCTAGTGGACCGACCAGATTCCAAAGGCACGACTCTTACGGGTTCCCGAGCCCCCGCGGCGGAGCTCGAGGACTAGTGTCTCCTCGTCGAAGAGGACAACCTAAGGTCATTTTGCGCTTCTTTGGCGACCCTAAGCGCTTAGGTGAAAGCCCCCGAGCTCGTTTGCAAGCTCGAGGCAAGAGCCGTCGATGCTGCTTTCTCCCGACGCCCCTTGCCCTGTGTCTCTAGGCGGCCCTCGAGCTTTCGTGAAAAGCCGGCCTTCGAACCCCGAGACGAGGAGTGCTCAGCCCGCTCGAGCTTCGTTCTCCCCTTTTGTGATTATGACCGCTGGGGCCGAGCTCATGCACGATTTACTCGCAGCAAAAAACTAGCCGCTAGAAACTAGCCGTTGGGAAAATTACCGCTGGGCGGCGCCAATCGCCGCCACCGCATGTCGCTGTTGTCGCGGCCGCGTGTCGCCCGTGGGTGGTTATTTAGGTGATTGGACGTTTGGTGGGCCTCGCTCGGAGGTCGTCTCGGAGCATCCGCCCGAGCTCTCTATAAATAGCGGAGCGAGGTCGGGCAAGCCAATCTTTCTCGTCTTCGCTTTCCCCTGAGAGAAAACACATAGCCGCCTTTCGAGTTTGCAAGATCCCATCTTCCATCTTCTTCTTCCTCCGTCCACCCTTAGCGCCGATTGTACCGTGAGAGGGAGAGATGGGTGACTGGTACCCGGGCGACGGTGACCGAGGGGTGCTCGAGCGGGCGACATGATCTGGGCGGAGGATTGCCTCAAAGGGACGGGGCGGGGGAGTGGATCATCCCGCTGTCGGGCGCACGTGGTTTCCGACCGCCCGCCGGGCTACGGGTGTCGCTCGCGTATTCCACACCCGGGGCTCGCCCCCCCGCAACGACTTCCTCCCGAGCCGATGGCAAATCGGGCGCTGAAGCTCCAAAGATCTCACACCAACGGGATCGCCCTCCTCTCCGCTCTTCGCCATGCTTTGCGAGGGGTGGTTGGGGATCCCTCCTCACCGACCTCTTTGCAAGTTCTTCCATGCCAAGATCCGCTTACGCCAGCGGGATCCCGCTTCGATTGATCTCAAGGGCGATCCAATTGCGGTCGGGGAGGACAAGGAGGGCGTTCCCCGTGTGCTTCTATCCACCAACACGGGTGGCAGGAGGATTGGTTTAACTCGTGGATGACCCCGACCGCCTCTCGCTACACGGGAAGACTGCTGAGGGAGCCGCCTTGTCGGCGTAAACCCTCCTTCGAGCGGACCGCTGAAGCGGCGACACGCAGAGTCCAGCCCTACGACGCCGGGCTGACCATGGAGAGCATATCACCGACCGGGTTCGAGCCCCGGCGGTCATCCTCGTCACCGAGCTCGAGAGCCCGAGATGACGCCGGAGAGAGCCCTTACCCGGACGGCGAACGCCCGCTGATGCCGGATCGTCGCGGCATCGTCGCCCACATGATGAGGACTCGGAACAGTCGGGCGAACGCGCCCCGCACCCGTCGCCGACCAGACTGGAAGAGTGCTCGCCCTTCCCATTGTCGCGTTTTCATGGTGTTCGAAAGCCGCTCGCGCTTCCGGTCTTCGCCTTCGCTCGACTTCGCGCTTCTCAGTCGGGCGCCATAGACTTGTTCCCCTTCCCTGGCCGCCCGGAGATAAACCGTGGAGGAGCGTAGGCTGCCCCCGGCCGCGAGTGAGGCCGGCCCCGCTCTGATGGCGACGAGGAGCGTGACGCGGTCGACGTCCGGACCGCGGCAAGAGCGCTCGGCGCGAGCCTCCGCCGGGCTATCGAGGGGAGATGACTCTCCTCGCCGCCAGACGACCGAGACCTGAGGGATAGGGATCGCCGCACGGCGACCGCGGTGCGGCCCGACAGCGCCGCTTCGTCTGGGCGCGGACCTTGTCTGGGCGCTGCCGTCCGGGCGCCTGCCAGCGCGCCACGGTGCGACCCCGCCGGCGCGCTCCGCCGCATGGCTCCGCCAGCGCGGCTCGTTCTGCATGGCTCCCTTCCTCGGCCCGCGACTTCGCAGCCCCGTCTCCTCCCACCGGGATCGCGAGTCACGCCCGAGGACGAGGGCGACACAAGGGCGCGAGGCGAAACAGAGGAAAAGGAGGATGGCGACGGCAAGCTCCTCGCTGCCATGTCATCATCGCGAACCGCCTTCGGGTCAAGGTTCGCCCCGTGCTAATCCTCTTTTTGGTTGCGAGGCCCGCCCCTTCCTGAGAAGAGGCCGAAGTCGCCGGAGGATGCAAGTTCCGCTTGAGGAGAGAGCTCGGCCAAGGAACCGGCGATGAGCTCGGGCGGGGGGGAGTCACAACCATGGCGGGACCTACCACAAGCTCGATGGCCCTCATCCCGCTCATGGGACTGCTCCCCTCGATGCCTCGGCCGGTCTCCGGCCACGGCGCGGCCTCGAGAACGGTCTCGGGAGCGATCGGGTGTCGGGCTGCTCTCTTCCTCCACGGGCGGAGGTGCCGGGACGCTGCCGAGCTCGATGGTCGGGTCCGCACCTGACCTCGAAGCGAGGTACCCGCCATCGCCGGGGAGAAGGCACCGAGAGTTCGGGCACTATGACGGACGCCGAGCTCGGGCCACGAGAGGTCGCCGGGAGGCTCGCGGCCTTCGACGCCCCCGCATGTCGAGATCATCGACCTCGACGCTTATCGACGAAAGCAAGCCGCGGAGTCCGCTGGGGCCATCCGCGGGCGATATGTTCGCCTTCCTCATCCGCGAGCCCGAACTTTCGGGGTGCCGCGATGAGCGTTCCCCTCCCGGGCGATTACCCGGATCTCCTGACGGGCATAGTTCCGTGGGGTCCCGCCTCGGACTTTGCGGAGGGCGAGGAGGAGCCAGCCGGAGGAGGAGCGCAGCCGCCGCCGAAAGGTGGTCGTACCGCCATGTCTCAGCGGGTACCGCGGTAAGCGTTTGTCGGCCGGGCCTTTGAATTTGTGTTTCGTCGCGAGCCCGCGTTCATCGGACGTGTGTCCTCGGCCCCTTCCGCGTAGGGACTTAAGGAGGCGAAGAAAGGGTACAACCGGTGCTGACCAGGGCCTACCTCTACGGAGAGGATCTCCTCGAAGGTCATGACCTGCTTGATGCGTGATGGGGTGCGGTCTCTACGATTAACGATATCACCGCTCCGCGGGCCGGGAGATGAGGAACACCGCGCATCACTACTCGGCAAGCCGAGGGTCGCGGTCGGCCGAGGTGCGCAGGAGCTCGGCGCCCGATGGAGCAGGCCGAGGCGGCCGCGCCAAGCGCCCGAGGACGCCGACCGCGTCATCTGGAGGAGCGCGCCTGATGCGGGAGAGCTCGAGCACCTCTCGAAGGCCTCGCAAGACAAGGAGCTCACGATTCGACGCCGAGCCTGTGCCTAGCGGCTTCGTGGAGGAGAAGGAGGTCATCGCTAAGAAGCTCGAGGACCGCGAGCTCGAGCTTAGCGTGAGTTTTCCGCTCTTTATTTGTTTTTTTTTTCGCGATGGGGCCGACCGACCTGCTTCTGAGGTTTCAGCCACGACCGACTTTGCCGAGGAGGAATGTTCGTGCATGCCGCAGAGTCCGGTCCAAAGACGGGCTTGAGGCCGAGAACTGTGGTCTCGGGAGAACGCCAAGATTTATACGCAAGCACTTGTGGCGTAAGCGCTGTTTTTCCCACCCGCTTGGTTGTTCTTCACTTCATGGTCTTTGACCCGTCCATATTTGTGTTTGCGGTGAGAGAGAGAAGAGCCGAAGCCGGATCGCGACTCTCGCGGATAGAGATGGAACCCTCGGGCTCCGAGGCTGCCTTGAAAGGGCGCGCAGCTCGACCTTCATAACAAGGAAGGCGAAATAAGAAAAGGACAGAGGGACCTTGTTGCCGCGGACCTCCGAGCTTCAGCCGACGCAGACGGCGATGCGAACGAAGGACGTCGAGCTCGATGGCTTCCGCCGCCGCCGCTGAGGCCGAGGCGAAATAAGAGGCGCAAGCCGAGGGCTTAACGGTAGTACGCCTTCGACCTCGACGCCTTTGGCATCGATCGGGTGCCGGAGGCCGAGCACCTTCCGAAGCTGTTCTTCGCGCCTTTCCTCCGCGAGGGAGAACGCCCAGCCGATCGCGCACAAGGCGGCAGCGTGGTCCTTGCTCACTACCCCAAGCTCGGCGTCGCAGGTGATGATGACGGGTGGCCGGGTCGAGACGGCGAGGAGCTGAACCGAAGGCCGCCATCGGTGAACCGCACCGCGGAGCCGACAAGGAGCCGCTCACCGCCACTGAGGAGCTCGGGGTTTTCGAACCTCCTGAGGTTCAACAGCCCGAGGGGCCTGTCGGGGAGGATGCCGTCGCCGAGGAGCCTATTCAGACCCGCCGCCGTGAATAGACATAGGAGGACGCAGGCCGGGCCTCTTTTGTTATTTTCGGGTCCTCGCCTGCGAGGACGAAATGTAAAACATTATTAGCTCGCGCCAACAAGAATCGCAGTTGACTTCTTTCATGCAAAGATACTTTCCGCTTTTATTAATCTAAGTCTCGAAGTTCGCTTGATAGAACGGACGACGAGCCGCGCCTCGCTAGCCGCGGAGGCGGCGTGAGAGGTCGTTAGGCGATCGTGGTCGGTTCGATGCGTCAAGACCCGATACTCGACGTTTTTTGGGTTGTAGCGAAGCCGAGAGAGAGTTTGTGAGGTGAGGACTTTGAACGAGCTCGCCGGGCAAAGGCGAAGTTCGTTCTACATCCTCGAGGTCGCTTTTGGGAAAAATTTGCGCTAAAAAACGCGGGTGTGTGCGCCCCACTTGTAGCCCCCGAGCAACGGCGGCCTCGGCTGAGGGGAGGCCAGTCGTTGTTCAGTGTCGTCTAAAGGAAAGAAAAACGAGCTTCTCGAATGCTTGTACGTATTGGCTCATCGAATTGGCACTTTTATTGAAATTTTATGGATACAAGATTTCTAAGCATATTCAGGATAAAAAGCGGCGTAGCCGCTCGATGTTCCATGTGTTGGTGAGGACGATCCTCGCAGATCCTTGAGCTTGTATAGCGCTCGGCCTCAAGACTTGGTCGATGATACGGCCTTCCTAAGGTGCGGAGAGTTTGTGGCGTCCTTCGAGCTCTCAACTCCCGGCGTAGGACGGTCGCCGACGCCAATGCTCGGCCTCGACGCTGACGGAAAATGGTGGTAGCCCATCGACCGCAGATACTTGGCGGAGTGGATGAGGGCGGCGTCGCTGCGCTTCGTCGAAGCTGGTCGACGCGGCCCCTCGAAGCGATGCTTGATTGTTGTCCTCGCGTTATGCCCCAACTGGGGTGAGCCGTGACTCGAGGTCGGTGGGGAGCACGCCTCGATCCGGGCGACGAGGAAGAAGGGGAGCGCCGTGGCCCCGCTTGGCACAAAGGCGAAGACTCCATACGACGGCGGAGGTCGTTGATCCATTGACGGGCAAACTTTTCGAGCCGCTGAAGATGCACGACTTCATTCCCCTCGCAGGATAAGGCCATTAGCTCGCTCTACCTGCCCGTTCGTCCTTGGGTGAGCGACGGACGCCATGTCCACGCGGATGCCACGTTCTTCGCATCCGGGCCGAGGAAGGCTTCGCCCATGAAGTTCTTGCCATTGTCGGTGATGATCGAGTTGGGGACTCCGGGCGTGGAGGATGCCGGTGAAGAACTTGATCGTCTCCTCACCGGCACCGTGAGATGGGCATGACCTCGATCCACTTTGAGAACTTGTCGATGGCGACGAGCAAGTGAGTGTAACCCCCCGTCGTCCTCTAGAAAGGACCCACCATGTCGAGACCCCATACCGCAAAGGGCCAGGTGAGCGGGATCGTTTGGAGGGACTGAGCCGGGAGGTGCGTTTGCTTGGCGAAGAACTGACAGCCCTCGTAGTGGCGCATGACTTTGTGTGCGTCCGCGATGGCTGTGGGCTAGTAGAATCCCTGGTGGAATGCCTTGCCGACGAGAGCTCGGGAGCCGCATGGTGGCTGCACTCGCCGGCGTGGATCTCTCGATGAGTTCTTCTCCTTGCTCGCAGGGGATGCATCGCGCCGTAGGATGCCCGCAAAGACCGTGTCGATAGAGCTCTTCCCCGACGATGACGAAGGATTTAGCCCCCGCGGCCGCCGCCTCCACTCCTCTCGCTCGCGTACCCTCCCCTCATCCATCGTAGGAGAGGGACACGCCACCGCTTCGGGCCCGGGCGTCGAGCTCGATCTGCCCCCGGCCAGCCCCGAGCCGGGTGGAGCTGTGTCGACGACCATGCAAGTCGCGCTGGCGAGCATGAGCTCATTGAGCCGCCGACCGCATGGTGTCCGAGCTTTCGGTGTGTCGTCAGCGTGCTCGAAGTTCGCCTCAGCGCCGTAGGTACCTCTGAGTCGATTGAGGGGGTGCTTGCTCGTGCATGAACACCCCGGTGTACCCGGCCCAGACGATCCGAGGCAAGCTCGCGAGCTCGTCGGCGTCGCCACTGTTGTGACCGCCGGTGGATGGCTGACCTCGAGCCCGGAAGTGTTCCGAGCTCGCGGACCTTCCGGTACGCGACCATCTTGGGGTTGACGCAGCTCGCCTCTCCTTCATGACACAGTTCTTCACGAGCCCTGAGTCGCCCGCCAACCTCGTGGTGTCGATGCCGAAGCTCGGGGGTGATGCGAGCCATTCACCAAGCTTCAGACTTTCGACGTTGTTGGTGGCCGGAAAATGCAGCGGATGGAGTACTTCATGCGCGCCTTCTTGGGTGAAACGAAGACGAGTCCGACCCCCGCCCGAATTTCTTGATGGAGCCGCCGGGCGAGCAGCCAGCCGATTCGATGTCGCCGGGCCTTGGTGGCTATTCGACCTCGGTCCACTCGGCAGACGGTCGACAAATGGGCTTGATTTGATGGCGCTCTCGGGGCGCACGTGATGTCGGACCCCATGAGCTCGACGCCCACTTGGCCATGCAACCCGTGATCTCGGGGGCGCGAATCCACCTCCCCAAGAGGAAACTTGGAGACGATCAGGATCGGTTGTCTTGTCGGCAGTGTCTGAGCTAAGCGCGGGTGATCGAAGAAAGCGCACACGAAGCTTTTCGAGCTGCGCCAGAGCGTGTCTTAGTGTCGGCCGAGGACTTCGCCGATGAAATACACCGGATGCTGGACTTTGAGCGCATGTCCCTCCTCCTCCCTCCTCGACGATGAGCACGGCATCGACGACCTTCGAGGTTGCCGAGATGTAGAGGAGGATGGGCTCGTTATGGCGCTGGTGCGACGAGCACGGGCGGATTAGCAAGGAGCCGCCCAAATGAGTCGAGTGCTTGCCGGGCCTCGTTGGTCCATTCAAAGTGCTCGGAGTTCTTCAACAACTTGTACGGCGGTAAGCTTCGTTCTCCGAGACGAGCTATGAAACGACCGAGGGTCAGCGAGGCGGCCGGCGTGAGCCGCACTCCCTTGACGTTCTTGATCGGCCCCATGCTCATGATGGCGGCGATTTTTTTTCTGGTTGGCCTCCATGCCCCGGCCGATAATCTGACGAATCCAAGGAGCTTCCCAGGGGACCCCAAGACGATTTCTGGGTTGAGTTTGACTCCGTGATTCCCCGAGTTTGTCAAAGACCTTCGTGGAGGTCGGGGGACGAGCTCGTTAGCGCGCTTTGTCTTGACAACGATGTCATCGACGTGCGCCGACGAAGCTTCCCGAAAGCAGCTCTTTTTGAAGACCTTTTGCATCCACCTTTGGAAGGTGGCGCAAACGTTTTTCAAACCGAAAGGCATCGTAACGTAACAGAACGCACCAAACGGAGTGATGAAGGAGGTGGCGAGCTGATCGAGCTCGTTCATCGCGATTTGGTGGTAGCCGGAGTAAGCGCCGAGAAAACAGAGCGCCTCGCACCCGAAGGTGGAATCAACAATTTGGTCGATGCGCCGCAAAGGAAACGGATCCTTCGGCACGCTTTGTTGAGACTCGTGTAATCAACACACATTCTCCACTTCCCATTCTTCTTCTTAACCAAGATGGGGTTGGCTATCCACTCGGGATGATACACCTCCTTGATAAACCTAGCGGCTAATAGCTTATCTATCTCCTCGGCGATTGCTTGGCGTCTAGCGCCGCCGGCGCGGAGTTTTTGCTTCACCGCCGAGAGCCGGGTTTGATGTTCAAGAGTGCTCGGCGATCGACCTCGGGATGCCCGGCATATCCGAGGCCCTCCACGCCAAGACGCCGAGGTTCGCTACGGAGGAAGTTGACGAGCTCGCTTCCTATTTCGGAGTGAGCTCGGTGCCCACGCTGAGCGCGGCGCTCGCCATCGACCTCGACCTCCCTTGCGCCCTTGTCGGGCCCGAACGCGCCCATGACCTTCTCATGCCCGCCGGATGAGCTCGTTCTCACCGCTTCTTGAGCTCGGGGAGTCTTCGCAGCCGCCCATGCAAATACCTTGGCAAAGATCTGCCGATCTCGACGGGCGCGCCGGCAGCATCGACGGCCGTGGTCTCATAGCCGGGCGCCGCTCGAACGCGGAGTCAACGGTGATGACCCTCTTCGTCCGGGATCTTTCAGCTTGAGGTAGGTGGGGTTGGGGACGCCATGAACTTGGCGTAGCATGGCCGCCCAGAGTGCGTGGTAGGCGCTATGGAATGGGAGCACGCCGAAGGTCGCACCTCCTGCGAAGTTGTCCGAGTGCCGGGTGTGACGGAGGTCGATCCGCCCGAAGCGGACCATTCGCTTCCCCGACACGACACCATGGATCGGGTCCAAATACGTCGAAGTCGAGCTCGGGGGATCCCGAGCGCTTGGAGTGCATGAACGTAGAGAGGTTGAGCCAGCCCGCCGCCATCCATCAGCACCTTGTTGAGGCGAATGTCGCCGATGATGGGGTCGACGACGAGCGGTACCGCCGCTCGATGTAGCGAGGATGGTCGATTTTGTCGAAGGTGATCGCCGAGCTCGACCACTTGAGATACTCAGGCGTGGCGGGCTCGGTGAAGAGGACCGTCTCGCCCGGTGAGCTTCGCTGACGCTTGGACTCGTAGCCCGGTCGCCACCGAAGACGAGGTTGACCACGCCCGCCGATGTAGACCTCCTCGTCGGTCCCCGAGCACGTGCTTCTTCATGAGCCAAGCCCTCATCTTGTGCTTGGCCTCGCCCTCGTGGTGCACACGCCCATCGAGCATCTTGTCGAACTTGTCCTTGGGGATGAAGGGCTTGCCTCCTTTCCCACCGCCTTCTTCTTCTCGCCACGGCAATGAACTCGCGTCGTCGTCGTTGTTGTCGTCGTGGCGGCGCTTGTTCCGGTTCTTGTTCTTGTTCTGTTCTTGTTCTTGTTCTTGTTCTTGTTCTTGTTCTTGTTCTTCTTCTTGCCCATCTTCGAGCTCGAGCCCCTTCGGCCTCGCCCGTCGGCGGGATCCGCCCTTCCCAAGTGACGGCCGAAAGGGCGTCCTCTCCCCTCGGCATGACTTGTGGCGAGGTCGAGAAGTTCCTTCACCGTCTTCAGCTTCTTGGAGCCGAGCTCCTTGATGAGGCTCTTGCAGGTGGTGCTGAAGGTGAACGCGGTGATGACCTCGGCGTCGTTGGCCTCGGGCCGAGGGTGTTGCGAGCTTGGAAAAGCGCCTGATGTAGTCGCAGGCTTTCCCCCCTTTCGCTTGCAAGTCGCCTTGCAGTCCCACGCCGTGCCCTACCGGGCTAGGTTCCCCGGAAGTTGCCGACGAAGATTTCGCGGAGGTCGTCCCGATTCGCGGATGGATCCCTCCGGCAGTGCTCGAGCCACGAACGAGCTAAATCTGCAAGGTACAAATGGGAGGTTGCGATGATGAAGTACTCACCGGCCGGGCCTCTACCGACTACGCAACCGAGGCGGTAGTCCTCGAGCCAGTCGCGGGTCCGTTTCCCCATTGTACTTGTTCACCACATTCGAGCTCGGGTAGCGTGCGGAATCGGTGCATCGTGGATGCGCGACCCGAACGCCTTCGGCCTCCTTGAACTCGAGCTCGGGCGTGGATCTCGCTTCGGTGGCGAGTCCGAGCTCGAACGTTCTCGGTGTTGGACTACAGCCGCGCCGCCGTAGGAGTCGCGGCGCCCACCCCTCCCGTTATTGTAGGAGATCAAGGTGATCGTTGTAGCGCCGCCGCCGCGATGCCGGTCATCGCGGTGTCGTCGTTGTCGCGGTACGCCTCGCACGCGACTCCGCCTTGCGTTGGCGTCGAGGGTGTCCCCGCGCATCACGGTTCTTGCCGACCCGTCGATGCACGCGGACGTGGTGGCTCGAAGAGGCCTCGCGGCTCCTCCCTGTAGTCGCACGATGGGATGCCGAGCTCTCCGCCGCTATACCACCGCCGCCTCGAGGAGCCTTCTGAGCTGCCGTGTGCTCGCGGGCCTCGGTCCCCGGGAGCCGCATTGTCGCCGGAGGAGCCGCTTGCGGTCGCCGAGGTCGCGAGGCTCTCCCAAAGACGGGAGGAAGGTTGTTGGGGTCTTCGACGATGCACACTCGACCTCGTGGAGCCCGCTCCTCAGCCGGGTGCCGGGTTCCCCGTGCCGAGGAGCTCCTCACGCCCGGGCGGCGGCCTTCCGAGTTCCTCGAAAGCTCGGCAGGCAGCCGACGTTCTTCCCGGCCTCGGCACCCCTTCTCCGCTCAAGGAGAGGGCCTGCCGCAGCCAGAAGGCCTGGGAGGCGTCGCTCGCACCGCCTCGCCATCGCCGAGTCGGGCCCGCACCGCCCCTTCGGGGTTTCGCATTACGAAGCATCCGCTGGTCGGGTTCGAGCCGACAAGCTCATGCCTTCGGGCGGCTTTCGAAAGCATGTCGGCGCCGGAGTCCCGGACTCGCCGCCCCGCGATCCGAGGCTGCCGCCTGCCGTCGAAACATCCCCGCGTATCCTGGCCATGTAGTCGCCGATGGGTAGTGGCTCCACTCCGGCGAGCCGGGCGAGACTACATCGCGATGGAGAAGGTGACGCCGCGAAACAAAGTTCCCCCGCGAGGGCCTCGCGGCCGAGATGTTCGCAACATGTCCTTGACGAGGGAAAGAAGAAGTTCCGCCGCTGCCCGGAGCGCACTCGTGGATGGGAGTCGGGTCCCGGCCCAAGTCCGCCAGACGGTGTCACGCGCAGAGCTGAGGAGGTCCGAATCTCCTCCTTCGCTGCATCAGCCGCTGGAAGATAGCGCCGCCGACGGCCGCCCGCCCGCCGCCGGGCGGAAGTCGAGGGGGTACCAACGCATCGCCGGTCCCCGCGGTCGGAAGTCGAGGAAGAAGCCATCGGTGGTGGAGTCACACTAGCGCCCCCCCTACCGGGCGCGCCAAACCGCCGTGGGCCTAGAATCTAGGTGACCACCGCCACAAATCGGGTGGCTAGTGTGTGCAACGATGGCTTAGCTCGGGGGACACGAACGCAAGGTTTATACCGTTCGGGCGCTAACGAGCTCCCTAGTCCAAAAGCTGTGTTCTCACTAAGTCCGAGCTCAAAGACTCGTGAACGGGTGATTACAAGTCGGGTCGAGAGAGGGAGGGGCTCCCAAGTCTCTTTGATTGAGGCAAGTGCCAATAGCTGTGTGGAATGAGTGAAAGAGTGAATCTGAGATTGCTTGCCTCAACCCAAAGGGCCGGGGTCCCTTTATAGTCGCAAGGGGGTACAAGTGTGCCACCGAGGTTGAGGACCTAGGAGTAGAAGAAGGTGAAGTCGTAGCGCGAAATCAGAAAATACCCGAGATATCGAGCTCCCGGTGAGAAAAGAGGTCGCCGTGGAGCTCGGGGCGTGCTTCGCTGAGCTCGTCCGTCCGGAAAGAGTTCGTCGTGGATCCACCCGGTGCTCCTTTGAGCTCGCTCGCCTAAAAACAGCTCGTCGTGAGCCCGGATGTGTGCTCGTCATCGCCTTCGCTTGTTGCCGCACGTGGGATTTCGTGGAGCGTTTGTTGGTGTGCCCATGCCCCGCCTGCGGGGTCGGAGTTGAGCGCGCGTCTTCGGAATGACCGGGGCATACTTCGGTTGAGGTGGGCATGCGTCGGTTGTACTCGCTGTAATCAGAGCGGAGTGGTTGAGCAATCGCTCGAGGAGGGGGTATCCGAGGTAGAGAGGAGTCCCGAGCTCGCTGGCCAAAAAGAGCTCGCCAACGAGCTCGAGATGGTAAAAAGAGCTCGTTATGAGCTCGGGTCCACGCCCGGGATCGTCCCGATGCGTGGTCGTGACGCGGATTTCGGGTTGGACGGTGGTCAATGCACGGTGTCTCCGCGGTCGGAGTTGGAATGTGTCTTGTCGAGACGATCCGCTACGCCAGCCGGAGGAGGTGGGCTGACGCCATGTGTACCCGGCGTCTCGCGAGGGATGATGATTGCGTTGTTTAGAGAGCATGGCGGTCAAGTCCATCATTCCTGCCACCACCGCGGGCCCGATGTGGCTATAGTGCTCGCCGTGGAGTGGTTGACCTACCCCCAGCACTGGCGGCTTCCCCGAGAAGGCTCGCCGCGGGGAGGATGGAGCTCGCTCGAGGCGAGAATTAGCTCCGAGCCGAGCTCCCGCGTGCATGAAGACGGAGCTCGATTCCGGAGCTCGACGAGGCGGGAGGGTGTGTTCTCGACGCAGGTCGCCTCGATGAGCTCGAAAGTGAAGCGGGTGCGAAGTTCGCCACGCGCCTTCCGCTCGGGGGGCTTCGGAGTTCGTCGAGAGGCCGTCGAACGGAACGAGGAGACGATCGGGCTGGCGATGATGTTCGTCGAGCTCGTGCGTTGCGTAAGCAGAGACGAGGTTGAGGTGTTTGTTTCGATTTGGCCCGGTATTTAGGGTATTCTAAATATCGAACCCCCACACTAGGCTTAAAAGAATTGTCTCGCAATGTACATCTAAACTGTGTAATTAATTTAATTTTTTACCTACATTTCATACGCTGGACATACGTCTTTTGGTGCATTTAATGCTTCGATGTGATGGGAATGCAGAAAATTTTGGAAGAAATTTTGGGCTCTAAACACACTCCTAACCAAACGAGCCCTTAGGGCCAACCTGTAGCACCCCACCTGCTACAGAAGTCACAGGAGAAGTAAAGTATACTATAATGATCTTTGTAAAGTACTAATTGTTATTCCGCGACATCACTCGATAAGGTCTCGTTTTGTTTGTAATAAATATATTAATCTTCAAACAAAATTGGTTCTGAAAATGCAAGATCTCGACGGGCTGCCAAACAAGCTATCAATGATGGAGACGGCGTATAGGTCACACTGGCCAGAAATGTGGCACCCGGGGATCGAAAACCTCTCAGCCCTCATGTGTAGTTTTAGGTACGGTTTGGGAGGAGAGAAACATGCCACTACCAGAGCCAGGGTTTTTGCTAACGGCCGAAAACCATTATTGTGTATCATTAAATGTCAAAGTGTTTCCGTTATTTCACTAGTCTGTTACGGTCACAAATATTACTAAGCCCTACCATTACTATTTCGGACTTCATATCTACTTTTTGATCCCAACCTCGACAGCGCCATTCCTTGCCGGCCGGGACCCTAGCTGGACAGTAAGTATGTGTACAAGCGATCTTACAACTAGTTAAGAGGCATTGGGTGGGAGTGATGGGTTTACGTTCTTTAGCACCAGAGTAATACAATATATATGCCAGAACACACAACCACTACCTTTTGGCCTAGACCTCGCATTGACTACTTATCATTGTAGGGTCATAACTCATAAGCCTAGGATCCAGAAAATTTCGATGAAGCTATTCACCTAGTAGTGACATCAAATATCATTGCCAGCCCATGTCTCAAGACCCGTCAGTGGTATTTCACTACTGTTGGGTTATTAAGCCACCAACCGGCAGTGACATTTTCTTATCACTGCCAACACTTTTGTAATGACCTGCCAATATTTTTTCCCGGCCATTGGATCCACCTAACTATAAATTCATTGATTCTCCACCGTTGATCATCCCACGCACCACCATTGCTTTTGGTTATAAATTTGGCATCCAGATGCCTCCATGACCAAAGGTGAGGTCCCTTGCCAGCCGATTTTGTATGCGCGTAAGATCATTGTTTTGCCAAATATAGTCTCAATATGGGCTAGCTCCCTATGAGAGAAAGCCCACCACATACAAATTTCAGTATGTGTAGTCAAGATGATGCATGAGAGGTACTAGAAGAATGTCACTGAAGATATAGCCATGCAGAAGCTATGGCAACCTGATAGCAATATAATCATATTTGGCACACTAGTTGGTTGTTGGTCTACGTTGAGCCACGCCCACATGGTAGGTTAGTCGTGCCACAGTTTTTGGTAGCCGTTTGGTTCGTTGCCATAAGTATAACTATGTCATGTAACACTTTCTTGGCACTCTATCCATTACGTCGTCATAGATTCATTTTCTTGGAACTTTGTCATAAGTGCGGCCTTAATTTTACTTGCCAAACTTTTTGTAGCAGTTACAATTTTTTTGAAGGTTTGGCGTAGAAAACTTGAGTATGGAACGACCACTTGTGGGGATGTGGGCGTCGCGTGAAGATGGGACGAGTTTCCACTTGTGGTGGGCGCCGGCGCCGGCGCCGCGTGGAAGAAGGGTCGTGGACACGACGTCGTAGAAACTGGACTTTCTGTTGACGGGGAGGAGGCGTTGACCATATGACTATGGCCCTTTTGGGATTGCAGTGCACGTCACACTCACAAATGCCGCGTGCATTCAAGCATATCCGATCCAAAAATATCTCGTTGAGGTTGGCATTGCGGCAATATAAATTACATATGCAGATTACCTGCCAATTTCATCTGTAACCTTTTGCTTTATTCATTCATTGCTCGATCTGCCTGGTAGCAGATCTGTTTGCAGTATGTAACTCATCGATCATATCTTTGTATTGGTACTAGTTCATATATAGTGATATAGTTAAGACTGCATGCATGCTCTGTTTTTTGTTCATCAATCTAGCTGTTGAATGACCTCTGGTTTCCGCAGTCCAAGTTATCGCCATAGCTAACCCCAAGCAAGTCGCAGTAGCGCTTGTAGAACCCAATCCGGTCAGCAACGCGGCTATCAGAGCCATGTCCACACTCAAGTCCACCATTGATGATGTTAGTGACGACACCAAACCCGGCAACCTCCCGGTGGCGGTGTCGCCCCGACGGAGTCCACCGCCCGGTCATGACGGGCGTGGCACGACGGCTTAGGCGACATCGCGGGCGTCATCCGAACCGTGACGGCCGCCTTAAACGACACGGTAGGGTCCGACGCGACCAGGTCCGGGTTCGCGAGGATGCCGGGCGCCCGATGGCCCGGCCAGCGGACCGTAGTTGTAGTTGTAGGAGATCCGGATAGGTCCCCGCCATAGTACTTCTTGCCGGGCGCGCGCACGGCCACCGCGTCTTGGCTCGCAGAGTCCGCCCGACGCTGCGCCCGCTCCTCCTGAAGCAAGAGCCCTGTGGCGTAGGTCCGTCGGGCGCCGTCGCCCACCCGCCCGCCGTCTCGTGCGAGGCGCAGGTTCGCGAACGCCGCCAGCCAAGGCGTTTCTGCGGCCGGCGCCGCCTCGCGGTGCCGGGCCCGAAGGCGTTGGCGGCGATGAAGGCCGCGTAGGTGTAGAAGCCGCTGGCCGGGCACGCGGCGTCGTTGCGGTGGAGGAGCATCTTGTTGAAGAGCGACTTCGAGATGATGGACTGTTGAGATATTAGGCAATTTTCAGATTAATTCCATTATATAAATCATGATGAATAGATGAACTAGATTAAACATGTTTAAATTACTAGCATGACATATCAAGATATCGCATATACTAGCGGGACGTATCATGATATCACATAGCATGAACATAATAACTAGTGTAAACCCAACTTGTACACCGATCTACTAGATAAACAGATCTACTAGATAAACAGATCTACTAGATAAAGCATGTGAGCATACTAGCATAGCATAAAAGCACATCACAGATCATAGCATGATTTAACAATATAAACATGCTTAGCATGATTATGGCAACATGTGTAAGCACAACTAGCACACCGTATAGATTGGTTCTCGAGAATACCGGGCCGACGCTTGAGGACAACGTAATGGAGAGGTTCCCCGAAAGCCGGGCCGAGGTCCTCCAGTGTCGCTGCCGCTATCGCCGACCGGGCGGCCGCCGAAGAAGTCGGCCAAGTTGTCGATGAAGATGACGCTTAGGACGGTCCTCCACGTGTCCCTCCCGGTTGACGAGCCGTGATGAAGATTGGGAGCAAAGGCCAAGAGCGCTTCCCAAAACCTTATTCGCCTTCTCCGCTGCAGATCGCAAAGACGACGGTTCCGGAGACTCCTGCGCCCGGCCGCTAGTGCACGCAAACAATCGGGCTGGAGTAGCTACGGCGCAACAACAACAAGAAGAGGCGAAAACTCTATCTCAATTCTCTAGAGCTGAGAGGTTGTCCATTCAAGGGACACCTCTCTAAACCAAGATGAGATATTAGATCTGATTTTGGCGTGGCGGTAGGTCGCTTATATATCCCGAACATCGTGTCGCGATCACGACGGTTTAGGACTCTCTACTCGTAGAGTCGGTTCAGACTCTACAACTTGAAGGCCAAGATTACCAAATATAGAATGGGCCTTTGAGATTTCTCTAGGAATTTCCGAATTTGTTATTGGGCCAAGCCCATCTAAATTCCAACAATCCCCCACCGGATCTCAAATGCCCGCTTTAGAGATTTGCCAATTCTCGCCGCCGCTTTAATATACCGTATTTCGGGGCAGAGACCGTGAAGTTGAACTCCGCCTAGGTCCTTAAGCTACACTTATTCACAACTTGAACAATGGACTACGCCTTGAATTGCAAGTTTTGTGCGAACAAGCTTTACTTAAAGCCACACTAGTACCGGCTCGCCAGAGCCTTACCCCGTGGGTGGAGCATATACGCCATACTCCCCGGTCTCTTCATGAGCTTACTAGAGACCACCCAAGTCTCATAGATCATGACGTTTAACATCAAACTCATATAGGTATGTTCTTTCAAGAATGCTCAGAGGATCGCATCTTCGCTTGTTAAAGCCAATAGAACATATTAAGGCATTAGCCAACCTCGCCATACAATGCCTCAACGCATTTGAGAGTTATTGCATCTTCACTTAGAGAGGGTTATAAATATACTCTCCTCGCCTTACCAATAGCTTGTTCTTCCCGCATCCTTAGTCACGGGATCTCCGATCAAAAAGGTTGGGTTACTACTCATCAGAAACTCATATGGGTCTCATACCCATCTCCTCGATGCAATTTCTATCACATTACATGATAGTCCTTTAGTAAAGGGATCTCGCCAGTTTTTTTGTCCGGTGCGTATATAAGATACGCTTATTACTCCGAGTTTCTCAACTTCCCGACGGTCTTCAAACGTCTTTTTAACGTGTCTTGTTGACTTTGAATTATCCTTAGCACTATTCACTTTAGTGATCACCGCTTTGATTATCACAGTTCATAAGGATAGCCCGTGCATCGGTTTCTCTACCACCGCAAGTCGACAAGAGCTCATGCAGCCACTCCGCCTCTGCGCAGATGCCGTATCCAAAGCAATAAGTTCGCTTCCATGGTTGATTTAGTCAAAATAGTCTCTGCTTACAAGACCTCCATGACAACTGCGCCACCTCTAAGAGTAAATACATACCCACTAGTAGCGTAGATTTGATCAATATCGATATATTCGCCTTCACATCACTATATCCCTCTAGCACAAATGGGTGCCCTGAGTAGTGTATGCCATAACTCATTATACCTTTAAGATAGCACAAGACCCTCTCTAGTACATGCCAATGATCATCACCCCGGGTTGGACATGTACCTACTCAACTTGCTCACAAAGAAAAAGAGATATCCGGTCTAGTTAAGCTAGCTAAATACATGAGTGAACCAATTATCCGAGAGTATCTCAATTGATATCTAGCAATTCTCTTATTCTTTCTCAATGTCACACTAGGATCATAAGGTGTTGGAGAAGACTTACGATCCATTAAGCCAAAATGGCTCAAAAGCTTCTCAACATAGTGAGATTGCAACAATGTAATCCCACTCTCTTCCTTAATTAGCTTGATGTTTATAATTACATCAGCCTCTCTCCTAGATTTTTCATGTCAAAACTCTTAGGCATGAAAGACGACTTCATTGATCACATCAATGTTGGAATCAAAAATTAAGATATCATCAACATATAAGCACAAAATAACAGATTGGCTCCCACCATGTCGATAATACACACACCTATCGCCTTTATTGACAACATAACCGCACTAGTTTGTTGGGAATATGCCCTAGAGCTAATCATAGAGATGATTTGTATTCTTTCATTGTATCCATGATATATTATGTGTTCATGAATATCCATTAAAGACAACTTGGATTGATCAGCAATTATGTGAATTGTTTGTGAAACTCTTTTACTTGTTTGGTTATTCAATAATTGTCCTCGATCGGAGTTCATGTGAGAACACACATGAATATTAGATCAGCACATGTATTAGTTGATGACTATGTTTCACAAGTTATAGACATGGAGATGTCAAACTAATAGTGTGGGCACATGTATGACATGGGGGCTGGGATTGACCGGACATGAGATGTTATTATTATCTCTTTACACATCATTTATGTTATGTCCTTAGACCCGAGATTGTCGTATGTACTCAAGATGTGAAACGGCCTACTTAGGGACTATCAAACGTTACTCCGTAATTGGGTAGCTATAAAGGTGGTCTTCGGGTTTGTCGGGAAACATCTTTGTGAGACATAGTCAATCAAGATGGAATTGCCCCCTCTCCATGAGAGAGATATATAATCGACCACTCGAATGATTGCATCAAGAAATGCATGGCCGCGCTTTGGGTTAAGTGTTAGCTCACGAAGTTGGACCCGATATCGTGTGGCAAGGGAATAACAAGTATATGGTTTGTGTGGTTCGGCCGATATGATCATTGCGCACACATGGGAGTTGGCACGCCTTGCTAGAGGCCGCCGTTGACTATTGGTCGAGTAGGAGTACTCGGGCCATGTCTATGTGTGCGTGAGCCCATAGGGTCGCACGCTTAAAGGGAAGGAGGCCCAATTCAGATTTGATCCAATTAGGCGAGGCTTAGGGTTTTTCTAATACGACTCCAGCTCGGGAGCCTGTTAGGGACGCCTATATAATGAGAGGTGGGCGCGGGGCTGAAAACCGAATCCAAGCCACGCGACTTTGGCAAACCGCCGCCCACGCCGCCTCTTGCATCCCGCAGACCTAGCAGTCCGGGAGGCGCACGCTTCCCCCCCCTGCGTGTGGGATACCTCGGAGGTGCCGTGATCCGAGCACAAGGACGAACCGCACGAGGAGGACGGACGGACGGACAACCACGCAATCGCACGCGGCACTATCGCGACGCGCGTACATCTACGCCGAGTCGACGCTTCCGCGAACCCGCTGGCGTCTAGTGGTAATCCCGTGATCCATAACTAGCAGTAGATCTTTGGTTTATGGGTAGAAAAGTTTTGTTTTCTCGGCTAGCGTAGCGATCCCATATTCCTTCAGTGGTATCGGAGCCGATGCTGTGTCGTTATAGATTTGGATGTGTGCATATGGTGATGTGCGCAGTTGTAGATGAGTCTTTGATCTCGGTTCGTGATCTTGCCGCGTTGGTCTTGTTCGATCTACTCCTACCGGTCGGAATTCCGCCATCGGAGTTAAGTGATACATGTAAACCCAGTCATGGCGAGTTAGAGAACAATAAGATTGATCGAATCGAACCTAGGTCATGTCCTGGTCGGTCTCAGCGCATGTGATGCGAGTTGCGGTGGTGGTAGATTTGATCTTCCACCGATCGTCGGCCCGAGTTGGACTAGGATTAGGATTCCTCCTTCTCCTCTTTCTATATTCCAGCCAAGGCCGGAGAGCTTTGGTAAGAGCCCACATACAAACGGACTAGGATTAGGATTCCTCCTTCTCCTCTTTCTATATTCCAGCCAAGGACAGAGAGCTTTGGTAAGAGCCCACATACAAATGGACTAGGATTAGGATTCATCCTTCTCTTTTCCTTCTAGGAAAGAGTATGTGTATGAGATGTATGTATGCAATTAATTCATGACTTGCACAACGTGAGGATGGCATACTTGGATCATGGAGATGGAGATCATCATGATGAAATCGAGTTTGGAGATGGAGATCCCCAAATGTGATATAAGGCCATACCAAGTCACAACTATTTAATGTCATTCTTATCGTGTTCTACTTTCATGCGCCAGCGACTATGTTTTTGTCTACATACGATAGTGAAGTAGAATGATCCCCAAGAAATGTTTTAAGTTTTGATGCTCCCCAAACCTTAATTTGTCACAAGTCTTGTACAATCGATGGTGGGTCTATGAAATTAGGTACCACCGGTTTTTCCATGACTAGGCGGGGTTCAGACGAATACTTTATCGCAGAAGGTTTGGTTACTTGAACAAGATCATCCTAACGGTTAGGGATCTTGGAGCATGGCAGTTGATGTTAGCATAGAGATGCTGCCCAACAACAAGAGTCATATGTGATATAATTAGCAAAGAGTTGCTTACCGATCTACCATGTCTTCTAGCGGTGATGCTAAAGCTCACTAGTTGACTTGTTAGTTGTGGGTCTTGAATCACTAAGTTTCAATTGAGGGATATTGATTTTAGTGGGAGTACATTCTATTAAATGTTAATATGTTTTTACTCTATCTTGGATACATTGTCATAGTATTTTGCATTATTCCCATTTGTAGATAAATGGCACCTAACAATCAACCATTTACTTTGGCGTTCGGTTCTTGAGAAAGATAAGTTGAATGGAACAAACTATGCGGATTGGATCCAGAACACGAGAATTGTTCTCGTATGGAGAAAAAAGGAAGATGTTCTAGACACCCCCTTACCGTAAGAGCCTCCGATAATGCACCTCTTCGGCCGAGAAAAACCGCTTACAAGAGAGCATGTGATGCTGATCTTGAAGTGAGTTGCCTTATGCTTGCTCTGTATGGAACCCGACTGCAGATGCGCCGACAACAATCATGCAGCGCACAATATGATCGTGGCGCTTGAGGATATGTTCCAAACTCAAGCGAAGAACCGAAAGGTTCAATGTCTCAAAGGCGCTTGTTGAGAGCAAGCTAGCGTAGGGTGCAAAGAAGAAGGCCACACGTAATCAAGATGGTTGGTTACACTCGCAGATTGGAGAAACTAGGCTTCCCAATTGGCCCGAGTTGGCTAATGATTTCATTCTTGCATCTCTCGCCCTAGCTATGGAAACTTCATCTCGAACTACCATATGCATGGGGCGGAGAAGGGCTTGATCGAATCGTGGGCGTCTTTGAGACAGCAGAGGCTGACATCAAGAAAGGTGCTAGCAGAGTAGCCATGTGATGGCGGTCCAAAACAAGCCTAATTTTAAGAAAAGGGGCAATCCTTATTGGAAGAAGAAGAAGGAAAAGGCTAAGGGTGAGACCTCTAAGCCAAAGCTTCCTTCCGAGCCCCGTGCCGGACCAACCGGGCCGATTCTTTTGTGTTTTCATTGTGGTAAGAAAGGTCATCGGTTGAGAAACCGCAAGTCGTACTTAGCATCCAAAAAGGATAGCGGTGGTAAAGGTACTCCCCGCTTGTACACTTGTTGTTTATGTTACGTACATATTCCTCGCTGATTCTTATATCAATTCTTGGGTATTTGATACCGGATCGGTTGCACATATTTGCAATAATGATGCAGGGAATGATAAGAAGTAGAAGCGTTGGAAAGGGAGAAGTTGACTTCAAGTGGGCAATAATGCAAGAGTTGCTTGCTTTGAGCGTTGGGGCGATGCAACTCCACCTCCCGTCGATTTATTTTGGAATTGAATAATTGTTATTTTGTTCCTAACTTGAGTCGAAACATTGTGTCACCTTCATGTTTGATGAAGGATGGTTATTCTTTTAAGAGTGAAAACAATGGTTGTGTGATCTCTAAAGATGGCATGTTTGTGGCTTCGCATCCATTGTGAATGGGTTATTTATTTTAAATCTTGATGATGCACCCGTCTGTAATATAAGTGCTAAAAGGCCTCGGCTTAATGAGTTAAGTCCTACCTATATGTGGCATTGTCGCTTGGGTCATATAAGTGAGAATCGCATGAAGAGGCTCCATACCGATGGGATTCTAACTTCGCTTTGATTTTGAATCATACGAGACATGTGAAGCTTGCCTTCTAGGCAAAATGACCAAGGCGCCTTTCAAGGGTTTTCCTGAGAGGGCAGCGGAACTTGTTGGAACTAATACATACCGATGTATGAGGACCAATGAGTACGACAAACGAGGGCGGATTCTAATACTTCATTACTTTTATCGATGATTTCAAGAGATATGGCTATGTCTACTTAATGAAGCATAAGTCCGAGACTTTTGAAAAGTTCAAAGAGTTTTAGAATGAAGTAGAGAATCAACGTGGCAAGAAAATTAAGGCCTTGCAATCTGATCGTGGAGGTGAATACTTGAGCCACGAATTTAGCAATCATCCAAGAGTTGCGGAATTGTTCCACGACTTACGCCGCCTTGAACACCTCGTAGAAACGGTGTGTCCGAGCGACGAATCGGACTTTGTTGGACATGGTTCGGCCGATGATGAGCCACCGACCTACCTTTATCGCTTTGGGGATATGCTCTAGAAACAGCCACTTTCACATTAAATAGGGTACCATCTAAGTCCATAGTTAAGACACCATATGAGATGTGGACCGGTAAGAGTCCCAAATTTGTCTTTTCTAAAGATTTGGGGTTGTGAAGTTTATGTCAAATGACTTCAATCGATAAGCTAACACCCAAGTCGGACAAGTGTTTTTTCGTGGGATACCCGAAGGAAACTTTGGGTTATTACTTTTACAACCGATCGAGGGCAAAGTGTTTGTTGCTCGAAACGGTGTTTTCTTAGAGAAAGAGTTTCTCAAAAGAGACAAGAGTGGACAAAGGGTGTATCTTGAAGAAGTTCAGGATCAGCCAATAGGTCAAGACTCTACGAGTGATGCTAATGTAGCAGAACAAGTTGAGATACCTGTGGCAAAGGTAACACCGCCACTACCACGAAGATCAGCTAGACTCCGTGAGTTGCATGGGGATGTGTTATTGTTAGACGATGACGAACCTATGACTTATGCGGAAGCTATGATGGACCCAGATTCCGAGAAATGGCAAAATGCCACGAGATCCCGAGATAGATTCCATGGGAGACAATCAAGTTTGGAACTTGGTTGATCCGCTGATGGGGTTAGACCCATTGAGTGCAAATGGATCTATAAAAAGAAAAGAGATATGGACGGAAATGTTCACATCTATAAAGCTCGACTTGTCGCAAAGGGTTTTCGGCAGGTTCAAGGAGTTGTCTACGACGAGACATTCTCGCCAGTAGCGATGCTTAAATCTATCCGAATCATTCTAGCAATTGCTGCTCATTTCGATTATGAGATATGGCAGATGGATGTTAAAACAGCCTTTCTAAATGGAAATTTGGAAGAGGACGTGTATATGATACGGCCCGAAGGTTTTGTTGATCCTAAGAATGCTAGAAAAATATGCAAGCTTAAGAAATCCATTTATGGGTTGAAGCAAGCATCTCGAGTTGGAACATTCATTTTGATGAAGAGGTCAAAGCTCTTGGCTTTCATCGTAATGAAGAAGAACCTTGTGTATACAAGAAGGAAAGTGGGAGTGTCGTTGTATTTCTAATCTTGTATGTGGATGACATACTCGTTGATTGGGAATGACATTCCAATGTTGCAATCCGTGAAGACTTCACCGAATAATATATTTTCTATGAAGGATTTGGGAGAAGCATCATACATTTTAGGCATAAAGATCTATAGAGATAGATCAAAGAGGCTAATAGGATTATGCCAAGATACGTTACATTGACAAGGTATTGAAACAGTTCAACATGGAATAGTCCAAGAAAGGGTTCCCGCCTATGTCACATGGTATGCTTTTAGCAAGAAGCGGGCCCTTCGACCGGCCGATGAGCGAGAGCGCATGAGTAAGGTTCCATACGCCTCCGTAGTTGGTTCCATCATGTATGCCATGATATGTGCACGCCAGATGTTTCACATGCTCTAAGTGTTGCGAGCGAGATACCAAGCCGATCCGGGTGAGAGTCACTTTGGACACTTGTTAAGAATATTCTTAAGTACTTGAGAAGGACTAAAGATATGTTCCTAATCTATGGAGGTGAGGAGGAGCTCATTGTAAATTGTTACACCGATGCTAGCTTCCAAACCGACACGATGATTCACAATCTCAATCGGGATATTTGTTCACAATAAATGGTGGTGCCGTAAGTTGGAAAAGTTCCAAACAGAGACGGTGACCGATTCTCTACGCCAGGTCGAGTACATAGCGCCTTCCGAAGTTGCAAAGGAAGGTGTTTGGATGAGGAAGTTCCTCATTGAGCTTGGTGTGTTCCCGAATGCAAGCGCCCATTGAACCTTCATTGTGACAATAGTGGCGCGATTGCACGTGCTAAGGAGCCGAGGGATCACCATAAGAACAAACACGCATCTTGGAAATTTCACCTCATTCGAGAGTTCATCAAACATGGTGAAATCAAGATATGCAAGATACGCACGGATTTGAATGTTGCGCATCCTTTGACAAAGGCTCTTCCACAGCCTAAGCATGAGGCGCACATGAGAGATATGGGTACATGCCAATGATCATCACCCCGGTTGGACATGTACCTACTCAACTTGCTCACAAAGAAAAGAGATATCCGGTCTAGTTGCGCTAGCTAAATACATGAGTGAACCAATTATCCGAGAGTATCTCAATTGATATCTAGCAATTCTCTTATTCTTTCTCAATGTCACACTAGGATCATAAGGTGTTGGAGAAGACTTACAGTCCATTAAGCCAAAACGGCTCAAAAGCTTCTCAACATAGTGAGATTGCAATGTAATCCCACTCTCTTCCTTAATTAGCTTGATGTTTATAATTACATCAGCCTCTCCTAGATTTTTCATGTCAAAACTCTTAGGCATGAAAGACTTGACTTCATTGATCACATCAATGTTGGAATCAAAAATTAAGATATCATCAACATATAAGCACAAAATAAATGATTGGCCCCCACCATGTCGATAATACACACACCTATCACCTTTATTGACAACATAACCGCACTAGTTTGTTGGGAATATGCCCTAGAGCTAATCATAGAGATGATTTGTATTCTTTCATTGTATCCATGATATATTATGTGTTCATGAATATCCATTAAAGACAACTTGTATTGATCGGCAATTATGTGAATTGTTTGTGAAACTCTTTTTTACTTGTTTGGTTATTCAATAATTATCCTCGATCGGAGTTCATGTGAGAACACACATGAATATTAGATCAACACATGTATTAGTTGATGACTATGTTTCACAAGTTATAGACATGGAGATGTCAAACTAATAGTGTGGGCACATGTATGACATGGGGCTTGGATTGACCCGACATGAGATGTTATTATTATCTCTTTACACATCATTTACGTTATGTCCTTAGACTTGAGATTGTCGTATGTACTCAAGATGTGAAATGACCTACTTAGGGACTATTAAACGTTACTCCGTAATTGGGTAGCTATAAAGGTGGTCTTCGGGTTTGTCGGGAAACATGCTTTGTGAGACATAGTCAATCAAGATGGAATTGCCCCTCTCCATGAGAGAGAGATATAACCGACCACTCGAATGATTGGATCAAGAAATGCATGGCCGTGCTTGGGTTAAGTGTTAACTCACGAGTTGGACCAGATATCGTGTGTGGCAAGGGAATAACGAGTATATGGTTTGTGTGGTTCGCCTCGATATGATCATTGCGTACACATGGGAGTTGGCACGTCTTGCTAGAGGCCGCCGTTGACTATTGGTCGAGTAGGAGTACTTCGGGCCATGTCTATGTGTGCGTGAGCCCATAGGGTCGCACGCTTAAAGGGAAGGAGGCCCACCGATTGGATCCAATTAGGCGAGGCTTAGGGTTTTTCTAATACGACTCCACGGAGCCCGTTAGGGACGCCTATATAATGAGAGGTGGGCGCGGGCCGAAAACCGAATCCAAGCCACGCGACTTTGGCTACCGCCCCACGCCCGCCTCTTGCATCTCAAGGGACCTAGCGGTCCGGGGCGGATCGCTTCCTCCCAGACGTGTGGGATACCTCTGAGGTGCTGCATCCGGAGCACAAGGACGAATCGCACGAGGAGGACGGACGTGACGGGACGACCACGCAATCGACGGCACCGCTGCGACGCGTATATCTACGCCGAGAGGCGGCGCTTGCGCTGCACCCGCGCGTCTAGTGGTAATCCCGTGATCCATAACTAGCAAAGAGATCTTTGGTTTATGGGTAGAAAAGTTTTGTTTTCCGGCTGGCGTAGCGATCCCATATTCCTTCATAGTTAACGTAGTGTCAAACTTCTCATGCCATTGTTTAGGAGCTTGTTTCAAGCCATACAAAGATTTCAATAGCTTGCACACCTTTTGCTCTTCACCTTTTACTACAAATCCATCAGGCTGATCCATGTAAATCTCCTCATCCAACTCTCCATATAGAAAAGCTGTCTTTACATCCATTTGATGAATGATCAGACCATATGAGGCAGCCAAGGAAAGTAGTACTCGAATAGTGGTCATTCTAGCAACAGGTGAGTAAGTATCAAAGAAATCCTCGCCCTCCTTTTGAGTATAACCATTTGCCACAAGCCGAGCCTTGTACTTGTCAATAGTACCATCAGGTCTAAGCTTCTTCTTGAACAACCACTTACATCCAATTGGTTTACAACTGAATGGTAGATCAGATAGCTCCCAAGTTCCATTAGAAAGAATCGAGTCCATCTCACTACGAACAGCTTCTTTCCAATCATCTACATCTGGAGATGCATATGCCTCTGAGATAGAGGTGGGAGTATCATCCACAAGGTACACAATGAAATCATCACCAAAAGATTTTGCAATCCTTTGTCTCTTGTTCCTCACAGAACTTCATTGTCATCCTTCTCAAGTGATTGTTCAATCATCCACAAGGTAAACAATGAAATTATCACCAAAAGATTTTGCAATCCTTTGTCTCTTGTTCCTCACAAGAACTTCATTGTCATCCTTCTCAAGTGGTTGTTCAAATGACTCAACAGGTATTCGATAGGTATAGTATCATCGAGAGCTAACTTCAAGAGAAAATCTAACATTGCTACACATATATTTCAAAGGAAATATATTCTCAAAAAATGTAGCATCACGAGATTCAAAGATAATATCTACAAGCATATCGAAACTTCAGATCTTACTACTAAAAATCGATAGGCAATGCTATTGTGATCATATCCAAGAAAGATACAATCTATCGTCTTTGGTCCAAGCTTACGCTTCTTATTAATTGGAATATTGACTTTTTAGCCAAGCATCCCCACGTGCGCAAGTATAAAAGTGATAGTTTCCTACCAACCCACATCTCATATGGTGTTGTCTCTTTATTTTTTTTTTGGAACTCTATTCAGACATGACTCGCAGTCAATATAGCTTCCCCCCACCATGCCTTAGATAAACCAAGAGAGTCTAACATGGCGTTAACCAAGTCGGTCCAAATAAGGCGGTTTTTTCCTCGGCAATTCCGTTGGATTCGGGCGAATAGGAAGGCGTCCTCTCATGAATAATACCATGTTCCGCACAAAACTCATCAAATATTATAGGAAAATATTCATCACCACGATCGACCTTAGACGTTTAATCTTTCTCTCTAGTTGATTTTCAACTTTAGCCTTAAAGATTTTAAAGTAGTCTAATGCCTCATCTTTAGTTTTCAGCAAGTAAATATAGCAATATCTAGAAGCATCATCAATCAATGTCATGAAACATATCTTTTCACGTTTAGTCAACACACCATTCATCTCGCATAGATCAGAATGTATGAGCTCTAGAGGTGCCAAGTGTCTCTCCTCCACTGTCTTGTGAGGCTTTCGAGGTTGCTTAGATTGCACACAACTATGGCACTTAGAACCTTTGACAATAGTAAAATCTGGAATTAACTTCAAGCTAGATAAATGTGACATCAAACCAAAAGTTCATATGACGTAAACGAGAATGCCAAACACTTGAACTCTCATTTACTATGCCACAAATATGATTCAATCGACTTATTGCATAAATCTGCCAAACTTTGGCAGAACAAGCCGCCACAGTCGTAACCCTTCGTAACCCTTACCAATAAATTGTCCATGTTTAGACATAACTACTTTATTGGACTCCATTACTACTTTAAACCCATCTCTTAAAAGAAAGGAAACACTAACAAGGTTCTTGCGAATAGTAGGGACATGTTGCATGTTCTTTAGTTGCACGATTTTTTACCCGGTAAACTTCGGATCTACCGTGCCATCATCACGAACGAAGCATCGACCCATTCCCCATTAGAACAGAGGAACCTTGTAGCTCTTTATAAGAAGAAAACAAAGAGATGTCAAGACACACATGAATATTAGCACCTGTATCAACCCACCAACTTGGTGATTGAATTACCGATTGTACAGTAGGAACATTACTGTACTCTTCATCAGCATTGCTAATAGTCACGAGGTTGATATTCTTATTATTCTCACTGAAAAAGTGACCAAGCTGTCCATAAGTGAAGCAAGGCACCTCATCATTATTTTTCTTCTTCTCAAAGGTAGTTGCTAACTTGGCATTGGAAGATTTATTCCCTTTGTTCTTGCCATGTGGGTTTTCTTGCACAATATTAGTGCTAGAATGGCTCTTGTTTCCCTTCTCAATAGTATTCTTCACCCGAATCTTTTCCTCAACATCAAGAGATGCTATCAGGTTTACAACTGATATTTTCTGTCTCTTGTGTTTTAGAATTGTGCCGAAGCTCTTCCATGAAGAAGGCAACCTAGCAATAATGCATCCGGCTACAAATTCATCGGGTATGACATACTTAAGGAGTTCAAGTTCTCTTGCCATGTGTTCAACCTCATGCGCTTGCTTGACTATAGATCGGTTAGCAATCATCTTGTAGTCATGAAAGCTCTCCATAATGTACAACTTCGGATGTACCAATGGTTGCATTCAGTTGATCCCACAATGCCCTCTCATCTTGGAAGTGCAAGTTTGCATCTTCTAGATGACTAGTAAGACTGTTTAGGATTGTTCTTCTAAGGATAGTGTTGTCTCCTGGAATCTTCTCTTATCTCTAGAGATATTTCCCTGAGGCAATCCAACAGTAACCCAGAACATCTTAGCCTCTAGCCAGAGCATGGCCTTAACTCGTCATCTCTTTATATGTGCACTAGAAAACTTTTCTAGTCTCAGCACGTCAGTGAAAACAGCCATAGTTAAATCAAGAAAAAGCCTAAAATATAAGGTTTTTGGATTGTTAAGATATTAGGCAATTTTCAGATTAATTCCATTATATAAATCATGATGAATAGATGAACTAGATTAAATATGTTTAAATTACCAAATGATATATCAAGATATCGCATATACTAGCGGGACAGATCATGATATCACATAGCATAAACATAATAACTAGTGTAAACCCAACTTGTACACGGATCTACTAGATAAACAGATCTACTAGATAAACAGATCTACTAGATAAAGCATGTGAGCATACTAGCATAGCATAAAAGCACATCACAGATCATAGCATGATTTAACAATATAAACATGCTTAGCATGATTTAACAATATAATCATGCATGGCAACAGTGTAAGCACAACTAGCACACCAGATTGACGAGCCGTGATGAAGATTGGGAGCAGTCGCACGAAGAGCGCTTCCCAAAAACCTTATTCGCCTTCTCCCGCTGCAGGATCGCAAAGACGACGGTTCCGGAGAGACCTTTGCTCGCCCGGCCGCTAGTGCACGCAAACAATCGGGCTGGAGTAGCTACGGCGGCAACAACAACAAGAAGAGGCGAAAAACTCTATCTCAATTCTCTAGAGCTGAGAGGTTGTCCATTCAAGGGACACCTCTCTAAACCAAGATGAGATATTAGATCTGATTTTGGCGTGGCGGTAGGCTGCTTATATATATCCCGAACATCGTGTCGCGATCACGATCGGTTTAGGACTCTCTACCGCGAGTCGGCTTCAGACTCTACAACTTGAAGGCCAAGATTACCAAATATAGAATGGGCCTTTGAGATTTCTCTAGGAATTTCCGAATTTGTTATTGGGCCAAGCCCATCTAAATTCCAACATGGACGCCACGCTGCCGCCGCTGCCGGAGCTCGGGGTGGGAGTTGGTGTCGGGGTTGGGGGGTCGGGTGCTGCCGGTGCACTGGCTCGCAGCCGTTGTCGCAGTAGTCGGAGGTGGTGCCGCACCACCCGAACTTGCTGCAGCAGAGGCTGTTGGGGCAGAGCGCGCGCCGCCGCCTGCGTGCCGCACTGCTCGGCGCGCTGACACTGCCAAGGCCGTGGCCACAATGGCCACCACTGCCAGTGCTCTCATCATCGTGAGAGGCCGGCAAGGCAAGAAACTATGTAGTAACAACGCGCCCTGTTGTGGAGCTCTCAATGCTTGCACACACTCGACTCGATTGATCTGCTGGTGTTTTTTGGGTGTGTGCAGGAAGTGGTGGGCAAGCATGTGGTTATATAGCCAGAAGGTTCGGCCGGCCAAGCCGGTGGTGTGACATGCATGGTGATGCGATGCAGGAAGCTAGCTGAGTCTGAGACGTGTAGAGTACGTATATACGTGGATGGATCGGTATTGTGGCTATAGTAGTCCACTCTTGGAACAGTAGTCGTACGTAACAACTGGATTTGCCTTCATTAATTTACGTGTGGAAATGGACACGTGGTGATCAATTAACCATAAACTCCTCCGATCCTCCATGCATTAAGCAATGCATGTGTGTACGTGCTAGGAGAAAGTTAAATTTACACCTAGATACACATGCACCCACGCTCTGGACCACTGGATACGAATTGTGATCCGTGCTCACACACTTCCCAATACATATTACGCTGAGAAACGTGCGAGCACGGATCACAATGCGTATCTTATGGTCCGGTAGCGTGGGTGCATATGCACTACGTGCTAGTTGCAGCTCAGGCAGCAGGAAATCCAGTATGCACACAATCGTAGCCTGATCTAGACACGCAGCCAAGTCGGACTGCGTTGGGGCGGGTCAGATTTGACTTCTTGGTCTACGTTCCAGCATGCATGCCCTGTCTTGACGGGCGGTGGCGCATGCATGCGAATGGCATGCATACAAGCTTTTTTCTCGGCGCCTAGGGCTCTCCTAGGCGACTTTCGAGCGGCTTTGCCGGGCGGTTACGGATCTCATCCTTTCTCCTCCAACCTTCTCTCCAGATCTCCATCCTGATTCCGCGATCCTCTTCGATAGACGATCGATTGTTTGTTCACCCGGTGTCCACTGTTGCAGATCACAAATTTGTCTTCATCCCTAAACCCTAACTCTTGCTAGCCTTGCACCTGGTGTCCACCACAATCCCGTGTCGCCGGTCCTTGGAGTTTGGAGGCTGATGGAGGGGGTCGCCGGCCTTCTGGAGAAGCTGCAGCTCTCGTCTGATGAGAAGCGGAGCGTCAAGATTGGGGCAGAGGCAGCCAAGGGTGGAGAGGATCGCCCTCTCAAGGCGGTGGCGAAGCTTTTGTCGGATAGGAAGATCCGGGCGGATGTGATCGAGCAATCGGTTGGATGGATCTGGTGCCCTGCCAAGGGGGTCTCGTGCAAGGATCTTGACGACAACGTGTTCGTGATCACTTTCTACCAGGCGTCGGGGCTACGGAAGGCGTTGGAGGACGGACCATGGACGATCTCGAAGGAGATCCTGATCGTGACGGAGTTTGATGAGTCCAAGACTGTGGAGGAACACGACTTCACCAATGTTCCAATCTGGATGAGGGTGGAGCGCCTCCCGTTTGGCCTCATGAATCGGGTGGCGGCTCAGGCCATAGGTGACGATGTCGTTGTGTTCATGGAAGCTGATGTGGAGGGGGATGGTTCGGCGGTGGGACGCGCTCTGGCATCAAGATCCGCATGGACGTACGCAAGCCACTACGGAGGGGAATGATGGCAGATCTAGGGGGAGAAAAAGGTGAACGTTGGTGCCCGATATCGTACGAGCGCTTGCCTGAGTTCTGCTATGTGTGTGGTATCATTGGACACACCGACCGGGCCTGCTCTCGTAAACTGGGGAAGAATGAAAGCGCTCAGTTCAGCCGAGAGCTGAGATATGTACCACCCCGTAAACCATTTGGCCTCAAGCAGTCGGAGCTAAGTGCCTGGCCGGTGGGTAGAAGCGGGGGGTCGGGTTCCTGGCGCTCCTCTCGTTCGGATGAAGAGAGGACGAGGTCAGATGGTCCGACATGGAGGAAGAGTGGGGAGGGTGAGAACTCTGGGGCTCTGACTGTGGGGAAGAAGAGTGCATCGGAGGAGCAGGAAGTGATGAGTCCTCTCAAAAAATCCCATGAGGTGGTGCCGGCTGGTGGTAGTGCAAGAGCAGTGCTGTTTCAGGAGAAGGAGAAGGAGGGGGGTTCGGTGGCAGCTACTAAGGAGACTGGGGGGGCTGAGGAGGTCTCTCACGTGAATAATGCCATGCACGTAAGCGAGTCTGACTTAGGGCTTGGCGTTGAGAAGGGTAAGAAGGGGGGCAAATTCCGTAGGTTGCCGAGGGTGGTTGAGGGGCAGCCCAGAAATGAAATTGGTGCTGTGTGTGAGAGGAAGAGGAAGGGTGATGGCGAGGCTATGGAGCTTGATGTTCAGGGAGGGAGCAAGAAAGTGAGAGAACCGATGACGCTTGAGGAGGTGGTGCCAGTGTCCACGATTGTTGCGGGGCTGTCGGTACAGCCCTGCGATCAGCAATGAAGATAGTTGCTTGGAACTGCCGCGGGTTGGGAAACGCCGCGGCAGTTCGGGGCCTTCTGGACGTCCAGAAGGCGGAGGACCCTGACATCCTGTTCTTGTCCGAGACAAGAATGGTCGAGAGCAGGGTTGAAGGTTTTCGGTGGAAGCTGGGGTTAACGAACATGGTGGCTAAAGATTGTTTGGAGACTCATGGTGGTGGCTTGGCAATTTTCTGGAGGCGGGGAATCAACGTACATGTGCGGGGCGTGTCCCGTCTGTACATTGATGCGCACGTGACCGAGGAGGATGGCTTTGTGTGGAGATTGACAGTTTCTATGGAGAGCCTGAGGAGAAGCTCTTGTCTTGGAAGGCGCTGAGTCCTTAATGCTTGAGGCAGCGCCCATGGCTATGCTTGGGCGACTTTAATGAGATCTTGCTGTCCGGGGAGAAGGAGGGGGCAGCCAAGGCAACAGAGTTGCATGGATCGGTTCGTGGAGGCGCTGGAGGATTGTGACTTGGCGGATTTGGGGTTTATTGGCACCCGCTCACACGGCGAAATAATAGCCACACTAGTGCTCTCTACATCGAGAGAGAGACTAGACCGAGCAAAGGCAAATAAAGATCGGCGTCGAAGTTCCTCTGCACCAAGTAATAAATGGGGAACCACGACATTCCGATCACCGCCCGTAATCGTGGATACTAATCCACCCCTACGAGGGAGCGGGAGGTAGGGGGCAGCATGCCTTCCGCTTTTGAGGTTGGTTGGGTGGATGAGGAAGACCGTGGCCATTGTGGAGAATGCGTGGAGAACGGCGATGGAGGTGAGGAGTGATGGTGTTGAGGGAGCAGTTAGGAATGTTGAAAGAGATTTAGGCGATTGGGGAAAAAATGTTCTAGGAGGGCTGGAGAAAAATATTAAGAGAACTAGGAAGGCGTTAGAGGAGTGTAGAAGGGGATCGGTGGATGCCGCTCAGTAGGGATGGAGGAAATTTTAAGGTTTAAACTGAGAGATTAATGGAGAGAAAAGATTTGTATTGGAGACAGAGAGCGAAGGCCCATTGGTTGAATGATGGTGATCGAAATACCAATTTCTTTCACCGATATGCGCCGAACGCATTTAATGCGTAGTCGCATAAATAGGCTAGTTAAGGAGGATGGGGTAGTAGTGGAGGATGAAGAGGGTGTCGAGTCATATTTCTAACTTCTATGAAAATCTATTCACTTGCCTCATCGTGGTCCGTAATGCAAGAGCTCCTATGTCGTCCCGAAGAGTATCGGAGGAGATGAATGACTCTCTCCTTCGCCGTTTATGATTGAAGAAATCAAGGCCGGCTTGATGCAATTGGGGATCCGAAAGCGCCCGGGGGGCTGATGGTATGAGCTCTCTTTTTATAAGAAATTTTGGGATATTGTGGGGATGATGTTACTAGAGAGGTGCTAGCTTTTTTTTGATGGGGGTAATTTACCAAAGGAATGGAATGAAACAGTGGTCGTGCTTATCCCAAAAGTGCCGAACCCCTGCCAAATTTGAAGGATCTCCGCCTATCGGTTTGTGTAATGTGTTATATAAGATTGCATCCAAAGTCTTGGCAAACCGGCCGAAACCACTGCTAGATGAGATCATAGCACCAAACCGAGGCGCTTTTGTTCCGTGCACTCATAACCGACAATGTATTAGTGGCTTATGAACTCACTCATTTTCTCCATAATAAGAGGAGTGGAAATGATTGTTATGCTGCCATAAAGTTAGATATGAGCAAAGCATATGATAGAATTGAATGGCATTTCTTACGAGCATGATGCAGCAGCTAGGCTTTGATGCACGCCGGGTTGACCTGATTATGCAAGGTATTAGCAAAGTCTCTTACCGGATCAAAGTCAATGGTATTTTGACAGATGAGATCATCCCTTCAAGAGGCCTTAGGCAAGGGACCCGCTCTCCCGTATTTGTTTTTGCTATGCTTGAAGAAGGGTTTTCTAGTTTACTTGAATGAAGCCGAGAGTAGAGGGGATTTGGAAGGAATAACTATATGTTCAATGCACCGAGTATTAATCACCTTTTGTTTGCGCAGATGACTCTTTGCTACTCCTAAAAGTCAATGATGGGAATGCAAATCACCTGCAACATGTGCTGCATCTATATGAGGAGTGCTCGGGGCAAATGATTAACAAGGACAAGTCATCTATTCTGTTTTAGCAGGAATTGTGCTCAAAGTAAAAGAATTCAGTTTACGCCGGCACTCAACTTGTCACATGAAGCAAAGTGTGAAAAGTATCCGGGGCTGCCAGTTTATATGGGTCGATCCAAATCAAAGGTGTTTGCTTATTTGAAGGATCGTGATCCGGAAGCGTATACGGGGTGGAAAGAAAAATTGCTGTCTAGAGCAGGCAAGGAAATATTGATCAAAGCTGTGGCGCAGGCTATGCCGAAGTTATGCTATGTCATGTTTTGATCTCACAAAATCTCTGTGTGATGATATCAGCTCTATGATATGCCGGTTCTGGTGGGCTCAACAAGAGAATGAAAAAAGATGCATTGATTGCCTGGCATACGCTGTCAAGCCGGAAGGATAAAGGCGGGCTGGGCTATCGTGATTTACACCTATTTAATCTCGCCATGCTCGCCCGTCAAGGATGGAGACTCTTGCAGCAGCCAAACTCTCTCTGTGCCCGGCTGCTAAGAGCCAAGTATTGGCCGGATGGAGATATATTCAGTGCAAAGGAAGGCCCGGTATCTCGTATACCTGGAGGAGCTTGCTGCGTGGAATTAAAGCATTGCAAAATGGCATTATCTGGAGAATAGGGGATGGCACAACTATTAGGATTTGGGAAGACCCCTGATCCCAGCTGGTATGAGTAGAAGACCAAGAACACCACGATACCAAACAGTATTATCAAAAGTCTCTGAATTGATTGATCCCTCTACGGGTTCTTGGGATGTTGAACTTGTTAAGGAGCTTTTCTGGGAGGAAGATGTACCAAACATACTAGCTACTCCAGTACACACAGATCGGGGAGGACTGGGTGGCTTGGCACTTTGATAAGAAAGGAAGTTTTTCAGTCAAGTCAGCCTACCATGTGCTTGAGGAAGACGCTGAACTGAAACGTACAAGGCAGACGGGTCAATCATCTGGTTCATGCACTAATTGTGACAAGAAAATGTGGCGTGATATCTGGCGCTGAATGTCACCCCAAAGATTAAGCAGTTCTGTTGGCGTGTTGCCCATAATAGTCTTGCATTGAAGCTGAATATAAGAAGAAAGGGGATCAGACTGGATACTAGTTGCCCAGTTTGTACCGTTTCGATGAAGATGGCGCCATTGTTTCTTGAAGTGCAAAGAGGTACGCAAATGCTGGAGGGAACTTGGGTTGGAATCCTGTCGTGTGGATCTTTTTTGAGCAACGTCGGCCAAGGAGTTTGTTCAGTCGATCATGAAGATGAGACATGATATTCGTGTGATGGTAATAGTACTGCTGTGGCGCTGGTGGAGTGTGAGAAACAAGGTTAATGTGGGTGAGTTAATGCCGACGAGTCAGGTGACTGTGAACTCGATCTTGCACATTACACATAACATACTAAGAGGTTGGGGAAAGATAAGAAACGTGAGAGCTCGGTTGTTCATTCCTGGTCTCCACCACCGGAAGATGTCTTGAAGATCAACATAGATGGAGCCTTCCAGTCTGAGTCTATGGACGGGGCTTGGGGGTTTTATTATTCGTGATCACAATGGGTCCGGTGTTATAGCAGGAGCAGGGAAGATCGGGCCTACTCATAATGCTCTGTTGGCTGAATCTCTCGCCTTCAAACAAGCGCTGCTGCTGCTCATTTCGGGATCTCAAAAAATAATTATTGAAACTGATTCGGTTGAGTTGAAGGAGGCGTATGCTCATCGGATCATGATCTAGCCATTGGTGGCGGTCTTTATCAGGAAATTCGTGACCTGATGGTAGATAGCTTTATTAGCTTAAGTGTGTCTAAAATCCCAAGATCTTGTAATAATTGTGCCCATGAACTTGCTCAATTGGGTTAGAGTTGGGACCGGGTCAGTTTCATGTTTGGGCTGACCCACTCCCGAGTTTGTACTCGTTTGGATGGCTCGCGATTTGGCTGAGCACCTTCCAGTTAATGCAAGGCAGTAAGTCGTTTGCAGGATCAAAAAAAAAAGAATGGCATGCATACTCCACAAGTCCAGAGCTTTGCCTGCTGCCAAGGGCTGCATGCCAGCTTTGACGACGTGGACAACATCATCACCACAATATACATGCATGACCAAGAGATTATACGTACATGCATTGGACTCGCGTGCATAATATCCTGTTGCACTGAATGTCAATGAATGTATGTATATGGAATTCCACACTTGTGCCCACATACTCTTGTTATCTTCCTCGATCGATCTCCTCTCGTCTGTTTTGGCGAGCGCTTTCCGATTTCCACATTGTACTAGTCGTGCGTGTTGTGAAACTTGTCATCAGCGGTTAGGACCTTCCCCTCTCCGTCTCTCATGATCAACGTAGTAGATGAAAGTAGAACATATAGACACAAGGTGTAGGGAGACTATTCTTTATTCATCTGAATCTTCATCACTTACAATGGAGGATCTCCCACGTATATATAGTCTGAATAAGTCCTAGAGTATGGAAATCGCCCACACAATAAACGGACTAGGATTAGGATTCCTCCTTCTCCTCTTTCTATATTCCAACCAAGGCCGAGAGTTTTGGTAAGAGCCCACATACAAACGGACTAGGATTAGGATTCATCTTTCTCCTTTCCTTCTAGGAAAGAGTCCGTGTGTTTTACAACACTCCCCTTGGGCGATTACCACGATATGCATATGCCTCGTCAAAAACTCCATCCCAAAACCCAAAGGGAAAAACGGTTCTTGGAGAAAAGAGTACATCACATTCGTTAATTGCATTGCACATGTTGTCTCATTAAAAAGCTTGTGTGAGAAACCTTCTAGTAAAAAAAATCACATAGGGAAAAAAAGAGTACAACATTTAACCTTCTTGGTCATATATTCTTCAGGATACTCTATTCTTCGTGAATAGAATTTGATCTTCATAATCTATGCATAAACTTTAATGTCTTAGCAAACATGATCTTTATAATTCTAATGTTTTCAATTACCTTCGAGGTAAAAGTCAATAAAATTGCTCCCCCTCACAAAGCCATCATCCTAATTTGACTCAAAAGTATGGCTTATAATTCTTCCATGAATTATATGGGTATAACAAAGAGCAATATGCTTCATGCAAAAGAACCACTTGTTGTGCAAAACAAATAAACTTTATCCTTCAAGATAATAAATCCTTTCGAGAGGATTACGGGGGAAAAATAAGTTCATATTCAACATCTTCTAGATAGTGTATCAAACTTATACAAGCTTGAATACTTTATAGTTCTTCTTTAGTGGATTTTGAAATGGTATATTCTACAAATCTTTAAGATTTTTATAGTACCACTCAATAATAAATCTAGTCTTGCATTTTGGCATTTAGGGGATAATTTAAATACCAAAGTCACCATTATTCTTTCTATTGCATTTAGAGGATGACAGATTCATTGCTAGCATTACACTTTCTAAGTGTTTGTATGACACCTTCATGGTGTTTAGAATTACTCATTCTTTCTCTCTCGGTCTATATTCACTTCAGGGATGCATGGTGTTCATTCAAGAATTGACTGGTAAATCCTTCATGGATTAATTCCTTCAAGAATATTCTTTCATTCTTAGTGAATTATTAATTCTCTTCTATGAGATATATATTCTCTACTGCATGAGAGATGAGTGATATACACAATAACATTGAGTTATTCACTATAAAATCATTCAATGATTGTAATCCTTCTAGGACATGCTCTTCTTGAGACTTGAATATTCATTCAGAATATATGTACCTTAGACTTCAATACTTAGTATGAGATTTCTACAAGTTATGATTTATATTCTTCGAAATTATATGGATTTTCATAATCCACTTATTAACTGCATATTCAATATTCATTTGTTTCATTTGCCGTAGATATAGCGAGAACATTCATTTCTTCTTCATAGGAGATTCAACCTCAATTGCTTTCTTCATTGACTCGATATAATCGCTACAAAGCGATTTTGCCATAGACTTTATTTTCCTGGATCCGGGTTCTCACAAGAGAAACATTCGAATTAAAGAGGTAGTGTTGTCGACAACTATTTTCTCTTCTCCCAATACTCTCATAATGTGAGAATATTTTATCTCTGTCATTTCCCAAACAAGAGATGGTATATTGTTCTACATATCCAACACTAATGATGCGCACGCTTAGTATGTTGGATTTCATCTTCATGATGATCCTCTTCATGAGGTGCTCAACCTTCTTCATGAGGTGTTCTCTTCATGAGAATGGAGGAGTTTTATTTTATTTCTATTCAACAAGTATATACTAAACTAGAACCCACAGGCGTCTCCATAGATTTAGTTTGATAGTATACATAGTTTACTACTAGTAAATACAACTTCTAGTTTATAACTTCAAGTTACTCCTCTCGTTTATTAAAATATCTGGCATATGCTCCGCCGTGCTTTCACAAGAGCATTAGTCAAACTATTAGTTGACTTAGTGCGTGATAGTATTCCCCGCTTCAAGCTTCAAGGAAATTTTCTAGATCATTTTTCTTCTCGAAATAATATTTGGTATTCAAAATAGGCTTTCTCCCCCTAATGCCAATATTAGATCTTTAATAGCATACTTCAAAAAGATATCCCCTATCATGGGCTTAAAAACAATTCAAATTCATATATCTCCAACTACAAGTGGAGGCCCATTTATGTATGCTATGATTAGGTTTTATGGGAAATATTCACGCACATATTTTAAACATGGGGGTTATTATTCATTATGCAAAGAGCTAGTACTTAAAGTGCACTTAAGAATGTTCATCATTCCTATGAACTCAGGGATGTTCTCCCCCTGGTATGCACAAAACATAGTTTAGAAAAACTATTTCATTCTCTAGCTTCTTTATTATTTAGCCTAATAAATTGATCCAAGTACTCATACAATTAAAAATATGGACCATATACTACTTAAAAGTATAGATACGCGAACAACATACAAGTTCACATGGAATTTCTTCTAGAATTTTCTAATTGTCATCAATGCAAAAAATCTCTTAATGCCTTTTTTTCATAAATCCTAAATCATCATAATTGTGTTATCCACTACCTTAGTTCCACAATAATTCATCCCATCAAATGGGTTAGACTCCATTGAGAAAATTTCATAGACTCACTCCCCCGATCTTAGGCTGTTTTGCCCTAGATCAATCTATTGCTTATGCATGCAATGCATCGAAAACAAAGCATTCCTTAGTTCAACGGGAACCATATAGAAATAGCATGCTAGCTAGCTAATTTGATTATGAGGGGAGCGCAAAAAATAGCTACTAGCTTACAACTATAGCAGTTATGCTATGCTAATATTCATGCAAGAGTGGAGATAGTTGCAAGCTTTAATGAGATACACATGCGAGGTGTAATGTGGAACGTTTAGAATTCAGTCTAACATAATAGATAATAACAAATTGCAAAGCTACAAGCTTACTTGCAATTAGTGCAATAGAAAAGTTAACTTTCGCCGGAAGGGACGCGAGGCGAGAACTTCAAGTCCCGATACACACACTTAAATATTGATTTAGGGGACGGCTATGCCTATTAAAAATATATTATCCACATTTTCTTTTGCCTTTATCCAAAAATTACTCCCCTTTTCATGCCATAATTACTTCAAGTAGTAACTTGCTTCAAGCATTATCCATGAATAATCAATTCTAATGCTTCCATAGAATCCAAATAATACTTCTAGTATTCATTGATTATGACATGAAATTCACATATCCAATGTACTATTCGGTGTACACCATAGGACTCGAGGTAGAATATAACTTCTAGTTCTCATGTTTTGCTAAGACATATACAATTTCTTGGCTAAATCGATCCTTCCAAGATCAATTAAAATGCTAGTATAGTCCAATTGTTCATGTGCATTTTTAGAAAATTCAGTTTCCCATCTACCTACATGGTATTGATGCACAAAAAACTATAACCTTCATGGTTAACTGAGGCTTCTTTGTGGATAAAAAATAATACAAGATTTATTTTGATAGGCAATAGGCAATTTGTTTATATGTGAAAACATATAAATCTAATTTATTCCATGAGAAGTTCGGACATATTACTTCAAGTAATTGCAACTAAGAATATTAAACATTTCATATTAGTCTTCAAGCTAACAAATTAACCATTAACCACTTAATTCAACGGAATTAAAAATTTAATGCACCACCACCACTATTATCAATACTTCAGGATATGAAATTTAAAGATAATAAATATATATAAGCACATGATTTAAGTTCTTCCTCAAGAGAAACTTTATATGTTCCAAATAATATGCATTCTTGCATGTAAGTAATTGACAAGGGGTAGCTACATGCTTTTATATTCAAGAGTTATGATATACCATCACAAGCCTTCGAGGGTGTAACATATGCAAGCCACATATTCAAAATTATTGTAAGTAAATAATATCCTCGGTTCATAAAAGCATCTAAAAATTCCAACTCAATTTTCATTTTGAGTAATTTCTGATGGTAAATTCAAATACTTCAAGTATTTCATAGCTCTTTTGATATTCTATACACAAGAGATATTTCTTCTAGAATATAGTTTGATAAAATTTTATTTACCATCTTATCTTCTAGACATTTACAAAGCTTCAAGCTATTGTTTATAGAGCAAAATAAGCTAAGCATACAAGCTTCAAAATTTGACTTTCAATGCAATATGATAGTCTATAATCATAATTTGGGATTTTACTCATGCAATGAGTCCCACAATACATTTGTTACTTCTATCGGCCATATACTCATTCTAGAGAGTAATTCAAAATATATATACCGAAGTTTACTACACTTCAATGGTAGCAAAATATCCTACATGGATTTAATAATGACCGTAACAAATACTTTTACTTTTCGGAGTAATTTCAGGATATTGTTTCTTCTTTTTAAGGCATGCAAAATACTGTAACTTGGATCATGTGCATATAAGTTTACTACATGTAAACAACTAGCAAGGTGCAAAAAGACAAAGTGGATGGTTACTCAAATATTCTTAAAAACGTCCTAACATTTTTCGTGGATTATGGTATATGCAAAATTTTCAGAATGTATACCAAGCATTCATTCATCCCAAAAAAAAAAATCATATGCTAGGAAAAAATAAATATGAGACTCTTAAATAATTAGTCTAAGGTCCTGCAGGATTTAGAGAGCTCATGAACCTTTACCATGTTTCTAGTATAAACATTCAAGATTTATCCTTGCAATTACATGGTATATAAATCATGGTTGCGCTAGCAATTTTCAGAATTAAATTCTACTTGTTACTTACGAAACATAAAAGCTAGGCAAAGCATCCATTAAACTTCAGATTTAATATGTACATGCATGCTCTTATACATGCGGGTATAAGAAACATAGTAAGCAGATGGTCTAGGGCTAATTATCTTGTAAACTTCTTGTTTACGAAAGGTTGTTTGCAAAACACCATAAATGTGCATTTTCCGAGAAAATATAAGATTTATCTCGCAATAAAATGGAACCTATATACATAGAATCTGCAGGATCCGCTTTCTGGATTTTTATGAATTTTTAGTACGACCCAATATTCATATTAGGCTAATTCGCACATTTTTTTCGCATTACACGGTCCGGAGTCCATGCAATAATTTTTATTGTTGTTCCTCGGGCTCATAATTACCGCTTTGAATACGGCTCTATTCTTGCTAACCACCTAGCACGTTGCCTTTCCCGGCTTGCTTCGCACGGCTAGTTGGTAGGCGCACATAAAGCCGCTAATAGCGTGCGTGCTATAGCCTCCGGTTGGATTCGGTCCCAAGATGAGCGATCCACGCCTAAGTGGTGTACAAGCCGTGTAGGAGGAACACACAAGGAGTTCATGCCATACCGCCAAGGCGGTGGCGTGCCAGCGGCTTCGATGCGGGATGGCGGGCCTTGCACGTTGCTTGATGGATTCGACTACAACATGGATTTGTGTCCGGACATGCAAATCCGAACAACTCCTTCTCGCAAGGTTGGTGTTGTTGCGCACAAATCACGGGCAAGGTGCATTGACATGGATCCGTGGGATCGTGACATGCAATGCAAGCCAAGAACTAGATGTTACGGTGCCTTAGTCTTCTTCTTCTTTTAATTAACCCTAGGTGCAATACAACATGCGTCGTGCCATGCAAAAGATAGGCAGATGCTACGGTATCCATGATTCGATTCTTGCAAGTATATATGTACCGAGTATATGCACTACATATATAATTCTATTTGCACGTAAAAATACGGACCACCTCGATGATCTGAACAAACACAAAACCCAATCTGCGAGATGCGATTTTTTTTCGTACCTTTGTTCTTGAATTGAGGAGAATCGAAGCCTTGTCGCGTGGGGACAGTTCGGCTAGGTCGGGGGACCTGCCGCGTGGACGATGAGTCGATGCAGTCTGATTTGTAGCAGGCGAGGTAGCAGATCCGTTCCACTAACAACGCCGGGGATGTCGACGTCATCAAGTAGTGTCGCGGGCGTCGACGCCGCGGCGTCGGTGCCGAAGATCGGGCGGCAGCTTCAACGGCGATGTCAACGAAGAGCTTTTTCGTGCTGATAACGTGTTGTGAAACTTGTCATCAGCGGTTAGGACCTTCCCCCCTCCGTCTCTCATGATCAACGTAGTAGATGAAAGTAGAACATATAGACACAAGGTGTAGGGAGACTATTCTTTATTCATCTGAATCTTCATCACTTACAATGGAGGATCTCCCACGGATATATAGTCCTAATAAGTCCTAGAGTATGGAAATCGCCCACACAATAAACGGACTAGGATTAGGATTCCTCCTTCTCCTCTTTCTATATTCCAGCCAAGGCGGAGAGAGTTTTGGTAAGAGCCCACATACAAACGGACTAGGATTAGATTCATCCTTCTCCTTTCCTTCTAGGAAAGAGTCCGTGTGTTTTTACAACAGTATGCGTGCGTGCCAGCTAGCTCTAGAGCAACAAACACTACTGCAACAAAAATTTGTACAGGCGGCTACAGAGAGCCCTGTAGAGAAAGTTGGTCCAGCCGGGTACTTCTTGTTTGTGTCTGTAGAAATTGCAATTGTTCAGTCGTCTCTACAAACTAGATTTCTAAGGCGTTCGAAATAGAAGCCATCTCTGCAAATAATTGCACAGAAATTTTAAATTTGGGGAAAAATAGCATAAAAAGAAAAATATCGCGGGAGACCCATTGGACTCTTTAGTTACATGATTTTTCTTGAAAAAACGCACACTTCGCAGCCTTAAGGGATTATCAAACATGCAATCTCCAGCCTCGCATGTTCATCTACTAACCAACTCCACTCATAACAACTACTAACAATTTGGGATATTTGACCTCCTCGATCATTTTATCTTCATCCGATTTTGAAATAAGTATTTGGGACACTAAATGAATTGAAACTAAAAGGCTGTCAGCTACAAAGTTTTATAGTTTTTTGAGATCTACAATTTTGGTTTTGGTCGTTTCTCCATCCAAGATAATTTCAAATTTTAAAATTTGTATGTGAGAAATCCAAACATAATTTTTTCCGTATATCAAGTGTAAGAGCATCTACGCATTAGTATACCTACAAAATAATCCTAGAAGTCTAGTTTTGTAATATTGGAAAGGAAGAAAAAAAAAAAAAGGCACCAAGTTTTGGTCTCTTAGAGTTGTCGGCCATTTGGCATCCATCATGCTCCTCCTGCGTAACCGGTCCACTTCGTGGGCCTAATGGACTTCTCGATTCATTCCAAGCCATACTGAACCCCTATGTTTTCAGATTCCCTGAAGGTGCCTTCACGCTACCCTCTGAAACTTTTTTTTTTAAAAAACTATTCGGGGTGAGGGGGAGCTTCCCACCAACTTCCATTTCAAAAAAGTCCACGTTTTTAGGGAATGGGAAGAAACCCTGGTCGCTCGGTTAATCATGGAAAACCGGACTAAAACCATACAACACCACACAAGAACACAAAAGAAGGAGAGAAAGATACAACGCCAAGACACATGAACCCTCCAACAAAGCCTCCAAGGAGGTGGATGAGGGAGACGCCGGGCGCTGCCACACACGCCGAGCCGCGCCGGACTCGCCCGACGATGGAGGCGCCGCGACCGGCAAGCGCCGCGCCAAGACAGAAAAGAGGAGGGTGCCGCCGCCGCCGCCACACCATGCGGAGCCGAAGCTCGACTTCGCCGCGACGGTGGGAGGCACGCGACCGCAAGCGCCCAGGCTCGACGGAGACGGGGAGGGTGCCGACCGCCGCCACACCACGCGGAGCCGCGCTCGAGACTCGCCGGGCGACGGTGGGAGGCGACACCGCAAGAGTCCACGCCTGACGGAGAGGGGGAGTGCTGGCCGCCGCCATACCACGCGGAGCCGCCCCGGACTTGCCCGCCAAGCTAGGGAAGCGCGCACCGGGCGCAAGACATGAAGGGGTAGAGATCGCTGGCCACCACCGCACGGGACAGATCGACAACGACGCCGCTGCGGGCGAGCTGAAAATGGCGAGGAGCTGCTTGGGGCAGGGAAGGTGGTCTCATGTCAACGCCTCCCGTGGAGGAAAGTGACACCCAAGGCCGCCACCGTGACCGCGATCAGACAAAAAACCGAAAGCAAGGATTTCTCCCCGACTGTAACCCACACTAGAGCGATGGATGGAATCGCCGTGAACAACGCCTCTAAGGAGGAAGAACGCCACCCGATGGTGTTGCCGTTGTCGGCATGAGCACATAGCTAGACTAGGATTTCTCCCGGTGATATTCCGAACCATCGACCGCAACGCAATCGTCCGCACCAGCAAGACGGAGGAAGAGGAAAAAGAGGACGCCTCAAACGAGGGAGCGGCGTCCGAAGACATTGCCGTCCGGGTTTTCACCATACCTCAACCAACCCTCCCCGCACTACGGATGACGGCGGACGCCGCTGCCGCACCACCCGTGCGCAGATCCCGCCAGGCCGCCACCGCCGCTCACGTGACCTGCATGCCTGTGAGCTCGGAGCAGCACATCCCGTACGCCGCCGACGCTCTCCACGACATGAAGTCCACGGAGGCCCCAAAGCCATGGGGAGGAGCAGCACTAGGTCGTCCCATGACTGCACCGATAGAGCGCGATCCGCCCTCCCTGCCGCCGCTTGGCCATCATGCCGCTCCCCACCGAAAGGGGATCCGGAGGCCACCGGGAGGAGAAGGGCTCGCGGACGGGCCCCGAAAGCACGCTGCCGCGATCCACCACCTCCACGCCGAAGCGAGGCGCAGCGCCGCCGCGGAAGGGTGAGGTCGCTTCGCCGCGCATTGCGGGATGGGCTTCGGGGAGGCTGCCTCCATCCTTCCATGCACGCCGGGAGGGGGGGGGCCTCCAGGAGGCCGCTCGCTTCACCGCCACGCATGGCATGCTCGCTCCAAAGACGCGACCGCAGGTCGCCACCGCCGCCTTGAGTACGGCAGCGCCGCCGCTCCGAGATCCACCAGCCAGGGCGGGCAGCTCCCATCCACTCGCCAGATCCGGCCATGGGGGCCGGATCCGCGTTTCGCCATGGATCCGCCGCCACATGCCCCAGCCGCCGGGCGGCCGACCACGAAGACGCAAGGGGATGGAGGACTGGGAAGATGCGCTGGGAGGGTGGGGAGGGGGGTGAGGGTGCTGCAGGGCAAGGGCCCCGCCGCCGCCATAGAGGGTCACGACGGGCCTCCCGCCACCCCCAGGCAGCGGCGAGGACGGCGGTGGTGGGGAAGGGGCGCGGCGACGGCGGCGGCGGCGGTTCCGCCCAAGCCACCCCCCAGAGGAGTGACGCTGGGGGCGGTCTGGATCTATCTGCCCGGCTCAAGGTTATGAGCTTCAAGCTGCTATAGTATTTTTGCGTATATGCATGCTACCCTCTAAAACTCACTTGAAGGTGACCTCACGCGAACCGTTGTGGTGACATTTAAATAATCCACCTCTGTAAGAGACTAGAGTCATTCTGGTTTTCCTACAATGGGACAAGACTACGCCCTCTCTATATATTAGAGGAGCACGGTCGATCGTATCAAGCTACACAATGGATTAAAAAAAGGAAAAAATCAATCTAGCACACTCGATCTTCTCCTTACCCTTTACTCTACCGACCCCTGTTGTACGTTCAGTGCATCTCTAAATGAGGTTTATTGGCGTTTTAATTAGGTGGCCTTGCCAACCCTAGAACAACTTCGTTGTGCCCCTTCCTGACAGGGAGGTGTGCACAAGCTTTTCAGGCGAAGATCATTTGTCATGTTTTGGGTGTCTATTCGCTGGTCGGCCTAGCTATCTTGGCAGATCTCCACTGCGTGCTATGCCATGTACGTGCAGCCTTGGACGTGGTAGCCCTAGATGGTGTGTGACCCTAATCAGCGTTAACATATTTTGATTGAGCACGAAACTGTTGTCCAAAAAAAAAAAAAAAAAATCGTTGCCCTAGCAACAAGGTTATCTCACAATGGGTGCTGATAGATGATCGACCCTAGTTCCCATGTGGCCGCCTCCATTGTTGGTGTTGAAAGCAAGAAACAACACAATCACGCAATGTAGCAAGACTTCAGATTTTCTTGTTGTTTTGATTTTTCTTGTTTTGTTCACACACGGGCAGCGCTGCACACGGAGGATAATGGGTCAAATCATACTCACGGCTGCCATCCCAACTTAATTTACACGAGAATTGAAGCCACATCTACGGATTCCTTTGGGCCGGAATTTGGACTACTCTTCCGTTAAAGAGCAAATGCATGGTCGCTTGGCCCACTACTGTTTCTCGTCTGACAAAAGAAAGTCCTTGCAGTTCTCAGAATGGCGGCTTCAACAAAACTCACGGCGGCCGCGGGTTTGCCCTCCAGACGGAGATATTGGTTATGGTTGCAAGAAACAAAAAAGAACCGACGGAGGAGATACGGTGCAACCGCAGAGCTGCCGATATGATTCAGCGTGAACCTGAAGTTTGGTTCACTCAGAGCTTTTCTCAGAGCTTCAGTTTACTGTACAATTTGGCAACTGCAGTCAGCAGGTACTGTACAAGTTAGCAACGGGCAAAGTTTGACCGAGAACTGGCTCTGGCTTCAAGCCATGGAAATCAGGGGTTGTTTCAGACAGTGAGTGACGCGTCTGCAATCGCAGAATACCTCCATCTACTGCGCATTGGCCCATTGTGTCATCAAGAGCCTGAGTCTTGTGATCATCTACTGCGCCCTTGCTCTTACACACAAGCCAAATTTAGTGGGACATCAATGGTCATGAGTACAAAGCTATGAATCAATAAATCATGTCTGCAAAGAACGCAAAGACATCCCATGCATGCCACCAAGAAAATTGAACAAAATCTTCTATAGACGATTTTACACGCAACAAAAGAGGCCCAACCAGCGTGGCCACGTCGCCAACTTTTCACGGCCGTCCGATCGTGCGGATGGACGGCTCAGATCGGTCCAATCCTGGGTATTTTCCAAAAAGCCCTTGACCTTTAGCAAAATCACCCTTCCGTCCTCTCTCGTCTCTCCTCTCGCCCGGTTCTCCTCCCTCTCTCCCCACCCGGCGATGCACCAGCGGCAGCGCAGACCGGCGACCACCGCCGCAGGCGGGCGACGGCGAAAACAGCACGCGCTAGCGGTAGCTGCCACTACCGTAAACCGGAGATTTCGTGAGAGTGAAAAAAAGCCACTTAAAAAACGGTTTTACTCTCATGAAAATAATGCGTGAGAGTACACCGTCCACGCATAACTTCTCACAGTATTACACTCATAAAATACACACTTTCATGAGAGTTCACCGCCACGCATTATTTTCATGAGAGTTCGTCGTGATTTGTCACTCTCATAAAAGAACATTGCCGTCAAATTTGCAATCGCTATTTTCATGGCGGTTTTTGGGGGTATTTCGTGAGAGGCTACCATCACAGAGTTATTTCGTGAGACTTATGGTATTTCGTGAGAGGCCACCGTCATCAAGTTATTTTGTGAGATTTATGGTATTTCGTGAGGGGACACCGTCATGAAGTTATTTTGTGAGACTTCTGATATTTCGTGAGAGCTCAATGTCATGGAATGATTTCACGAGTTATGGTATTTTCATGAGAGTTGAAGTCACACAAATGAATTTCACGAGACTTTCAAAATTCACAGGAAATATAGTATTTAGTGAGAGGACACCACCATGAACAAGAACATCTCAATCCAAATATATTTCATGAGAGGGCACCACCATGAAACATCAACAAATTCTAGTGCATGCATAGATATTAATGATTGTCCAGCAATCCACTATTACATTGAAATGTCTTTATCTCATAGTCATAGCCAAATAACATAAGTCCCAACACCTACATAGCTCTTAGTTCTTAGCACAACACTAGGTTATCATTTAGCAAAATAGGCCTAGCATTCATTTGTTTGATCAAATGAACCCAACATTACGAGGGCACCGGTCAGCTTTACTCCCAGCCATTGCATGGGTTGTCCGCTTAGGTTCCTACATTAACACAAAATGAAAGAAGTTAAGGAATATGCTGAGAACATGGCTGTAAGGTAATTTAAATTATAACGAGATGGTCAAAGTTTAATTGAAACAACAAGGATTCTAATTATCATGCTAATGCATGTCAGCTAAAGATAAAACTGATATTTGAACTGCTTTCTAGAAATAATGATGACATTTGAGTTAGGTTTGGTTGTACATAAATATCATTTTGATCTAGTTGGCCCAATTGAGTTAGGTTCGATTGTTCGAGCTCACCATAGTGGATCTATGGACATCGAGGATGGGGCTCACTGTAGATATCGCCACCGAGAGGAGGAGGAGCTCCCTGGCGCCGAGGTCACCACGCCCCCGCATTGATCCGGGCTCCAGGTCCCGTGCTGCCACCATACTTCATTGTGATATATGTGTTCAAAGCACTAGCCATCTCAGAGCCAAACTTATATCTCTTGCGCGATCACAAAATGAAGAGGTTACAGAATAGACTGACAATATGCAGAGTTCAATATGAGTTGGTCGATATTTTTCTATGTTTACAATAGAACCAGCAAGTCAAGTGTTCGATACTCTCTCTAGATTCCAAACATGGCAGCTACTAAACTGTTTACTCACATTGTGATACGTATCTGTTGGCTGCACATATAGTTTCAGTTCATAAAACAGTAACAAAGGATGGCTGCATGAAGCTGTTATCAGAATTAAAAGTACCACACGAGAGCATGTGTAAAAAGCAGTAATGAACACTTCCAGAATAGGAGCCTGTATCAACCATTCTACAATTTAATATGCACACTTCCAGAATCCAACTTGCAAAAACTACCGACAAGCCCTAAACAACAGGAATGAATTAAGTAATGCTTAAGTGCATATGCACATATATACTTTCTAAAAAGACACACAAGCTAGCTCTAATACTAGATACAAATAAGCAATCAGTGCACAAGAGATGATTTATTAATCAAAAGAAGTAAATGGCCAATCAATGAATATCACGTTGTTTCATGAAGTGGACATTCAGGCTATGTTAATAGAAAACCAAAGTACCCTTTGCACACTGAATACACCTAGCAGATCAAGGGTAGTTTTCACCTCTCAGCATGAACTCTATTCATCAAGCATCATGGAATTCAATCCCTAATTCCTACGCCTAACAATGTGATACTTATCTGTTGGCTGCAAATATAGTTTCAGTCCACAAAAACAGATGGAAAAAATAATTTTTCTGAGATCCAACAACCAAATGCAGCCTACGCTTCCTGCTTCCATCCAGTCCAAAATAATCCAATGAACTATCAGATTTTATCAGGTTCCCCACACCCACGTATCTCTAGCTGGCCAACCACAAGCAAATGGACAGATCAACTAACCTGACCTGAAACCATCGCGAGATCTCAGTGATTACCTTCGTGATGATGCTGATGGCTCCCCTGCCGCCGAGGTCACCGACGGCGGATCTAGTCTCACCGCAGCCAGAGGAGCCCTGCCCCGCGTCGATCTAGCTGTCGGAGGAGCCGCGCCCGCGCCGATCCGCCTAGAGCCCTCGCGATGGAACCAGCGTGTGCCCCCGCTGCCGAAGAAGGATCCCCGCACCGAGGGAGGTGGCCCATGCCCGATCCACCGCCAAGGGAGGTTGTGTGCCGCCGCCGCCTTGCGCCGCCGCCATGAGCCGCCATGAGAGGGAGGGGGAGTAGACTCCGTGCGCCGCCACGTAATGGAGAGGGGCAGGGGGAGCTGCCGCGTGGGGGGGAAAGGGGAGGGGCGTGGTTGCTGTGCGTCGCCGTGTGAGTCGTGGGGAGGGAGGCAGGAGCACGGGAGGGAGCGGCATTGGGCTGCGCGACGCGGGTGGAAGGAGCGACAACAGAATAGGAGCCTGAAGGGTGAAAACCCTAACTTGGTATATATACTAATCCTTTGATCCAACGGTTCTCGATTCATCCTAAGTTCATCCAATGGCTGTAATAAATTGGGCCGAAGTAACGGGCTGACTAGGCCATTCATGTTGGGCTATTGGCCTGGATAGTAATAGCTAGAATTACACTATTCTTTTTTTGAAAAAATCAATATTTGAATTTCAAAATATGAACAAACATAGTTTTCTATTATAAAATGGTTTCAAACGAAAAAAGTTATCAACTACAAATTTCTATAACTTTTCTATATCTACAAATTTCATTCTTGTCATCTTTTCATGTGACTTTGTTCTATCAATTCAAAATTTGAATTTTAAAAAATTTGAACATGAAACTACATTTTAAAATAGTAAATGATTTCAACTGAAAATATGATCAACAACCCAATTGTATAACTCATCAAGATCTACACTTTTTATTTTGATCATTTTTTCATCCAACAAAGTCATAGTAACATGTTCACAAATTATACATATCTCTCTTATGGTTTCATAAACTATAAGAGGTATATGTGTAATTTGTGAACAATGTTAACATGACTTTGTTGGATGAAAAAATGATCAATATAAAAGATATAGATCTTGTTGAGTTGCACAACTTTTGTGTTTATAACTTTTTAGATGGAATTGTTTACTCCTTCAAAAATGTTGTTTATAGTTGTCATTTTTAAAATCTAAATTTTGAATTGATAGAACAAAAAGTCACATGAAAAAAATGACAAAAATAATAGATGCAAGAACACAATAAAATGATAGATCATGATTTTATAAACATTTAGGAAAAAGAATCACCACATTCGAGTTAGTATGAGGGAGAAAGACTAGTTACAAAATTTAGTCTATGATTAAAATAAAAAAACTTTTGGTTCCTGTTTTTGATTTTTCAAGTATTTAGGCAATTATTTTTCTGTTGAAAAATAGCAACCCATGTTTTTCGATCAGTGTTTTATGGTATTTCGTGAGAGTAAACCTTCACGAATGGATTTCGTGAGACTTTGGTATTTTTCATGAGAGTTCACCTTCACGAGTTTATGTTGTCACCAGGTTTGCACTAGTATTTTCATGACTGTTTTTTAGTGGTTTTTGTGAGAGTAAGCCTTCACGAATAGATTTCGTGAGACTTTTGTATTTTCATGAGAGTTCACCTCCACGAAAGGATATTGCCACCAAGTTTGCATCGGTGTTTTCATGACTGTTTTTTGTGGTATTTCGTGAGAGTGAACCTTCACGAATGGAATTCGTGAGACTTTCGTATTTTCATGAGAGTTCACCTTCACGAATGTATATTGCCACAAAGTTTGCATCGATGTTTTCATGACTGTTTTGTGGTGTTTTGTGAGAGTAAACCTTCACAAATGGATTTCGTGAGACTTTGGTATTTTCATGAGAGTTAACCTTCACAAGTTTATGTCACCACCAAGTTTGCATCGGATTTTTCATGACTGTTTTTTATGGTTTTTCATGAGAGTAAACCTTCATGAATGGATTTCGTGAGACTTTTGTATTTTCATGAGAGTAAACCTTCACGAAAATAGCTGATTTTCATGACGTTTTGTGGAGTACTCTCATGAAAATACGTTTTAAATGGGCGGGATTTACACCACTCTCATGAAAAAGTTAGTTTCATGAGAGTTTATTTTTACTCTCATGAAAATTTGTTCCTCTCACGTAATATCCGGTTTACGGTAGTGTGCCCCAACCCCCCTCCCCACCCCTCGGTCATGGCGGCGGCTCGGCGCGGACAGAGACGGCCCAGTCTGGTGACACCGAGCCCCCGCCCTCAACGAGGCCGCGCTCCACAATGGCCGCCGCCCCGGCGAGGTCGCCGCCTCGGACCACGATTCGCCATCGGCCGTGGCTCCACTGGCCTTGAGGTTCGCGGCCCGCCGCCCTCTAGCCTCGGTGGCGACAAGCCCCTTCGCGTCCACCTCCTTGCCACGTCGCGGCCGTGGCTGCGGGAGCGGCGCACCCTAGCGTGAGTGTGATGCGGGCGGCGCTGGCGCGCATTCCCGCCATCACGGGCGCCGATGAAGGCATACATACGGTGATGAGCCCTCCCACGCTGCGCCGCGATCGCTGCGGCCCGTGGCGCCGGGCCGCCCGTGTGGTGACGCCCACCTGTCAAAGAACACGCCTGCCGCAACCAAATCACTCCTGCGCCACATTGCGCCCACGTGAAGGGCCTGGATTCCGATAGCAAGGACATATCCAGCCTTCGTGTCGACCTCCTGCTTCTGTGTGGCCCGCATTCTTGGCCACCGTGAGACCTCAATGTTGGCGACAATATTCCCATGGATGATGCCCTTAAAATGTTCGATGAAATGGGCACAAGGTATACATTCATCCCCCATCTCTTTTTTACTTCTCAATATTTGTTGTTCCCCGTCTCTATCAGTTGTGCTTTGCATAGCCAGGTTTCAAGTTGAGTACAGAGATTGACACAAGTTCATTGATTTCAATGCAATTGATTGGATGAGGACTGTACTATCTTACCCTTTTTATTAATGCATCAACTTGCCTGCGAGCCCTAGCACTAGCAGCACATGTTAATTCGAGCTATTCAGTTTCTCAAATGAGCTTCAGATGTCTTACTTCAAAAGTCAATTGTTACTGTCATTTGTTATTTGAGTGCAAGCCTCTTTCAATCAGAACCAACTCCATAGTCTTATGATTCTGTTGATCCTCAAGGACTAATTGTTCCCACCTTCATTTCATTTAACCCTTATACAAATCCCACAGACCAACACGATTAACCCTATATGTGGGTTCCCGGACAAACCTGTTTACATCCCTGTTAAGTGCCCAATGATTCAGAAAGTATAGCCGGATGGGACTTGGTTACATCCATATATTAATATTTGAATAACTTGAAATGAAGCCTATGTTAAGCGTATAAATTTTGACACATTTGGATAGGTGCAGCTGGTGTATTTTGGTTATTATGATTTACAAATGGCAGTTACATCTGTTGTTAAAGTGTTAATATCGATTTGTCTTGCACAGGCAGCACGACATGTTTGAACAGAGATTCGGAAGCTTGGGGAAAAAATGAAGGTTCCAGCATTGTCTGCAGGAGTTGCATGTGACCACTAACTCCAACATGATGAAGATGCAAATAATGACTGCCCTTCCAGGCACATCATTCGTCCATACACGTGATAATTTTGCCATCTTCTAAAATGAGAAACCACTTGCGCTTTTAAGGGTTATGGTGTATCTATAAAGTTTGGTCCATTTGTTCTTTATTCCAATTAAATTTGACCATTTATTCTATTTGATCAGAGTTAAGACCTATGAGATTATAGATCCTCTAGATTTACCAAGTGCAAATTTCAGCTACTACCAATTTACGCAACCTGGTTCCTCAAAATTTTCTATAGTCAAATACTTTTAAGATAACATTATCTGGTGGCATACATACGGCAAAACACATATGTAATAAGGTATACAAAAAAAGGTAGAAAAAACTTTATCATAGCCTACACATAGCTAAGTTCTCTCATCTCTATATATATGTCAACTATCATAGCTGAGGAAGGCATGCAGGCAAGGTGCATGACGAAATGTCACTGCAGGTTGCAGGAGCGGATTGGTAAACTAAGGGTGGCCTCAAGGTTGGTGCTACAAGGAAGAAGATTAAATTGGAACAAAACTCCATGTCTTGAGCATTAATCTACTTGCTTTCTCTATAAATTTGGACCCTTAATTCCTTATATTGCTAAATCTTCACGAAGAAACGGCTTGATATACCTAAGTACTTGTTTTCATAACAAAATCATGTCTTATTGCTAGTATGTTGCATTTCAGCTTCATAGATACATTAAGTTCTATTATGCCATAGGCCCATCCCATAGCCTGAAAGCTTTACCTATACTATCCAAATAAAGCTTCTCAGGTAATATTTTCAGCAAAAATTGTCAGGTGTTGATACACGGCCTATTCTTCTAGGTCTTTTTCTCTCTCTATTAGTTAGCAGGATATTTATTTGTTTTCTGAAATTAATTCTGAAATAAGCCTCTTGTAGCATACCAGTATAGCACCATACCATAAGATTGTCACTGCAAAAAGTCAGGAAATAAGAGACTGAATAGGGAATGAAAAGTTATCATTATTATGGGTCTTAGGAAATAATTGTGTCTCAGCGTGTAGCACGAATATTCTCTCCTATTAGTAAAATAAGTGTTTAGCTACAGTTTTATTTTGTAAACAAACTCAATGTTCCGTACTATATCAAATATAAGAACAAGGATATGTCCATAGTCACCTGCGCAGCTGGGTGTCTATGAGTACCAAATCTAACCACTTGGGTGTACTTTCAGGGTCATGAAGACAGATACACCATATATGTGCATTCATCAAGAGATAGGCCGATTCACATGGAGCAGGTAGATATTCTGACTAGGGGTGGTAATGGATCTGGCCTTTTTTCATTCATAATTCCACTTGGCCCCTTTCATTATTAGTTCAAAATTATATAGTTTTACGGCCTGATCCTAATAAGGTCCAATCCTTAAATTTGTTAGGCTAAATTAAAGGGGCCTTTACCACCCCTAATTATGACCATATCCTACCTGAAATTGTGAAGAAGGATTGCAGAAAGGGTGCACAAGTGATAATTACATATGACCGATCACCCTACAAAGTGGAACTTTTACCGTTAATGCTTCATTTTTTTATAGTGACTTTTTTTGGCTTGCAATAATCCTCTATCGTCCAAATTCAATTACTTATAACAATTGTTATGGCTTCTCATAGTTAACCTTGAATGTTTCTTCTCTTGCAGTGGTTTACAATGAAACGGCAGCATGCAATTCTTATTCTCGCTGACACCCTTTACTATGGGAAGTTCAAGCGAGTCTCACCTTGAAGCACTAATAGTAAAATAAGTACTGAGCTATAGTTTTATTTTGTAAACAAACTCAATTTTTCGTACTACCTTATATGAGAACAAGGATATGTCCATAGTCACCTGCACAGCTGGGTGTGTATGAGTACCAAATCATGAAGACAGATACACCATATATGTGCATGCATCAAGAGATAGACCGATTCATTCAAGTCCAATATTCGCTGGCAGGGATATTCGAAGTGAAAAGGTATCTAACTAAAATTGGCTTAAACCTGTACTGTCCTCATTGATTTTATGCACAAAATGTTTGCTAACTTTCAATATAATACAGATTGATTTTGAAAAAAATGTACCGTTTCATCTCAGAGTACCATCTCTAATAATTTTACAACTCCATTCTTTAAATGGATGAATATAGTTTGTAGAGTATGACCCGCGACCACTGGCCATAAGCGGCAACGCCGCGATTATTTCTAGTATATATGATGCATGCACTGATGCCTCCAAAATAAGTAACACATACGAAATAGTAGTATTAGTTGCTAAATATACTACTATATAAGCCATATCCACAGATTTGCTCCAATAGATAAAAGCAATACTCATCATGGTTCTCAACATTTAGTAGTAGTGTAGCAACAATAAGCAAATCTCACAGACAACACACAAAGCAGATCACACCACACGGGAGGACAGCACCAGCAAAGAGAGACTTCATGAGGGGAGGATCTCAAGCAAGCAGAGGTGTACACAGTACACCCACCCAGACCCCCTAGTTGATGATCCGCTAGCTCTCACGCTGCTAGCTGCTGAAGCTGATGGCTGGTGATCTCCTCTCCTTGTTTATTTATTCTTCTTCTCACACGCACGTACAGTCACACACACAGCAAGCCCACCAAACTGAAACCAAACAGGATCCATGCAGTGCAATGCAATGGATCGGAAGCAGAGCGCAGATGCCGAGCACACACAGACCCAGCATCTCTGCAACACACGAAATATCAAGCAAAAGCAGCCGACGAGTGCCTAACATCGATCAGGCGAATCGTCCTTTGCCTGGCAAATGAAGCGACACACTAGTGCCTCCTCCATACATACACACACACAAGCAAATAAAACAGAGTCGTTCAAGACTCGACGGAAGCAGAGCGATCCAAGCATAGCATATCTCGATCTTCTCCTGTTCATGATGAACCATTCTATTCCATGGACGGGATTGCTACCTACCTACATACATCACATTAAGAAAAGAAGAATACGGGCGTGATCCATCAGTCAAAGCAGATCCATACATCACATCTCAAGGATTAACAACAATGTTGCTGCATAAAAATAAATAAATGACAAAGCTAGAGCTAGCAGTTGTGGGGTTCAAGCAAATTAAGCAATTTGAACGAATTAAGCAGGCAAGAGACGTACAAAGGAGAGGTTAATTAATATACAGTATGACTGATGGATAGATTACCTGAGCACAGAGGCTCGGAGATGCTGCTTCTTGTAGTACGATGAATAGGTTGGCTTGTAGTGCGAAGGATGGTGGCCATCCTGTTCCCCGTCCCACTGAAGGCTGTCCCACCACTCCTTCTCGCACTCCAAGTCCACCGTTGACAGTGGCGTGATGTCCTCTGATGATGACGATTCTTCTTTTTCCTCCTCCTCCAGCGGCAGCGGCGACGACTCTGACTTAGCCCGAACAGCTGGAAGGCGCTTGAGGTTCCAGCATCATGTGACCTTCACACTCTTGAGATTGGGCGCCAACATCCTGCGCCCGCAGATGCGTTGCAGCTTGGGTAGCTCATACAGGTGGATGCGTTTCAGGCTAGGGAATTTTCTTGGTTCTTCCTGCTGCTGCGATTTTGAATCTGATGGGAAGACCTCCCTGAGGTCCCCGCAACACACGATCTCAAGGGTTTCCAAGCTATGGCATCCATAGGTATTTGTTGTGTACAAAGGGAGTACATGTACCAGCTTGGGGCAGTAATCCAGGTGTAAGAACATAAGATTCGCAAAGGAATCATCTCCAGGCCCAAACACGGATAAACTCCAGTCCCAGATGCAGTGTGCCTTTAGGAGTTGGGACGCCCAGAATGTCTCTAGATTTTCAAAACTATCGTTGTTTGCAAGCTGCCTTGGTGAAGGTGCAGTGAAAACAACCCCTCCTAGGTTGGGGCATCTCTCGAGCCGGCACCATTTTATATATCTCCAGCTCAAATCTTGTGCATCAGCAATAGGGCCAGGGAGACTGGTGATAGACAAGCTATCATGCAAGTGTAGGGTCACAGCGTCCTCATTGACAAAACCTGGTAGAGTTATAGCCCTTGGTAACTGTCTTGTAGTAGTACCCTGCAGTAACTCAGTATGTTTCTCATCTTGTATGCTGATGTAGCAGTGGGCACTCTCATCAGCCTCAGGAATAGGCGGACAATGCCATATCCACATGTTCCTCATTACCGAGGCCACCGCAAAGACATCTCCATTGCTTGCACCATCACCAGATTGCGAGCTGCTACCAAGGGCGGAAATGATGCCATCAACATGGTAGAAGTTACAACCAGCTCGCACTAGCTGTCTGTCACTACCACCACCATCACTGTTGGTGTGGGCTCCTTGTTTGATATTACCTTTGTGATCACTTGTAGATGAAATCTTGACGTGCAAAATATTGACATATCTAATGTTCAAAAGTGAACGAAAAATCCTTGGGTCCCTTGGGGATATATACCAATCCAAGCGAGCGAGTACTCGGTTGTAGCCACATAGTAGTGCTGCTGCTGATGACCCTACTACGGTACTTGTGTTGTCACTACTAGTAGACTCCTCTTGCTTGTGGGATTCATCTAGCCTATCCCATGCTGCAAGGGTGCTGGTGGTGTCAATGCGCAGCACTTCTAGAAATTTGTAATCTTTCCCCTGTGGCCATAGTATTGCATTGAGCTTCTCACATCCCAACAAAAAGAGTCGCTTGAGGCCCTTGGCTTGTGCTGCACTGAGGTCAAGCGTTTTAATTGCTGTACCAGACATGTCTAGCTCCTCGAGGCTGTGAAACAATCCTCTCAACAGCAGGCTCTTCAGCTGGGTGCATCCCCGGAAGGAGATGCTCTTTATCTTAGTGGTTTCATTGCCGTGAGGCTGAATATCTCTAGTGACAGGGGCAAGGCATCTGAGCCAATTGTCTCAAGGTCACCACAACCATCAAGGATGATCGTCTTGAGGATGTGCCAACTTGATAGGTCTGGGAAGAATGATGCTACCGTTGCAGATACTTGTTGGATTCTATCACCGCCAGCACCATCGTGGTCATCGTCCTTATATGACTCGGCTACCACTCGAAGCTTGAGCAGCTTACGGCGGTTGCTTCCGGCACCACTGCAACAATGTAGGTGGCTGATGCTCCGATTACCGACTCCTTTCACATTCAGCTCCCTAAGGTCTGCCATATGATCCAACATGTCCTTAGATAATAGCCAGCACCAATCTGTATAACTTAGCTCCAGCACCCATAAATTCTGAAACCATGCTCCACCGTCTTCTTGGCTATGGTGCCCATGATGATGGCAGCTATGTGCATCGTCCTTGTCTTTGCAGTGGTCAAGTAGGAGGAATCTTAGGTTGCTGCAACTCAGGAAGGGAGGAGATGAAAAACTGAAGGTGCAATGGGAGAGATGCATCACACACAAACTGGTCTTATTAGAACGTTCAAACAAGCAAGCTTCTAGTCCACCTCCTGTCCAGAAGAAGGATGCTGCCTGAGATGTCGGTCGGACTTCCGTCAAGTTCTGATTGGTAACTGAAACCCAACGGTTGATAAACCTCTCTTGTTCGCTACTGAACGCGTCACAGATTATTTCAGTACAGTCACCACAAAAATCCAGGCTGATGTTCCTCTGCAAAGCATCGCTAATCTCCCATGCCGACCTACCACCATCAATGCCATTCTGTATGATCCCATCACATACCCAATAGTTGGATGCATGGGACTTCCAGTTGATGTTGAGTTTTTCTCTCAGTACCATATACAAGATGCATTCAATGACAATCTTGAGGCTCATGTCTGGTTCAGGTACACCTGTGTACTTAGCAACCTCCTCCACCTCTGCATATAGAGCATGCCTAATGACTTGAAGCAAAGCAACATTATCTCGTTCACGCATTGCTGATGGAAGAGCAAATATAGGTAAATCGCTCAATTTAGCTGACTCCACATCACCAAACATATAATCCCCTCCATGCCCATCTTTGGCATGGTGCCAGAACCTGCCTCGAGATGTCCACAACACCCTCCTGCTCAATTGCCCCATTACAGGGACACCGGCCTCCCACAGATCAATGTAGCTGCCACTCCCATTGTGAAAAACCACAAGGAATCTCCTGGCCATAAGTTCATTCATGATCGCTGCCTTGACATAAGGAATCACAGCTCTAGCACTCTGCTCGACCCCGTCAAAATTATCCTCCTCATCATGCTGGTCAAAGAGTGCCATCACCTGCGGTGGCAGCTCAAGCTCCTCTGCAATTGCCTTCTGTAAGGCTCTCTTGCTTTGCCACTGCGAGCAATCAACGTGGATGATCTTTCCCAAGTCCCTTACTGTCCCAAAGTGTCGGCCAATCTTGATGGTGACCTTAGTTTTTTTACGACCTCTTTGAGTACAGCGGATGCTCCCCAACTGAGCCAGCCATGGAAGTATATTACATCTCTTTGATTGTCCGCAGCCTCCAAAAGATGAATCATCTGCTCTGCTGCGCCATCCTGTGTTTTCTCTACCGGTATTTTAAAAATCTCGGTGGTCACCGATAAACAGGAATATCGGATATATCAGAAATTTATCGGCGATAGAAGTAAAATTTCGAAAGAAATTTAGACAAAACATAACTCATTTTATTCAGGAAAACACATAGATCATTTCTAAACCATTTAACACGAAAAACTAAATAAAACATATTCTCAATTGCCTATTAAATGAGCAACACAACGACACGGCCGGAGAGTGCGAGTGTGTTATGGCGGTAGCAACTTGAACCTAGAGGAGACGAGGAGAGAAAATGAAGCATGGATTAATTGGGTGAGGCTTTGGGGTCAATTTGTAAGAACAAATTCTTAAATTTTGAAAATTTCGATGATAAATGAAAAATTTCGGACCCGACCGGTAAACGGGGAAATTTCGAAATTTCGGATATTTCGGACCGAGATTTTTTTCACAGGCGCCATCTATGGTATCCGCTACAAGTGTGATCATCTGCAATAATACTAGTACTAATTAATTTAACAAAGTTTGCGCATACTGTTCTGTCTTATAATGTGAGATGGATGGTGGACTATGTGTGTTTAATTTTGCAGGGCAGCAGAAATCAAAACCGTTTCCAGGCTTCGTGCTGCAGTTAAGTCCTTTTGAGAAATAATATATAAATATAACTGTTGATATTTGTCACATGAGAAACTAAAACCAATACATTTTACTTTTTGGACATGTCCTATACGAAAACTAATTATGCTAAAAAAGAAGAGGAATTTAGTCCGTGCAGATTAAAGCACACCAGTATGTGGAGAAGTAGTCACTGATTGATTTACCTCTGTTGGCATGATGAATCGGTCTGTTGCCTGGCTCTTGAGCTAACTAGCTCTACAAGCCTAGGCCAGCAGCTCCATCTGAATCTGCTCTTCTACATTTTGAACGAAATGTATGCATAGCAGAATTGAAGCACACCAGATTTCCTCCTCCAGACTTCACTTCAGCAAGTCGATGTCTCCTGCACATTCAGTGTATGCAAGCAAATCCTTATATAAATGCAATAATGTGCATACGTATTATGGATCAATGTTTCAGCTTTGACCTGTGTTGATAGAACAAAGTTGCAAATTTAATCAACAAACAAAGCTCTGTGTGATAATATATAGAGTAGTTGTTGACACGAAGTTAGGGCTTCGCACCAAACACACCACGAGGGCCTTGGACGCCCACGAAGGTTGCAAACAACCTTGTAGCAGCGAATACCGCAGCGTGATCGACCACGAACGATTAAGAAATCGCTAGGGCCGATGTAGAGCTCGGTAGACGGCTGGAACACCTTCGAACGCACCTCCGAGAAGACCCGTCGGGGAGGGTGCACACAAGGGATGCCCTAGGTGCAGCGGATGCGCCCTAGAACGCCGGCGAAGAATGCGGAATTCATCGTCGAACAGCAGGGTATAGGGTTGGAAGAGACAAAATTAGGGTTTGTGTAGTAGGATATGACGATTTGTGATAGATAGAAATAAATCGGCCATGAACCCCTTCATTATATAGGGGAGGGTGGTCTTATCCTTTTAGGAAGGCGTCCTAGGACGTTTCCAATCACCAGAAATCGCACCAACCAAGTTTGGAAACAAACCGAGTTGGATACGATTCGGATCAGCCCGAAATCGGGCTGACCGGACGCCCAACAGAGCACCGGACGCACGGACGGCAGCGTCCGGCCGGTTCCGAAAGGTCCGAACCGACCGCACGCGCGCGCCGGGCCGACCGGTCGCTCGACCGACGCTTCGGGAGCGACCGGACGCCGCCGGGTGGCCAGCATCCGGCCGATTCCGAGAGATTCGAATCGAGGCCACACCGACCGGACGCCGCCGGCAGTACGTGACCGGGCGCTCCAGCGTCCGTGCGACGGACGGTGCTTTATCCGTCTGGACGCCCCTGATTTGCCCAGACTTTGACCTCTTGTGCCATGTTTTGCCTTGGGTCATTTTTGGGTGTCAACATATGCCCCCCTGTTTTCAGGTGAGAGATGCACGATCCTGAAAACAATTGTTACTTCAAACAACACGAATGCCTATCATATCGGTTGTCTGGCGAGTAAGGGCGATATTGGATATCGGCCATTTTTTGTTCTAAGGGCGATGCATGCATCGGCCATTGTTTGCAGAGCACTTAGGCCTCTTGCCAAACACTAGGGAAATATTTTTTTCAAGAATCTCCGTTAACCGCATTGCCTTTGCGTTTTCCATCATGTATATACTCAAGCTCATAGGAATTTCCGATGTCACTTTGATCACTTTGAATGGACCTTCCCAATTAGGTGACCACTTGCCAAACTCACTGCTCTTCGTTGTCGGTTACCTCATCAATGTTGTCCATCATCAAATCATGATACATAATAGGAGATAGATCATTCTGCTTAGCAAATCTATATGCATCCAAATTCACTTCAACAGGTAATACCGACTCTTGACCATAAACCAGCTCATAAGGAGTGACCTTTGTAGCACCATGCCTTGAAATGCGATGAGCCCACAAAGCTTCTGACAAAACTTCATGCCACTTCCTTGGATTATCCTCTATCTTCTTTTGGATGAGCTTGATCAAAGTCTTGTTAGTGGATTCAGCTTGACCATTGGCTTGAGCATAATATGGAGATGATTTGAGCATCTTGATCTTATATGATTCGGCAAATGTTTTTACTTCCTTCGCCATAAATGACGTTCCTTGATCGGTAGTTAATGTTTGTGGAATGCCGAATCTATGTATGATGTGTTCGATGAACTCAATTACCTCCTTATGTGTCATGTTCTTCAATGGCACTTTGCTTCCGACCATTTAGTGAAGTAGTCGGTAGCAACCAAGACGAACTTATGCCCCTTCGAAGATGGTGGATGAATCTGCCCAATGAAATCCAATCCCCAACCACGGAAAGGCCACAGTTTGATAATAGGATGAAGCATAGCAGCCGGCACTAGCTGAATATTTCCAAACCGTTGACACTCTTCACAACCTTTGTAGTAGCGAAAAGCAATCAGCCATCATAGTAGGCCAATAGAAACCAGCCCTCCTTAATAACCACTTCATCTTCGGAGCTGATTGATGCGTACCACAAATGCCTTCATGTACTTCTCCCATTGCCACTCTTGCTTGATCAGTTCCTAGACACTTTAGCAACAAATCTTCGGCAGTCCTCCTATAAACTTCTCCATTACGCAATGTGTACTTGAAAGCAAGCCGCCGAACACTTTTATCAACTTTAGCACTAGGATCCTGCAAGAATGTTATAAGAGGAGTTCTCAATCTTCTAAATCGGTACTACCATTGTCTAAAACAAAATTAGACCGATTTAAAAGAATTTTACTTTGCTGTCCCAAATCATAAGTGACATCGGTTTGTCCAATTGGCTTTGGTCGAACCGAATTTTCACTAGAATTTGAAACAAGCAAATTTCATGCGTCGGCAAATGTTGCAAATGAAAATATTTATTCATTACCTCAAAACCGATTGCATTTTGAGCAAGCAAGTTTGCTCTTTGCACATGCTTTACATGCACACGATCTCCTTCTTTTATATATCCGTGATGCTTGTTGAGCTAGCAAATTGGCCGTATGATTTTCTTCTCTTGGAATATGCCGAATCTTAAATTCAGAAAATTTACCAATTAAATCAAGGCAAGCATTAAGACGAAAGCACGTAATGATCCATCTAAACATTGACATTCACCGGATACTTGCTGGACTACAAGTAATGAATCACCAAATACTTCAACATGATCAACCCCCAAAGCATCTAACATGATCAACCCGAATAAGAGAGCTTCATATTCGGTTTGGTTGTTAGTACATTTAAACTCCAATCGGCTTGACATTGGAATTTCAGCACCAAGATTATTAACAAGAACAATACCAACGCCGCACCATCTTTGCAAACCGATCCATCAAAATACAAACGCCACGGGGTAGTAGTAATGTAATCTACTTCATGATCAAGATTTATGCTATGCTCAACAATAAAATCAGCAAGAACTTGACCTTTTAATATTTTCAACGGTTCAAAAGTCAAATCATATTCAATCAAAGAGTATGCCCATTTGCCCACCCTTCCAGAAAAGGATTGGCCGAAACAACATATGTTTGATTACATCGGCCCGGCAAGCTACCACACATGTGCTTGACAAAAGATAATGTCTCATCTTGGAGCAAGCAAAATAGAGTGATAGACACAATTTTTCAATATGGGCATACCTTGTCTCGGGATCAAGAAGGCGGCGACTAAGATAGGCAACAACACACTCCTTTCCTTCGCCTTCTTGAGTAACAACAGCCCCAATCACCTTATCTTCGGCAAATGATATACAATCGGAAAGGTACTCCCCTTCTAGGAGCGAAGAACAGGCGGTGAAGACAAATATTCCTTCAACTTGTCAAATGCATCTTGTTGGCTTGCCCCCCTGTAAAATCAGCTTCATACTTCAACTTGAGTATGGGGTGAAAGGAATAATCTTCCCTGGACAAGTTAGCAATGAATCTCCCAAGTAGTTCACTTTGCCTAAGAATTTTTGCAAATCCTTCTAGCATTGAGGTGCTTGAACTGCCTTTGATCCTCTCTATCCTTTTAGGATCAATCTCTATGCCTTTCTCATGAATAATGAACCCGAGAAACTTCCCAGCTGATACTCCAAAAGCACACTTGAGTGGATTCATCTTCAAGCCATAGTAGCGCATTCTCTCAAAAGCAAGACGCAAATCGGCTAAATGAGGATCATGAGAAGCCGATTTAATCACCACATCATCAATATACACTTCCATGATTACACCAATGAGATCATGAAAGATGAGGTTCATAGCTCTTTGATAGGTGGCGCCTGCATTCTTGAGTCCAAAAGTCATGACAATCCACTCAAACAAACCGACAAATCCAGGACAAATAAAAGCAGTCTTAGAGGTATCTTCTTCACCATAAATATTTGATTATATCCAAAGCATTACCATCAAGAAAGCTAATAACCTTATGTCCCGAAGCATCATTAATTAACATGTCGGCAATAGGCATAGGATATTCATCTTTGGGAGTGGCTCTATTCAAATCTCGGAAGTCAATGCAAACTCTGATCTTCCCGGTATCTTTCTTCTCAACCGGAACAATATTAGAGACCCATTCCGCATACCTGCATGGGCGGATGAAATCTGCCTGGAGCAACCGATTGATTTCCTCCTTGATTCGGTCATGAATGGCCGAATTGAAGTTTCTTCGCGGTTGCTTGAATGGCCTAAATCCTTGTTTAATGGGAAGCCGATGCTCAACAAGATCTCGGCTTAGCCCAGGCATCTCCGTGTAATCCCATGCAAAGCAATCAACATATTCCTTGAGAAGCTTTTTCGATTAGTTTAGATTTATAATCGGCATCCAAGTTAGCATTCACATAGGTCGGCCGCGGTATAGAACCATCCCCAATATCAACCTGTTCCAAAGGGTCGGGCCGACGTGAAACCTTGGCCTAACTTATTGAGCTCATCAAAATCATCAATTGCCTCACAAGAATCGGTCTTTTCAGCCCGATAATGTCCTAGCCTCTTTTTCAACCATTGTAGTTTGTCTTCCATTGAGGAACTATATAATGATATTGAGCCGATTATCAACCGGCTTCAATGACACAGGTATAAATCCACGCTCATCATAGCTAACATACTGATAGTTGGATAAGTCTCTCCCGGAAAGACAAGCAAATCCGGATCCTTCAGACGAAACATCGGTTGTAGCAACTTCAACCGAATTATCCGCATGAACAATCTCTATGGCATCTCCCACCCATTGGATGAGGAACTGGTGCAAGCTCGAAGGAACACAGGGGTTGGCATGAATCCAATCTCGACCGAGTATGAGATCATAGCTACCTTCCACATCAGCAATGAAGAATGCCGTAGGCAATGTCTTGCTCCCAACGGTCAGCTCCAAGTTAGCAATCCCTTTAGCAGGAATTGGCGCAGGTGCCCCTACGCCTGTGACGGTCATGTTGGTCTGGATTAGCTCCTCGTCCTTGCCACCAAGCTTCTTATATAGTGCATAGGGCATAAGATTGACAACTGCACCACTATCCACTAGCATGTTGCGGACTGGTTTTCCATTAATGTGTCCCCTCACATGCAACGGCTTGAGATGTCTTACAGGCACCACGGGCTTCTTGAATATAGCATCTTGAACCCCAAAAACCATCTCTGCTGCTGCTACTTCATCATCCCCACCCTGCTCGATCACATAATAATCGGCAGAAAGGAATATTGTGTTGATCTCTCCATGCTTTGGTGAAGGCTCATAGTCCACCATCTCCTCATCATCTTCGGTAGGAGCTTCAATGCCAACCATGGCAGCAACAGCAGTAGCAAAATCCTCATTATCACCTAGAGGACCATCAGAGATACTCGGTTGAACCGACTCGAGAATCGGTAAATCCGAGGGTTGGGCACTCGTAGCCCCATCAACCCGACATGGTTGAACTAGTCACTTGCTCAAACTGGTGTCATACTCATTATTAAAGGACAAAAATGAGTATAGAATACATATGTGCCCGAGATCAATCTCACATATGTATGACAAATTATCGAGTATCATATCCAAACTTTATTACATAGCGAATAATATTCAATACAAAATTAAAATCAAAGTTCTAGCACAAACGGAAGACCGATGAAGACACTCCATGGTTGCTCCAACTCCACAGGGATAGCCAACTGGTGAACCACAAGCCTAGTAGTACTCATCACGGTAGTTATCATCGTAGTCATCATACCCACCGTGATCTCGTATAATGTGATATAGCAAGGGTGAGTCCATGTCGAACTCGCAAGCATAGCCAGGGGTTATGAGGCTTAGAAACTGACACTGTCTTAACTGCGGTTGCTTTTAGTGTTGGTCAAGTTTTAAGCTTAAGCATAAAGGAATCCCATTATACCATTAATCACAAGTGTGGACAGGAATATCCTCAATTTAATATCAACAACATAGTATGCACACAATTCTATTCATTAATGTCTCCAAGGCCGTTCATGACCGCGAACACCGGCCGACATGTCGGGCTTTAGTTAACTCCTCAAGAGGTGTACACTTTCACTACGAGTCATGGTTTCCACGAGTAGGTTCGCGACTCCCAAACCAAGTGAAGACCATATAAAGTCGCTCAAAAACCCTCCTAACAATATTGAATGGCCAACGAGCTACACCCCGTTTCTCCCACTTACGGCAAACCACCAACAAAGTTAGGTAAAACCCTTGAGCAACTAGAGTCGAGCCATGTGACCCCCCATAGCTGTATCTTGTATATCCCGGATGATCACGAATGAATAAGTCCTTATGGAGAGCTAAGAGCTTCATAAGTAAACAACACAAGCTCTTTCGCCCTATGTACCATGGCATCATCAACTAATCATCTCGATTTAATCTATAAAGCAATAAATAAATAATGTGTGTTGGTTTAGCGCTAGCAAGTTACTACCCAAATGCATAACCCATAGGATTCAAGGAACAAGTAATCAAGACTAGGTAAGTCCTTAATGGTAAACAAGGAGGACATATGCATCATGAATTATTAAATAAGGTGAATAGGACATCAAGGATGATCCCAAGCTATACTTGCCTTGAATGAAGCCTTGAGGTTGCTGGTCTTCTTCCCAAAAAGGCTCCGGACCGTTCGAATTGATCACCGTCTACTCAATCGATCACGCGCAAAGAACACACAATCGAACATGCAATCAAACACGGCGAATATTTGCCAAAATAAGTTAACAGTACACCAAACAGTAAGATAACAGTTTGAAAAAGCTCATAAAACTACTCTACTCGTCGCTACGATCACATCGATATAAAGATCACAAAAATCGGAGTTATAACGGTGTAGTTATGAATTTTACAAGTTTACTAGTAAAATAATAAACTAAATAATTATTCGAAATTTAAAAGTTCAAAAACCTAACTAACAGTGATACTAACATGTAGATTACGAAATTACGAATCTAACGAATCTTGAACGACTTAAATCGGATTTAAAACGAAAAGATATGAGCATTTGAATCGGATGGCAAACTTGTAAATACTGAAAACGTAAACCGCTACTGGTTGGATGAAAGTACGCTTTCGAAGGCATAGCGTAAATACCGAAAGACGCTAAGGACTCTTACGGAATTAACCGTGGGCTGGCAGGGTTCGATCTGTAAAATAGCTGGGCCGAAAGGGTATGATCGGATTCTCGCCGTAGCGATTTAAAATCAACGGCCGATTAGATGGGGTGACTCGGCTGGCGCTTCGCCACGGAACGAGGAAGACGGCGGCGCCATGGCGGCCATGGTCGGCGGCGCTTCGCCGGCGAACTTGAAACCGACGCTATACTTGACCGTTTTCGCGGGTTTGGCTCAAAAGAAAGCTTAGAGATGGGGAACTCACCTAGACGTAAATCTCGGACGAACTCGACCGTGGACGCTCACGGCCGCAATCGGGCGGACGCCGGCGAACTGCTCCGCCGGCGACGCAAAATAGGCCAAAAGGATCGGGTTAGACGACACTAAAACGCGTCGCAAATTCGAGAGGAAGCTCTAGGGCTTGCTTACGGTGAGGCCGAGGCGATGATTGCGGTAACTCGAACTCCGACGACGAAAAATCGACGGCGGCGGCGATGTTCTCTCGCCGCCGCCGAGCTAGGGCTTGCGGCGGCTTAGGAGATTGGTGCGAGATGGTCGGGGGACGCGGTCCTGCTAGGCTTTTTATAGGGACTCGGCATGGGTGCAAGCAGGAAGTGGCCGGGTTGGTGCTAAGTCCGCTCGGCATACTCACGGTCGAACTCGACTTGAAGAAAAGGATAGGTACGGGTCCCACTTGTCATCCTGGTCAAAGGGAAAAAGCAGCGTTGTCTTGGCCGCCATCGAGATGGGCCGGCCCGCATGGATTTCGATCACGGCTCGCTTCGGAAAGAACAGGCCGGCCATGCCTATGGGCTGAATTGCCGGGAAGGAGAAGAAATAAATAGAAAGGCCTTTTTTTTCTTTTATTTGGATTTCCTTTTCGAAGGGATTTCGAAATCCAAATCAAACCAAACGAAAAACAAACATCACAGAATAAAATATGCATCCAGCATGAGTGCACAACATGTTTCTACCTCATGACAATTTTAATTTATCAAAAATATTTATTTTCCTATATTCAATGCATCACATAAATAGCTTAATTAAATCAATTTGGCTATTTAAAAATTATGCAAAAATTTCGGTGTTACAACTGGGCTTGCTTGCTAGAAGTGCAAGAAGGTCAACATTTGGCTTGGGCGCCTCCTCCACAGACTTGGGCGCCTCCTCTCGCAGAACTTGGGCGGTTGCTCTTGGACCACAAACCCGACTTAACCGATTTAGCAATCGGTTTGGCCGTCTTCTTAGCAGCAGCAACCAACTCAGCTTCCTTCTTCCTGATCTCTTGAACAATTTCCGGCAGGATGGGTCCTTGTCCTTGAGCAGCAGCCATGCGTTTGAGCATCTTTTGTCTTGCCCGTTGAAGCTTCCTCTTTTGAGTCTTGTCAAGGTCTATCGGGCACCACTTGGGCTGCCGTGTAACACCCGATTTTAAGAACAAAACCAGATGATGCTATATGTGAGCCCCGAAGTCAAATCTCACATATAGTTTACAAATGAGTAGTAGTATCAATTCACAATGCTTAAAACATAACGAACATAATATAAAAGACATAACCTCAGCTAGCGCACAGCGGAAAGACACTCTCGATCTTCTAGTGTGGACTCCACGAGAACGACCGACCGGTTGATCACAAGCCTAACTTCTTCCCGAGGTGTGGGGAATAGCAAGAGTGAGTCCATGTCAAACTCCGCAAATATAGCTAGGCAATATCTACCCCAAAACCCATGATCATTATAACATAAATAATGAGTAGCATGAAACGGTAAATCATGAACAATTTAATAAGCATGTAAAGCCAACAGTTATATCATAAACAACATCATCAAAAAAGTAAATCCTTCCCTCGCTTTTCCAGGCCGTTCATAATCACGAACACGGCTGATATATCAGCTTTTAACTCTGCGCAGAGGTGTACACTTTCACTACGGGTCATGGTTTTCAGGGCCAGAGAAAACCATATAAAGTCGTTCAAAGACCCTCCTAACAATATTGAATGGCCAACAGAGCTACAACCCCGTTTCTCCCACTCGCAAACCACCAACAAAGTTAGGTAAAACCCTTGAACAACTAGAGTCGAGCCATGTGACCCCCATAGTTGTACGGTAAATCCCAGATTTTGCCAAAGGATAAGTCCTTATGGAGAGCTAAGAGCATCATAAATAATTAAACACAAGCTCTTTAAGCCCTATGAAACATGTTATCAACAATTCATATTTAACGTTCAGTGCATAAACATTAAGCAAGTCATAAGATCATGGTTTAAAAATAGCATATCCCAAAACTATACTTGCCTTAAATATAGATCCTTTCTTCAAGTCCAATGCTTTCCCAAAAACACCTTCTTCATCAACTTCTTATAGATCACGGTCTTCTTCGGGATCAACAACATAAAGCTCACCGATCTACTCGATTCCAATCAGCAACACACAAACATATAGGGCCAATCATGCATAGCAAACAAGGCTATAATTAGAACAGTACACCAACAGTGGAAAAACAGTTTGAAAAGTACATAAAACTATTCTACACGTCTCTACGATCACACAGACGTAAAGATCACCGAAATCGGACTTAAACGGCGAAGATACGCAATTTACAAGATTTGCATGAATAAAATAATAAATTAAATAGGACTTCGAAAATTTAAAGTTGGAAAACCTACTAAACAGTGGCAAAAGCATCTAGGCTACGGAAATACGAATCTATCGCAATTTGAACGGAACAATTTGAATTAAAACGAAAAGGTTATAACCGAAACTGATTCCGAAATTAAATAAATAGAATCTGATTTTGATAACCGGATGAACTAGGATTTGGATGTAGGAGGAGCTCAGGAGATTGATTCATATGTGTATTTCCTTTGTATTTCTAGAATTACTTTTGTAAAGGAAAACGGCAAGGAAATTAAATGACGAAATCGTGATGTCATGGAAGCATCAAGCAAGCTAGCTAGCAATCTACGTGCATGCATGCCGAGGGAACGTAACAAACTGCACGCCATCTCAGCTATAGCTATGGGTAAAGCTTGGTGGCGCTGGATTAAAAGGTCTAAAACAGGGAGGTAGCTGATCATAGCAAGATTATGCTCGATGGATGCACGGCACTGTAAAGTCCGGCGAAGCAGGATAAGCAAAACGGAGCGAGGTAAAGAAATAAATCCTTACGATGATGGTTCAGCAGTGGAACGGAGAGCACCACCTCGACGACGGCGATCGGCTCGGTTCAGCTGACGACGGCAAGAACGTCGGGTTCAATAGGGCATGGACTGCTGCTTCCTTGGTATGAAGTTCGGTACAAGGCTTACGGCGCTGTTCCGGCGGGGACACGGCGAAGTCGACCTCGGCAGCGGCAGTTTAGGGTTTGGCGGCGCTGCGAGCTCAGAAACTCGGCGAGATCGTCACGACGGTGGCGGCGCATAACTAGGGCTAGCGGCTTGGTTTATATAGCGGCCAAGAGACTCGCGCTATCTGCGGCAATCAATCGGGTCACAACTCACAAGATACGGCGTGACCTCAATGTGGATTAGGACGTGGTGTCCGTGTCCAAGACGACAAGGAAGAACGACGCTGACCAGCTGGCCCCTGGCGACAGCTGACGGAAAGAAACTCAGCAGGGCTGCGCTGAGGATTTGCTGTGCTCGCTCAAATTGGGCTATATGAAAGGAAATAGCCACGCAGGCCATGCTGATGCTAACAGGCCAATCGGGCTAGAAATAAAGAGAGGAGAGGGAGATAAAAGACATTTTTTTTTTTCCACTTAAAGCAAATTTCAAATTGCTTTTCAAACAAATTTGAAATCCTTTTCTGTTTCAAGCAAAACCAATCACAACAAAATGAGTATGCACCAGCATGAATGCACATACATGTGTCTAGCTCCTATGATAGATTTTAAATTATGAAAAATATTATTTTTCCTATATTCTTATGTTCACAAAAATTTAAAATTAAATCAATTTAAAACTATTTCAAAAGAGCTAAAATTTGGGGTGTTACAAATCTACCCCTTAAGATGAATCTCGTCCCGAGATTCGAAGCTGATGATCAGAGAGATAGAGATACTTCGTCTTCGTATCCTCGTCACTCGAGTATTTCCATTTTCTTGGTAATGAGGTCGCCTTGCTTTTCTTATCCTGATGACCTTACTCCAAGTGACTTGCCAAAGTCATTCCAAATAGGTTATTCAAAACTCTCAATGACTTCAACCAATTCCTAGCGTCTTCCAACTGTTATCCAACTTGTTCCCTTTTTAAGTAACCTTGTTGCAATGAGGTGACCCTTCAAACCAACACTCTTTATGCTCATATATATCCCTTTCTACTCCATACTATCCAATCTCTAACTCCATATATTTACCTCTAGTTCCTAACTTCTGGTAGTCAAAAACAGTAGCTTCAGCAAGGATAGATGATCATAAACAGAGGGTAATCCAAAAGACAAACTCACAACCTAAGGTTAGCTTTGTAGAGAGAAACAAGCACACAAGATTTAGACACTACCCCCCTTAAGATAGGGCGACTAGGGGTGACTAGGAGATAACTCTCATAACCTTTTAAGCACCTTAACCATCTTATAGACCTTCCATTTGACCCACATGACTCCCTTGATCCAAGGTAGGTTCCATTCCAAAGTTCCAACTAATAGTACCCTTACTATGGTTGAGCTGCTCAACTCTCATATTCTGCGCTCTGCAGGTTTTGATGTCATTTGTTCCCCATTAGCATAGTTGCTATAAGCTAAGAATACCGACAATGAAAAATGCCTCATCTAAACGATAATATAATTCCACATCATGTATCTATGGTCACTTCAATCCAATAATGATATCACGTGCTTAAAAACCAACTTAGTGAAGAAGTACTTTGTGTATCTTTTATCCCTAACTAGACTATTTATCCAACTTCAAACATTAGTGACCTTTGCTCAAGTTAAGTCGCTCAAACTTTAGATCCAAATTTTTAGCTTGTGGTGTCGTCTAAATCTTCTTAGCATAACTCTTAATTTGCTAAGGGCTTCGGCAACTGCTTCTCCTTCCATAGCTTATAACACCTTTTTCCAAGCCACAACACTTCATTAGCCCAATCCAACTAGAACATGCAACGGAAGACCAACTTAGCAGTCCTATAAATTCTTACACTCCACGTAGATCTCACTCTTGTAAGCCATACAACTAACCAATACTATAGTACCTCCAAATCGATATGCTTTACCATCGACTAGTCATCCAACCACACTTAATATTTTCTCTTGTAGTACCATCTGGAGCGACTTAGCCAACCTTCACTAGAACCATATCATTCCAAGGAAACACTCTTGCATTCTTAAACTACTTCAACTCAACACCTCTCTCTAGAGTTCTCCATGCGATTCATCATAGAACAATCGTAGAGAAGTCCAACATGCAACACATTCCTATGTCATTATCGCTAACTTGTCTTGACTTGTAAGTTGAACTCCAAAGTGTTGTGATAGCTTGAGACATAATCAATCATGTCAAGCACACAAGCTCCTTGTAGACGATCCATCTGTCATCAATTGAGTGTAAGATGCATGTGCTCAAAGTTGACATCTCAACCAGAAGATAGCATATGCTTCCGAGTGAAGAACTAGCACATATCAATCTTCATCTTGCAACTTCTTCAGCGTGGCTACCCCCCTTAAGAAAGGATTACTAGGGGACCAGCAGGGTAGCCTAAACACTCTCTTCAGTGAGTCATCCATCTTAATAGTCCGCTGACTTCCAAAAGAAATTCACTTGCATATGTAAACGCAAGTAATTCTGCAATTCCTCGCGAGCAGAAAAACTTCAGTCCAGTAAAATATCAATAACTCGAGTTCTGTTAACCCAATCGGGTTGTACTTTATACCATTGGAAAGCTTATCAAATTGTCTACAACTTCCTTATAGAACTCTTCTCCAGATTCAGCACTTAAGTTGGTCGAAAACAACACACAACAGAATCTGTTCCAGATTTCCGACAGCACAGTTGCATCACCTTGTGATTTTCATAACTCCCAAACCATAATAGATATGAGGGTAATTCTTGTGCTCAAAGGAAGATATGGAAGTGTACTGTTTTCCAGAATTTTTCCATGATTTTTGGTTGAACAAGAACAGAGATTCAAGCCAAAGATGATAGGTTGCTCCAAAAGACAGGATGTAGAAAACATGAGAAAACCAAAACCCAACTATCTATATCATTAAATCCTTATACCTTAGGCCTATGAACTAAAGGAAATTGTGGACAAGCCAACAATATCACTGCACTCAATACAAAGATCCAAATCAAACATTAATCATAAGCACAAAACAACTAAACATTTCAATTTCACAACCACACAGACTCAACTTTTGCTACTAACATTTGGTTGCATAAGGGCATAAATTCCTACTTAATCATGGTGTGATTATAGTGACATCCCGGTACACCTTTGCAGGTGGATGGTCGGAACACCTCCTCTACCCCGTTGATCCTGGTAGTCTAGCATGACTTCTCCACTCATTAGTCTCCTCAAGAGCTTCCTCATGATCTTCCTTATTTCTGCCAAGCTCTAGTTGACTCTTATACTTATGGAGAGCTAAGAGCATCATAAATAATTAAACACAAGCTCTTTCGCCCTATGAAACATGTTATCAACAATTCATATTTAACGCTCAGTGCATAAACATTAAGCAAGTCATAAGATCATGGTTTAAAAATAGCATATCCCAAAACTATACTTGCCTTAAATATAGATCCTTTCTTCAAGTCAAATGCTTTCCCAAAAACACCTTCTTCATCAATTTCTTATAGATCACGGTCTTCTTCGATCAACAACATAAAGCTCACCGATCTACTGATTTCAATCAAGAACACAAAACATATAGGGCCAATCATGCATAGCAAACAAGGCTACAATTAGAACAGTATACCAACAGTGGAAAAACAGTTTGAAAAGTACATAAAACTATTCTACACGCCTCTACGATCACACAGACGTAAAGATCACCGAAATCGGACTTAAAACGGCGAAGATACGCAATTTACAAGATTTGCATGAATAAAACAATAAATTAAATAGGACTTCGAAAATTTAAAGTTGGAAAACCTACTAAACAGTGGCAAAAGCATCTAGGCTACGGAAATACGAATCTAACGCAATTTGAACAGAACAATTTGGAATTAAAACGAAAAAGTTATAACCTAAACTGATTCCGAAATTAAATAAATAGAATCTGATTTTGATAACCGGATGAACTAGGATTTGGATGTAGGAGGAGCTCAGGAGATTGATTCATATGTGTATTTCCTTTGTATTTCTAGAATTACTTTTGTAAAGGAAAACGGCAAGGAAATTAAATGACGAAATCGTGATGTCATGGAAGCATCAAGCAAGCTAGCTAGCAATCTACGTGCATGCATGCCGAGGGAACGTAACAAACTGCACGCCATCTCTGCTATAGCTATGGGTAAAGCTTGGTGGCGCTGGATTTAAAAGGTCTAAAAACAGGAGGTAGCTGATCATAGCAAGATTATGCTCGATGGATGCACGGCACTGTAAAGTCCGGCGAAGCAGGATAAGCAAAACGGAGCGAGGTAAAGAAATAAATCCTTACGATGATGGTTCAGCAGTGGAACGGAGAGCACCACCTCGACGACGGCGATCGGCTCGGTTCAGCTGACGACGGCAAGAACGTCGGGTTCAATAGGGCATGGACTGCTGCTTCCTTGGTATGAAGTTCGGTACAAGGCTTACGGCGCTGTTCCGGCGGGGACACGGCGAAGTCGACCTCGGCAGCGGCAGTTTAGGGTTTGGCGGCGCTGCGAGCTCAGAAACTCGGCGAGATCGTCACGACGGTGGCGGCGCATAACTAGGGCTAGCGGCTTGGTTTATATAGCGGCCAAGAGACTCGCGCTATCTGCGGCAATCAATCGGGTCACAACTCACAAGATACGGCATTCAAAAAAAAAAAAAAAAAAACTCACAAGATACGGCGTGACCTCAATATGGATTAGACGTGGTGTCCGTGTCCAAGACGACAAGGAAGAACGACGCTGACCAGCTGGCCCCCTGGCGACAGCTGACGGAAAGAAACTCAGCAGGGCTGCGCTGAGGATTTGCTGTGCTCGCTCAAATTGGGCTATATGAAAGGAAATAGCCACGCAGGCCATGCTGATGCTAACAGGCCAATCGGGCTAGAAATAAAGAGAGGAGAGGGAGATAAAAGACATTTTTTTTCTTTCCACTAAAGCAAATTTCAAATTGCTTTTCAAACAAATTTGAAATCCTTTTCTGTTTCAAGCAAAACCAATCACAACAAAAATGAGTATGCACCAGCATGAATGCACATACATGTGTCTAGCTCCTATGATAGATTTTAAATTATGAAAAATATTATTTTTCCTATATTCTTATGTTCACAAAAATTTAAAATTAAATCAATTTAAAACTATTTCAAAAGAGCTAAAATTTGGGGTGTTACAGTAACGAAGATCAACGGGCTTCTTCCTCTTGTCTTGAGATTCAACAACTTCCTCCATGATCTGATCTTCATTTGGAAGTTTGACCCCCAATCACAATCGGTTCATTGTCACTAGTGACAGGAGCCGACACTGATCCGATGATGATAGAAGGTGGAGGAGTAGCAATTGGAGTAGGCCGCTCAACCACTTCTCGCTTCTTCTTCGACATACACCTGTTGCATTGGTGCCTTACCCGAATTGGTAAGCTCCCCGATGTGAGCAACTCCCTTTTCTTTGCATCAAGAGCTCGATTGTGTACCCAATCGGCTAAAGATGGTAGGCTTGGCCATGTTTGTAGCATCACCCTTCATAGGACCCGAAGGATAGGGAACAAACACTCCCTTCGGTCCCCATTGAGGTATAACCGGCGCCGGGTGGCATTGGTGCCACCGGTGGTCCCCAACGAGAGAATCTTGGTTGAGTGACTTGTGATGAAGATGCACCATTTGGAGTCATAGCCATTTGCTTGTTTCTTGCTTCATCACGCTTAGGAGGCGAGACTTTTTTATCGGCCGATTTCTTGAATCGGCCTTGTCTTGTTTGTACTTCGCCATGAGCCTATCAAATGTGCACCGAGGCTTGATGTGCTTCTTTTCTTTAGGCGCATTGGTTTTCCACACTCCCACTTCTCGCTTTTGTGGAATGAAAGACTTTAGTACCTGCATACCAGAAGTAAGGGAATTAGTACCCCTTAACACCGGGCCGACCCGACTTGGTTAGTCGGTTCAACTGGTTCAGTAGTTACCGGGGCTTGATCATCTTGGCCGATTGGGCTAACCGCCTAGCTGGTCTCCCCGCGCGAAGAAGACCATCCAACCAAGTTTGACGCCTCGAGCTTGCGCCGAACTTGCCACAATAGTGATCTTGGTCTTGCCTTCTTCATCCTTGTTAGCCAATACTTGCCGTCCCGATTTGTTAGGAACAACCGGTACGGGTCGTGGCTCACCGATGATCACGTTTCTTCCCTTTTGCGTAGTAGCTTGCTCAGACGGATCAAGATAGCGGAGCCTTGGCTTCAAGTTTCTCAGCCTCGATGTCTTGTCATCGGGCTTGCCAGCTTCAACCACCTTCACATGAGCTGGAAAGGGGTCCTTTTCTAGCTGCATATCGGTAAGAGTTAATCGGCCCTCATTAAGCGCCGATTGTACCTGCCGACGGAAATAATTGCAATCATTAGTGGCATGAGAGAAAGAATTATGATGTTTGCAAAAAGCCCTTTGTTTCAAGACATCTGCAGGAGGCATAGTATAATTAATCTTAATGATACCGATTTTCAATAATTCATCGAAGATTCGGTCACATTTAGACACATCAAAAGTAAACTTCATCTCCTCACCCCGATTCTTACTAATCGGTTTGAGAGAGGGGCAAGTTACTTGTTTATTCACATCCGCCACTTGATTTCAGCAGCCAACACCTCTTTGCTTTCGTCATCCGATGAAGAATAACCATCGAGTGTGTGCACATTGGCACGATGAGAGAGAGCGATAGTTACCGGGCACGAGATTCTTTAAGGCGCGATTCAACGTAAAACGCCCCTCTCAATTAATTGATTCAAAGTATTAAATTGCTGGAACTCAAGTTTCTCTTTAATATTAGAGCGCAAAACCAGAAAAGAAAAATCAATTAAATCCCTTTTAGATATCTGCACATTAAAAGCAACGACTTCTAGTCTCCCTATATCTCTTAGAGAAATCTAAGACTAACTCATCACGCCCTTGTTTAATGCATGCAAGATAGGACAATCTAGTTTCTTGACTCCGGAATAAAAAGTGAGCATGAAATTTTTTCTTCTAAATTAGCCCAAGAATAAATGGAACAAGGTGTAAAGATGAAAACCATGAAAAAGCAAAGATTCAAGAAGAGATAACGGAAAATTATGAATTTTCATATGTTCCATAGTACTAGCTGTTCCAAGTTGAGCAAGATACATGCTAACATGTTCCATAGTAGTTTTACTATCATTACCACTAAACTTCTGAAAATCGGTACCTTCCACCAACCGGTGCATTTAGATAATCAAGTGCAGAAGGGTACGGTTTTTAATAAGCGGTATTGATAGAATCAAGACGAATTCCCACATTTTTCTCCATTGTTTTAGAGAATTCCTCTCTAAACTTAGCCAAAATAGCATCTATGCTATCGGGAGCTCCCATGTTTCCTGCATTTACATTTTTGATTATGCACATTATTCGGTGGTGGTTGTGACATTGATTGTCCCCTCGGTAAAGGAACATTCATCCCCGAATTGTGTGCGTGATTGGGGTTGAGATTCGGTAGTGGAGCTTGTCCTCCCCGCCGAATTTAGCATAGTATTATGCACCCCTGAATTTCTGGATACCTCATGATCGGTTCTTAATGTGTGAACCGATTTTGGTTGGCTAGAAGATGTGCCAACTCCACCTGCACCGGTTCTAACGGCAGAAGCCATATGAGCCGATTGTGGCTGACTAGCACTAGCATGTAAAACTAAATCCAAAGGCATACCAAATTGGTATTGAGTTGTTGTTTGGGGTGCAACAACTGATGGTGATACTACATCAGGTTGAGGTACTACTCCCGATTGTGTGTCATCGGTAGAAGTTCCTTCTATTACTTCCAAACGTTTATCTAAAGAACTAGTAAGACCTTGAATCATATCAACTAAATTGGAATTTTGGTCTACTATCATCTTAGCAACACCATCATGTGTAATAGCAACATCATCATATATAGGTGGGCTAGTAGGGTTTACCTCTTTTGATGATGGTGCTGGCGCAGCAGGTGCCGGGGCGAGTGCAGCATAGACAGGCTTTGTATATTGATGCACACGGTCTTGCCTGTCTTTGTGGCAACTCTTGAAGAAAGCCGTTTAACGGCATTGATCGTGTCCTCGGCCGCTTCAGAAATCTTCGTGGAGCTCATCTTCGGACTCGGGGCGCCGTGTATGTTGGCTTCAAAACTTCAGCCATTGAATTCTTGTCTTTGTTCTTGCTAGCTTCATCACCGGAGCCATGACGCTAGCTTCGAGAGGATACTGAAGTTTACGCCTTGTTTTCCCCAGCGGAGTCGCCAAAAAGTATGTTGACACGAAGTTAGGGCTTCGCACCAAACACACCACGAGGGCCTTGGACGCCCACGAAGGTTGCAAACAACCTTGTAGCAAATAATACCGCAGCGTGATCGACCACGAACGATTAAGAAATCGCTAGGGCCGATGTAGAGCTCGGTAGACGGCCGGAAGACCTCAACGCACCTCCGGAAGACCACGTCGGGAGGGTGCACGCAAGGGATGCCCTAGGTGCAGCGGATGCGCCTAGAACGCCGGCAAAAGAATGCGGAATTCGCCGTCGAACAGCAGGGTATAGGGTTGGAAGAGACAAAATTAGGGTTTGTGTAGTAGGATATGACGATTTGTGATAGATAGAAATAAATCGCCATGAACCCCTTCATTATATAGGGGGAGGGTGGTCTTATCCTTTTAGGAAAGCGCCCTAGACGTTTCCAATCACCAGTAAATCGCACCAACCAAGTTTGGAAACAAACCGAAGTTGGATACGATTCGGATCAGCCCGAAATCGGGCTGACCGACGCCCAACAAGAGCACCGGACGCACCGTCGGCGGCGCCCGTCGACCGCGCGACCGCGCTTGGGCCGACCGGTCGCCGACCGACGCCGAGCGACCGGACGCGCGGGCGGCGCCGCCGGTGGCGTCCGGTCGATTCCGAGAGTTCTGAATCGAGGCCACAGCCGACCGGACGCCGCCGTGCACGTGACCGACGCTCCAGCGTCCGTGCAGCGACCGGTGCTGTCCGACGCGCCCTGATTTGCCCGGACTTGACCTCTTGTGCCATGTTTTGCCTTGGGTCATTTTTTGGGTGTCAACAGTAGTACTCAATACAAAGTAAGCAGTCCTGGATATATTATAGATGAACTTTGCATTGGAGAAGCAGACAGAAATAGTAAACTAACCTTCTTGATCCCTCACGTTAATCCCGGACGACATGCAAAGTGTTAGTTCAAGCTGGAGAACAACATGCGGATTCCTTTATAATCCTGATCCCTCCCGTTGAAAACGACTCTATATATAATTATTAACCTTGGATGTATAGATGAACGAACTTGCATTATATTGGAGAAGAAGATAGAATTAGTAAATTACATGGATCACGACGAGAAAACAGGGCTCCCTCTGGGACGGAGCATATATGCCGAGTGCCTATCTGGAATTGGTTATGCCATGCTTACAAATGGCTTGGCGTGCATAGTAAAAAGGCACCGCTGCATTATCACAGGTGTGATTGTTCCTTGCTTCCTCTGTTTGCTTTATTTGTTTTTCTGCAAAGCATCACCATCACTCATCAGATTCTTTGCTTGCAGCATCGATCACTTGCTTTCTGACGCAGCTTAATAACAATCACAAAGAGGTTAAGCTAAAAAGCAGAGCAATCCAAGGATTAGATGCATCTCCAACTGTGCCTAAAAAAATCCTAAAAATCCTGTTTTGTAACCTTTTCAATAAATATTGGAAAGGAAAAATAATCCTCTCACCAACTATTATCAATATAATAATTTACTCTAAAGAAGTAAAAAAAATAGGACTACTGGAAGACTTTTTTGTCATTGCCTATACCACACCGTTACCAACATGAGTCGCCCCACAGCCGGATATCCCCAGCATCTAACTCACATAGTCACACGTAGAAGAAGCTCCCAAACAGGATTCCATGGCCTGCTCTACCCTCTCAGCAAATCTAAAAATAGTGGCTACAAATACAATTTTAGCAAATCACTCGGATGATGGCATGGGTAACTACGACCGCCATACTAAGCACCCAAACTCATAGCCACCCTTCATTCTGGCAATTTAGGTCGTTTTAGACAAGGTTTAGCTTAAACATTAGGAATATAAAAATCATAAATAACTTTGAAGTTATTGAGTTTAAAAATATGAATGAAAACTATATGAATAGATACATATATACCACCTTTTAATGAATATACATATACCACCTTTTAATTAATAAATATATATGTTTATATATAAGAATGAGAATTAGAAGTGAAACTTAGGCTTTGTAGACATGGAGCTGTCCACGCCGTCGGGCTCCCTCGGCTGCGCCATCGGGAGGAGGAGACCTCCCTCGCGCCGCCGCGCCAGAGCTCCCTCATCCGCGCTGCCACCCGCCGCGCCGGAGCTCCCTCACCAGCGCCGCCGCCCATCCGCGCCGACGGATCTCTCACCAGCGACACCACCTGTCCGCGCCGGGAGGAGCTCCCTCGACCGCCCTTCCACGCCGGGAGGAGCTCCTCGCCACCCGCGCGCCGGGAGGAGCCAATCGCCGCACCGCCAGGGAGAGAGCTTCCGCGGCCTCCGAGACAGAAAGCGCACGGAAGATGTAGAAAAGGCGGAGCGAACCGGGCGAAAGACGTATTTGCCGTGATTTCTTCTGTGAAGGAAAGTGCGAAACATTCGATTTTCAGCGCTGATAGATATGCCGCTTGGAACCGAACGATTCTCGCCAACCAAACGAGCCTAGGGTTCCTCGATTCCGCTGATTTCCCCACCGCTCCGGAGGTCCCATCGGCGCCCGAGAGGGAGGGGAAGCCGGATCCGCAACCCGCACCCCAGCGCCAAGCCCGCCGCTCCCACAGCATGCACCGCGGGCAAGGCGCCGCCGCCGGCCGAGGCTGAGGAAACCGCCGGGGGGAGAGGGAGGACGCCGACGACCGCAATGCGCCGGGCGGACCGTGCTCGTACATCCGGGGTTTAGCCGGCGCTTCGCTTCGTTTTTAGATTAGATGCTTTACTTTTTCTTTTTCGGTGGTTCTGATGGCCGTGCCTGTTCGCTCGCTCAGCTGCAGGTGGGGAAGGAGGAGGACGACAGCGAGGTGAGATTGGCACGAGGAAGGCCAATGGAGGAGGAGGATCTGCCGGAGAAGCTCACGGTTCTGTGGAGGAGATTGCAGGTAATGGCTGATCCCCCAAATTCTTATTTGGCGCACGTGTGCTACTTCTCGAAACGGTGCACACGCGCTTTTACCTCTATGTTACCTCTATGCTACTCAGCCACAGCCCACGTCTACTTCCTTCCATGGGCACTCCCGCACGGTGCGCATTTTTAAAAAAATTTTGAAACAGTGAAACGGCCGGAACCGCCAAGAACCGGACGACCGTTCCCTTTCCCCTTTCTCCCCACTCGACGCGCTGTTCTTTTGAAAAAGCCCTCGCCGGGCGGCGATTTGGCCGACGGCGACCCTCCCCTCTGGCGGACGCCTTCCTCGCCGCTGCGTGCTCCAACTCCGCCCCCACGCCGCGCGTCTTAAGCCGGGCGCTGGTCGCGCGCTGCCGCTCCACCTCCGCCCGACGCAGCGTCACGGGTTCCTCGCCGCAAGCAAGGGTAGCGGTTTCTCATCGGAGCGGTTTGCATTCCGACGATTAACCCACCGCTTCGCTCGTCGGGTCCTCGCCGGGGCGGCGTTCTCCCCCGCGGCCGCCAGTAACGGAGCTGCTGTAACAAGGTGCCAATATGTTTTTCTCTATTTGGATTCGAGGCAGACGCGGGATTTCGATTTTGAGCCGGATTCGCCCCATGGTGTTCTCTATTTGTTGGATTTTTTTTATTCATAGCTCGATGTGGTCTCGATTTGGGCAGAGTCGCCGCCATCGCATCTCGATTTTGGGTGGATTTGGTGGTGGAGGCCAGAGTCGCCGTCTACAACTCGATTTCGGGGCGGATTTGTGGGAGGTGGAGTCCGATTTGAGTGGGAGGAGCGGAGTCCAACTAATCCTGGGCAAATCCCGTGGCTACCGGGAGAAGCAATCTGCTCCAGAGATCCAGGGGCTGCTGCATCGAGGACATCGCCAACGCCAGCTACTCGCGGCCTTCAACGCCGTCAGCTCATACAGGTACGTGACACCTTGCTCCTCTTGTCCTCCATGGTCCTGTTCATGTGTATTTGATTTTTGTCCTCTGCAACTGGGGGATACAATGCCCATACCTTTTGAAATTTGTTTTGTGTGGTTTGGTCAGTTATCTTAGTCTCCTGAGTGGATCAGACACCAGGGGTTAAACTTGAATGATTGTTAACACTAATGCTAGAAATTGACTAAAACTTCAAGATAGACATTTAATAGATCGAATCCAAGAGTCATTACTAGTCCATGCATTTTTGCACTGACTTGCCCTGCAACCAGATGCTAAGTTTGGTCTCTGCCTGCCCTTTCAAGAATGATTGTTTGAGATGTAGTACTTTGGAATGCTTGTTTTTCTGCTCGCTCGTTGCTCTGGTCTGGGCATAGATATCTAAAAAAGTGTCCAGTAAATGCAAACTATATTCATGCAAACAATAACTTTTATTGCAGCACAACTAGCTTTATTGCGTACCTGTTGATTGATAACTACAGTATGTTTTGTGCGATTTTGATATCTCAATGCCTGCTTCCACAACTGCAAACTAGTTTCTGAAATATGCCCATGTTTGGATGAATAGCTGAAATTCTGATTTGCTTAAAGTTTTGCTGTATTGGCAAGTAGTACTGTGACAATGATTGTTTTTCTGCTGGCTCGTCCTCTGGTCTGGGCATAATATTGTGATTGGTAGGTAAAATGAGTCCATCTATTTGTAAATTATATGCATTTAATGAGTCCTCTGGTTTTTGGGATGTATCTTTTTGTAACACCCCAAATTTTGCATTTTTGAAAATAGAGCTAAATCGATTTAATTATGAATTTTTGTGCACATGAAACATAGGAAAATAATATTTTTCATTAAATTAAAATTTATCATAGGAAGTAGAAACATGTTTGTGCATACATGCTGATGCATATTTTCTGTTGTGTTGGCTGTTTTTTTATATAGAAACTGAAAAGCGATTCAAATTCCTTTGCAAATGATTTTAGAAATTTGGTTCAAATTAGAGAAAGAATTCTTTCTCCCTCTCTATTCCCAGCCGAAGGGCTTAGCCTTGCCTTTTCCTTTGCGTAGTGCAACAGAATCCAGGTGCCCAGTACATCTCCTTGTCGTGGACGACATCAGGTCACCACGTGCATGGTGTCATACGTATCTCCAACTCAATCTCCATCTATAAATATCCATGAATCTGTTGCCTATATATACATATATACGTCCTGGCCAATTTTATCTTTTCCAAACCCTAGCACTCACCATCGTCATGGCCAAGTCAAGGGCCGACGCCACCATCGGGATCTCGTCAAGTTTGGACCTGCAACCGGCCATCCGTCGATGCCGTGGCGGTCATGAAACTTTCATCTGCTGCAGATACCTCGCCTCCCATGATCGTGCCGTGCTGCCCGTCGCCGCAACCCTAAGCTGCCGCCGCATAGCGCGACTGTCTCATCGTGCCGCTGCTGTTGATGCCGTCTGCCGTTGTTCGTTTTCATCCGGAGCCATCATCAATGAAACGATCAAGATGTCCGTGTAGGTCTCGCCTTCGCCCGGTGAGAAATCCAGCCGTACGCGCCCTTATCTCTCCTCTTCGTGATCTTGATCTGCACTGGTTGTTCATGCATCTGTGCATGTTTGCTCCGATTATCATTAAGTCATCTGTTGCTTGACAGCCTGCCCCCGTACAAGCTGCTCCGGCCAGCAAGCTATCCTGCTGTGCTGACTATATGTCGCGTGCTGCACTCTGAATCCTGCATGGGTAAGTCACCATGATTTCTCTCGCCTTGCCACCAAAGCTAATCACCATCTTTCTGCTTGGCTGCCATATGCTAAGCTGATGCTGGCCACCAAAACGCCCTTCTTGTTGATGTTGCCATCTGCAGCTTGGTCGACTATTGCTGTCACAAGGCTAACAAGCAAATCGAACTACCATCACGTACATGTACACAAGGTGCCATGAGTACGTACATCCCTATTCATTATCATCAAGCACACTTATCGTATTGCTTGCATTGATGTCATTGTTTCTAGCTCCATGACCTCATGGTGACATCATTTATTTTTCTTGCCGTTTTCCTTCACAAAAATAAATTTGCAAATACAATGAAAATACATCCATATGCATCCCTTCATCCTGAGTCCTCCATTGTTGATCGACACCACTCCAGATTAGAAGATAAGCCTTGGCTGACTCTTTGATTAAGAGTCCCTCTCCTTTTCGGTATTCATGGCCAAAGTCCATCAAATAATTCAAAATCCTGCATTTTATTTATTTATTTTATTCTTGTAAATCTTGTCAATTGCGTATCTCCTCCGTTTTAGCTCCGTTTTCGGTGATCTCTACGCCTGTGTGATCGTAATGACGTGTAGAATAGTTTTATAAGCTTTTCAAACTGTTTTCCCACTGTTGGTGTACTGTTCTAATTCTAGTCTTGTTTGCCATGCATGATTGGATCCATGTGTTTGTGTGTTGCTGATTGGAATCGAGTAGATCGGTGAGCTTTATGTTGTTGATCTCGAAGAAGACCGTGATCTATAAGAAGTTGATGAAGAGGGTGTTTTTGGGAAAGCATTGGACTTGAAGAAAGGATCTATATTTAAGGCAAGTATAGTTCTGGATATGCTATCTTTAAACTATGATCTTATGACTTGCTTAATGTTTATGCACTTAACGTTAAATATGAATTGTTGATAACATGGTTCATAGGGCGAAAGAGCGTGTGTTGTTTATTTATGATGCTCTTAGCTCTCCATAAGGACTTATTCATTCGTGATCATCCGGGATATACAATACAACTATGGGGGTCACATGGCTCTGGCTTTAGTCGTTCAGGGGATAGTGTTTACTTGTGTAGGTGGTTACCGAAACGGAAGAGAATGGGTTGTAGCCCTATCGCTATCCGGCATATTTAGATAACCCCTTTGAAAGGCTTTATATGGTTTTCTCCGCCCTGAAAACCATGACCCGTAGTGAAAGTGTACACCTCACAGCAGAGTTAAAAACTGTTATAACAGCCGTGTTCGCGGTCATGAACGGCCTTGGAGACATTAATGAATAGAATCACATGCTTATTATGTTGTTGATAATTAACTTGATGTTTATAACTGTTGGCTATACATGCTTATTAAATTGTTCATGACTTATCGTTTCATGCTATTCATTATTTATGTTATAATGATCATGGGTTTTGGGGTAGATATTGCCTAGCTATATTTGCGGAGTTCGACATGGACTCACTCTTGCTATTCCCCACACCTCAGGTGAAGTTTAGGCTTGTGATCAACCAGGTCGGCCGTTCCTCGTGGTGCCTACATCGAAGAACAGAGAGTCTTTCCGCCGTCCGCTAGCCGAGGTTATGTCTTTCTTGTTAGGTTTGTTTTATTTTAAGCATTGTGAATTGATTACCATTCATTTGTAAACTATATGTGAGATTTGACTTCCGGGGCTCACATATGGCTTCATCCTCTAGCTTTGTTCTTAAAACCGGGTGTTACAAATTGGTATCGCCTCTGTGTCTTGACCGTAGGGACGCAAGCCTAGTTAGAATTGGACACATCCTAAGTATATGAGTCAACTTGAGCTTGGCAGAAATAAGGAACATCATGAGGAGACTAATGAGTGGAGAAGTCATGCTGGACTACCAAGGATCAACGGAGTAGAGGAGGTGTTCCGACCATTCACACGCAAAAAGGTGTACCCTGGATGTCACTACAATCACACCATGTTTAAGTAGGAATTTATGCACCCTTATGCAACAAAAACGTTAGTAGCGAAAGTTGAGTCATTGTTTGATTTGTGCATCTCAATTGCTTTGTTGAATTGTTATTATGCATATGTTTGTCTTGGATCTTTGTATTGAGTGGTATGATCTTGTTGGTTTATCCACAATTTCATTAGTTCATAGGCTTAAGATTTAAGGATTTAGTGTAATAAATAGTCGGGTTGGTTTTCTTGTTTCTACCCATCCTGTTTTTTTGGAGCAATCTAAGTTCTTTGGCTTATACCTCTATCATTGGATGAGCAAAAATCATGGAATAAATCTGGACAAAAGTAGACTTTCATATCTTTTTATCTGAGCACAAGAATCACCTTCATAGCCTGTCTGGTTTGAGAGTTATGAAAATCACAAGGTGATGCAACTGTGCTGTCAGGAATCTGGACTAGTTTCTGTTGCGCACCGTTTTCGACCAACTTAAGTGTCGAATATGGAGAAGAGTTCTATAAGGAAGTTGTAGAGAATTTCATAAGCTTTCCAACGATGTAAAGTACAACCTTATTGGATTAACAGAACTCGAGTAATTGATGTTTTACTGCACTGAAATTTTTCTGCTCGCGAGGAATTGCAGAATTACATGCGCTATGCAAGTGAATTTCTTTTGGAAGTCAGCGGACTATTAAGAAGGATGACTCATTGAGGAGAGTGTTTAAGCTACCCTGCTGGTCCCCTAGTAATCCTTTCTTAAGGGGGGTAGCCACGCTGAAGAAGTTGCAAGATGAAGATTGATATGTTCTAGTTCTTCACTCGGAAGCATATGCTATCTTCTGGTTGAGATGTTAACATTGAGCACATGCAACTTTCACTCAAGGTTGATGACGGATGGATCGTCTACAAGAAACTTGTGTGCTTGACATGATTAGATTATGTCTCAAGCTATCACAACACTTTGGAGTTCAACTTACAATTTAAGATAAGTTAGCAATAATGATATAGGAATATGCTGCATGTTGGACTTCTCTATAGTTATTCTATGATGAATTTGGAAACTCCAATACTTACAACAAGCATCATGGTGAGTAAGTTTGAAGGAAGATCCTTTCTTAGGTATGACATCTCTAATGGTGGATTGCATGGAGAACTCTAGAGTGAGGTGTTGAGTTGAAGCCGCCCAAGTATGCAAGATTGTTTCCTTCGAATGAGATGATTCTATTGGTGGTTGAAGAAAGGTTTACCCAAGTCTCTCAAGATGTTACTACAAGAGATATATTAAACTATGTTTGGATGTCAAGTTAACTGTGAAGCATATGGATTTGGCAGTATATTTGTATTGGTTACCAGTGTAGCAGTCACATGGTTTTGAAGAGTGTGTCTACATAGAATGTAGGTATTTATAGAATTGCTAAGTTGGTCTTCCGTTGCATGTTCTAGTTGGATTGGGCTAATCAAGTGTTGTGACTTGGAAAAAGGTGTTATAAGCTATGGAAGGAGAAGCAGTTGTCGATACCCTTAGCAAAGAGGAGTTCTGCTACGAAGATTCGGTCAACACAGGCCAAAAGATTAGATTCAAGGATTAAATGAAAGTACTGACAGAAGTGACTAAGGAAAAGTGATTAGAGGTTTGAGTATTTTGGCCATAGTCGTGCAAGATGATAGTCACTTTGGATCAAGAGAGTCATGTGGGTCAATTGGAAGGTCTAGAAGATGGTTAAGGTGCTTAAAAGGATACGAAAACTACTCCATAGTTACCCCGGGTCGATCATATCTTAAGGGGAGTAGTGCCTTAATCTCACATGCATGTTTCTCTTGACTTGTCTGAAGGTCATGAGTTGTCTCTAAGTTGTGAGTTTGTCGATTTCTTGGATTATCACAAGTTTTATATGATCATCTATCCTTATCAAGGCTATCGTTGTTGACCACCGGATGGTAGGAACTAAAGGTGAGTATCGGAAGTAGGAGGTTGATTAGTGTGGATTAGAAAGTGACAAAGCAGAACATGTTGAGGTTTAAGATGTTGTAGTTTGGAATTGTCGGGGACAAGGAATTGTCAGACGCTTAATCTCAAAAGGGTCATAAAGAACATCAGTGTGAAGAGTGTTCTAGCATCTGTCGCAACAATGCATCTAAGATTACTATAAAAAGGTAACAAGTGTGCTAACAATTGGATGTTAGTAGGAGTTGGATGGAGTCACTCAGAGTTGTTCAATTAACTACTTGGAATAAGTTAGCAAGTCATTTGGAGTAAGGTTATCGGGACAGGAAAAGCAAGGCAACATTATTACTTGAGAAAGTGGAATTACTCAAGTAGTGACAAGGATTCACGACGACGGAGTATCTCAATCTCTTTGATCACCAGTTTCGAATCTCGGGACGAGATTCATCTTAAGTGGGGTAGATTTGTAACACCCCAAATTTTGCATTTTTGAAAATAGAGCTAAATCGATTTAATTATGAATTTTTGTGCACATGAAACATAGGAAAATAATATTTTTCATTAAATTAAAATTTATCATAGGAAGTAGAAACATGTTTGTGCATACATGCTGATGCATATTTTCTGTTGTGTTGGCTGTTTTTTTATATAGAAACTGAAAAGCGATTCAAATTCCTTTGCAAATGATTTTAGAAATTTGGTTCAAATTAGAGAAAGAATTCTTTTCTCCTCTCTATTCCCAGCCGAAGGGCTTAGCCTTGCCTTTTCCTTTGCGTAGTGCAACAGAATCCAGCTGCCCTGTCGTGGACGACATCAGGTCACCACGTGCATGGTGTCATACGTATCTCCAACTCAATCTCCATCTATAAATATCCATGAATCTGTTGCCTATATATACATATATACGTCCTGGCCAATTTTATCTTTTCCAAACCCTAGCACTCACCATCGTCATGGCCAAGTCAAGGGCCGACGCCACCATCGGGATCTCGTCAAGTTTGGACCTGCAACCGGCCATCCGTCGATGCCGTGGCGGTCATGAAACTTTCATCTGCTGCAGATACCTCGCCTCCCATGATCGTGCCGTGCTGCCCGTCGCCGCAACCCTAAGCTGCCGCCGCATAGCGCGACTGTCTCATCGTGCCGCTGCTGTTGATGCCGTCTGCCGTTGTTCGTTTTCATCCGGAGCCATCATCAATGAAACGATCAAGATGTCCGTGTAGGTCTCGCCTTCGCCCGGTGAGAAATCCAGCCGTACGCGCCCTTATCTCTCCTCTTCGTGATCTTGATCTGCACTGGTTGTTCATGCATCTGTGCATGTTTGCTCCGATTATCATTAAGTCATCTGTTGCTTGACAGCCTGCCCCCGTACAAGCTGCTCCGGCCAGCAAGCTATCCTGCTGTGCTGACTATATGTCGCGTGCTGCACTCTGAATCCTGCATGGGTAAGTCACCATGATTTCTCTCGCCTTGCCACCAAAGCTAATCACCATCTTTCTGCTTGGCTGCCATATGCTAAGCTGATGCTGGCCACCGCCCTTCTTGTTGATGTTGCCATCTGCAGCTTGGTCGACTATTGCTGTCACAAGGCTAATAAGCAAATCGAACTACCATCACGTACATGTACACAAGGTGCCATGAGTACGTACATCCCTATTCATTATCATCAAGCACACTTATCGTATTGCTTGCATTGATGTCATTGTTTCTAGCTCCATGACCTCATGGTGACATCATTTATTTTCTTGCCGTTTTGCTTCACAAAAATAAATTTGCAAATACAATGAAAATACATCCATATGCATCCCTTCATCCTGAGTCCTCCATTGTTGATCGACACCACTCCAGATTAGAAGATAAGCCTTGGCTGACTCTTTGATTAAGAGTCCCTCTCCTTTTCGGTATTCATGGCCAAAGTCCATCAAATAATTCAAAATCCTGCATTTTATTTATTTATTTTATTCTTGTAAATCTTGTCAATTGCGTATCTCCTCCGTTTTAGCTCCGTTTTCGGTGATCTCTACGTCTGTGTGATCGTAATGACGTGTAGAATAGTTTTATAAGCTTTTCAAACTGTTTTTCCCACCGTTGGTGTACTGTTCTAATTCTAGTCTTGTTTGCCATGCATGATTGGATCCATGTGTTTGTGTGTTGCTGATTGGAATCGAGTAGATCGGTGAGCTTTTATGTTGTTGATCTCGAAGAAGACCGTGATCTATAAGAAGTTGATGAAGAGGGTGTTTTTGGGAAAGCATTGGACTTGAAGAAAGGATCTATATTTAAGGCAAGTATAGTTCTGGGATATGCTATCTTTAAACTATGATCTTATGACTTGCTTAATGTTTATGCACTTAACGTTAAATATGAATTGTTGATAACATGGTTCATAGGGCGAAAGAGCGTGTGTTGTTTATTTATGATGCTCTTAGCTCTCCATAAGGACTTATTCATTCGTGATCATCCGGGATATACAATACAACTATGGGGGTCACATGGCTCGCTTTTAGTCGCTTCGGGGATAGTGTTTACTTGTGTAGGTGGTTACCGAAACGGAAGAGAATGGGTTGTAGCCCTATCGCTATCCGGCATATTTAGATAACCCCTTTGAAAGGCTTTATATGGTTTTCTCTGGCCCTGAAAACCATGACCCGTAGTGAAAGTGTACACCTCTGCGCAGAGTTAAAAACTGTTATAACAGCCGTGTTCGCGGTCATGAACGGCCTTGGAGACATTAATGAATAGAATCACATGCTTATTATGTTGTTGATAATTAACTTGATGTTTATAACTGTTGGCTATACATGCTTATTAAATTGTTCATGACTTATCGTTTCATGCTATTCATTATTTATGTTATAATGATCATGGGTTTTGGGGTAGATATTGCCTAGCTATATTTGCGGAGTTCGACATGGACTCACTCTTGCTATTCCCCACACATCAGGTGAAGTTTAGGCTTGTGATCAACCAGTCGGGCCGTTCCTCGTGGTGCCTACATCGAAGAACAGAGAGTCTTTCCGCTGTCCCGCTAGCCGAGGTTATGTCTTTCTTGTTAGGTTTGTTTTATTTTAAGCATTGTGAATTGATTACCATTCATTTGTAAACTATATGTGAGATTTGACTTCCAGGGCTCACATATGGCTTCATCTGGTTTTGTTCTTAAAACCGGGTGTTACACTTTTTCATATGTTTATTTGGATAGATATGTTGATATGTAGACACTACTGTCCACTTTAAACTGCAAGTGTGGCTTGGTCTATATCTTTTGTGCTTCTCAATGTTCTCTAAGAATGTAATGAAACTCGTCAATGATGGGAGGATACTAGAGAACAGTAAAACTGTTAATGAGTGTTCAAAACTTAGTTGGACAATAGTGGCATCAAGTATGAACACAGATACATGATGTAGGTTTTAAATATGGGAATAGGTAGACAAAATAAACAATATTTTTTCAGATGATGTTTGAAATGCTCCTACCTTATGGTTGATTCTCTTTTTTTCTGTTGGCTTAGCTTAGATAGTGTGCTCGGATGTTTGTTGTATTAAAAAGTCATTCTTCCATCTAGAGCTTTGTCGTCACCTCTGAGTTCCTTCACTGCTCAAACCTACTATAGTTATTATCATTAAACTACATGTCCAACCTACTGAATATAACGCAACTTGATGACTATACGTACAACTTTATTCAGGTTTTCCATTTATTAGTTTTCAATGCATTCAGTTTTGTGAAATTAAAATACCCATTTCTATTTACATGTACAGTACGTTATTTAAAAGCCACACTACTACACCCCTCGACCTCACTTCTTTTGTCTTTTGTTCTGAGCCTCACTTTTGTTGCATATAATTGATTGTTTCTCAACATTCAGTTTTCCCAATAGGGAGTGAGAGAGAGAGAGAGAGAGAGAGAGAGAGAGAGAGAGAGAGAGAGAGAGAGGATAGAGAGATAGAGATCGACAAAGGGAGGGAGGGGGAGAGGTAGAGGTAGAGGGAAAGGGATAGAGAGAAAGAGAGAGATAGATGTGCTCGGATGTTTGTTGCATTAAAAAGTTATTCTTCTCTTTTATTACTCTTAGGATCTAATATTATATAGAGTTTTCGGCTCCAACCTACTATAGTTTATCATCATTAAAAGTAAACAAGGGGTCATTTGCACAAATTCAGTGTCATATTTATTTGCTTGGTGAACTCCCAAACATATATGGTAGAAAGTGGTAAGGTTGTCAAACATATGTGTATTTTCTATTATTTTAAGTCTTTTTTCATCTGAGCATATGTGTTTTGATCAATGGCCAGCATAAAACTTGTGGCCTTTCTAGCATGAGAGCTACTGAAACATTGTGCAAACTTTACATAAAAGAGTAAAAGATCATGCATTAGCTTAGCAGAACTGGGCAGTTGCTCTCGGACATAGAGTGATCCCCATAAATATGAAAGTAACGAATTCTCACCCCATAAATATCAAATTCCATACCTGATTTCCTTATTTTTGCAGTCACAAATTTGTTAAAAGTGTTATAGGCCAGCACTATGCATTCATGCTTTTTTTTCCTGAAAGAGTTGTGACCTCTTCTATGACAAACTTAGCTCAATCATGTCTATTTTGTTTTTCAGTTGTTGGAAAAACAGAGTCTTTGGAGTCAAGCTATCACCTGCATTTCTTCCACGAAACAGTTTTTAAAGGAAAACAATGACGAAGAAGGTATGTCATAATCTCACATAACTTTATACTCAGAATTACATGACTGTCGAGGTTCAAAAAAACTTTATATTTTCAATTTATAAACTTTGAACTATGACAATATCAAATTTATACTTCTTTTGGTAATAAACTTTGAACTATGATATTATGAACTTTTTATTGCTAGGTTCAAAACTTTTTTTTAGACTATAACTTTTTACTTTTTATTGCTAGGTTCAAAACTTTAGACTATAATATTTATAAACTTTTTATTGCTAGGTTCAAAACTTTACAAGATAAACATTAACAACTTTTTACTGCTAGGTTTTGAATTTTTTTAGACTATGTCATTAGAAACTTTGTACTACTATGTGAAAAACTTTTACACTTGCTTTTACTTAAACTTTAAAACATGACATAGCAAACTTTATAAATGCTATTTAAATAACTTTGAGCTATTGTACGATAAACATTTTTGAAATTTTTTTTTTTGCACTACATTCTCGCTAGGTTAAAAACTTTATAATATAATATTTATAAACTTTTTACTGCTAGGTTCAACACTTTAGACTACAACATTAGGAACTTTGTACTAATAGGTTGAAAACTTTTTTTAGACTGTAACATTATAAACTTTGTACCGATAACTTGAAAACTTTACACTTGCTTTTACAAAACTTTGAACCATGACGTAGCAAACTTTATAATCCTATTTAAATAACTTTGTGCTATTGCACGATAAACTTTTCTAAACTTTTTGGCAGTATAAACCGCAAGGTTAAAAACTTTGGACTATAATATTTATATACTTTTTACTACTAGGTTAAAAAACTTTAGAGTAGAACATTATCAACTTTGTACTTGTTAGGTTGAAAACTTTGCATGATAAAATTTTTTGATCTTTTTCACTTAGAATATAATATTTTCTATAAACTTCTTACTGCTATTTTCAAAACTTTTAGGCTGTAACATTACAAACTTTATACTAATATGTTGAAAACTTTACACTTTCGATTTTTTACAAAACTTTGAACCATGACATTGCAAACTTTATAATTTTATTTACATAACTTTGAACTATTGGACAATAACCTTTTTTTTGAACTTTTTTGCACTATATGCTGCTATGTTAAAAACTTTGGACTAACATATTTAAAAAAACTTGTTACTTGCTAGGTTCAAAACTTTAGACTACAACATTAGCAACTTTGTACTGATAGGTTCAAAACTTTTACACTTTCGAATTTGTAAAACTTTTATACTATTACATAGAAAACTTTGTAATACTAGGTTAAAAAAACTTTGAAATCTTGAAAAACATAAACTTTTTTTAAAAACTATTGCTTAATATTTTTGTAAAGCTTATGTACTTGTAACACCCCAAATTTTGGATCTTTTGAAATAGTTTTAAATTGACTTAATTATGAATTTACGTGTTCATGAAATGTAGGGAAATTAATATTTTTTTTATTAAATTAAAATTTTATCATAGGAGTTAGCAACTTTGTGTGTGCATTCATGCTGCCTCATATGATTTATTGTGACGTGTGGTTTTGGTTAAATCCCAAAAAGATTTTAAAAAGTATTTGGAAATTTTGTTTAAATAAAAGAAAAGGATTTTATTCTTTCTCTTCTCTCTCTCTTATCAACTCTTGTTTATCTTTTTCTTTTTATCACTCCTTTGCTTTGTTTCTCCGCACGCCGGGCCCATGGTGCCGCCGCTGCACCAGTCCTTTCCGTGGCCTGCAAGATTATATTAACCCCATCAAGCTCTACATGCCATAAATCATCACGTTGCCATATCCATCTAATACCCAAACTGCTCCTGATCTCTACGTTCTTATCCAGGCCAAACTCACGTCTTCTTTTGAGCACAAAGACGTGCAGCAGCCCAGGCCCAAGACCCCATATATATATATATATAGGAAGCCCCTGTGCAGTGCGTGCAACGCAGCCCTATACTATACCCTAGCTTGCGCCAAGCTGCAGCGCCGCCGCAACCGCAGAGCTCGTGTCGTCGTGCTGCCGTTCCACCGCAGTCTTGAGCCTTTGTTCTGCATCTGCCCTAGCAACTAGTGCCGTCGACCTATACAATCTCCAAGCTTCCCTGTGCCACACGTTGTCCTCTCCTCGGCAACAAGCAAGCCGCCCGCCGAGCTGTACGTCGTTGATCTTTTTACACTAACCGGTGGAGCTCTTTGTCCATCAAGCATCGTGGTGTTGTTTTGATCGTCTCCGGTCAGGCGTTTCTAGGCATGTACGTCCTAGACATTGTTCCGAAGTTGCCGTGAATTATCCTCTCGTTGACGACGGGGAACAACAAACGTACAGCTGCTGCTACTTCCTACTGGTATGATCCTTGCATGATTTGCCAACGTACATGTCCCTTCCTCTTCAATCTTCAATCGCCCTACCTTGCAGCTCGCTGCTGTCCGCAAGTCAAGCTGCAGCCGTCGTTGTGCCATAGCTGCTGCATCCAAGCATCTAATAGTAAAAGTTGCTGTCGCTCCTGTGCCGAATATGGTGAGCACATCTCGAAAACCCAATCTCGTTGTGTCTTATCTCCTATAAACGATTTACGCAACAAAAGAGGCCCAAACATTGGGCCACGTCACCTGCTTCTTATTAGGCATCCGATCTCAATCCAATGGCTTCAGCCAGCTGAACGTGGCAGGACCAATATCGCCGTCAATGCAGACTCGGCGCGTCCGGAAGAACCGGGCAGAAGATATAGCGCCCTGCTGCTGCGCCGCTGGCGCAACGGGCGCTATGTCCCTAGCCATCCCGACGCGGGGAGGGCCCAGTGATCCCGGCGACCCGACACAGCGGACAGGCGGTGCGCTGGTGCGGCGGATCCGACCGCTCCAGTCCCGTCATCCTCGCACGGGCCGGAGCCCCGCGCCGCGACCGCTGCGACTTGGCGCCCGGTGCGGCGTAGCAGCTCCGTCCACCTGACAGCCATCCCGGAGCGGGTGGGAAAAACGAACCCGCGCAGGCGGGTACAAGCGCCGGCGCCCCGGCCTCTCTAATCCTGGTCATATCGCCCGGACGGAGCCAGCAGTCGACCGCGCTTGGGCCGCCGCCTGCTGTTCCCTCCTCCTCCTGTACTCGGGGGCTCGCTGATAATTGGATTTGAGTGGGGAAGCATCATTGTGAACCGAAATTGAGCAGGGGCGCTGCCGCTGACTGAGAGCGCCTGGGAGGTGTCGCCGTTGCCGCCCTCCTCGCGGCACATCGCGCCCTCCATGGTGCAGAGTATGATGAGCTGAGGACTACGAGTCATTCATTCAAAGTTTGATTCCAAGTTTGTCTGTTCAGATTGTGAGCACATCATTGATAAGGCTTTTCTTTAGGCGCTATACGAAAATTGTCTCAAAAAAGAGGATCTGAAGGCCCAAGCAACGGCATTAAAATTTCTTGGAAAAAAAATTCAGGTCAAGTAATTTCACTTCTTTATTGCAATTCATATGGCTTTGTGTTACATGTATACTTTAACCAGTGAAGCCGATGTTTATAACTCAATTCTTACATGAATAAAAGGAAGAGAAGGCTCAACACTAGGGACATATAAAGACCATAAAATCGAACTGGTTTTAACGATGACAACAACTTTTCAGTGACCATGCATATTTTGTATATATGAATGGCAATATGTGCTGAAATCTTCAATAAGTTCATATGTTTCTGATACAGGGAATTGGTAGCTAGGTTGTGCTAACCAATTGTTGTTTCAAAGGTACGTGACATTTGTCAAACATATGATTTTTAAGAACAATGGGAATGCATATTGCATCACTGTCCTTTCTTTGAAGGATGCACCCATAGGTCATCGCGCTCATGAACAGTTACTCCATCAAGAGTACTGCTATTGCATATAAAAGCAATGCCTGCTTTTTAAAAAGTTTTAGAGGAGTCTCAGGCTTGAGGCTATATAGTATCTTTGCTTACTGCATTTTTTTTTTGCAGTTATTCCCATTTTAATCAGCATGAGAATGCTATTAGGTTCCTGTCTTCAGTCTGAGTTATTTGTTTCACAGATGACGACAAATAGTTCTTGTATATATTCTTCAAGACCATGACACGGTGGCGTTGGTCTCCCTGTCCACAGATTGAATCAATTAACCAGTGTTATATCGTATAATCATTCTTCAACATGTATTTGATTGATCAAAAAATAGCAATTTGACCAGATCACAACAGGGTGTATTTGTTACAACGGTTAGAGACAATGAACAATGAATTTGCCAAGTCCATCTTAAGACGCATCCAGTAACAGGTAGAAACCTGCTCTCGGCTACTTTGATGACCTTATCTTGCCTTTTATTTGGTGACCTTAGCTTGGTAAAAACAATGGTTTCGATTATGCAAATTTTATCTTTGGCTGAGCCAACCATCAGCTTTAACTAACGACCATCAATGTCTTTGTTCGCGAGTAACACAAAACAAAGACCACCTATCATACAAATAGTATCGATGAACCCTTTATTCTTGAATGTAATGTAAATGATGTAACCTTATTTTTTTTTGATAAGTGATGTAACCTTATTTGATAATCAATAAAGTGCGCCATATGGTTTGCATAAAAAAACCATCTATAATACAATGGCGCATCCATGGCTATAAGCGGCAACGCCGCGACCTTTTCTAGTTATTCATATAGTTCCATGCCTTGTCCGTAGTTCCGTACGTCGTCGTCATCTTTCACAGGTAGATGAACTGCACGTCAGATGGCCTCCTTCCTAGCTTGATGACATCACATAAGTTTTCTTGCCGTTTTCCTTTAGAAGAATAAGTCTAGAAATACAAGGGAAATACACCTATGCATCTAATCATCTTGATCTCCTCTTATATCTAGCTTGTAGTCCATCCAACTTTCAAAATCAGATTTAATTATTTTATTTCGAAAATCAAGTTTGACATGTCTACCGACACTATCTTGCTTTGCTCATAAAATCTTCGCTTTTAAATCCGTTTTAGTCCGTTCAAATTTCATTAGGTTCGTAATTTCGTAATCTACATGTTAGTATCACTGTTGGTCAGGTTTCAAACTTTTAAATTTTGATTTTGAATTTAGTTTATTATTTTATTACTAATAAACTTGTGAAATTCATATCTACGCCGTTTTAGCTCCGATTTCGGTGATCTTTACGTCTGTGTGATCGTAGTGACGAGTAGAATAGTTTTATGTACCTTTCAAACTGTTTTCTACTGTTTGGTGTATTGTTCTAATTGTAGCCTTGTTTGCTATGCATGATTGGCACTATATGTTTGTTGCCGATTGGAATCGAGTAGACGGTGAGCTTTACGTTGGTGATCAAGAAGAGGTTTGTGATCAAGAAAGGGGTTGACTTGGAAGCTTTAGACTTGAAGAAAGGATCTATATTTAAGGCAAGTATAGTTTTGGGATATGCTAGCTTTAAACCATGATCTTATGACTTGCTTAATGTTTATGCACTGAACGTTAAATATGAATTGTTGATAACATGGTTCATAGGGCGAAGGAGCTTATGTTTTGTTTATGATGCTCTTAGCTCTCCATAAGGACTTATCCTTTGGCAAAATCTGGGATTTACCGCATGCTATTATGGGGGTTACGTGGCTCGCTTTAGTCGGTCAAAGGACCTTATCTATCTTTGTTGGTGGTTTGCCAGAATTGGGAGAAACGGGGTTGTAGCTCTGTTGGCCACTAATATTTTTAGGTGAACCTTTGAAAGGCTTTATAATGGTTTCTTGGGTTTGGGAGTTATAAACCCATGCTTCGGGAAAACATTAACCCGTAGTGAAAGTGTACACCTCTGCTGCGCAGAGTTAAAAAACTGATATATCAGCCGTGTTCAGCGGTTATGAACGGCCCGGAAAACCGAGGGAAGGATTTACTTTCTGTTGATGATGTTGTTTATGATATAACCGTTGGCTATATATGCTTATTAATTTGTTCATGATTTATCGCTTTCATGCTATTCATTATTTATGTTATAATGATCATGGGTTTTGGGGTAGATATTGCCTAGCTATATTTAAGGAGTTCGACATGGACTCACTCTTGCTATTCCCCACACCTCGAAGAAGTTAGGCTTGTGATCAACCAGTCCGGTCATTCCCCGTGGAGTCCACACTAGAAGATCAAAGTGTCTTTCCGCTGCCCGCTAGCCGAGGTTATGTCTTTTATATTATGTTCGTTATGTTTTAAGCATTGTGAATTGATACTACTACTCATTTGTAAACTATATGTGAGATTTGACTTCGGGGGCTCACATATAGCATCATCTGGTTTTGTTCTTAAAACCGGGTGTTACAAGATCGCTAGTTAATCATTTTGCCTAAAACATTATAAATCATATCTATCATATCTCAAGATGTTTTGATACTATTACGTTTTTGTTCACCATGTTTCATATCATCATACATTCTTACATTGGTGCCTTTTTTTTTTAAGTTTCAAGACAAGTATCAAGTGCAAACCGTATTCAGATTTTGTGAAGAAATTGATTAATGCACAAAGAACTTCTGTTAGGGCTTGTGGTTTTGGCAGCCTGCTGCACTTTGACTGCACTGAAGCACCCAGATCAGTAGCTTATATGCTTGCGTAAAGATTTGATATACCCACAAGAACAGGGGGAGGATGGAGAACGGGTCAACTTTTGAACTAAATGCATTTGTTACACATCGATTCTCGAGTACCTCTTGGTGGATGGAAAGTCAGAGATCATGCTTCAAGATCAGAGAAAGACATCATCGGAGGTGATATCGAACTGAAATTACGCCCCGACCATCGATCACCTAATGAGATTGGTGACCCCCGACCTCACCGGAGATAAGTTTGTCCATGTTTTCATGCTCATATCCCTCGTAGCCCTTTTTCTCGCCCTACGAGCTATCCTAGAGCCAGCAAAAGTTACTACTCTGCAGTTGCTTCTGTTTCAGATATATCAAAGTATGATTGGAGCTCTTATATTGTGGATTGGTTAGTAGAAGGCATAGATTCTTTCCAGAAATCGGTAGCTTCGAACAAAAACCAGTCCACGCCGTGGCGGCAGTATCATTGTGGCGGTGGTGGGTTATTTCTCTGTCTTGATAATTTAATATGTTTCCTTTTTCAAACAGTTTTCTTTTTATATCTTCAATATCTCAAACTCACCAATTAAGTTTTTTCATACACAGCTTTTGCATTCTTTGAATATATCAAGGCACCAGGTATCATATTACGTCAGGATTGGCCTCGTATCAAGATTTGGGATGATCGAATGGTCCATGAATACTTGGAATTGGAAGGGATTAGTGAAGATGATTCCTTTGGGCACTTAGAGGTCTGTGGTTTTTTAAAATGCTTTTTGAAGTGTTCTTCTTCATGTTTTAGAATTTTTCAATGATAAAGTTTAGTATGTTGTAGTATAAAGTTTAAACCTTTTTCCAATATAAAGTTCTAGAAACTGCTGTGCAAAATTTTGTTGGCGACAAGTTCAAAAGGGTTTTCACACTATTTGCCATTGGATGTTTCCTTTGCCCGACTAGCTATGATTGCATCAGTACACACTACTATTCAGCTGTTCAGCTCTCGGAAGAAATATCATCACATGACTGGTGCAGTGCTTTGTGCTAGACAAGCTCACCGACTCTATTGAGTTTTATCAAAAACAGTAACAACCTCATCGACTACAACCCTTGGTGGTTGCATTCTTGCACTTGTGGTATGCATTTCTTCGCTAGTTCTAATTATGATGGTTGCTTCACTTTTTTTTTACTTTTTTTTTTCCCGTTCTATGTTCATCACTTGTTTTTGCAATTTTTCTACCCTTTTTTCATATACTATCTTGTGCGTTGACATTCGTGCATTTAAATTATGATGGACTAATGCATTTAAATTCCCCATCCCCCCGATACACACCCCTCTTATTTTTTTTTACGATAATATACTTTGAGTCGCTAAACATGCCACATCATGCTATTCATGAGGTTGTGTCACATCTGAAGTTTTGGTCGACAAACATGATTAAAGCCTTTCGGACATTAGATGCCAAGGATCTCGATGAGTGCATCTTTGGGAGATTACCTGGTGATGCTTCCTTTTTATTCTCTGTACATTTTTTTTAACAATGCTTCTTGCATATATTTGTCAAATATATACTGGGAAAGGTTATATGATGCTTTTTCATTTTCATATACTATTGCGGTTGAAGTCCAAAGAACGAAACTATGGCTTTGACAAGCGGTATATCATCAGCAGCGCCCCGCTGCACCTTCGAAAATGTCTAGCAAATGCAATCTGGATCATTCACTTTCAAGACTGTTTTTGCAAGTCTATCCCAAAGTCCGGCAAATTAAATAATGAGTGCCATTGAACCAATTTTGTCACATTATTCTGATAGGATGCATGAAGCGTGCCATTGTTCAACAGAGAGCCTAGATCACTTGGTTCCTGAACAAAAGTTGCTCGTGACAAGTCGATAATCCAAATTTAGAGTTGACAACCGCATGCATTATCGAGATTATACCGCATTATCTCAAGACTTCATTGTTACTGAAGAACAAAGATAAAGTTGCGGGCAAATCGGACAGCTTAAAGCTCAATTAATGATAAAAATAAAATTCATGGCAAATCAAAATCTCAGGGTCTTGACAGTCTAATGTTAGTGAAGGACAAGGTACTTTCGTGAGACAAATCAAGGCAGTTCAATGTTAGTGAAGCACAAGGGTTCCATTGCAAGCAAATCAGTCTCTGAAAGGTTGGTACTACACTAGTGAATCAAAAGGATAAAGTTGCAGGCAAGCCAGAGAGTTCAGTGTTAGTGAAGGTTGAGGATATAGTTGTAGTCAAATCAGTCTCTCAACAACTTGAAAGTTCCATGTTATCGAAGGATCCAAAGTCAACTAATGCTACAAGCTCATTCTTGGATCTTCCATCCTTCAGCCAAGACAGCTCCAACACATGTAGTTATGATGGCTTAGCTCCACCCCATGATGCTTCTACTCAATTGAAGCCAATGATTAGCAAGAATGGTGAAGGTAGCAAGAGTGTGTTTGCTTGTAAGACTCAGAGGTGATGGACCCGATCGAATGGCAATTCATTTCTAGCTGCAAATGATACCCAGCCATCAGATTTGACAACTCCAACTCCAGAGAATGTTCATGATGGTGATTCATTTGGAACTACAAATCATCTCCACCATCGATTTGACAACTCCGGTGAATGCTCGGATGGTGATTCATTTGCAGCTACAAATCATCCCCACCGTCACATTTGACAACTCCAGAGAAATCAACCACACATCAAGATTTTGATTTTTTTTGGTCATGGGTTAGATTCGATTTTGAGGTCGGACCACCGCCACAATTAGGGTCCTCCAAAATGGTTGATCGTGGTTCGTCAAGCAAAAGAGATCGAGGTCACTAAATGAGGCAGCATTTGATATCTACTCATCGCGGCGGCTTTACCAGGGTACTGCCCCACAAAACTCATTGCAATCAACAAGTAACCAAGATGTGGAAGATGCAGATGTTATTGACCATGTCTCTCAAAATACAACTTGCAAACCATTGAAATACCATGTCAACTTTTCCCCAACAATTGTCGAAAAAGAGGTGTTCAAAGACATTGTTGATCGAATACCCTTTTTTCTCGTCCAAGGCAAGTATTTTGTATCATGTCTATGCAGCTATGAATTTTTTTCCCCTAATAGTCTTAGTAATATTTATTTTTGCCTCTAGTTTTGCTTTTATGTTCTTGTTTTTTGAATCCCCTAGAGGTCGTAGCATCTGTTTTCCGAGTTTGCCATTAGCAACGCTTTTTTTTTTTTTCCAAAATCATATGCTGTTTTACTCCTTATTTATATTCTTTTTCTCGCTGCTAGGCCAAGGGTAGTAGAGATTAAAAACATGGGTTGATCACAAGACATTTGATCTCTCAATGCGAGTCTGCAGGGAACAGTTTCATCTTATGTCATTGATGTAATGGGCAAAGCTATGATGACAGAGGAATATGAAAAGCACAAAGCAAATTTGTTGCCAAGTGACTTTTTTGGTACGACATGTTGTGCAAAATGAGAAAGCAGTATGTCCTTCACTAGTCTTTTTCATAGAATAGTAGTTGCAATGAATTTGTACAAATGTTGGTCCTTACAGTTTTTTTTTCCCCTTTTTTTTTTTTTTTTTTTTTTTTGCATCCCCGCTTTTGGCGTAAGCTCCCTACGAGAGATAGGATGCTAATGGACAAGAATTATCAAAGGTTTTCAGAGAGCCAAATCGGGGATATAGGCTAGACATCAAGGATTTGGTAATGATCATGCTTGACTTGTATAAACTTTTTCATAGATTCGTGTTGTATTTTATATTGGTAGTAGAAGGATTTGCTTTTTTGTTCGGTTTGATTTTGCTCGGTATGTCATAGGGTATGAGTGGGGATTATAGAACACCGAAAGTGCTAATGTCCGATTATTCTTGGGGGTGGGTTGAGGAGGGGAGAAGAACAACAGTTCTTGTCTAGTTTTTTGCTACATTCAAGTTATTTGTGCCCTGTAAACTGCGTTGTCTCAAGTATTTCATTGCCTAGATGATTTTCTATTTAGGAAAGCTTTCTTTGTATTTCGCAACTATAAACCCGATGATTGCTTAATTCCATAATAGAAACTTACTGTCTTTGGGTGTTAAGTTGGATGCTAAACACAACTGTAAACCTGATGATTGCTTAGTTGCACAATAGAAACTTTTTGCTGTCTTGGGTGTTTAGATGGATGTTAAACATATGCATGTGCTAGTAGGAGATGAGCTTGAGTGATCTTTAAGATTGCTTTGTACTTGAATGATACAACATCCAAGCTGTCCCGAGCTACATTATGACAAGATTTTTTTGTGGAGCAATGGTAAGGGAAAGTTCTCGTATTAGTTGGATCTTATCTAAAACTGTCACAGCTTACAACTTATAGCAAGATCTTCTTACTCAATTTGTTGGCTGATGCATGTGAATTGATTTCCCTTTTTTATCTTTCTACTATTCTTTTCATTTGTGAGCCCAAAATTTCCAGCTAACTAAAAGTGGTGTCATTAAAAGTGTTGGTATAGGCTTTATATATAGTTGTGTGTTCTTTTTTATTCTGAGTCAGGGTTTTGTAAACTATGTTCTTCATTATTGAAGTATTTTTCGGTTAATCGGTGTCTACATCTTACAGGTATTTGTACCCCTATTCTACGATCAATTTTGGTACCTTGTAGTTGCAAACTTCAGAATTGGAAGATTTGAAGTTTTACTCCCTAATCAGCTATTTGAGGAAGTCAAGGCTGATGCAGAGAATGTGATACTGAATTTCAAAAGGATGTTCAATTATGCATGCCCACACAGTAGAGTTCATATCCGGGAAATGGGTACTGTATACCGTTCGCTGACGTGTTCACATAACCGCTTAAGTTTCTCTAGTAATCTAATTCTTTTTTCATCTCTAACTCAGCAAACAAATGTGCATACAATAGTAACTCGCTAATGTTTTATTTTCCCTTTCCTTTCCCCAAGCGCCCGCTGAATAGTTGTGATAGCGGAATATTTGTGATGAAGCTAATCGGAAGCCACGATGGTGCAAGCCAGCACTTATTTAAACCAGTAAGATCCTTTTTTTTTATAACACACGACATGTTTTTTCTACATATGCTCTCTATCTGAAACATGTTATTCAAACAAAAAACAGGAAGAAGCAAAGGCATTGCGGGAGTGCTTGTCATATTACTTACTCACACATTCAGAAAATGAAAAGTTTGATTCTCTAATGCACATCAAAGATATATTATTAATACATGTGAGTTTTTTTTTTCAAAATGAGTTCATGCTGCAATCATTTTTTTTATATAGAATCCTATTTTTTTTTTTTTTTTTGCATGCTCTTCTTTTCTCCTAGGGTATCAACCGTAATTGATGTAACTGAACAAACAAGTTCGACATAAAAAGGTATGAAGTGCACACACATTTCCCCTAGGTCTTTTTTTGATATATCCTCTAACACTTTGCAGCCACCAAAATAGTTTGATTGTTCCTAATCAATATCGTCTATGTTGAGTCTTTCGTTGGTGATGTACAGTTCACCATTTTTCTCATAACTATGAGAAAAGTATCCAACTATCGGATCTATATATAGACTTTGCATATATTGTTGTTACAGAAGTTTCTATTAATTTGAACTCCAAAAATGGCATCCTTCATTAGCAGATCAGCAGTACAGTTATCATGATATTTTTTTATGTCCATCCACACACTTTGCAAGCCAACAATTGATTAAGTAGCGAAAGTCTTTGTTGATTTGTTTACTGCACAGATAGGTTTCTTATGTGTATCCTTTTTTTTTTTTTTTTTTTGGATAAAGATGTTTTTAACTAGCAGCATAAGAGTTTTCTCCATCTTAGTTTTAGAACTGAGCCATTGTGGCATCACTGTTGCACAAAGTTTAAGGCAGTAGTATCCAGTTTGAGATTCAACAAAGTTCACAGGTTTATAACCACATTGCAAAGTTTAAGATTCAATAGTTTAAAGTTTTTATAATTCTGGTGTAAATTTATTAACCAACAAGTACAAAGTTTCAAATTTGGTAGTTTAAAGTTTAACAACTATAGTATAAAGTTTTTGATCCGATAGTTAAAAGTTTTATATAATTCTGGTGTAAATTTATAAACCATCAAGTACAAAGTTTCTAATTTCGTAGTTCAAAGTTTTACAACTATAGTATAAAGTTTACGATTTGTTAGTTAAAAGTTTTATATAATTCTTGGTGTAAATTTATTAACCAACGAGTACAAAGTTTCTAATTCAGTAGTCCAAAGTTTTAGAACTATAGTATAAAGTTTATGGTCTCATAGTTTAAAGTTTTTTATTTAATTAAGGTGTAAATTTATAAACCAACAAGTACAAAGTATATAATTTGGTAGTTCAAATTTTTACAACTATAGAGTTTATGATTTGATAGTTAAAAGTTTTATATAATTTTCTAGGTTTAAATTTATAAACCATAGTACAAAGTTTCTAATTAGCTTACCTTTTTGTTTTTTTTTCAGGGCCTTTTAGCTACAAAAACAAGAGAAACATGTTGATTTGTATTTTGTTAATTATTTGCCAAGATATAAACTTGTTTAGACAAATATGTACTTATTTGCATCGTACAAAGTACTCCCTAACTTGAAGTCTTCAAGTCAACGGAAGCGACATTTACCTTTTCATTTTAATTTTTTCAGTTTTCATCTATATGTGGATTTTTACTTTCACTTTCATTTATATGTGAAACCATCCCCCCGCCCATATACTTCACCCCAAACCCGATGTCCCAAAAGAGAAAATTTTAGCTTGTAGACAATATATTTTTTGGCCCAAAAAAAGCTAGACAGAGAACCAGAAAATAATATGGTCCGGCCAAAAAAAAAAAAAATTGGCCCAATGAAGCTAGACAGGGAGAAACCAGAAAACAATATGGGCCGGTCAAAAATAAACTTGGCCCAATGGAGCCTGACAGGGGAAACTGGGCTGGGGCGCTGACACAGGTCATGGGCGCGCGCTGCTATGCGAAGCTAGTGCGCGCGTGCCGCTAGCGGTAGTAGCGCGCAGCGCCTTGGCTAGAAGCGATCCTGGTGCGCGTGCGCCAGGTAGCGACGCCCGCTGATCCTTCCCTCTTTGTCCACGTTCAGGCTTGCTGCCGTTAATCTCTTCACTTGCATCCCTGCATTTTGGGGTGTAACAAAATCAAAACTGGAGTTAGGTTCAGCGGTTGTTATTATGTAAACCGATTTGCATAGATTGTGGCATCTAGGGGCGCAAAACTCACATAGGCATAGTGAGATGGTACTCCTGTGGGAGCTCTCCCCTTGAATAAAAAGTCTGTGTGTCTCCTGGGTCGCATTAAAGTTCAAAGCGTGTTTACTTTTGTGATGACGATGTACAATAGTTGGAGTGCCTTGTTTTGCAACTTCTGAACTGTACATCTGAACTTGGTTAGTACTATTACTAATATGTCAGTAGTAATTTCATACTCCAGAAGCTGAGATCCATGTGTATCGGTCTCGAATCTCATGGAAATTTGTTCCCTTGATACAACGGGTCAGCAGTAGCAATTCATTCCTTGTCTTTGTGGACATATACATATATTGCATTCGTTGTCTAGTCTGCTAGGATGAATATGTTGGTTTCTTGGTACTTGGTAAACCATCTGTTTGCCTAAAAATCCAACATATCCGCATAGGTGGGTAGGATTTCTTTGAGCTTGTCGTTTAAGACTTCTTTTCCCCGGTCTGCTAGTTTGTCGTGGCCATCCAGTCTCAGTCACATGGGGGTCCTATTTATTTGCAAAACAGAAGTGTTACCGGTTCATTGTGTCTGCATGTCTCGTCTTATTATTTCTTCTATTTATATAAGTCATCTTCTTCTCATACTTGAACAGCTTTTGGATCCTCCCCTTCCTCGGCAAAGCTAGGAAAGGTTGACTACATAAGAGCTGCTCTTGAGAAGTGGGCTAAGGTGGCGGAGTCGGAGGATTCTGATCGTTCGTCTATGCTACCGCCGGTAGCAATAATCCTGCACAGAGGTACACTTTTTTTTTCTTGATGTTTTCTTGGGTTGGGTATTTATTTACCTAAGGGATTTCCTTTTTGATTGTTTTTCCTCTTGGGCATTGGGGCTGGGTTTGGTAGATCTAGTTGCCTAACAGCACAGAGCGCAGCCGAAAGGCCAACTCTTCTCTGGTTGCCGATTCCCCACCCGTCCCCAGGGGGTCTCGTCGGTGCCGGAGGGGGATGGGAAGCCAGATCCGCCGCGTGCTGCATATATTCAGTCTTAAATTCCGCCGCTTCCCCACTCCTCCGGGGTCTCGTCAGCGCCCGGGGGAGGGGTAGCCGGATCCGCCGCATGCTGCATATATTTAGTCTTAAATATTTTGGCTAGGTGCCGAATTCTCCTATGCCGATGGTTTGGCTTCGAGGTTAGGGTTCCTCGGCAGCGGCGGTGACTGCTGAGTGGAGGAGGGATGCAGAATTTTGCTCCTCCGTTTAGCCCCCCCGGGTTTGGTTGAAGGGATGCGTCGTGACGTGGGTGGCTTGGGATGCGCCGCCTTACCTTGTAAGCGCCACATGAGGTTTGTGAGCTTTTTTTGAGAGCAAGAGATTTGTGGCAACCCCGGTAATGGGGTTGTTTTACGGCCGGGTTGCTGTTCTTGTCGCCAATGGCGTATGCGTATTGTTGTTACGATCGCTGGGTGTTTGGCCAGTGTTGGTGGATTGTTGTTGCTTTGCTCTTGTTTGGCAACTTGCCTGCTTCGGTGCGCAGGAGGAAGATGGAGCGGCCTGTCCTTTGATTAATGTCCTTCCGCAAAAAGCTTTGATTCATGTTCTCTGCTTTGTGCATTATTTTCTTTCTTTGGTTCTGGATCTAATTATTTCTCCTTTGTTGCTGCCATGTCAAGATCTTCTTGAGAGAGCATGGGGTTGGGAAAGGTTGGTGCCCAGAATTAAAGGTTCCATTCATTGGGATCAATACAAGACATACCTTGGGGAGTATTATCAGCACAATGCTGACAAAGCAGCTAGCAAAGAAACACTGCATGCTGCAGCCAACCTGGTAAGGTCTCCTTGCTTAATTCGCAAACAAAAGTTTGGCTTGCCCCACTTTCCCAGTTGCCGTCTAATTGCTTCCTCTGTTGCGAAAACACCCTTTATAGTGCATCAGCAAAGAGGGAGAACTTGAGTTATCCTGCGTTAGCATTTTCAGTAGGAAAGACAAACGGTTGTGCATTAAGATCAAGGAACATGCAATGGCTGTGTTAGAATCAGAGGGTGAATACCCTGCTGCAGGTGCAGCCTTGCTGGCACGTCTTTTACAAACTTTGGCCTATCTAATTCTGGTAGCAATTGTTTAAGTTTAACTAATGTTTTGCACCCATTGCAAATGATGGTTCCAAGTGTATTAAGACTGAGGTTGAGTTGATGGTCGTGTTGTTCAATCGTGGTTATGGCACGAGAATGGTCACCTTAGGCAATAAGATCCGTCGCTCTGCCTTAAATCTAATGCTGTACAAAGGCTCTGAATGTGCAGCAGCCTCAGGTGCCATGATGGTATGTACCTTTTCCAACCTGAATAAACTGATACTTGCTTAGTTGTGTTGATCCTTTTGTGCTAACAAGCTTTTTGTAACAAGGGTATTGCAAAAGAGGCTGCTATCATTCTTGACTCAGCACGACAAAATCTATTTGGGGCACACACGGAATATTATGGTATTCAGAGGTTGCGTGAAAGTATTGCAGCTGATTTGGCCATATTTGAGCAAGAGCTTTGTGATGGCACTCTTGCTAGTGGCAAAATAGGGTATGGTGTACATAATAAAAATTAATATTTTGTTCCTTCGATCCAAATATTAATACATTAGATTAGTGCATTTTATTATTCTCCTCTACTTGTAATGGCAGTGAAAAGGGGATGGAGAAGAGGAACGGAAGTTTGAACAATCAAACAAAAACCGAAGAGGTTGAGGATGGCAATGTTGGAGCATGTAAGAAATATCTCCACTTCCCTGAAGCTTGCTTGTGTGGAAATCCTCATTAACGTGCATTATTTTTGTTGAAGCTCTGCCTGATCAAAGCCCAGGACAGAACCCTGAAGCTAGGAAGTAGGCAGACATGCGATGCATGAGGTTAGTGGAGGCAGATGAGAATGTTTTTGAATTAGAAAGGTGTTGCATATATCAATTTCTTCCATCTTTTGAAATATGGATTGCTAGTTACGGAATGCTGGTTGTCTTCCATGCCTCAACATTGTTGTCCTATTTTTTTTTTTTTTTTTGTGTGTAGATAGTATATTGTACATGAGTATTTTTTCAGTTGACCATGTTAAATGGTGTGAACTTGATCGCGGTCCTTAATTTTCATTCATCGTCATAAGAATTAGATGCTGGAAACATGCCTCTTATTACCTTGCTTGGTGTTACATTGTTGTAATGCTCTTTCTAAATTATCGGTGAGTTTTTTGCATGCCTGACATGATCCCTTTGATTATCTGCATGTTAATGGATGAAGCCACAAGCTGGAGATGATGTACCATCCTAAAAGGATATTGGAAGCCAGGAGAGATGCATCATCGTTTAAGTTTGCTACTTCGAATGTTTATATTAGATCGTGTTGCAGTGATGTACTCTGTTGCTGTTTCAGTGATGTACTCTGTTGCTGTGTTGCACTCAAGTACCAATTACCCTGTTGCTGTGTCCCAGTAAGCACCAGTACTCTTATAATGCCGTCTTGTGTCAGTGAGTGTGTTTAGATGGTGCATGTTTCGCAATTTAAATGGTGCATGTTTCGCAATTTGGAACGAGATGGCCTTGGGTACGTAGGTATATTCCAACATGTAGGTGGTCTCATAGGGCATCTCATCATTCAATAACACGTAAGATTTTTTTTATGATGTGAAAAAAAGAGGTGAGAGATTGAGATGGATGTTTCGCTCAGTTTAGGACTATGAAATGAAACAACGAAATAGTACTACCTCCATCCCAAATTATAAGTCATTTGACTTTTTTTAACATCAACTTTGACTACTCGCCTTATTCAAAAATTGAACGAGTTGTTGTGATGCAACCCAAAATAATAATATTCCCATTTTTTTTTTACATGTTGCGTGTTAAGTCGCATCAAGATTACGTGAGTTGTAGCAATATTAGCACAGTGTGGCCGCAACATTTTTTTTTTTTTTTTTCCTGGACGTGAGTTTGTTCAATTGAGTCAGTTTTTTTAAAAAAAAAAGGTTTGCCGAGTCTGTTTTTTTTTACAACAAACAAATTCATTAAAATTAACAGCAAACCGTTGTTAAGGGGATGTACAACTGGTAGCGTACATTTTGTAGCACCTCCTTTAGAGGGCAAAGGATCTGGTGCAGGGTATTAGAGCAAATTACGTTGAAAAGACCTGTAGATCCTAAGCTTTTCCTGAAGGCACAATGTGCTAGATAATGTTCCCATGCCAAAAGATAATATCAAACTCAATCAGTCATCGGAGTGGCCACCATCACCGTTCACGACACAGGTCTTCTCATCGAGGAAATGGAGGTGGGAGGAGAGGTCCTTTGTCCGGGAAGGAGAGGCTGCCGACCATTGCCGACATGCATTTGCGGCCGTTTATCGAAGTCCCGTTGTGTAACGTCGCGTGTGTTGCCGGTGCCATTGCGTAAGGAAAGCGGCGAGGTGCACTGCCAAAGACAGGGCCAGCCCATTAACAGAACGGCCCACAGGAGGCGACGGCCGCCCCTCGACGACGCGGGATCCGGAGGAGATTCTCCTGGCGCTTCCCCTCGGCGGCCGACCTAGCGCCAAGACTGGCACCCTCGTCTGCCGCCCCGGGCGCCAAGGCGTCGCATCTAGCCTCGCCTTCCTCCGCCGGTTCATTTGTGTAACACCCGGTTTTAAGAACAAAACCAGATGATGCTATATGTGAGCCCCGAAGTCAAATCTCACATATAGTATACAAATAAATGATAGTATCAATTCACAATGCTTAAAATATAAATCGAACATAATATAAAAGCAAATAACCTCAGCTAGCGCATAAAGGAATGACTCTTCAATCTTCTCGGTGCGAGACTCCACGAGGGGACCGACCGACCGGTTGATCACAAGCCTAACTTCCTCCCGAGGTGGTGTGAAATAGCAAGGGTGAGTCCATGTCGAACTCCGCAAGCATAACATGGGGTTATGAGGCTCAAAAGGCTTGACACTTTGGTTTAATCATGGTAAGCATTTTAGTAAGTCAAAGTTTTAGCATTTATTTAGCATTAAGTTATGCTTAACCCATTAACCCACATTATCATCATCAGCATATCGTTCTCATGACAGTCCATCGTCACCATTCAGTTCCATCCTCATCTTATGTCCATATCTCATCATCATCTCACATCCATGTCTCAAGATCATCTCTATTCTCGTGATGTCTCCAAGGCCGCTCATGACCGCAAAACACGGTGTTATAACAGTTTATACTACTCTGCGCAGAGAGGTGTACACTTTCACTACGGGTCATGATCCTCAAATGCATGGGTTAGCAAGGCCCAAAACATCCAAAAATCATATAAAGCCTTTCAAAGGGGTTATCTAAATATGCCGGATAGCGATAGGGCTACAACCCATTCTCTTCCGTTTTCGGTAACCACCGACACAAGTAAACACTATCCCCTGAACGACTAGAGCGAGCCATGTGACCCCCATAGCTGTCTCAGTATATCCCGGATGATCACGACGGATAAGTCCTTATGGAGAGTCCAGAGCATCATGAAAAAGCATGAGCCCGACTCTGAAGTCATGTTGCCAACATTCATATCTTAACCATCATATATTCATTCATATTATAATTACTTATGTAGAGCACTAGCAAAAACTACCCATATGCAATAACCCATAGGATTTCAATGAACAAGATAACTGGCTAGGATGTCCTTAAGGGTAACAAATTAGACACATGCATATGATTAAGTGATTAATAGTGAATAGGTAACAAGGATAGTCCCATGCTATACTTGCCTTAAATAGAGATCCTTTCCTCAAGTCCAAGCTTCCAAAGAAAAACCTTCTTGATCAGCAACCTTTTCTTGATCAACAACGCAAAGCTCACCGTCTACTCGATTCCAACCAGCAATAGACAAACATATGGATCCAATCATGCATAGCAAACAAGACTATAATTAGAACAGTACACCAACAATAGAAAATCAAGTTGAAAAGGTTACAAACTAATCTACACGTCACTACGATCACACAGACGTAAAGATCACCGAAATCGGAGCTAAAACAAAGCGTAGATATGAATTTTACAAGATTAACATTAAGAAAATAATAAACCTAATATAATCTCGAAATTTAAAAGTTGAAAAACCTGACTAACAGTAATATAAACATGTAGATTGCGAAATTATGATTCTAACGCAACTTGAACGGGCCTAATCGGATTTGAAACGAGAAAGATATGGCTATTTGAATCTGAGTGGCAATTCTATAAATAAACTGATTTCGAAATAAAAATAAATCAAATCTGAATTTGATTGTTGGATTGTCTACGAGCTTAGATAATGGAGGAGCTCAAGTCTCTTTAGCAAAATTCTGATGAAGGGAAACAATCGATGGCTTTTGATGATTGGATGGATATGAGAATTTCTCTTGTATTTCTAGATTTATTTTTGCATAGGAAAACGGTAACAAATAGCATGTGACTTGACGATGGTGTCAACAAGCTAACATGATCAAAACAAGAAAGGCAGGGCTGGGCTGCTGGTTTGCTTTGCTGGTTGATGTACGTATATGTACAATACTCAAGTATTTTCAGAATTGTTCTTCTGAAGGAAAACGGCAAGGAAACGTATACATGATGTCAGCAAGTTAACAAACGGATCAGCAAGCTTAGAATGATCTCATGAAGGTAGCAGTTGGACTATAGCTAGCTAGCAAATTGGATGAAACGGTTCAGATAGGAATTCTAGCTGCTACCAAGGCATGGTACAACTCGTCGAGACTTAGGAGCGACGGCGATGGCTACTGCAGTCCGCATGGCAACAGCAGCTGCGAGAATCAAAAGAGACGATGGGGAACTCACCAAAGGTACTCAGGTCTGATCGGAGCAAGCAGGGACGTGCCGACGATCGATGGCATAGCTCAGGTTCCCTTTGCGCGAGACTCAGCAGCAAGAGCAGGGAACCACGACCTAGCTGTTTGCTTTGCGAGTGCATCAATGCATGGGCTGGCAAAGAACAGCGCAGACGTACGTGCTCGACTTGGACAAGGAGATGGAGCTTCACGTGGACAGACAATACGACCTCCAGCAGCAGATCAAATCGACGGCGGCAAGTTACGGTGGAGCATCGGCGATGAGCATGGAAACGACGGAACGGACGAACAGGTGGCTCGGAAAGCTTCCCGGCGACAAGCTCCGAACAATGAAGACGCGGCACGCGGCCACGGCGGTCTTGGCAGATGGCCGGATCGCACTCGGCGAGATGCAAAGCGAGGACAGGCGTTGCTAGGGTTTTGTGGATGCTGTTGCAAAGGATTTCGGGAAAAGATTGTAGAGCACGGCGCATTGCTTTTGTAGCCGGGGGCGCTCTTTAGATGGAAAGGAAAAACATTAAGAACTTGAGATGGATACGGCTGCTTCAATGAAAGAAGGAAAAAAAACGAACACGCCAATTCCATCGTGAAGAATACAGTGACGCTGCATAGCAGCCCGGGATGGCGGCGACTGAGGGAGCACCTGCGCTCATGGGCCTGCACGAGAGGTGTGCTGGGCTGCTGCAAGCGAGCGGCCAGGCCAGGAAAGAGAGAGGGAAAGGCTTGGGCTGAAAATAAAAATAGAGAGGGGAAGAAAATAAAATAGCTTTTCTTTTATTTCAAAAGCATATAAAATCATTTGGTATTTGAAAGAAAAACCACTCAGTACAAAAACATAAATGCACCGGCATGAATGCACAAGCATGTCTCTATCCTTATGATGAATTTTAATTTCATAAAAATATTTATTTTCCTACATTTTATGAGCACAAAATACATAAATAAATTATTTTTATTCTATTTCCAAAAGTGCAAAATTTCGGTGTTACACGCTGCCTGCACCCGCCCCAGCTCCTCGGCTTTTCAAACTGCAAAAGGCGGTCGCCCCTACCGGCAAAGACGGCGTGCTTTCGACCGGGACCTCGCCCCCCCCGGTCCTCGACCCTACCTTCCTCCCCGCTTGGTCGAGCGAATCGGCGTCGCGTGGTGCCGTTGCCGTTGCTTCTCCCTCACGTCCCTCCCCTCCGTCGACCACTGGTCCCTCGCCCGACTCCACCGGCGGCCTCCCCGCTCTTCGTTCTTCCTACGACCGCTCTTTTTGCTCTTCCTACGACCGCTCTTTCAACGGGCTACTACCTGGAGCTACGGACCGCAGAGACATCCCCAAACGCCGCCCGTCTGCGACCCTTTGTCCGCCCACTCTCTTCTCTTGCCCGCGCCTCACTCCGGTGGCCTGCATCTTGGGTCCGATTACCTTGGTGCTGCTCACGTAATCGCGATGAGACGAGGGAGACGCCCTCTCCTTTGAGGTCCTTGTTGTGACATATGTTCGTCGGGAGGGGCCACACCTTTGTGTTTTTTTCCTCATGTTCGCGACAATGGGCAGTGCTCCCATGTCCTGACATTTATAGCCTTTACAAGTGCAGTTCCAGGATGCCTTGGTTTGACGATGGTGGTGCGCGTGCGGGGTGTTTCTATTGGGTTGTTCACGACTGGGAATTGGATTTCGAGCATATCCTGGTGCTGGGCTGCCAAACCAAGAAGTTCTCTACCATCAATTTGCCATGCAGCAACATGTGTCAGAAGTACAATAGTAACATCAAGGTCTTGAGGAGCGAGGGTGACAGGGACCTCCGTATGTCGTGGCAATGGCGTTGTCCAGCGGTAATCTCCATTTCTGGCGCCGTGACAGGAGCAGGAGTGCCAAAGGTCGATGGCTGAAAGAGGATATCGTGAAGTTTTCGAAAGTGTGGATGGGGTGGGTGATCTCCTATTGGAGGGAGGTGTAGCTTGGTGTAATAATGCTTGTGCGGTTAAGATTATAGATGCTGGAGAGGGATTTGTTTTCATCAAGCACAATGAGACTACCTGGGTGTTTGTTCTCAACCTCAAGGAAATGACACTGCGAAGTTGCCAAATAGGGAACATTACTCTGGGCACGCACTTCCCTATAGGATGGCTTTATGTCCCCCCTTACCAAATTTCGTGAAGGGAACCACTGAACGATCAAGAAGGGAACCACTGATCTAGGTAAGACATCGAATCGTTTCTCATTTTATTTCTCTCTTTAAATATTGCACTTTAATTTGTTTGCTGAGGTAGTACTGTACATGTGGCTACTGCTTTTTTTTGTAAGCACAACATGAAATTTACTTTTGAAAGCTTGCTGTGTGAGAATTTTGCGTTTTACGTTTGTTATCCTGCAATCATACAACAATCAATGTAACTTTCTCATGGTATTTTCTGTAATTGGACCACTCCTTTTCTATTAATACAAAAATACGCAGAGAAAAAAAAAACTTTCTCATGGTCTACATGTTGCAAAGTTAGCATGGGGAATTATTTCTCCACCTGTTCGTTTCATTAGTGAAAATAAGATAGTTGACACTATAGGCACCTCTAGTTCTATAATAATAATATATTCATGATCACTCCTATAGTACATTGCCGTGCTACCACTGTTACTATCTGGACTTGATCTTTCTTTTTTACTGACCGGCGACCGCCAAATAGTCAATAGCTTGGTCCTACTTACATGCAGTCTAAGTTCAGCATGGAGTCAGTTGAAGGAGCATTTAATCTTTAAGTTAATTAGGTTTTGTTTTGTCTTGAATTCCTTCTTGCATGGGTCATTGTTATTTGTTGTATTTTTAGTAAAGTGGAATATCCTATTTTTTGTTCAGTGTGTTCCGTTGGCATAAAATTTTCTGTAAGTTTTGTCCAATTATAAAATAGATCCAGTTTATTCAGTACACATTGTAATGATACTTATCTTTCACTTCTGCATTAAAATACATTGTTTCTTCTTGATTGCTCTGATCTAACATGTAAAATAGGCATGGTGCCATACTGCCATTCATACATATAACCTGTGAATCTGTTATCTGTTCGTAATTTTGTTTTTGCATAATACAATTCGTCAATTGCACATAGAGAGATATAGTTTAGTCCTAATTCATGCTTTAGCTTTGTCGAAAGTGTCTTTGTATAGAGAACTTTGTTATTGCAATTGGTCTACTCTTTGGACAGTTTTCAGCATGTTTGAAAGCAATTATCATGGCCTTTTGCTCTTAATGTTGAATCATAGAGTACTAAGCCTAAATTCATGTCTGGATCAATGTTATCCTTAGCCACACATCAAAAGAAACTCTCTTAGAATTTATGATTTTCAGAACAGGATAAGCTACCGCCAAAGATTGAAGTAAAAAAGCAAGGACAGGGCTATTATGTGTCCACTACTTTTTATAAGCATCGTGAAATATCTACTCATGGAAGCTTTCTGTGCAGGAATTAAGTGTCTTTTTTTAGGTTGTCCTGCAATTATTAAACAATTTTTTTTTCACTTTCTAAATTCTGAAAGTAATGGAAGTTTACATGGGATATGAAAACTACTCCCTCTGTCCCAAATGTAGGTTGTTTTGACTTTTTTAGGTATGTAGTTTTTTTCTATGTATCTGGACATAGGGTATATCTTGGTGAATAGCAAAAATCAATGTACCTAGAAAAGTCAAAATATCTTACAATTTGAAACGGAAGGAGTATTTCTCAAGCTATTTATTTAATTAGTGCGAATAAGGCTGTTAACATTGAGTTTTGGGACATTAGGCATTAGGTAGCTCCAGTTGTACAAGATATGCAATCATCATAATGAAATATGCCTGGGATCTATGCTAGCTTGCAAGCAATAGGCAAGTCGGTGGTCTGTTGCTTTTGCTCATTTTTTCATTACTTTAACGGTTTGAATACTTTCTTTTTTCTCTCTGTGGTCTGGTTGTTTGTTTCTGTAATCATAGCTGTGTGACCCTATTTTTTTTCAGACGGGATGGACATTGACGTCAGCCAATTTTAGGTTCATCAGGATGTAGAAGGTAAGCTATCGATACAATTTCTCCTGGTATACACCTTTGATGTCCAGTGTTGCCAATTTCCATACCCCTTGTGGGATTGCAAGTTTAATCATAATGCTTCTTTTGCAGGAACTGTCTGAAGAGAACTACTACTAAAAATGGACTCGGCTGTTGTTTCCTCTACTAATTTATTTAGTTGTTGAGTGGCCTAGCTTTTTCTTTTAATTTGGAGTTGGACTAGTAGTGAACTATGTGTTAAGATACATGTGATGTTTGATGTGTGTATTTGCTATGGAATGCTGCCGTGAACGTTCGTGTTATCTTTATATTAAAAGATAATAACATGTTGGTTTGCAGTATCTGTATAATAGACTGATTCTATCAACTATAGATTTGATTTGAAATGTTGAGGGGACAAAAATGAACTTAATCCATCGTAATAATGTCTAAACCTTTGATTCTGAAACAAGTTTATAATAAAAAAATCGTATAAAAAGCAAGGGCAGATGCACATGAGCAAAATAGTCATTTCATATATGAATTTACAATAAAAGCAATACTCATCAGGGTCTCAACACTTAGTAGCAGTGTACCAACAATAATTATTGAGTATTCGTCAACATAGTAATGCGTAGCAGGCAAATCTCTCTCACACACATACACACACAACACACCACACCACACAGGACACCACAAAGCAGATGAGTGATGATCTCTTCTAGGCTTATTTATTCTTCCTCTCACACGCACGTACAGTCACAGCAAACTTGCTCACCAAATTGAAACCAAACAAGACCCATGCAATGCACTGGATCAGAAGCAGAGCAGATGCCGAGCACACACAGCTAAACCAGCATCTCGGCCACACGAACGAAAAATATCAAGCAAGCAACAGACGAGTGCCTAACATCGATCAGGCGAGTTGTCATCTTTGCCTGGCAAAGGAAGCGACACACCAGTGCCTCCTCCACGGAAGCAGAGCAATCCAAGCATATATAGCACATCACGATGTCATCTCCTGTTCATCATGAACCTTTCCAGTCCACTCCATAGAAGGGACTACTACCTACCTACACCAAGAAAACAAGAATATGGGCATGATCGATGAGTCAAATCAAAGCGGATTCATATCAGGTAGACACACTACACCACAGCCCATCTTTAGCGTCCTACCGATGGTCGCTATAAGTCGGTTTAGCGACCTACGGTCGGTCGCTATAGATATATAGCGTCCCGACTTCGCTGGTCGCAATAAAAGGCGTCCGCTATATCTTATAGCGTCCGACCTTACTTATAGCGACCGACCGTCCGCCGGTACGTCAGATATATAGCGACCAACCGTTCAACGCTAATTACAAACTTATAGCGACCAACGGTTTGACTCTATATTATATAGCGACCAACCATCAGACGCTATGCTTGCAAGAAAATTACAGCATAATATCATTTGTTTATACATTAGTCTTGAAACCAATAGATCATACAATCAATGAACCATGCAATTGACATTTCCATTTTCGACAATACACAGCCATGACAAGCTCATCATAGATCACAATTATATTATAGCCATTAGCATTTGTCTTACATCTCAAGTTTCCTAGTACTCTCTACAAATGATTCATCACTCGAAAGTCCTTACAAGAGTTTTTATCTCTAGCTAATCAATATAGTCACCATGAGCACTTCAGCCCAACCGCTTGCTGCATGCATCAGGCTTCCTCTACAAATTACCACACCTAAAAAAAAAAAAAGTTTAAATCCATCACTAGCAATAAAGTTGAGGTTTGATACAAATAATAAGCCACTAACCATAATACCAAAGTTGAGGTATGCTAGTGCACCAGTTAATTGTTAATTCATAAATACAATGATAGCAAGCTAAGCATGTGCTATGTTATTTGGTCCCTGCTACACTAATGCCAATATTAGATCATTAATAGCATACTTCAAAATATATCCCCTATCATGGGCTTAATTCAAATTCATATATCTCCAACTACAAGTGGAGGCCTATTTATGTATGCTATGATTAATTTTATGGGAAATATTCACACACATATTTCAATATGGGGGTTATTATTCATTATGCAAAGGAGCTAGTACTTAAAGTGCACTTAAGAATGTTCATCATTCCTATGAACTCAGGGATGTTCTCCCCCGGTATGCACAAAACATAGTTTAGAAAAACTATTTCATTCTCTAGCTTCTTTATTATTTAGCCTAATAAATTGATCCAAGTACTCATACAATTAAAAAAAATATGGACCATATACTACGAAAGTATAGATATGCAACATACAAGTTCACATGGAATTTCTTCTAGAATTTTCTAATTGCCATCAATGCAAAAAAAATCCCTTAATGCCTTTTCTTCATAAATCCTAAATCATCATAATTGTGTGTTATCCACTACCTTAGTTCCACAATAATTCATCCCATCAAATGGTTTAGACTCCATTGAGAAAATTTCATAGACTCACTCCCCCGATCTTAGAAAGCTGACTTTTTTTTGGGATAAAAAAGTTTTCACTTGTATTAAACACACTGAGCTGCTATGACGGTGCCCAAAAGAAATACATACACCCACTGGTATGGATATGCGTCTACAAAACTTGATACTTCAACAGATATTTACTGCTATAGGAGTTTTTATATCTCACCTTCTTGTAAGATTTTGCATCGACGTCAAGACCATCATGTTCAGGCAAGGACAGAGGGCTACAGAGGTGCAAAAAATTGAATATCAATTAGAGTTACTAAAAAGTTGGCAGATTGTACAGAAAAAAATGGTAGATTTTACATAGCTGGATCCATACTGTGGTAGCAAGTCACACTAACAAATTATCTGAACCAGTCCACTGCTCACTCATTTTTTATATTTAGACTAATACTGTGGTGCAAACATTTGCTTCCATATAATCCACAAATCTTCACATAGTAGTAATAATACTAATATGTTTCTGAGCCATTAACCCTACCTATTATATTATTCTTGAACCCTACCTGTTTTTTAAATAAGATTGCAACCAAAAAAAATTCAGTGAGCACAGACAAATGGGAAGTAAATTTCGTCTAACTGTTTTTTCTCAGATTCCTGATAGACTAACTTGTTTGACAGTGCTCCAAAGTATATGATATGGCAAAAATTAGTGAATCTTTTTTTTTTTATTGTACCTCTGTGAACCATTATACCGAACACATAGTGAACAGATCGTAGTGCTGATACAGAAACATCCAGAGGGGAGATAGCACGTGACCTTGTAGATAGGGAACAACATCAGGTTGCTGTCAGAATCAAAACATGGGAGACGAGGTGGCTGTCGCCATGCTGAGCTTAGTCTAACTGCAAGGATCACGCCAGAAATTGTAGAGAAACTTTTAATCTTTCCAACAAATTGAGAGGGAGAGGTCATACCTGGATGTTCATCTTCACGGGAGATGCAGATGACTAGGTTGGATCGAATAGCAGATGATAGAGGTGCCGTCCCCATCAGATCCCGTCGTTGCCTACTTGTGCTTGCTCATGGCCACCCGATCTGAATGACCATGCCAAGGGAGCCCAATGGTAAAAGATATCCGGCGGCGTGATGCATGATGGGAAGCAAATTAAATGGAGAAACCGTGAGAGGGAACAGAGGGAGGGGAGCAACGGGGCTTACCTCGGACACGCACCTGCGGCGGCGGCGCCAAAGTTGGCTTCGTGCAGCAGCAGAGGCTAGGCGTGGACAGGTTGCTGCTGCTGCAATCTCCACCGCCTGGGAGACTTGGGCACCGGAGATCCGCCGGGGGCGCGTCGGGGAGTGTCGAAGAATGCTCGCCGTGGATCCGTTGGGGGCGCTGGGATCCACCGAGGGGCTCCAGGGTGGCGGTGCGTGGTTGGCGTGGCTGTGAGCCGGTGGCGCATGGAGGCCGCGCCGGCTGGGAGGCCGTGAGGAAGCGCGCTCACGCGGGATGCGGGGAAGCCAGGATGCGGCGGCGACGGGAAGCTTGGGGTGGATTATGTGACGCACTAGGGTTTTCCAAATGCAGATTGAGATAGAGAGAGCACTGACGGGTGGGCTCACTAAATTTTAGGCCCAAGCAGGCAGATAGCGGCCCAGCTTTGCCCTGACGTGTGGGGTCCTCTAAAATTAGGCGCGGATCCAACTAAACATGGGCGCGCGCTGGCTCAATTCGCTATGCCGACCGACCGGCGGACCCTATTGATAAGATATACCGTCCAACCGTCTAATGTTAAACTGAAATGGAAATAGCGACCGACCATCGGACGGCAAATTAAGATATAGCGTCGGACCATGTGCCACTAAATTATAGCAACCGACCGTCCAACGCTATTTCAATATTTTTACCGACCCTAAGTCGGACGCCAGTTTGGGTTGTGGTATAGTGACACATGCATGACATCTGTAGGATTAACTACAACGTCGTTGATACATAAATAAATGACAAAGCTAGTAGTGGTGGGGTTCAAGCAAAGCAATAAATTCCAACAGATTAAGCAAGCACAGTAGGATGGATAGATAAGTTTGTTACCTGAGCACGGAGGCTCGGAGACGCTGCTTCTTGTAGTAGGCTGATGAATAGCTGGGCTTGTAGTGGGAAGGGTGGTGGCCAGCCGATTCCCCCTCCCACTCAAGGCCATCCCACCAGTCCTTCTCGCACTCGAGCATCACCGGCGGTGTGCTTCTGTGATGTCCAACGGCTGGTAAGCGCTTGAGGCCCCAGCATCCCCGAACCTTGACAGTCTCAAGATTGGGCGCCAACATCCTGTAGTGCCCACAGATGCGCTGCAGCTTGGGTAGCTCATACAGGTGTATGCGTTTCAGGCTAGGGAATTCTCTTGGTCGCCTCAACTGCTGCGATACTAAATCAGATGGGAAGACCTCCCTGAGGACCCCGCAGCACACGATCTCAAGGGTTTCCAAGCTACGGCATCCTTTAGGATTTGATGTGAATAAAGGCAGTACATGTACTAGCCTGGGGCAGTAATCTAGATGTAAGAATACTTACAAGGTTCACAAAGGAATAATATCCAGGACTAAACAAGGATGTTGTTGTGCTCCAGTTCCAGATGTAGCGCGTCTTTGGGAGTTGGGATGCCCAGAATGTCTTCAGATAATAGAAAATATAGCTTTCACCTTGTTGAGGCGTAGTGAAAACAACGCCTTCTAAGTTGGGGCATCTCTCGAGTCGGCACCATCGTAAATAATACCATTGATCAGTAATAGCAGGTGTAGGGCCCGGTAGACAGGTGATGGACAAGCTGTCATGAAGATGCAGGGTCCGTGCGTCCACATGCACGAAATCTGGGAGACTTGGAGCAGTAAATTGTGTACTAGTAGTAGGAGTAGTACCCTGCAGTGACTCAGTCTGTGTCTCATCTTGTATGCTAATATACAAGTGGGCCCAATAATTTTTTGTAGGAATAGGGGGCAATGCCATAGCCACGTGCGCCTCATTATTGATGCTATTGAAGGCGGTGGAAATGATGTCATCAACGTAGTACAAGTTATTAGCTGGCATCTGTTGGCCACAAGCATTGCTATATTTTCCTTCATCGGCGGTATCTTTGTGACCATCAGTAGATGAAATCTCAACCTGTAACCCCATGGCACGTCTCAAGTTCATAAGTGAACGAAACATCCTAGGATCCCTTATGGAAATGTACCAATCCGAGTTGATGGTTGTTCGGTCCTTGCCACACATGGTTGCTAATGATGACCCTTCTATCCTTGCACTGTCGTCACTAGCTGTAGTAGCCTCTTGCTGCTTGTTGGACTTGCCTTCTTCCCTGTACCTTGCTGCATGGGTGGTGGTGGTGTCAATGTGCAGCACCTCCAACTGAACCTTCTTGTTTTCATCTTCCACTTGTGGCCATAGTATTGCACGAAGATCCTCACATCCCAACAAAAATAGACGCTTAAGGCCGCCCATCGCTTGTGTTGCACTAAGGTCAAGGGTTCTAATTGGCGTACCGCACATGTCCAGCTCCTCAAGCCTACCAAACAATCCTCTCAACAGCAGGTGCTTCAGCTTGGTACACCCTCGGAAGGAGATGCTCTCTATCTTATTAGTGGCAGTGGCACTGCTGGTCAGAGTAAATGACTCTAGTGACAGGGGTAGGGCATTGCAGTCAATTTGCTTCAGGTCACTACAACCATCAAGGATGATTGTCTTGAGGATGTCCCAACTTGACAGTCCGGGAAAAACAATGATGCTGCCACTGGTGGAAATGCTTGTTGATTTCTATCACCGCTAGTACCATCATCATCCTTGTCCGGGCGACCTTATTTGAATCATCGGCCACCACTGTAGCTTGATTAGCTCAAGGCGTCTGTTGCTTCCGCCATTTACAACGATGTAGATGCATCATGCTCTAGTTACCAACTCCTTTCACATTCAACTCCCTGAGGTCAACCATCATATCCAACATGTCTTTTGATAGCAGCCAGTACCAATCTGTATAACTCAGCTCTAGCACCCACAGATTTCGAAAGCATGCTCCACCGCTCTGTTGGTTACTTTGACTATGGTGACGGGACTCCTTTTCTTCACCAAGGTCTTGTGTGTCTTGGTCTTTGCAGTGGTCAAGCAGGAGGAGTCTTAGGTTGCTGCAGCTCAAGAACGGAGGAGATGAAAAACTGAAAGTGCAATGGGAGAGGTGAATCACACGCAGACTACCCGGTCCCACCTGAATGCTCAAACATGCCAAAGATCTAGTATCATGGTTCCATTGTGGCCAGTTGAACTTGATGCTCCAACTGTTGTGCAGAAGAAGGATGTTGCTAGAGATGGCACTTCAACTTCCATTGAGTTTTGGGAGGTCACTGAAATCCAACGATCTGTATGCCTCCACCAGTCACCACTCAATGTCCACCATATGAAGTCTTCAGCACACTTATTACAGAAATCCAGGTTCATGTTCCTCTGCAAAGCATCGCTGATCTCCCATGCCGATCTACCACCACCTCTGGCGTCTTGAATGATCCCATCACATACCCAATAGTTGGACGCATGGGACTCCCAATTGATGTCCCGATCATTGCCTCTAGCTGCCCTATACAAGATGCATTCAATGACAATATTAAGGCTGATGTCAGGTTCAAGGACACCTGTGTACTTAGCTATCTCCTCAATCTCTGCACACAGGATGTGCCTAACATGTTGCCACGTTGATACAATCCAAAATATAGCAACATCGCTCAACCCAACAAACTCTTCCGCATCATCCTCTTTATCATGCCTTGCTGTGACGTGAGGCCAGAACCTTCCTTGGGATGTCCATAACACCCTCTTGCTCAATTCCCCAATAGAAGGGACACCGACCTCCCATAGATCGATGTAGCTTCCACTCCAGTTGTGCAAGACCACAAGGAATCTGCAGTCACTAAGTTCCTTCATGATCGCAAATTTGACACGGGGAATCAGGCCTCTAGCACTCTGCTCCACCCCATCAAAGTCATCTTCTTCATCACGCTGGTCGAACAAGGCCATCAACTGCTCGTAGTTCCAAATTCTCCTCGCAATTGCCTTCTCGCGGGGCTCTCTTGCTTTGCCACCGTGAGAAATCAACGTGGATGATCTTTTCCAAGCCCCCTGCTGTCCAAGTATCAGCTGATCCTAATGATGATCATAGTCGTTTGACGACCTCTTTGAGTACAGCTGATGCTCCCCATCCGCCCCAGCCATGGAAGTATATTACATCTCCTCGATTTTCCGTGTCCTCCAAAAGATGAATTATCTGCTCTGCTGCGCCATCTATGTTGTCTGCCTTGAGTCTGATCAACTGCAATAATTAAGTTACTACCGATTAATTTTACATATCAACATATAATTTCGTTTTTGATCAAAATTGAGCACGTCCACAATAATACAAAAACTAATAATTGCTTAAAAAACAGAGGAATTTAATCTGTGTGCAAAGCACACAAATATGTGTAGAAGCAATAACTGATTGACTTGCCTTCGGGGCCATGATGAATTGATCTGTTGCCTCCCTCTTGTGCTAAGTAGCTCTACAAGCTAGGCTACTAGGAGCTCCATCTTTATCTGCAGCTCTTGATTTTGACGTCAGAAATGCATGCGTAGCAAGCACAGATTTCCTCCACCAGAGTCCAGAATACACTCCAGCAAATCGATGCCTCCTGCACATACAGTGTAAGCAATCAAATCAGTATGCAGTATATAGATGCAATAATGTACGTGCGTATTATGGATATATAACATGTTTCGGCTTTGACCCATGTTGGTAGATAAAGTTTCAAGTTTAATCAACAAAACTCTGCATGATACTATACTAGTAGTACTCATACAAAGTAAGCAGTCATGGATATATATAGTTGAACTTTGCACTGGAGAAGGCGAGAAGCAGACAGAAATACTAAACTAATCTGGATCTCCCTCACGTTAATCCTAGATATGAAGAGTACTAGTTCAAGCTGGACAACAACATGCATTATTCCTTCATAATCCTGATCTCTCGCGCGTTCTAGGCTTAGTAAAAACATGTAACAGGATCGGAAGTATCTGCCTTATTAGGTAGAATGCCCTCAGCAGTAGGTTATCAACCTACCCTTAGTACAGAAATGGGTTCTTTGCAAGAAAGAATTACTTCTACCAAAAAGAATTACTTGCATTGGAGCGGAAGACAGAAATTACCTGGATCACGACGAGAAAACAGGCTCTGGGACAGAGCATATATGCCGAGTGCCTGTCTGGAACTGGTTATGCCATGCTTACAAATGGGTTGGCGTGTATAGTAGAAGCAGCACCACTAGGATGAGTGCAGGTGCAGCGTTTCCATTATTACACGGTGTGTTGGTTCCTTGCTTCCTCTGCTTGCTTTATTTGTTTTCCTGTAAAGCATCACCATCACACTCATCGGATTCTTTGCTTGCAGCATCACTTGGCTTTCTCGTGGAGGTTAATAACAATCACAAAGAGAAAGGTTAAGGTAAAAAGCTACTCAGTATTGAAATAGTTGTCTGTCAGTCCAATGGGCCAAGGGTCATCAGATGTAAGAGCATGCATCTCGAACTGTTATCTGTAAAAATCCTCGACATCTGGTTTTGCAACCTTTTGCATAATGGCTGTGTTTAGATGGAAAAAGCGGTGCCGAATTTCGTGAAATCAGTGCGAAAATTGGTGTGAAAAAGCACTCAGAGCGAAACAGAAAAGCCTCGTTTATTTGTGGTAAATATTATCCTACCATAGGGTAACTAGGATCAAAAAGAATCATCTCAAGAATGTACATCTAAACTAAGTAATTAGTTTATTTTTTTTACCTGCATTTCATACTCCGGACATGCGTCTTTTGATGCATTTAATGCTTCGATGTGATGGGTGTGCAGAAAATTTTTAGAGAGAAGTTTGACATCTAAACAGGGCCAATATAAATATTGAAAAGAAAGGTAACCTTGTAATCAACAGGTTCCAATAATTTATTCTCAAAAATAAAAAAAAAGTAGTACCAGCACTACAGATTTTTGGTCGCCGCCCTTTAATTTTGAGCGACTTGGTGTATTCGTTCCTTCCTTTTTTTGCTTTATTTGCTTTAATTTTCTGTAAAATCGACAAACTACCAACATGCTGCATGCAGCTTCCATAGTCAGGTGGATGATGATAAACATAAAAGGGAAAGAGAAAGGAAAAGTTAAAGAGAAAGAAAAAAAGGGGAAAACCTCATTAATAATGTAATGGCCTTATAACAGTATAAAAAGCATTGCTTAAAAATTAAATAATGCTAGGAAAAAATTGCAAAACTATGTTACTATCATTATTCATGGACAATGTACAAATGTGGTTTCAGCTTGAACTCTGGCATTGCAAACTTGGTGTTATTCTGAAGTTCTGCCGCGAAATGCATGTAATTTTCTGCACTCTGCTTACCGCTGCTTTTTTTTTTTTTTTTTTTTTTTTTTTTTTTTTTTTGCCAACAATAGCCACTCTTGTTTTTTTTGTTCTGAGCAACAATAGGCACAGTTGATGGCTGGATTTGCTTACTGCCAGTCGGAGGTATTTGGGCCTTCGTATCGTCCATCGATGGGCTTAAAATGGAAAGCCCATGTTGTGCCCCGTAGTCCAGAGTGGGCTGCTGACCCCTGCGGCCCAGTTCGTATTCAGGTTGTGACAGTGGAGAGTGCAATGTCGTGGCAGTCTCTGTCTCCGCTGCTCAGTCAATATCTTTTGCATCGAAAAGCCGCACCTCTTGTAAGCAAAAACTAGCAAAATATATAGCCTAACAAAAATTGGCTGCTGCAAGCATCTTTCTTTTTTCACAAACTTGTTTGAATTCAATGAAGGAAAACAACAAAAATGTGGGGAAAATTACCTGTTGTTCCAGGTGACACGCTGCGCACCTGTCTGTTTCCTTCCTGTCCTGTCCTAGCTATCAGTAACACACAACATGCATGAGATGAACACAACAATGGTGATCTTGCAATAAGCACATGCCAAATTAATTCGTTTGGCTATTTTGGTAGTTTCTTTCCTAGTACAAACAGTCCAACACAGATTAGACACATGTAGAACCTCCCAATTAGTGAACAACAGCCTGACAACAAGGGAAGAAAAGATAGAACAGAATTCAAATGTCAAAATTCTGAAACCTCAAGTTTTCAGTCTCTGCTTGAGGTGTTGGATTTGAGTAGAACAACTTGGTGGCCAAATACAATACCTGTGGTTCTTCCGTGGAGTGCAAACTCTGCACAAGTGAGTGTACAAGGAGATATCGTGTACAAGTCGCGCTTTCCCTACCTCCAGATAGCAGAGCCCCATCTATGGCCGTCATGATGTCTCCACGTCAACCGCCAAACCATCGCTCACTTCCCCTATATCTCATCTCCACAAAGCTCTCCCCGTCCCCGCCTCCCACCACCCACCCCATCCCCCACAAGAACTACTACTCATCAGCCATGGCGCCGCCCATCTGTCGTCCTCCCACCTCCTCATCACCGCCTCGCTCCCAAAGCCAAAACCTTCCGGCCTCCGCCCGCCCGTCTCCCTCTCACCAAGCCCATCCCCACAGCGGCAACACTCCCTCGCTCCGACCGCCTCACCGCTTTCGCCCGCCGACTTACCCGCCCCTCGCCCCAACCCCGGCTCCCGCACCCGGCCCCGAGCTCCGGGCCGAGGCGCCCACCCCAACCGCCAACCCCTTTCTCTACCTCGCTCCTCCACAGCCCGGCCGTCCTCATCCGCGGCCTCCGACCTCCGAGGGCAATACGATGGCGGTACAAATGAGTTCCCGTCAGCGGTCAGCGTCGGCAAAAGGTGGAGCGCGTCGTGGCGCTTCACCAAAGACGGCGGGTCGCTCCGACTCACGGCCGTCGGCGACGGCGCCGCCGCCGTGGTTGTCCCCAACGACCGGACCTCGCCGACATCCTCGCCACCAACGGCCGACATCTCCGTCTCAGGGAAGCGGCCAGGACGGCGGCCGTCGCCTTCGCGCCGGAACCTCCTCTTCCGTTCCCGCCCGCGGGCCTCTTCTTCCTCTTCCGCCCGCGTGCGGCGGGCCCGCGCTGTCCCGCGGCTTGGTGGACCCATGGACCCGGTCGCTCCAAGAGGTTCCGAGAGGTGCACGAGACCGGCGTCATGTTCCTTGGTGGTGCGGTGCGGACGAGGCCAAGCTCGAGCTGCGAGGGAGGTTGTGGATTTCCTTAAGAATCCTGATAAGTACACCGCGCTTGGTGCCAAGATCCCCAAAGGGGTGTCTCTCGTCGGCCCGCCCCCGGGCGGGAAGACCCTCCTCGCGCGTGCCGTCGCTGGGGAGGCCGGGGTGCCCTTCTTCCTCGCTTGGGCGTGCGAGTTCGCCGAGCTCTTCGTGGGTGTTGGTGCTTCCAGTGGTGCGTGACCTCTTCGAAGGCCAAGGCCAAGGCGCCCGCATTGTCTTCATTGATGAGATCGATGCGGTTGGGAGGCAGCGTGGTGCTGGACTTGGTGGGGAATGACGAGAGGGAGCGCACCATTAACCAGCCTCTGACGGAGATGGATGGGTTCATTGGCAACAGCGGTGTCATTGTGCTTGCTGCCACCAATAGGCCCGATGTGCTCGACTTCGGCGCTCCTAAGGCCGGGGAGGTTCGATAGGCAGGTCACCGTTGACAGGCCGGATGTTGCCGGACGCCAGCGTCGATTCTTGAGGTCATCACTAATCTTCTACCGGTACTAGCTTGCAAATTTTTGCTTTGCTAGTAATTGATATGCTTCCTGAACTACTACTAGTGTTGATAAACACCTTAGAGCCCCTGCCACTGAAGATACTTGCATTGGTTAAGTGACATTGATGCAGTTAGTCTAGCAAAGAGTACTTCCTTGCTTGGAAATTGACAAAAATACATGAAAATTGAATCTTTGCAATAGTTAGCTTCGACGCTGGAGACACTCCACATCTTCTTAGAATGTTATAGGATGCTGGGTCATAACAAATTTCATTAGTGATTCTCTAAAAAAACTAATTTCATTACTGGAAATGGGGCTTGATATTTGGCAGTTGGCTGCCCCTTAAATGTACAAGTAATCAGAGTGACCTGTTAAGCCAACGCTCTATTTGTCAAATAAAATAAGAGAACACAGGATCCATTTCCTTATAAGATTAGAACATATGTTGTTTACTTAGCTTTGTGAGTTCCAACCTATGTGCCCATAGTGTATCTCCATCTACTCATGCTATCATTTCTATGTGCAAGTTATACTGGTATGTGCAAAGTTATATTTTAAAAGAAATACTTGACTTTTCCCAGCATCGTGAGTTCATTTTAAATGTATACTTGGGCTTACAAGTCATTTTTTTATCAATAGGTCCACTCCCGAGGAAAGGCTTTGGCCAAAGATGTCGATTTTGAGAAAATTGCTAGAAGGACCCCTGGTTTCGCTGGTGCTGACCTCCAAAACCTCATGAATGAGGCTGCCATCCTTGCTGCTCGCCGTGATCTTAAGGAAATTAGCAAGGATGAGATCTCCGATGCTCTTGAGAGGATCATTGCTGGGCCCGAGAAGAAAAATGCTGTTGTTTCTGAGGAGAAGAAGAGGCTTGTCGCTTACCATGGTAAATGTTGTCTACTTATAATCAGAAGTTTGACTCTTGTGGGGCTTAGGTTCTAATCTGTTATTGAACTTTGGAATCTGTAGAGGCTGGTCATGCCCTTGTCGGCGCCCTCATGCCAGAGTATGATCCAGTAGCCAAGATTTCCATCATTCCTCGTGGCCAGGCTGGTGGACTCACATTCTTTGCCCCAAGCGAAGAAAGGCTCGAATCTGGATTGTACAGCAGGAGCTATCTTGAGAACCAGATGGCTGTAGCCCTTGGTGGCAGGTGCTCTTTTGTGAAATTTTTGTTAATTTCTGCACCATTGATTGTTGCTGTTCCGCATATTGATGAACTGTGTGAGCTAATCTCTTGGTTTGCAGGGTTGCCGAAGAGGTGATCTTTGGCCAAGAAAATGTGACAACAGGAGCTTCCAACGACTTTATGCAGGTGTCACGTGTCGCAAGACAAATGGTCGAAAGATTTGGATTCAGTAAGAAGATCGGACAAATTGCGATTGGGGACCTGGTGGAAACCCTTTCTTGGGGCAACAGGTATGCCACTGTAACTTACATGGATTTGCAAGAATAATTATGTTAGCCTAGAATCAAGAACATGTAAAAATCAACTGAAGAATAAGGCATGCAAACTTCAACAATAGCAGTATATGTGGTCAACAATGCTTGTTTCCATTTGCTCGGTTTCCAGAAATCTCCACCAGCATCCACATGGAAGGTCATTTTCTACATGTTCTGTAGTGCCGACTTACCTTTTGATGACCACTGCTACCATCTAATATGTTTGCATAACACGCCACTTGTATACTGCCAATTCTGTCATCATCAGTTTGTACCAACAGTGTGAAACTGTGAATAGGCACGTATCCAATTTTTTGTGGCTGCTGCGACCCTGGTTGCCCTGCCTAACACGAAAATATCTCGTCTGCTTTACCTTTTTCTTCTCAGAATTTGCCTGGCTAGCTAACTCTTAGCCAGTCTGAACAGTAGTCTGACAAATGTTCACGTTTTCTAGCACCAGTTTGAAGAGTAATCTGACAAATATTCACATTTTTTTCACACAGATGTCAAGCCAGAAGGACTATTGGATGGCGACCGCAGATGTTGTGGACGCTGAGGTGAGGGAACTCGTGGAGAAGGCCTACTCCAGAGCAACACAGATCATCACCACGCACATTGACATCCTCCACAAGCTCGCCCAACTCCTGATCGAGAAAGAGACCGTGGATGGAGAGGGAGTTCATGAGCTTGTTCATTGACGGCCAGGCCGAGTTGTTTGTCGCTTGAGATATCACAAGGCGTGCGGCTAGCTAGGTCGTCACGGTGTATATGCTTTTGAGTGATTTGTGCGAGAGCAAACACAAAGGGATGAAAATGGAGAGCCCAGCTTGTAGGAACCACATTGATGTAGCCAAAGATGTTTTTGCATACCTGTATAGTAGTTGATTGTAAAAGCATCTACTGACTTTTGAGCAATTAAAATGTTACTGCTTACAATTAGAGCACATGGTTGCCTGTCGCCTGTGAAAATAAATATGCTCATCTCATGCTACTGGGCTATATTTATTTATAAATAAAGGGCGTACCAAGTGTAGAGATCTCCCGCTCTGGGTCTGGGGAAGGGGTCTGGGAAGGGTGTCAGTGGACTGCGTATAAATGGACAAGTAAATTTTAAGCATGCTGCAATCCTTTTATTCTTTCCTGTACCCTAACAAAAGATTTTGTTTTGGAGTCTGTTAAAGTGCGAAGAAAAAGTAAATGCAATCTGTAATTTAATTCTCCCAAACCTTCACTTTTTCGCTTCGGTTTGGCAGGGATTTTGAAAAAAAAAAACAAGAATTAATGAGAACATAGATGGTTTTTGGATGGAACAGAAGGGGTTTTCACCCCCTGAGAACATAAATGGTCAGGATGGACACAGTCGCTTCCCCTGTCTATACTACTGACTGCAGAAATCAGGTCACTCAAAATGTAATTTTTTAACATGAGTTACCTTCCCCCTCGTTCCTCTCACTCTCACAACCTCTCATTAATCTTTGCGATTGACCTTACACAAACAAAATTATTGGAAGGTGAGTTTTTTTTTTTTCATGAAATGTTTGCTCATCTTTGCATCCTAGTTACTGAGAGTTCAGAAAGAGAAATAGAGTTCAGCAGCTTGTAGGAACCGCATTGATGTATGCATTCAAAGATGTTTTTGCATACTTGTCTAGTCTGTTCCGTGTAGAAAGTTAAAAAATAAACGTTACTGGTTATTATTATAGGACAACTTAACTTGCTGAAATGGCCCATGTGAAAACAAGTCTGATTATTATTATGCCGACGTTATTTATGAACTAGGTTATTGCTATTGCAGAGAGACGGCAGACGCATATATAGATTGGACAGTGGTGAAACCAGCATCCATGGAGTGGATGTTTCTGATGCATTCATCTCTAGTGCCACATAAAGTTCAACTGTTTCCAAAAAGATTAAAAGCTTACAACCGATTCAACATGACTTCAAAATAACACTACATAAACAACATTTCAGTGATTGCACATGAATCCATTGGGAGAAATGACAATCCAGGAGGCATCAACAGAGCTAGTAGGAACCTACAAGGCAGACGGTTTGTTTCGAGCATTAGTTAAATATAATACTCCCTCCATTCTAAATTATAGGTCGTTTTGGGTTTCTAGATTCATAGACATTATTATGCATCTAGACATAGTGTATATCTAAATGCATAACATCATCTATGAATCTAATAAAGCCAAAACGACCTATAAATTGGAACAGAGGCAGTAGATAATATAAATAACCAAACGTAATTACATAGCTTTATATATAGACAGTTTAAGGAGCCAAGTCTTTTTTTTTTCTTTCAAAAAAAGAAGCCAAGTCATTTGAAGCAACAATGTTTCATTCCAAACCGACACAGATGGAAATATAGTTGAATGTACCTTTGGTGACTTGTCTTTGCACTCGTTCATCCTTCGAATAGGTCTTGCAGCATCTCTTCCAGCTCACGGGGACCCACTTTTGCTGTGGTAACATTGTTATCCTCTATATACCTTGTGTAGTGTGGAATGATTTTCTCGGTGATAGCTCCGCGCAATTTTTTTCTTTTTTTTCAAAAGCGTGCTTAGCACGTGCTGCATTAAGAGAAGATAGAGTTCTTACAAAGCTCTTGGTTCAAGGCGAGGTGCCCCAGCACGCAAGAACCCACACACATACACAAATCGCCGGCTTGAACGGGCGCTGCCAACAAGTTGTACTAAGACTTTTAAACCGTAGTGCTCCTGGAAGATCGTGACGAGGCTGTGGACTAGCGAAGCACCGCCGCTATCCTCGCTAGGTGGCCGTAGCCAGCGCCAATCCACTCGTCCCGCCTCGGCCGCGCAATTTTTTTCTCAACTCAGGATTTGGGTCCTTCCACATCTTATGAGTGGTGTAAGTCTTCTGAAACTCAGACTCAAACTTCGACAGCGAGGAGTAGTTTTTGTGGAAGCAAAGAGGTGTAGGATCCAACAAGCATGACAACAATGGCGCCCAAGATACATCTAGATAGCTGTTGATGTACTCATTGACTTTAGAAATTAGGAGTACAAAATCGAATTGCTCAAGATGAGAATAATCCTGGAGCTCCTCATGCATGAAGTATGAATTATTGAGCAAGAATAAGAACCTCAGGCCTTGATCTGAAAATGATTTTGACAGGCTGACTAGCTTTTCTTCTAGAGAAGATGTCATCTTCATGATGATGCTGTCCAAAGTGTCACTTCGTTCTCGTATAAAATATGAGCTGTCAAACGAAACGAAGCCACTTTCAGCTTGAGATATTACTGAGACCAATGTTGAGTGATTGTCCAGCAGGAAAGTGATATGGTCCATTGCTGAAAAAGTGACCTTGTGAATGTCGAATGATCCTTGTGGAGTTATAGTAGCAGCCATGCCCTCCATCAACTCCATGACAAACTACTAATCTGCTCCAGTGTGCTACTTATGACCTCACACGCCTTGAGATCCTTTGCATACAAGAGGGTGAGCATCTCGTTCCATATCCTTCCAATTTCTGTATATGCCGGCGAACGCTTTGACATCTTAGTCATCAAAAGAAGGAATGACACCTTGTTTTGGGATAAGGCCCAAGACAGCTTTGTGTACAAGCAAGAAGATACTGATCTTCTGGTATAGTGCCCGACCCCATTGGCCATCAGATTTTCACAAGTGATAGTATTGCGATCCAGATGAACTATGACGTCAACAAAAGCGACCATTTTGAACATGGTTTCTTTTGACAAATAGTGTAAACTGGAACCGATCCAGATTACAACTGTTAGACTCAACTTCTTCTCCTCCTCAGAAATAATTGCCAGGCCCAAGCTTTTCAAACTGTTTTCCCACCGTTGGTGTACTGTTCTAATTCTAGTCTTGTTTGCCATGCATGATTGGATCCATGTGTTTGTGTGTTGCTGATTGGAATCGAGTAGATCGGTGAGCTTTATGTTGTTGATCTCGAAGAAGACCGTGATCTATAAGAAGTTGATGAAGAGAGGGTGTTTTTGGGAAAGCATTGGACTTGAAGAAAGGATCTATATTTAAGGCAAGTATAGTTCTGGGATATGCTATCTTTAAACTATGATCTTATGACTTGCTTAATGTTTATGCACTTAACGTTAAATATGAATTGTTGATAACATGGTTCATAGGGCGAAAGAGCATGTGTTGTTTATTTATGATGCTCTTAGCTCTCCATAAGGACTTATTCATTCGTGATCATCCGGGATATACAGTACAACTATGGGGGTCACATGGCTCTGGCTTTAGTCGTTCAGGGGATAGTGTTTACTTGTGTCGGGTGGTTACCGAAACGGAAGAGAATGGGTTGTAGCCCTATGTAACACCCCAAATTTTGCCTCTTTTGAAAATAGAATAAAATGATTTATTTATGTATTTTTGTGCTCATGAAATATAGGAAAATAATATTTTTTTTATTAAATTAAAATTTATCATAGGAGTTAGCAACTTTGTGTGTGCATTCATGCTGCCTCATATGATTTATTGTGATGTGTGGTTTTGGTTAAATATCAAAAGGTTTTAAAAAGTATTTGGAAATTTTTGTTTAAATAAAAGAAAAGGTCATTTATTTATTTCATCTCCTTCCTGTCTTTCCAGCCCGAAGGCACTTTGCCTTGCTCGGGCCGGCCCATTGCATGAAGGCAGCAGCTCAGCTGTTTGTTTTTGCGAATTGGCTTGTAGTCCAATGGTAGGGCGGTCCAGGTGGGGCGCTACCCACCAGGGTTCAAATCCTGATGCTCGCACCTTTTCCCTGGATTTTTCCAAGGATTTACCGGCGTTATGCATTAAGTGGTAGCGGCGTTCCGTCGGCGACGAGGCGCCTATGGTGACTTCGAGAATCTCCAGATCTGCCGGCCTGCCCAGTCCTTCGGAGGTGCTCATAGGGGTAGGGTTTTGCGTGCGTGTGTTCATAGGGGTGAGTGTGCGTGCGTGTTGTGAGCGTCTACGTTGTAATGTGTAATTCTCAAAAAAAAAAAAAAAAAAGAAAAAGTTTGTTCTTTTTGACCGGATGACAAGCTGGGCCCGCAGCTCTTCCTTTCCCTTCACCGAAGCCAAGACCAGCACCCAACTCGTGCTCGATTCGATGGCAATACCGACCCAGCACAGGAATCCAGTTCGTGTTTGAGTCGGGACACTAGAACGAGGGCCTCCACGAGTCCGCCTCGAACCCGACTCCCCTCGTCTGCCCCATAAATAGCCGCGAGCAGCGCGCGCCTCGCCCCATCCGAATCCACACGCAGCGCCGCCTGCACCTCGAGTTCACAGCCGCCCGAGCCCTAGCGCTGCAGTTTTGGATCTCATCGAGAAGCTAGCTCGACGCCACCCAGCCATGTCTCCGCTCCACTTCGTTTCCATCATCAGCTGAACCGAGCCGACCGTCGCCGTCGAGGTTAGTGTCGTGGTTGCGTAGCCGGTGGATTTGTTTCTTACCCGAAGTCATTCTCAATTGCTCATGCCACGTTGTCGGACAGAGTTCCGTCGCCGTATGCAATTCATCTTTGTGCCGACGTCGATCTGCTGCTGGAGATCGTGTACGTCATCTGTCCACGTGAAGCACCACCTTCTTGTCCAAGTCGAGCACGTACATCTACGCTGTTCCTTGCAAACTCATGCATTAATGGTACGTGAGCACATCTACACAAACCCTTATCTTGCCCTTTGTCTTGTTCGTTGTTACCATCGCCGGTCATGGCATCCATCCTAGCTTGCTGCCATCCTAAGCTTCCATTACATCATGTGATGACATCACACGTTTTCTTGCCATTTTCCTTTAGAAAAAAATAAATGGGCAAATACAATGAAAATACATCCATGCATCCTTTCATCCTGAGTCCTCCATTGTTGATCGACACCACTCCAGATTAGAAGATAAGCCTTAAGAGTCCCTCTCTTTCGCTATTCATGGCCGAAGTCCATCAAATAATTCAAAATCCTGCATTTTATTTATTTATTTTATTCTGAAAAATCGAATCAAGATATTTACAGTTTTGCCACTGATTTCAAATCTCCATATCTTTTGCATTCTAAATCCGATTAGGCCGGTTCAAGTTGTTAGAATCATAATTTCGTAATCTATATGTTTATATTACTGTTAGACAGGTTTTGCAACTTTTAAATTTCGAGATTATATTAGGTTTATTATTTTATTACTAGTAAAACTTGTAAAATTCATATCTACGCCCGATTTAGCTCCGATTTCGGTGATCTTTACGTCGGTGTGATCGTAGTGACGTGTAGAATAGTTTTATAAGCTTTTCAAACTATTTTTTACACTGTTGGTGTGTACTGTTCTAATTGTAGCCTTGTTTGTTATGTATGATTGGATCCATATGTTTGTCATTCTTTGGTTGGAGTCGAGTAGATCGGTGAGCTTTATGTTGTTGATTGCGAAGAAGATTGTGATCAAGAAGAAGTTGACATTCAAGAAGGATTTCTATTGGAGCTTTGGAATTGAAGAAGGATCTTTTATTAAGGCAAGTATAGCTTGGGATCATCCTTGATGTCCTATTCACCTTAATCATTAATTCATGATGCATGTGTCCTCCTTGTTCGCCATTAAGGACTTACCTAGTCTTGATTACTTGATTCCTTGTCTCCTATGGGTATGCATTGGGTAGTAAATTGCTAGCGCTAAACCAACAAACATTTACTTATTGCTTATTGGATTAAATCGTGATGAGTAGTTGTTGATGCCATGGTACATAGGGCTTAAAGAGCTTGTGTTGTTTATTTATGAAGCTCTTAGCTCTCCATAAGGACTTATTCATTTGTGATCATCCGGGATATACAAAACAAACTATGGGGGTCACATGGCTCGCTCTAGTCGTTCAGGGATAGTGTTTACTGTGTCGGTGGTTACCAAATCGGAAGAGAATGGGTTGTAGCCCTATCGCTATTCGGCATGTTTAGATAACCCCTTTGAAAGGCTTTATAATGGTTTCTCGATTTTGGGAGTTATAGACCCGTGCTTTGGGAAAACATTGACCCGTAGTGAAAGTGTACACCTCTGCAGAAAGTTAATTAAACCGACATGACAAATGTTCGCGGTCATGAACGACCTTGGAGACATCTATGAATAGAATCACATGCTTATTATGTTGTTGATATTAAATTGATGTTTATATCTGTTCACACTTGTGATTAATGGGATGATGGGTTTCCTTTATGCTTAAGCTTAAAACTTGACCAACTCTAAAAGCAACCGCAGGTTAAAAAAAAGTGTCGACTTCTTAGCCTCATAACCCCCGGCTATGCTTGCGGAGTTCGACATGGACTCACCCTTGCTATTTCACCCCACCTCGGGAGGAAGTTAGGCTTGTGATCAACCCGGTCGGTTGTCCCCGTGGAGCCTACACCGAAGATTGAAGAGTCTTTCCGCTTGTCCGCTAGCCGAGGTTATTTGTTTTTATATTATGTTCGTTATATCTTAAGCATTGTGAATTGATACTCCATTTATTTGTAAACTATATGTGAGATTTGACTTCCGGGGCTCACATATAGCTTCATCTGGTTTTGTTCATAAAACCGGGTGTTACACCCTATCGCTATCCGGCATATTTAGATAACCCCTTTGAAAGGCTTTATATGGTTTTCTCTGGCCCTGAAAACCATGACCCGTAGTGAAAGTGTACACCTCTGCAAGCAGAGTTAAAAACTGTTATAACAGCCGTGTTCGCGGTCATGAACGGCCTTGGAGACATTAATGAATAGAATCACATGCTTATTATGTTGTTGATAATTAACTTGATGTTTATAACTGTTGGCTATACATGCTTATTAAATTGTTCATGACTTATCGCTTTCATGCTATTCATTATTTATGTTATAATGATCATGGGTTTTGGGGGTAGATATTGCCTAGCTATATTTGCGGAGTTCGACATGGACTCACTCTTGCTATTCCCCACACCTCGGTGAAGTTTAGGCTTGTGATCAACCCAGTCGGTCGTTCCCTGTGGTGCCTACATCGAAGAGCAAAGAGTCTTTCCGCCGTCTGCTAGCTGAGGTTATGTCTTTCTTGTTAGGTTTGTTTTATTTTAAGCATTGTGAATTGATTACCATTCATTTGTAAACTATATGTGAGATTTGACTTCCGGGGCTCACATATGGCTTCATCTGGTTTTTGTTCTTAAAACGGGTGTTACACTTTTTCATATGTTTATTTGGATAGATATGTTGATATGTAGACACTACTGTCCACTTTAAAACTGCAAGTGTGGCTTGGTCTATATCTTTTGTGCTTCTCAATGTTGGCACATCTTTTTCGATTTTACTGTTCTCTAAGAATGTAATGAAACTCGTCAATGATGGGAGGATACTAGAGAACAGTAAAACTGTTAATGAGTGTTCAAAACTTAGTTGGACAATAGTGGCATCAAGTATGAACACAGATACATGATGTAGGTTTTAAATATGGGAATAGGTAGACAAAATAAACAATATTTTTTCAGATGATGTTTGAAATGCTCCTACCTTATGGTTGATTCTCTTTTTCTGTTGGCTTAGCTTAGATAGTGTGCTCGGATGTTTGTTGTATTAAAAGTCATTCTTCCGTCTAGAGCTTTGTCGTCACCTCTGAGTTCCTTCACTGCTCAAACCTACTATAGTTATTATCATTAAACTACATGTCCAACCTACTGAATGTATCGCAACTTGATGACTATACATACAACTTTATTCAGGTTTTCCATTTATTAGTTTTCAATGCATTCAGTTTTGTGAAATTAAAATACCCATTTCTATTTACATGTACAGTACGTTATTTAAAAGCCACACTACTACACCCCTTGACCTCACTTCTTTTTGTCTTTTTGTTCTGAGCCTCACTTTTGTTGCATATAATTGATTGTTTCTCAACCTTCAGTTTTCCCAATAGGGAGTGAGAGAGAGAGAGAGAGAGGAGAGAGAGAGAGAGAGAGAGGATAGAGAGATAGAGATCGACAAAGGGAGGGAGGGGAGAGGTAGAGGTAGAGGGAAAGGGATAGAGAGAAAGAGAGAGATAGATGTGCTCGGATGTTTGTTGCATTAAAAAGTTATTCTTCTCTTTTATTACTCTTAGGATCTAATATTATATAGAGTTTTCGGCTCCAACCTACTATAGTTTATCATCATTAAAAGTAAACAAGGGGTCATTTGCACAAATTCAGTGTCATATTTATTTGCTTGGTGAACTCCCAAACATATATGGTAGAAAGTGGTAAGGTTGTCAAACATATGTGTATTTTCTATTATTTTAAGTCTTTTTTCATCTGAGCATATGTGTTTTTGATCAATGGCCAGCATAAAATTTGTGGCCTTTCTAGCATGAGAGCTACTGAAACATTGTGCAAACTTTACATAAAAGAGTAAAAGATCATGCATTAGCTTAGCAGAACTGGGCAGTTGCTCTGGACATAGAGTGATCCCCATAAATATGAAAGTAACGAATTCTCACCCCATAAATATCAAATTCCATACCTGATTTCCTTATTTTGCAGTCACAAATTTGTTAAAAGTGTTATAGGCCAGCACTATGCATTCATGCTTTTTTTTTTCCCGAAAGAGTTGTGACCTCTTCTATGACAAACTTAGCTCAATCATGTCTATTTTGTTTTTCGGTTGTTGGAAAACAGAGTCTTTGGAGTCAAGCTATCACCTGCATTTCTTCCACGAAACAGTTTTTAAAGGAAAACAATGACGAAGAAGGTATGTCATAATCTCACATAACTTTATACTCAGAATTACATGACTGTCGTTTCAAAAAAACTTTATATTTTCAATTTATAAACTTTGAACTATGACAATATCAAATTTATACTTCTTTTGGTAATAAACTTTGAACTATGATATTATGAACTTTTTATTGCTAGGTTCAAAACTTTTTTAGACTATAACTTTTTACTTTTTATTGCTAGGTTCAAAACTTTAGACTATAATATTTATAAACTTTTTTTCGCTAGGTTCAAAACTTTACAAGACAACATTAACAACTTTTTACTTGCTAGGTTTTGAATTTTTTAGACTATGTCATTAGAAACTTTGTACTACTATGTGAAAAACTTTACACTTGCTTTTTACGAAACTTTAAAACATGACATAGCAAACTTTATAAATGCTATTTAAATAACTTTGAGCTATTGTACGATAAACATTTTTGAAATTTTTTTTTGCACTACATTCTGCTAGGTTAAAAACTTTATAATATAATATTTATAAACTTTTTTACTGCTAGGTTCAACACTTTAGACTACAACATTAGGAACTTTGTACTAATAGGTTGAAAACTTTTTAGACTGTAACATTATAAACTTTGTACTGATAACTTGAAAACTTTACACTTGCTTTTACAAAACTTTGAACCATGACGTAGCAAACTTTATAATCCTATTTAAATAACTTTGTGCTATTGCACGATAAACTTTTCTAAACTTTTTGGCAGTATAAACTGCAAGGTTAAAAAACTTTGGACTATAATATTTATATACTTTTTACTACTAGGTTAAAAAACTTTAGAGTAGAACATTATCAACTTTGTACTTGTTAGGTTGAAAAACTTTGCATGATAAAATTTTTTTGATCTTTTTCACTTAGAATATAATATTTTCTATAAACTTCTTACTGCTATTTTCAAAACTTTAGGCTGTAACATTACAAACTTTATACTAATATGTTGAAAACTTTACACTCGATTTTTACAAAAAACTTTGAACCATGACATTGCAAACTTTATAATTTTATTTACATAACTTTGAACTATTGGACAATAACCTTTTTTTTGAACTTTTTGCACTATATGCTGCTATGTTAAAAACTTTGGACTAACATATTTAAAAACTTGTTACTGCTAGGTTCAAAACTTTAGACTACAACATTAGCAACTTTGTACTGATAGGTTCAAAACTTTTACACTTTCAATTTGTAAAACTTTTTATACTATTACATAGAAAACTTTGTAATGCTAGGTTAAAAACTTTGAAATCTTGAAAAACATAAACTTTTTTAAAAACTATTGCTTAATATTTTTGTAAAGCTTATGTACTTGTAACACCCAAAAATTTTGGATCTTTTGAAATAGTTTTAAATTGACTTAATTATGAATTTACGTGTTCATGAAATGTAGGGAAATTAATATTTTTTTTTATTAAATTAAAATTTTATCATAGGAGTTAGCAACTTTGTGTGTGCATTCATGCTGCCTCATATGATTTATTGTGACGTGTGGTTTTGGTTAAAATCCCAAAAAAGATTTTAAAAGTATTTGGAAATTTTGTTTAAATAAAAGAAAAGGATTTTATTCTTTCTCTTCTCTCTCTCTTATCAACTCTTGTTTATCTTTTTCTTTTATCACTCCTTTGCTTTGTTTCTCCGCACGCCGGGCCCATGGTGCCGCCGCTGCACCAGTCCTTTCCGTGGCCTGCAAGATTATATTAACCCCATCAAGCTCTACATGCCATAAATCATCACGTTGCCATATCCATCTAATACCCAAACTGCTCCTGATCTCTACGTTCTTATCCAGGCCAAACTCACGTCTTCTTTTGAGCACAAAGACGTGCAGCAGCCCAGGCCCAAGACCCCATATCTATCTATATCTATACCTACTAATAAAGAGAGAAAATTTCCGTCGTCCACCCAAAAATTTCGTCCAGCCTTTCCCCGAATTATACTTTCCCGTCCGCGCCCCGAAGTCGGGAGCGTTCGCTGCAAAATAGAGTCCGCATCTAAAACCAATTCCTTATCCAAATATACGTAGGTCAGGTGTCCAGCTCCAATCTATCCGCCTGCCCTCGGGCCCTGTACACGAATTTGTTTTCCTTTTTTCTTCGGTTAGATCTTCAATATAAAATTGAAAGGTTTCATTGGGATTTCTTGGACGAACAGAACAATTACTTGATCTCGCCGAGCAGAAAAGCGCCTCGACGACCGGAACAAATAGGTAATCTCACCGAGCAGAGAAGCTGCAACACAGCAGTATAATTCTGAATATATACAAACTGCCCCGCCATGCATCCATTGTCAGCACTACGCATCTCGAGTCTTGTGTGTGTCCTGCAGCGATTTCGCTTCAGCTATGGCAGCAGGTTGGTGTGGTGCTATTCTGTGCGATTGCTTGCATTGTATACGCTACTATTATTATGAATTGTTAATTTCAAGTCGATTTGGATATATAAAGTCAAATTAGATATTATTGGCTATTGGTTAACCTGGTCTTTACCACAAGATTATATTGCAATCAGGCTCAGTATGGATTAATCTTATGTGTGTAGATCTTTAATTAATGTATGGGGCTTATAAGTTATTATAACAAGTATAAGCTGACCTGCATTTTCTAGGTGTCTGGACGGGTATTGCGTGTGCCGCGACAAAGCTGATGATTGGAATGTGTCGTTGATCCTGTTTTTGTTGCCTATTTCAGGAGACAGAAATTTCAGATAACATGGCAATGGAGGCCGAGATGATCGATGAGTATATGGATATCTGTGTTGAGATATACCACCAAGTAGCCCAGGCAGCAAGCCAAGTAGCTCTTTAATTAAAAAAATGATTGCAAATTTTGACTCCAACAAGTCAGATCGGGATGATGCACGCACCTTGGTAGCCCAGTCATTGTTGGCTTCTTTATCTGACTGGTATTTTGGACTACAATGTTGGCTCCCCTTTCAGGATTGAAAACATATTGGTCAAGGAAAGAGAAATCCCAGAAGCTTGCATTGGAGCACTCTCAAATGGTTATTGCTCAAGATCAAAGCTCCAAAACCCGTGCACCAATACCTCAGTTCGCATTCACAAATTTGCAAAGTACCAGCTATTTAGTACAAAATTGAGTACTGTTTTCTAATAAGTGATGCATTAGACTAATTAGTCTACAAATGACATAGTAGAAAGTGTTTTGTACTTTTGTTCCATTCTTTTATCAGAATGCAGTTTGTTGTCTGCGAATTTTCCACCATATACAAGATTTGCAGCATATATATTTAGCACTGAAAATTAGGGGATTGGTGACGTAATGTCTCAGCTTACTTGGGCATTGTGTCAGGCTGTCAGCTATGTTGGATCTAATTTGGAGAGATTGTTGTCTCTCTCTAACGTAATATTCACCCGTAGCAACGCACGGGCATTCGTGCTCCCGAGGTTGAGCCGCCTGCAGAGGCCGTGGCCGTAATAAAGATGAAGACGATGACGAAGACGAAGATGGCGCTGGCGTGAGGCCGGTGGACGCACAAGCAGTGGAGTGATTGCTGGTTCTCCGGCATGTCGTGTTGACAGTGGGGGTGGCGATGCAGCTTTGCGGCTGCGGTGCACAGCCGGCGCGTTGATGCCCCTCTGGTGAGGTCTCTGCAGGACGACTGGCAGCGACGACGGTGGCGATGTCTTGGAATCTGTGCCGATGTCTGAAACTAGGGTGTTTTGGGCGAAAGCCTAGCGACGGCGACGCCTGCGGGCGCCGTTTTCGCTGATGGGGGCGTCGCGTCCCTAGTGTCTCCACGGGTGAGAACCCGTCCGTTTGGACGAGCGGCGGCGGGTGTTCAACGTCGTACCCTTTGCTGAAGGCGCCGCTATGGAATTGACTAGGCTAGGTTCTCCGGACTTATCTTCTTGGGGTTGTCGTTTCCCTCTGTTGTTGGTGTGTTTCTTTTACCCCTGTAGCGGTCTGCTGCAGGCGGACGTGCAACTCGCGCGTGTTGTTGTACCACTTGCTTCTTCTTCTTAAATTAATCAAAGCCGGGAAACCGGATCTTTCAAAAAAAAATACATATATATGTCATGTATGTAACTATGCTTGAAGTTGATGGGCGTGGTATACTGGGCGGGCCCATCATAGAACGCCTGTGCCGTGAGTAAACAGGCCCGCTGGGACGGATGGAACCGATCCCAGAAGACATGGCCGTCGTGGTCGGTGCAGACGGTGGAGTTGGGCATGCAGTCGGCCTCCGCGAGCAGCCGACCGCTCCCACAACACGCGCCGGCGATGTCGGTGTACCCCGACGCACCCGGGTCGGCGAAGGTGTCCTGCGTGAGGCGGAAGGAGTCGGCGAGCGAGTAGACGAGCCCCGGCAGCCTCGCGGCGAGGCCGGCGAGAAGTGGCCCCAGCGCGTCGTCGAAGCCGGCGGCGAGCTGGTTCAGGCCGTCCGTGCACGCCCCTGCCGCGTCCAGCACACGCACCGTCGGAACGCAACCGACTAGCCCCACGTTGATGATGGCGAACGTCCTCGCGCCCATCGAGTGCAGCTCCTGTGTGTGCAACTGTAAGCTTGCTAGAAGCATCGAAGCAACGGAGGAGAAAAAAAGTATGTAGTGATGTCTGTGCATACCGTGATGGTGGCGGAGTAGTTGGAGAGGAGGTCCGCGTAGAACATTGCGGCGTCGCTCTGCTTCTCGGCGGCTGTCCTGTTCCGAGACTGCTCGCCGGCGGCGAACATGAACATGTCGTTGCTGGCGATGCCCATGAGGAAGATGGAGTCGGCGAGCAGCTTGGTCACCGCGGCAGCGCCCACCGCGGCGACCATCTTGGCTTTGGTAGCGTTGAAGTACTGCACTTGCGTGGACAACGGGATGCACTTGCCTACGTTCTGCGCATATGCATACATGCATCGCCACATCATCATCATAAATATATAAAATATAAATACTGATATATGTATATCTCCATCCTGGGCCAAAGATGACACGTGTACCACTTACGGTGGTGTCGAGGATGCCAGCGTCTGCAGAGGCGTAGCTGACACCAAAGGTGAGAGCAGTGGGCACCAGCACAACGCAGGAGTTGGGTGAAAGCGACAGATACGGCGGAGGGCTACTGACGAACCCCATGCTCTTTGCTGTATATACAAACGTACAATACAACGGTCGTTACAATACAAAGAAGCATGCATGAATAATAACCAACCAATCAGTATAACAATTTACATGCAAGCACATATATACATATACAAGTACGAACATCATGTAGCAATTAGTGGTATAGCATATATACAGGATCGGAGTACGTCGGAGTACGTACGTACCGACATAGTCAGCGGTGTTGTAGCCATTGCTGAACCTTCCGGTGGGAACGCCGCCGGGGAAGTCGATGCCGTAGTAGGGCCTGTTGGCCCTGGGGACGTCCGACCCCGGCAGGTAGTTGTTGTTGCCGACGTCCATCGTCGAGTCGCCGAACACGTACATCGCCGCCGGCCGCCGCTGGACATGGACGCCGGCGGCGGCGGCAGCCACGGCAGCTACCAATGTTTGCGCGGATATCACAGTAATCCACAGAACGAGATGACGACGATGCTCCATCTCCGTGAACACGCACGCGTACAATTGTGAAGAGTGTGAACCTCCTTTTGCCTGTGCGTGCTGGTGGTGGCGACGAGCTAAGCAATACATAGAAACTCGATCTGGCTATTCTATATATAGGGCACACACCCTATAGCTAGGTAGCTGGATGGATGATGATGATCGGAGGTCTCGTGTGCCACATTTTGTTTATATTTTCGCGTGTGTATGTGTGTGTGTTTTTGAGGTCAACTTCGGCGGTAAACATTTTCGTGTGTCGAGGATCGGAGGTCACGTGTGTACTGATTGATCCATAACTAACAGTTGAATATCCGCGTTATGGTACACTATATATCCTCTATGGTGCACTATATATACAACTATTGCAATGTGGAAAAAGAATGGAAAGTTGTCATCATGTAGCCATGATGAACTCGCAGAATGCATTTCTTGGAAGCATGCATAACACGTACCAGCAGTCGTCGCACGTAGCACGTCTCAGTTTTGCAAAAAGATGGATCGATACATCGTCGTCCAGCCGGTCGTCGTTAGCGTGGCTGCTATCATCTCGTTTTCAATCAATTCATCATGCATCACATGCATGCAGTGCCGCCCATTGGTTTCAGCATATATTTTGTCTATGTCCACATCACATCATCATCATGTACATTCTTGGAAAAATAGATAAAGTCGTTACGGACCTACCAAAGAGTGTATACAACTTTCATGCAAAATTCCACGACGACAGGACTAATTGCTACTACTACTACATATATATGCGATGGATCCTGGAACAACGCACAAAGCTTGATGGTTTATATGAACTGTGGGCTGGTCAACAGGCAAGCAAGTGCCGCCACCACAGAGCAGACACTCCATGTGATTCCATGACTTTCGAGTCTTTGACCATTTCTTATCCTTAATGCATGGATCAAGGCCATGTCGTACTACAGAAACAAACCCGTACGTCTCGCGATCGGCCGTGTCAAAACCATCCCCGTGCGGCGCCAGCCAAAATGGCAGCATGCAGTTCAAATCCATCTGCTGTTTCAAAAAAAAAAAAAAAAAAAATCCACTACGAATTTGATTAAGGAGATAAGTAGTTTGTTTTGTTAAAAAAGAGTGGTCATGTGCCTGTCTCTCCATATATAACCGTACACCTCAGACGATTTTTAGAGACAATCACTCTTCACTCTATTTATAAAGACAACCACGAAATGAGGTCTTCCCAAATTAAAATAGATTTACGCAAGCAAAAAAGAGGAATTTATTTATTAAGGTACTCGCCTCTGTGTAAATCAATTTTCAACATTGCACTTATAAAAATCCACCTTAGTAAATATAAGCCCACAGTGCAGTATTTGACCAGATCCCATACATATGACTATGCTAATTGCTAACGATGTTTTTGCCTTGTCAAGCGTCTGGCCCCTCTTGGACGCCGGATTTGGCAAGGTAGGCGGCAGACCCAGTGAGATCTCACTAATCTGTCATGCATGTTAGGGTTGACTTGGTCTCCTCCCTAGATCTGACGTGCCAACTCCCCTTTTCTACTCCGACGTTGAGAATTTTATTTTTATTTTTTATTAGCAGAGACCAAATAGCAAAGCCAAGACGATTTCAAATAAAAAATTTGTCAACTACAAAGTTTCACAGCTTTGTGAGATCTACAACTTTCATGTTGGTAGTGTGATAGTTACCAAATGATGTCGGCACGGAGGTGGCCCGATCTTCACGGCAGTAGGTTCGAAAACAAAGGATAACTTGCTGCGAACAGCGGGTAAGTAGCTTTATACCTAACAAAGGTTGGATGTGACCAAGCGGGCAGGGAGAGAGGCACGAAACGCTGAAGGACTTCGACTCGATCTCCGGCGATCGCAGAACCACAACCGAGCTAATCCACACAATACGGCGCAGCCCGACGCGGGCTCATAGAGCACGAAGTAGTGGACCTCGGAGAGATCTCTTCAAAAGTCCAAGAAGAACAAGGAAGAACAAGGGTTCAGTAAGCAACTTCGGCAGCTCGGGCTGCAATATCACTAGGGATAATCTCAATTCATCAAAAGTTTTTAAATAGCTTGGAGGCAGGGGATATATATACTAGGAACAACCCTCCTAGTTGGGTATGAAATGAACTTAGAGTTTCTGAGGTTACAGGAGGTGAAAGGCCTCCACGAGATGGAAATTCGTGGAGCCCCCGCCAGCGGCTGTTTCTCTTCTGAGTAGTGCTGAGTAATCTGGCTATAACTCCTTCATGGGAAGTCGAAACGATAAGCCACTTGTGGAACGGGTGGGTGGGGAGGTCCTCACCATGAGGACCTCCTCCCATTTTGCTCTCCCATCATTATTTCAATGTTTTTTACTTGCGTGAATGGCCTTTTATATGTCTTCACTGCTTGCCGGGCCTCGAGGGCCTACCGCCCTCTCGGCCTCGCTGCCAGCGTCTCGGCCGAGAGGGCCTAACGGTCCACTTTCGGCCTCGGAGTGAATGGCTTACATTCACTAATGCGCCTTCGGCGCTAAATTCTTATAGGGATTCCATTGATATCATGTTCTATAGCGTGTTTTATAGCGTCTCCCTGCTATGTTATGGAGGAGAATTCATCAAATGGGGCAGCACAAGTGCCCGATGGCAGTTCTCCATGATCATGTTACCGCCTGGACATTGGACAGCAAAGCGCCTGATGGCGGTTGTCAACAGTTAGTTCGATGATTGATAAGGCATTTGTCTTGGCGAGTTCTGCCCGTATGTATAAAAGTCGTTGCAACCAGATTGGTGTAACGCATACGCGAACTAATGCAAGTGACGCCGGGAGGCTGTCAATCTGATCTCATTGGAAAGCATCGCCCAAGGTCAATTTGATCTCAGGGAAAGCATCGTCCAAACAACACCAATACCGCTATTTGTGGGCCGTCCCACACTATTACCATCATACGTCTAGTGCCGACGAGACTAGACGGGATCTTGGCTGAGTGCCAGCGAGGCGAGGTCACTACTCCACCGACACGCCCTAATTAACGGGATCGGGACAATTCGTTGCTGGGTACCGGCGAGGCGAAAGCAACTCACACAAATTCGTGTTAATGAAGGCTGGCATACATGGTGGGCACCGACGAGGCGAAAGTCATCCCTTCATCAACAAATTCCGTTTACTCCGACGTGGCGTTGGCAATGTCACGACCAAGCTTCGGCGACATAAAGCCACCCATATAATTACTACGCCATATATCGCATATATATGGCTAACGACGATCAATCAAGTACATGGCGACCATCAAGCGCAGCTTAATCGGAGGTTTTTCACAAGCTCGTCTTGCGGATGTAATTAACGGCCGCGCCCAACAGGCCCCGGGAATCGGCGAACTACACAATTTCCTTACAAGTCAGGCCTCTCCTTAAGCATGACGCGAAGACGGAAGAAGACAATTTTTCGTTGATCATGTATTTTGTATATTCAAGAAAGAATTAATGAAATATGTGGTTCTCGAATATGTGTGCATGTGTCTCCCTGCATTACATTACTTTATACATGTCTTCGCTCGGTTTTCGACCAAACAAAATGGCACGCCCAGTGGGATCTGATTCTCCTCCCATCTTTGCTGCGCTTCAAACGGTCGTCATGATATTTCATTCTGATGCTGGACGATGCTTGCTCGGATGATATGCCTCCTGGCCGTGGCTCTGTGCGGCGTCACATGATTTATGTTTCCAAGTCAACAATTCCGACCAGGAGTCCCTAAGATATGTCGCTGAAATAAAGCAGCTTGACATGCACATATGATTCGTCATCAAGCAAAACTGCACGATGGTCATAATAATTATTGTTATTGTTATGGCCGGACGTCAGCAGAAAAATAGAAGACGGACCATCATTATGAGGCTACACCGAGTCGTCGCATAGCTGAAGTTGCATGGCGAACAAAAAGGAGGAAAGGGTAGCCCACCTGATTGAAAGGAACGGTACGTGCTCAGTACTCGCAATATTGCGGCCGGACGATGGTCAAAGGGTCCGTAGGCGCATGATTTGTTTGCTAACCGCACCGATGAAGTTCAGCATCAATTTCAGCTGCTGCAAGCCTAAGTAAAAAATGGGAGAAGCGCTATCGCCAATAAACTGCATGGGCAGGTGGCAACACGAGCCATACATACGTGGTTCATCTTCAGAATTTCTAATAATCCTGCAGGCCATTTCCACGAACTGGTGGCAGGTCAGTCCAAGTATTAAGGCCCTAGTCAATACAGACATGCGCCTGAATCTTCCTTACAAGCTGGTGGCAAGCATTATATATGCTGCTAACCATTATCCCCAAAATGATCTAGGGACGTTGGCACCATGGGTGGAACCCTTTCCATGCCTATTTTATCAATCAAAGCAAGCTCCACTGACCAAAGAGTCTATCACATGCCGCATGGTGGAAGATTTCGGCGAAGATATTTCACAGTTAATTGATATCTTCTATATGGTACGATATATATGTTGTGCCAATGGTGGACTGTCACTAGGCGTGTTTGCTCTAGGATGAAAATTTCCCAACCAACCTACATTGTGGTGAAGTAACCTCAACACAAAGCACATGGTTTACACCGACAAGGGATGAAAGCGGGTGGTGGAATTCAATCTGCACTGACCCTAGAAGTCGTGGGTTTATCGTGCCTTCTATATTTTGTCCAGCTTAAAAGGAATGCCAAGCCTTGAGGGAGACTATAGCGAAAAGAGCATGAAAGGGCTACCTAACTTGACACAAGTCTAAGTTGTGTGTGCAGCCACATGCCACCCTCATGAGGTGACAACAAGGGCCTAAAAAATAATATAGCCTGCGAGGATTACTTAGCTACACAAAGATGGATAGCTACCCTCTGAATTCTTCGAAGACAAGTTTCAAGAAACAAGTCCAAAGGGCTGAAAAAAAAAACAAAAGAGAGAAAGAAAAAGGAGGCATAGTCAACTGTCTCGAAGCTCTCAATAATTAAAATAAGTCAAGTTATCAAGTCAAGCTAGTGAAGGAGGACGGGTAGCTATTCATCATCCTCGGCAAAAGTGAAGGCAAGAAATTCTCTTAGCCATTTTCCCCCAAATCAACCATGAAATTCAAGCCGTATCCTACATTCCCTGCTGGACAAAAGTTAGGAGGCATGAAGCACATGACTTAAGGGAGGCTCGGAAAGATTTCCATTAACCCCAAGAGGTCCTGATGAAGTGTTAACGTTTTTACACTATTATCACGAGGAATCTAAACCACACGTGTTGGTTGAGCTGGAATATGATCATCATATGGGAAACATGTGTATGGCTGCTTGACCTTTGGCTATATATGTTTTGCCTAAAATCAATGTTACTTCTCTCGAGTTCTCCATGAGAAGAACCAAGAATCGTCTCTCTCCTACAAATTAAATTGGGTGGCTCTTTGATAAAATTCAGCAAGATGAGCATTCTGTGTGACTGTTCATGCCATCGAAAGAAGGGTGAGCGACCTTCATCATCAAATAATTATTCAGATACCTTGCCTTTGGCATGGTACATCTATGAGGCTTCGGATGGACTACACGAACACAGTGGAACACAAATGATTTTGGTACTGCGGAAGTGGCAGCTTTCTATGTTGATCCTGCTTGAATATAAAGAAAGCAAATGCAAATTACAAGAGGCCAGCAATGGCCGAGAGCATGCAGCACACAGGCTTGGTCACCGCCATCCCGATGGCCTGGGCGTGCCGTGCATCTTGGTCACCATGCGCTAGTGCCATGGAGAGCCACAGCCATGCGCTAGTGCCATGGAGAGCCACAGCTATAATCTAGCAACGTAAGAATAGCTAATGCCTAAGTATAGTTCAGGAATTATTCAAACAGACTAAAATAGGCTTTCTAGAGCAGCCAAATACGTACACCACTAAAGGCGTACCTGCAACCATGAATCAGTTGACTCTACTGGTTGGCAACATTTCAACGAATGATCACTTGGGTTGGTACCCTTGGTCTGGGGTACAACCACATCTCTATATTATAAGTTGGTCTCCTCAATATTATTCAGCTCAATCCAGCAAGCTGGCCTGGCGACTCAAAAAGGGTCTCAAAGTGGACTCTACAAGAACATCTTGTGGTGGCTTGTTGTTTCATCACAATTTGGCTCAACCGGTGGCAGTTCTATGCTCTTAAATGTTAAAAGTTGAGAGGCAATGAGCTGCTCGTGGAGTTGAAGATGATGGGAAGCTCGCACAGCATGCGGCTGAAATTGGACGAGTTGTATGGTAACATACTACGACTTTGTATCATCAGAAACTCAGGATGCGATGTATTACTCTACCGCACTCCTTATCTCTAATCCATTGGCATGGATCTTCGCCACAAAATCTCATGTCTCTTTATTGAGATAAGAGGCTGGCATTTTTTTATCCGAAACATTTTGGGACCTTTAATCTTCAAAGGTGTTCTTCCCACACATATCATACACTATTTGCAGCCTGTCCTTAAATCAGGTTGCCATAAAGCATCTATGAGCTTTCGGATGCATATAAACTTGGGAGCAGTGAAGCAAGCCAACGCGGTGTTGTGGAACTGTGAAACCCTTTGAGATCGATGGCTGGCACCACAGCTGTAAAATGGTCGCATCAATCTCAATAAATTTCTCCATGGATACTACACTCCATTTGTTGGTACCAATATATTTGGTCGGAGTGGAACCCAAGGATTTCTTTTCTCATATATGGCATGATTTTCGCCATATGTTAATTTGTCCAATGATTTCTTTTCTTATATATGGCATGGTTTTCGTCATAAGTTAATTTTTCAGGTGACGGCATGAGCTTCGCGCTATCCTGCCTTACTACAATACAAGACGTGATATGACATCAGTCGAATCCTACATCAGTCTGTAACAAAACCGTAACCCGGGTTTGTGCAGCGCAGTTTCATACATCTTGCCTGTAACAAAACATGGCTAAAGTCTATGCTTGGGGCTCTCAAAGCTTGCCAAGAAGAAAAAAAAAAATCAGCATCAAGTTTCATGGGCATGTGGTTACGAGCACAGTTGACACGGGAGGCCACACGGATTTTTTTATGAATAAAAAAAGGGAGGTTCAAGATGTTTTCCAAGATATTATATAATCATTACAAGCAAACTCCAAAGTGACTTGATGTCATAGAGCTATCTATGGCTCAGAGAAGCAAGACATGAAGAAATACAGTAAAGATCGGGCATGTTCTGGAAGTTCCACCTCATCCTGATTAGTAAAGCAGGCAGTCACTTGTTCAAGGTGTTGCAGTTGGTCGTGGTTCCTCCTGGACATCACCTCCAGTTCAGATTGGAGCGCACTTGTCTCTTTGAGTCGTTCCCGGTGATGAGTCGTCGAGCATTGAGCTGTGCGTTCTTTCAAACGGCTCTCTTGAGCATGAGCCTCTTCGGCTATCGTAAGCTGACTATTGAGCTTTTCAATTTGTGACCTCAGTTTCTGAATATAGGACGAGTATTTCTCAAGCCAAAACCCGTGGGATGCGATCTGTTCTTCACAATGTTTTGGTGATCTCAAAAGGACTAACTGGTCCTTCATATTGTATCTCAAGGCATATCTGTGTTGATGCCTACCGTGGCTTATGCCCTACACCCACAAGCTGGCCTTTACGGCTGTGCATGATGAACTATATTACAGCAACACATCTATGAATTTCCGGATGTATGCTATTTATTTGGGAGCAGTGAAGCATGACAACGCGGTGATTGTGGAACTGTGAATCCCTTCAAGAGGGATGCCTGGCACTATTGTGGCCAAATGGACACATCCACCTTGATAAGTTTCATCAAGAATTCAACATTATATTGCCGTCCACCAGTATGTATGGTCGCAACGGAACTAGAGAGTTTATTCAGGATATGGTATGATCTTCGCTATATCCTACTTATTGCTATTACTCAAAGGGTGGCATGATTTTTTTCGCCACATTTTGTAAGTACTTGCCAGGCTACGACTATGCGGCCAGGTTGATCAGAGTTGTATTTCCCCGAGTTGAATCTCTGCAGCTTTGCATAAACTCAACTCGGCGGGTGGCATTTGTATGATGAATTTTTAGTCTACAAATATGGCTCTAGTATTTGGAGCTCTATATCTCTTGACTTGTGAGGAAGTCTTATAATTATGCATGCAGTCAATGATATCTGGAACTAGCCATGGAATAGAAGTTGGCCACATGAATATTGTCCTAAAATAAATACGTGAATATTCTCCATATTCATGTTTATATGCAAGAGATCTTTGTCACGTATAAAGCTCATGAAGAATATGTATTGGCGTATTAAACTATTACCAGGGACCACAAAGGCACCGGTGTGGCCGGTTCTGGGGATCAATTTTTTTGTTGGCAAACGATTAAACATATATCTGTATGTATCTATACAAGACTCTTTACTTCTCACGTAAAGCAACAAGACTCTTTCTACTCAAATATCCGCATGCTGACCGAGATACGTACAGATACGAGGTTTAACGGATTTCGTTGAACTTGTTGAGCGTATCCGTCCCGGGCTATATATCCTTTGCTTGACCGAGGGGAAACGCCTTGCCTCCTGTCCCTATATAAACTAGAAAAATTCCCAGCGTTGCTGCTGCGGACTTTCGTGTTAAGTGAATACAAATGCAGTGGAAAGTCATGACAATACGGTCATGTTTCTTTACATTTTATGTTAATTTGTTATCATATATAAGCTGTCGTGATATTTATCTCGTAGAAAATCAAAGAATCATCGTGATCTGGTACGAAATAACAATAACATCGTTTTTATATAAGCTCATGCATGGCACATCATTATATTTGGCATGGATCGTGAAAACATGGAACAACACACCTACTCCCTCTGCCATGAAAAAAAGTGCGTCTGGCGTTCAATTTTTTTCTCATAAAATGTCTAGTATATATTAGTATATAGCTAGGCTAACGTGACAGAGCACAGAGCCAGTTCGTGTCAGTCTGAGGAAAAAGAAAAACGAAAAAAAATCGACGGATGCTCCTAGAAGGACTGGGACCCGTCCTAGCATCCCTCAACAAAAATAAATGGAGCCTCTTGAGCATTTGTTGTCCACTCGTTTCGTCTATTGCCCGGCCGCCATAGATATTCACTCGTTCCCCTTCTCCTTCCGTACCCAGCTTTTCAAAACTCATGAAGTCGGGGGCTTTCTTTTCCTCGCTGCGGCGACTTCGAGGCGACTCCCAGGCGATTTGGGCTCCTTCCTTCTTCCAACCTCGCTCCCACCCCGTTCGTGCTCCCCCTGTCAAGAATTTCCGTCCCGCCCTCGGGACGCTGCTGTCGCTCCATCCCCTCCTCCGGTCGACCCCGACCGCCACCTCCTCTTCGCAAGGCCCGCCTCCCGGCGGCAGACCTACACCACCACCGAAATCACATCGGCGGGCGGAGATCACCCACCTCGCGGAATTCAGAGCTGAGTCCCTCACGAGCTCACCCGGGTCGGGTCTGAAACGAAATCGCGCCGAGCGCTTCACGGGGCGCCGAGGCGCGTTTTCTCCGGGCGCCGCAGCGGAGACGCAACCACGCCGAAAAGCGGTGGGCCTTCCCCGAGCGGTGGAGACGGAGCAAAGGACGGACACCGCCCGATCCGAAAACCGCCCCTTCCCTGCGCCGCCGCAATCCAAGCCGATCGACCGCCACTGGCCAAAATGCGCCCGTCTTGCTGCAGACTGTGGACGGTCGTCGCCCACAACTCTTCCGAGCATTCAACGGACGCCGCCGGCTTCGGGACAGAGGTAATTTCGATCCAGCACCTCCTGCCGGCGTCCGCTGGATTTCCTGATCTAGGTTGCTAGTTCAGGGCAACTTTTGTGTAAAAAAAAAAAAAAAAAAAAAAAGAGAGAGAGAGAAGAAAAGAAGAGAACAATTTGGTTTTTACTTCTAGCTGAGCTATTAGTTGGGAAGTTGAAGTCTACCACCGTTTGAGAGTAGAGGGAGAAAGGAAAAAAGCAAATTTGTTTTTACTACTAGCTGTTAGTCTACTACACGCATCTACGCTTCTCTGTCGGTTAGCTGTAACCAGGCAGTTGCAAATTTTACTTCTTCACCGGTGTTAAAGAGGCACGAGTTGTTTCTCGAGGCCTATAGGGCTCTCTTCCTTACAATCCTGTGAAATCCCGGTTCCTACCATCGGGTGATCTGTTCATCAAGTCCTCCATGGAGAAGATTGAGGGAGCCATGCGGCAGATGACCCTGTCGGCTGCGGAGAAAAAAGGTGTGAGAGTCAAGGACGGTGGTCGCGGAAAGGAGATCTCAAACCATGCGATACCCGTGGTCCAGGCGGCGGCGAAGCTATTCTCGGAGAAGATGGCCCATCCGACTCTGAACAGGCGCTAGGGCGGGTCTGGTGTCCACTAAGGGGCATCGAATGCAAGGGTCAGGGGGAAAACAAATTCTTGATCACCTTCCACCAGGCCGAGGGAAGAAGAAGGCATTGGAGGAAGGGCCTTGGAATCTATCCAAGGAACTTTTGGTGGTGACGGATCTGGATGAGTCTAAGACTTTTGACGAGCTGGAGTTCCATCACATTCCAATTTGGATCCAAGTATCCCATCTGCCCTTAGGCATGATGAATGCAGAAACAACTGAAGCTATTGGCAATGAGGTTGGAGAGTTCTTGGTAGCGGATACGGATGACGGGAACATGGCAATGGGCCGGTTCCTGAGGCTGAAGGTGAGGCTTGATGTAAGAAAACAGCTGATGCGTGGAGTCACCATGGTGATGTACAGCAATGGAAGAGAAAAGTGGTGCCCGATAGCTTATGAGCACCTTCCTGACTTCTGCTACCTGTGTGGCACTCTTGGCCATACGGATAAGTCATGTGCGCAGCCGAGGGAGAAGGGCGCACCAATGCCGTATGACCGTAGCCTGAGAACCCTCCCACCTAACAAAAAAGGTCCTGCGGGGTCCGGGGGCAAAGGGGGCTCCAACTCGATGCTGCCTTAGGCGATCCCAATCGGATGGGAGGGGTGGGCGGGTAGTCTCGAGCACCTCCTTCGGGATGTCGGCGGATGATAGCAGGAGCAACGCCCTATTGTGGCGGAAGAACAGTTCGATAGTAAGGAAAGCAAGAAAAAAATGGTCTCGGGGCAGAAGTAGAGAAGGAAATGGCGAGCCCTCCGAAGATTATCCCATCCGAATCCCTAAGATAGGTTGGCGAGAGAATGTTATAGAGGAAAACTTAGCGCCGCCGCTGTCTCCCAAGGTGGATAAACACACCGATAGACTTGACGTGAACAGAGCCATGCTCGAGGATAGGTCGGGGGAGAGGCCTCCACTGCAACCAGAAACTGAAAAGCAAAAGTTGAGGGGGTGGAAAAGGATGGAAAAGGAGAAGGAGAGTAGTCAAAAAGGAGTATTAGGAGGAGGTGCAAACACCAAACGTCCTAGCCCAAGTAGTGCGAGAAGAAACGTGGTAGGGAGGAGGATTTGGTAGAAAAGGCGGGGATAGATGAGGACGGGTTGAAGAAGGCAAAGATAGGGAACATAATTATAGGTGAGGTTTCTGATGCGGAGAAGAATGTGCCTCTCAAAAAGTTCACACACCTTGAGAGACCCGGGAGTCGTGACCGGCCAAAGGTGAGGGGAGTGAACCACAGCAGAATTGGGAAAGAAACGCTGAGATGCTGATGGAGGTAGATGATGGGAACGAGAAAGGAGTGGAAAAGGCTTGTGGAGAAGAGGATGTTGTCTTTGGAGCAAACCAAGCCATTTGTTGAGGCGGGCTGTCGGAACAGCCCTGCGGAACCAATGAAGATCGTGGCGTGGAACTGCCGGGGTCCGGGCAACGGCCCGGCGGTTCGGGGACTCTCGGAGCTCCGTAAGTCGGTGGGGCAAATGTTCTCTTTTGTCCGAGACTAAATTGGATGAAAGGAGGATGCAATGGTTCGGGTGGACTTTGGGGTTGACAAACATGGTGGCTCGTGATTGTGAGGGGAAGGGTGGGGGCATTGCTTTGCTTTGTGGCGAAGGGGGGTTCATGTGAAACTTCGGAATTTTTCCAAGTATCACATTGACGTTGATGTAACGGATGAAGAGAAGAGGGAGTGGAGGTTTACAGGTGTTTATGGTGAACCGGATGCAAATTTGAGGGATCGCACATGGCAAGTTCTACGCTCATTGGTAACCCCTATGGTGAAACCTTGGGTGTTAGCCGGGGATTTCAATGAGGTGTTGTTTGCACATGAAAAAGAAGGGGGACGGCAGAGGAGCCAACAAAGCATGGATAATTTTCGAGAGACTTTGGAGGCGTGCGGTGTGGAGGATCTTGGATTTGAGGGTGATAAATTCACATGGAGGAACAATAATCATAAAGTGGAGGGGTATATCCGGGAGCGCCTAGATAGGGCGGTGGCCAATGTGGAGTGGCAGGAAATGTTCCCCAATGTAAAAATAATAAATGGAGACCCTCGCCATTCGGACCACCGTCCTGTCATTATTGATACCGGACAGGAGGATATTGTGGAGAGTAGAGGAGGCCACTCTTATAGATTTGAGGCGGCTTGGCTGGAGGAGGAAGAATGTAAGGAAGTGGTGAAGAAGGCATGGCAACAAGCGAAGAGCGCTGATCTAACAGAGGTGTATGATAGCCTCCAGATGGTTTCAGGCGAGCTGTCTAGGTGGGGTGGAAATGTGCTGGGGGGTCTGGAGAAGAAAATAAAAGAGCTAAAAAAGGAGCTGGAGAGATGTAGGAGAGGAGGGCTGAGCCAGGAGAATGTGGCGAGGGAGGGAGTGTTGAGATATAAATTAGACAAAGCACAGGAGCAAGTAGACCTATATTTGAAGCAACGTGCTCATGCTAAATGGATGCAGTTCGGTGATCGTAACACGGCGTTTTTCCATGCATCCTGCTCGGAGAGAAAGAGAAAAAATAACATAGGAAAGCTGAAGGAGGAGGATGGGGGATGGGTGGAAAATGAAGCAGAGAAGAGGAGGTTTATTACTAACCACTTTTCACAATTCTTTAGGGCAGTTAGCAATCAAGACACACAACAACTCTTGGAGTGTGTGCAACAAAGGGTGACTGAGGATATGAATGCTAGCTTACTGCAGGAGTTCACGCGAGAGGAGATTTGGGAGGCACTGAAATCTATTGGTAACCTGAAGGCCCCTGGACCGGACGGTAACCCAGCGCTTTTCTACAAAAGTTTTTGGGAGGAAATAGGGGATGATGTGATGAAGGAGGTGCTGGACGTGCTAAATGGTGGGCCGATGCCGAATCACTGGAATGATACTACCATCGTGATGATCCCAAAAGTACGACGACCGGAGTGCATCAAGGACTTGAGACCTATAAGCTTGTGTAATGTGCTTTACAAGCTTGTGTCAAAAGTCATGGCTAATAGGCTCAAAAAGATCTTGCCGGAGGTGATATCTCCATACCAGAGTGCTTTTGTCCCAGGACGCCTGATTACTGATAATATTCTTGTCGCTTATGAGTTGACTCATTTCCTGAAGCGAAAGAAGAAGGGGAAAGTGGGCTATGCAGCGATAAAGCTAGATATGAGCAAAGCATACGATCGGGTGGAGTGGAGCTTTTTGAGGGATATGATGACAAGGCTAGGTTTCGACAGCCGGTGGGTGAATTTGGTGATGATGTGTGTAACAACTGTGAAGTACCAGATACGGGTCAATGGGGAGCTGTCTGATGAGCTCGTGCCTGAGCGAGGGCTTAGACAAGGCGATCCTATTTCGCCTTACCTATTCCTCCTCTGCGCAGAGGGGTTCTCCGCGCTTCTATCCAAAGCTGAAGAAGAGGGGAGAATTCATGGCATTACGGTATGCCGAGGGGCTCCATCTGTGTCCCATCTGCTATTTGCTGATGACTCCCTGATCTTGTGCAAGGCAGAGGAAGAGGAGGTCCGAAACCTGAATGAAATCCTGAAAATCTATGAGGAATGTTCCGGTCAGGTGATAAATACAGATAAATCGGCAGTCATGTTCAGTGCCAACCCTAGTGATACTTGCTCGGAGGAAAACAAAGGAAATAATGTCCATTAGATCTGAAACAAGAAGTGAGAAATACTTGGGGCTGCCGATCTATGTGGGTAAATCGAGGACGGAGGTGTTTGCATACACGAAAAGAAAAGGTTTGGCAAAGAATTCAGGGGTGGAAAGAAAAGTTACCGTCAAAGGCAGGAAAGGAGGTTATGATTAAGGCCGTTGCACAAGCCATACCGGTCTTTGCCATGTCCTGCTTTGTTGTCACCAAAGAAATTTGTGATCAAATCAGTTCGATGATTGCTAAATATTGGTGGAACAATCAAGATAAGGAGAAAAGTATGCATTGGGTGAGTTGGGACAGACTCATATTACCGAAGGAGGAAGGGGGCTCGGATTTAGGGACCCGCATTCTTTTAACATGGCAATGCTGGCCAAACAAGGATGGAGGCTCATCCAGTCACCCGACTCTCTTTGTGCTAGAATCGGAAGGCGAAGTATTTCCCGAATTCTACCCTATTGCAAACTAAGGCGAAAGAGGGGTGCTCATACACTTGGCGTAGTGTGATGAAGGGGTTGAGGTGCTAAAGGAGGGGGTAATCTGGAGGGTGGGGAGTGGAGATGACGTCAACATCCGGATGATCCCCGGCTACCGAGGGCATTACCGAAGACCACTCACACCGAGAGGTCGTAATCTGTTGAAGAGGGTTTTGAGCTAATTGACCCATACACCGATAAATGGGATGATCAGCTGCTGGAGGATACATTCAGGGAGGAGGATGTGAAGCTCATAAAGTCGTTGCCTACCCATACAGACATGCATGACATTCTGGGGTGGCACTATGATAGTAAGGGCCGATTTTCAGTTAAGTCGGCATACAAAGTACATAGAGCTATGGTGCTGAGGCGCAGCAGTCGTGCGGGACCTAGAGGTGCTGGGGAAGCCGGGGGACGCGACGATTTTTTGGAAGAAATTGTGGAATCTAGACTGCTCACCAAAAATAAAGCACTTCCTATGGCGACTAAGCCACAATACGCTGGCGGTCAGATCGGTGCTGAGAAGAAGAGGTATGAAACTTGACACCAAATGCTGCATATGTGGTAGGTTTGATGAGGATGGGGGACACCTACTGCTCAAATGCAAGGAAGCAAGGGAAGTGTGGAGGGAACTGAATCTGGAGGAGGTGAGACAGCAACTGGCAACAGCGTGCTCTCCGATGGACATGATGCAGAGAATTTTCAATTTACAACCCCGACACCAATCCACGGTAGTCACACTACTTTGGATGTGGTGGAATGAGAGAAATCGAAGACGAGGAAGGAAGAATTAGAACAGCGAGAGAAGTTGCATACATCACTGCAGCTAAATCTGATAAACTGCAAACAGCTTGCCGGCAACCCATATTGTCGGAAAAACATTCAGGCTAAACGATGGAAGAAACCGGGAGAGGGGATTTTGAAGATCAATGTCGATGGCGCGTTCGTTCAGGCCTTGAATTGTGGAGGATGGGGCTACGCTATCAGAGATGATCAAGGTGTGGTCTGGAGGGCAGGAGCAGGAAGCATATCCAATCTGCAAGACGCTTTCCATGCCGAGCTATTGGCTTGTGTGCAGGGTCTGAAAATGGCAGCTATGATGGGTATCAATGCAGTTGTCCTGGAGACTGACGCAACCTTGGTCAAATCGGCATTGGAGAGCGATGATTACCGGCTATCAGCGATGAGTGGCTTAGTCACTCAAATCAAGCATGTGATGGCTTGCGATTTCCTCTCTGTATCTATTTCAGTCTGCCCGCGTTTTTGTAATCAGCTAGCTCATGCTTTGGCTTCATATGGTTGTAAAATGCCCGGAGGGGATTGCACCTCCTGGGCGAGTGTACCTCAAACGATGGAGGGTATTGTGTCCAGCGACTCGGCTGTGACAGAGTAATAAAAGCACTCGTTTATCTAAAAAAAAAAAACTCATGAAGTCAGATCGCCATTCAAGTTTTTTTTTTTTTTTTCATCAGGTAGTAATAAAAAAATTCAAGAATATCTATGCACCGTTCTTTACATTTATCAAATATGTACAAAAGGAAAGAATAAAAAGAAAAAAGGAAAAAAAAATGAAGCAGCTCACTTCCACAGCTTGTTCCGTGCGTCTCCTCCTCGCACCTTCACACGGACGCAGACACATTTGTAGGACCGCAGACCCGGATCTTGATCTGTTGTGTGCATGGGAGCAGTGGCCGCCGTCATATTTGTTGAGAAAAGTGAATAAAATCATTATCAAACATTAATCCATAGCATGGTGAAAAGAGACGCTACTTCCTCGTGAAGCGGGACTCACAGACTTCGATTGGTGGCGCCGCCGCTGGGCCCGTAGAGGACACCCGGCCGTCCGTTGGAAGCCAGAGCTCGGAGGGAATCGCCCGACGGCGTTCCTGCACGGATCATCACCATCTTGATTCATCGCGCCCATGAGCAGACAGAGGGGATGCTTGGCTGCTCGCTCGCACGCCGCTGCCATGGATGGATCGGGAAGCTCGCCGGGGCCTCCGTCGGTGGAGGGATGAGCGCGCTGGCCACCGCCGGGTGGGGAGGGCCGCCGCGTCCGACATCGGGGTTGGGGTGCTCGCCGGGGCTGCCGTGGGTGGGCCGCCCTCCTCCGCGGCCGCGCGCGCGTCCAGCCCCGGTCCCTTTCCTTCCTACGGTTTCTACGCCTTTAAAGGCAATTGGTGCGAGGAGACGTGGAGACAGGCAGGCGGAGGAGACCAACAGGCAAATACGGGAGAGGGAAAAGTCAGGGCACGAATCGTAGGGGAGAGAGGAGGCGGGAGGCCTTGCAAATGAATGGCCATAATTAATGGATCCGTTCAACTCTCTTTATGCACAGCACAGGAGAGACGACGGGTTCGGAGCGCTACGGGGACGGGAACGGATGGCTTCGTTTGGTGAGCTGTGGGACCCGCTGGGCTGCTGAGGTGGCACCCCTGCATGTCGAGAGAACTCCCCTAGTGGGGTTCTTCTTTATAGGGGTTATAGATCGGCACCTGGCCAACATGAGAAGCCGGTCTGTTCTCACGCATATCCACGCCGCGCGGCTGCTGAACGCTCTTCCCGCTGCTACCGAGATCGCGCACGCATACATGATGTTAAGCCTCGGCCAGAATTTGTCGCCCACAGCACACGCCGGAAGCTCGCATAATATTACACACATCGACGCCCTGGTGTTCATCTGGCTGATCGGCCGCATACATCTTGCCGAAGGAGGAGATATGCGCGTTATACACGCCGACGACGGAGCGTCGTGTTCTTCACCACGCCGGCTGTCATGTTTCCTGGTGAGCAATCAATCATCTTTTAATCTATTATATGTATACGTGAGATTGCAGTAGCGCACTTGTGGGGTGATTGGAAGGAGGCATACAACCAAACTCCTAGGATCCTTACTGCGATGACACACTTCAATCCAGGGCTGAGGTGGTATGCCGTTGCAGGGCGCATAGTGGATGACACGGACAGCGTGCCCAAACATGTTTTGGGGAGATTGTTTAGGTGTTTTCCGCAGTCAGCCGAGGCGTTCAAGCATTGTCGCCCTCTAGTCCTTGTTGATGCAACATTTCTCACGGGGAAGTACAAAGATGTTTTGATGATTGCGGTCGGTGTCGACCCAGAAAATCAGCTAGTCCCTCTAGCATTTGCTTTGGCCGAGAGTGAGAACACTTCCAGCTGGCCTTGGTTCATGAGGCTTGTTAGATTTCATGTCATCCGTCGTACTCACCGTCCGGATTTGCATGATATCGACCGACATAATGGATTGCTCATGGCTGCAAGGGAGGAGATAGATGGACTTCCCCTATCCTGCATCGATGGTGCATGAGGCACTTTGCCGCCAACATTTGGCGACAACAAAGGAAGAAGGAGGTCGTGAAGAAGTTGAAGATAGTGTGTGCTTGTTTCACGAAGGAGAAGTTTGAGAAGAAGCTTGCCGAGTTGAATAAGGTCCTAAGTACTCCTGCGAGGACGTGGCTACAGCGGCAGATGATAAACAGGGACAAGTGGGCTCTCGCATTCGATGATGGAGGTCTTAGGTATGGCGTGATGACCACCAACTCATCGGAATCTTTTAACAAAGTGTTCAAGGGTATCTGTGCGGTACCCGTGTCCAGTATTGTGGAGTACTCGTTCAAGAAGTGCAACGAATACTTTGTTAACCGTTGGAACATTGCGAAGGCGTCGAAAGAAAAATGGGGCCGAGCCGGTAGGGAGACACCTCGATATTTCGGAGGCAATAGGTTCAAACCAGGTGGGTGAGGCCTCACGGACCATCGAGGCTGGTGTGTACAACATAAGTCGGCCGGAGGTACCACTCGGCGCGGTGAAAAGTATGGTGGCAAAAATTACAGGGGTGGACCTCTGAAACCCGATTGTTCTTGTTGCATTCCACGGCTCTTTCATGTGCCTTGCTCGCACGTCATCACTGCTTGTAAATACAGGGGTCTAGACCATGAAAATTAGTTTTTTTATGTCTCCATTCTATCTCACATCAAAAACCCTCAAAGTGTGGGAATCCAACTTCGAGCCGTACTTAGATCCAACACAATGGCCTCCGTACAATGGATTGGATTATGTCCCCGACCGGATCTAGAAAAAGAAAAAGGTTGGTAGGAGGAAGAAAAAGCGCTTTAGAGGAGTTATGGATGAGGCCGAGGGCAATGGTCCAGATTTCTATGATTCCAATGGCTACGGTCTCGATGCCTATGGATATGGAGACTTTGATGAGGCCCCGGCTCAAGTCATTTGCTCTAAATGCCACGCAACCGGGGCACAACTCGCCACTTGTCACCAAGTTCAGGTACATAGGTGTAGTTAGTGGTTGTGTTGTCTTAATTTCTTCATGTTTTGTTGTTGTTTTATTTCACATTATAATAATTCATGTCTTATTTCTAATCTTGTGCATATTTGGCCTTTTGCAGGATGGCGTACCCGGACTTCCCCTTCTTAAGAAGTGCTACGACAAGGACCACCGAGCTCACTTGTTGGTTGACGAGGGCAAGGTAAGGGATTCCCAAGTTTTTGTTTTTAAATTATAGTTTTAGTTCATCGTTTGTCTACTCCAAAGCTGACATTACTTCAATTTTGCGGGGCCCTGAACTATTTGCGTCCCCGAGCTCACAAGCCACTTCGTTGGGACGGCGCTACGCCCCGTACTTGGCTAGAGCGGGCTTCCTAAGTCTTGCTCGAGCCATTGTCGGGGCCTCCACGAGATGGACGGGGCCCTTTGCTCACCGCCTTCATCGGCGGATGGCGTCGAGACGCATTCCTTCCACCTGCCGTGTGGAGAGATGACTGTGGCCTTCGAAGATGTCGGCCACATTTTGGACTGCGAGTGGGCGGTCCACCGGTGGCTGACACGGTCGACACCGCGCAACCGGAAGGATTTGGTCTTCCGGTTCACCGGCCACCACCCCGGACCACTGAAGAAGGAAGGAGGGAGCACAAGACCTCGGGTGTGTCATCCAATTGGTTGAAGAGAACTTCAATAGGTGCCTTCCCAACTCCCCTCCTCAAGTGGTAGAGAGGTATGCTAAGGTGTGGTTGTGGCACTTGGTCGGTTGCTTTCTTTTACCCGATGCTTCAAACACCGTCTCACGGATGGTGCTCCCACGGCTAATGGAGACTTGGGAGAACATCGCCAACTACAGCTGGGGGTCAGCTACGCTCGCATGGTTGTATCGGCAGCTATGTGAATCATGCAGGAGGTAGAGCAAATCATCGAACTTAAGTGGGTGCATCTACCTCCTTCAAATTTGGATTTGGGAGCGCATACCCACTGGTAGGAACCACAGGAAGCTGGTTAATGTAAGTTAGCCATTCATGTTTCTATATTCAAGTTGTCATCTTTGTTGCACTATCTATTAATTCACATAACTTGTATCTATTTTGTTTTGCAGCCCTGGCCATATGTTGACCTTCGGGCCCCCTTGCTCTATCTGTGGCACGAGAATAATTTGCTCAAGGGTGAACCGGAATTGCGCTACAAGAGGTATTGCAACGATTTGGATCTGTTGACATCGGCTCGGGTTAGGCATGGTCTTATACTAATCGCTTTCAAGATTGAAAAACGGGTTAGTCGTCTAAATGTCTCAACTTGCAGGTTGAATGGACTCCATATGAACGTGATGATGTTCAGGCCTTAAATGTACCCCCCAGAAGTAACGAAGAGATGACTCGTTGGCGATGCAATGCACCCATGATCATGTACTATGTTGTCGAGCACCATATTCCAAAAAGAGTCATGGCGTAGTTCGGCCGAAAACAGGAATTCCCAATACTGGATGGGGGGACGCCAGAAGCGTTGCACAAGTAAGTAACTTCCCATTTCACTGCCTTCAATGCCTTATTTGTACATTTCTTGTAAAATAACACAATAAATGATTCGAGTGTTTCGAGGAAGAAAAGGTTTGGTGGTGGCATGGACTGGCTACTATACCATCAGTCACATGTGGCGGAGTGGATGAACGCCGAGAGGGTGCTCCCTGATGCTGGCTCTCGTTCGGTGTACAGAGAGTACCATGCCTACCTCTTGTACCTACACCAGTCCACTATAGTGCGTCTCCATGCTCCAGTGTCGGTGAATCCAATATGGGACGAACGACGAGGCGACAAAGAAGACCGCTACGATGAGATAACAAGGGTAGGCGGCAGCCCGAGAGAGCTCCTCTTGTAAACTATGTGGTAAGCACTCTATTTCCTTTAATCATTGAAAGGTAATGAAGGTGGTGCGATGGTATTGAAAGTTTAACATACCTCCTCTACACATAGAACACACAGCTAGCTCACCTTACAAACGAAGCCGGAACATACGTTGGACGTGCAGGGGGCCAACAAGGTAGTGATCTTCAAGAATTTGCAGAGGTAGTACACCGAACTTAATATGATTCCAGTACTACCATTTTTTTCCTAGGATAACATACTAACTTTGCCTAAATGTGATTGCGAGAAAGTGATTACATTTGCACATCACATGGCTCGCAAGTTGAGTCTTTAGAAGCGAAGATGTACAATTGCCGGGGCGTGAGAGAGCAGAGGGCTCCCGTTCTAGACAGAGTCTGCGGGGGAAAGCACCTGATGTCCATGAAACCTCACAGGAAACAAGCGAAGAAGACAGCCATGATCCATCCTATGAGCAGGACGTTATTGGTTCTACTGACTTGTTTGATGCTCCAGAGTTGACCCAAACTCAGTGTCCGTCCCTCCCCCAAAACCGTTTTGACATTTACGCCAACCTATATATGAACATGTTTGTGCTCTTTTTTTTTAGGTGGAATCGCAAAGCTCTCCACAAGGAAGGCGGCGACAACCAAAACGCCATGCCAAAGACCACACCGACGTTGGCACTCCAAATATCCTCCCAACTAATCCTAGGCGTCGAAAGATTAAGTAAACAACCCTTCTCACCGGACCCTTGAAATGGTGAGTGTAGGGATCATGTGACAATATGAAGTGGCATGGTAACTTGGTTAATATGAACTCATGATCATTGCATTCACTTTGTGTAGGGACCAAACATGTGGCCATTTGACAATGTGACAAGCACCGTGTGGGATTGCATGGACTTTGTGATTTCCAACTATGTGTAATGAACTCTATGTGCAAGGAACTCTACGCTACGGACTTTATGGACTTTGTATTCGTGTCATGTCGAACTATGTGTAATGACCTAAGTGTGTCGAATTTGTGGTCTATGCAATGAACTAAACATGGTCTATGTAGTGAACTATGATATTTAGGTGGTCGGATATATGATATTTTGTCGATATATGATATTTTGTGGATATATGATATGTTGTCATTGATTTGTTGCCAATAATGCAAAAAAATTAAAAAACAACGGCGGTCGCGCCATCGTCTTTTGGCGCGATAGCCATTTACCAAGACATGCCGAAACGCAGTGCCCGCCACGTGTCCTATGGTCGCGCCAAGACTTACGGCGTGGCCGTCATGCCCAGGGCGGGTGGCGCGACGCTTTGGAAGGCGAGGAAAAGGTGCCTACGGGTGGTCGGGTTTACGAGGGCGGCGGTCGCGCCACTATGTCTGGCGCGACCGTCGGGTAAGAAAAGAGCCCAACTCTTTCTTCGCGACTCGCCGCGCTGCGATCCGCGGGCGGCGCCGCCGTCCCGCGTCCCCGGCGGCGCCGCCCGTCCTCAACCTCGGGCCGGCGCCGCTCCTCTTGTCGCCGCAACTAAGCGCCGCCCACGCTCCCCAAGGACGGCCGACGCCCCCTCTCCCCAAGGTCGGCCGGCGCCGCCTCCTCCCAAGGCTGGCCACCGCCCTCCTCCCCCAAGGCCCGCCGTGGCCCCACGCCGACCACCTCGCCCCAAAGCGATCCCGGCCGGCCTCGTCCCCAAGGCAGGGCCACCCGGGCCACCTCGTCCCCCAAGCCCGGGCGCCGCCCACCTCCTCTCAAGGGCGCCGGCCACCTCCAAGGGCGCCGCCTGGTCCCGTAGGGCGGACGGGACACCGCCACCCTCCTCCCTAAGGCCGGCGGCTCTCACCTCCCCCAAGGACGGCCGGGCTCTCACCTCCCCAAGGACGACCGGGCGCCGCCACCTTCCTCTTCGTCGTCCCGCCCTTGGAGCACTTTGGGTCACCTCCACCCAAAGAAACGAAATTTCTAGGGTAATTTTCCTTTTTTTTCTTAGCAATATGCATATGAAAATGCTAATTTGTCCATGCTTAGATTTAGTTATCTACCTTTTAGCATTTGAATGTGGATGCACGAGGGGGCATTGATGGTGTCATTAGTTACACATTTTCCTATGTTTGGATTTTGTTATCTTTACCAATTTGGTCATGTAACATGGTTACCGTGTTGTTCAATGTGTTGCTCATCTCCTTTGAATGTTGGATTGTTTCCGTCGATTGTTGCGTAGGATACACTAGTCGCTTCCATCCTCAACGCCCGAAGGATGCCGAGCGTGGTAAAAAAGGAAGGCCTTCAATCCCTATTTGAGGCTGCGGATCCCTATGTCCATAAGCCTCTCCCACCGGGTGAACCAAAGTGCCCAAATGTTGGTGTGGTGATCAATGCAAAGTAGAATGGGATGAAGATGATGAAACCTACATGCGGAAGTATTGGATGTGTGCCAATTATAAATGGGAGCCTGGCGAAACAACGCCCTTGATTTCATGGTGTGTATATTTATTTTGGTTTCTTTGTTTTATGAATATATATTAGCCATTGACAATTGTTTTGTTGTAGACCCCACCTGCCCTCTGTGATTTTCATAAGTGGATCGACCTTGAGATCGGTGAGAAAAACAAGGAATATCTAAAAAGCCACAAGGAGTTTGTTGCAGGGTTTCAACGGAGGCATGAGGAGTTGAAGAAGAAAGCGGTGATGAGAAGGAGCGCGGGAGAAAGAACAAAGGAAGATAGCTGATGCTTAGAGGGAGGAGAGGGAGAGGAAGCTGGAGCATGCGCGCCGTGCCAAGGCCGAGTGGGGGAGGCGGCTGCGGCGGGCGAAAATGGGGAGGGCGACTTTTCACGATTGGGCGAGCTCATAGCCCTGCGCTCGGTGGCTTGAAATACCACATGCAAGAGGCTTTTGTCAAGTGCCCATGTGGTGTTCGACCAACTTCTGACCTAATTCTTGCGAGTGGGGGGAATAGGCTATTTTGTGGCCATATGGTGGATTATGATGAGGTTGGTTGCTTCATGCATTGTAGACAATATCTTGCCTTTTGTTCCCTAACTCATATGGGTTGTTTTCGTTTAACAGAACACTAGGAAATGTTTGTGGGAGCCGTTTGATGGCAAGCAAGAGTTCATTGACACAATTAAGGCCAAGAACTAGATGGCTAAGGACAAGGAAGATCTTGATCGGCTTGTCAAAGAGTACCTAATCATCCATAGGGGGAGCAAATAAGTGAGAATGCAAGGGAGTTGGGAGTTATCGCCCAACCTCGAACAATATGACAAAGGGATTAATATTTACAAGATGAAGCTAAAGGAGGCGACCGAAGAGCGGAGGAGGAATAAGGGGACCAAGTCCCGTGGTGCCCAATGTGCGAGGAGGACACCGTCCCCCGTGGGGGTGCGATGTGCGAGGAGGAGGCCGTCCTCGGGCGGGCAATGTGCGGGGAGGAGGCCGTCCCCGTGGTGGGCAATGTGCGGGAGGAGGCCGTCCCCGTGGCGGGCAATGTGCAGGAGGAGGCCGTCCACGTGGTGGCTCACGTGCAGGAGAACATAGTTCCTCGAAGAAATGCAACAGGCGGATGTGCATGCCCTAGCCTTTGGGCCCATCGTGCGGGATGACGCCGTCCACGTGGTTGCTCACGTGGATGAGGACATAGTCACCGTGGTGCCGCCGCGTGCGAGGAGGAGATCTGTCCCCGTGGTGCCTCACGTGCAAGAGGACAATGAGGGGCGACTTTTGGGCCAAGGCTTTACAAGTTGCGAGATGATGTGGAGGAGGAGAAGTTACGGTCCCGGGGCTTCCACGGCTAGCGAGATGAGGTCGAGGCATTGAAGGAGAAAGAAGAAGCGGGCTATGTTTTAGGCTATTGTACTCAAACAACCAACGAATATGACTTCGGGGCCGAGGAAGATTGTAGTAATCAAAGCAATGAGGAGGAGAGCGACTTCGGACGAGGAAGATTGTAGTAATCAAAGCAATGAAGTTACGGTGGAGGATCGGGACTCGGATGACGACTAGCTTCCGGGCTATGCTACATTTCTAATATGTATGGAAGAATGTTGTATTACATTTCTAATGAACCACGTAGCGAACAATGTTGTCTAACATTTGTATTCAACCATGTATGGAACAATGTTGTACTATTTTTCTAATGAACAATGTAGCAAAATATGTTGTCTTCTAGATCTATTCACCATGTTCGAACAATGTTGTATTTCATTTGTATTAAACCATGTATAAGAGTTGGTGAAAAAACAACGAAGTAGAAGGATTGAAATGCCAACACATAGCCATCACTTCGCATGCATCACAATTGTTCGAAGCATAGATAAAGGTCACTACAATAGGTTACACAAGTGGTTCAATCACAATTATAAGGTACATGAATCATCTACTTCATGGTTCCAACAAAAGTGTTGCAAAACATCACCATGCATAATCCAAATCATGGTTCGAGCACAAAAAGACGCGCTAGCTAAGTCAAGGCCAACCGAAACCATCGTCCTTCCCAGTAATGATCATTCCAATCATCACCGTAGTCGGAGTCATTCCAATCATCCCTATCGGCGTTCTCCTTGTCACGTCGTCCAAGTCCTTGCCCTCGTCGTCATGTGTTGGCGAAGGAACTATGGGAAACAAACATGTCAACATCAAACCAACTTTCAAAGGTAAAAAAAGTCAAAATAGGTTTGGCAAAAATAGTAAATTCTCACAAAGCTCGCGTTTCAACGCATTGCGGGCACGTTGGCGTTCATAACCCACTCAAGTGTACTTGTGAATCTCCTTCCTTTCCTCCGCTTCTAGTTTGTCGTAGTGTTCCCCTGTTCTTCCGCCAATACTCAAGGAGCTCGTCGCCCATAAACCGGAGATTCCAAGGATGAATTTGGATTTTTACGCTTTACAATAGTCTTCACCAAGCTTGTTCCATGTGTCATGACCGGGCCATGCGACACCACCCTTTACGGCACACTTCTTTCTTCAACAATTGTCTTTTCATAATCATCCTTTTCCTCTCCAAAGGGGACTTGTATTTGGGAGTAAATAGATTTGCCCTCACCTCACCACGACCGGGAAATCCTCCCAATCACAAGTCTTTCCAACCTAAATGAAAAACATAAATAAACATTAGCATAGAAAAATTATGCATGTAAACAACAAGTTCATTAAACTCACAAAGAACTCGTTTGGCCCTCATAAGCATTGCCACGCGTAGTGGCCAATCCCAAGCCGAGAGGGAACAACTCCTTCAGCGGGCCTTGATGCGCACTTGCACTTCTTCTAAGGAAGACTAAGGCATGGCCATGGTGTGCGTCCATTTGAATACTCTTCTTGCAACCTCTTGTTAGGCCATGCAGGTTTTGGTCCATAGTTATACTCCTCAAAGTCACAAACTAGAAAACCACTCACGAAATAGGCAATATATGAGGTGCTAGGTTATAGTATGCACAACACAAAAATATCACAAATGACATGCATCGCAGCACCACTTACATAATCACGGCGACCACACCGATAGAATGGGGTAAACAAATCCGCCCGGCTTGGAACTTGGAGGAACGTCGTCGGCCACAATGGCATGTAGGAGGATTCTCTGGGAGGCGGTGCGGTCGGCGTCAACCTTCTCCTCGCTTCGGTCATTTCAAGTTGGTTCAAAGGCGGAGTCTCCCACCGTTTAAGCTTGTCAAGCGGGCAACGCTCTTCCAAGGGTCATAAGGAAAAACATAATGGAATGATCCACCCATTCTTCATCATCGATCCATCGATAGAACTTGCATCCGTCTATCCAACTATCTAACTCGTTTGGGTGGGCGGCCTTTGGGTAACAAATGAAAAAATGCACGCCCGGCGGAGGCGGGATGCCTTGACTACTTCACATAGGCGGGGAACCCACAAAGGACAAGCGGCGTCGGCCAAGAGGTGGTGGGAATGGACCCTTCCCATCATGATCCTCCGGATGGTGCCGCGAACGAGGGACAAGTCCATCACACCTACCAAAAAGAACAATGACAAGTGTTACACACAAGATTATCCGTACATTTATTCCAAAAGATATGTGCAAAACAAATAACAAAGCATGGATGGGAAACATCTAATGACTATTATTATCAAATTATATCAATATAAACAATGAGCATACCAATTCTTAACAAACCCTAAACCTAAACCACTAAAACAAGGACATATTCAAACCAAAAATTTATATATTCAATCCTTCATTATCATCTCCATAGATTGTAACACATCATAATTGAACCATAAAACATAATTAAATATTCAAACCCTAAGCAATTATTCACAAACCCTAAGCATAACAAAAACATGAACAAATCTTCAATACAAATTGAAGTCATCTACAAACTATCGAACATGATTTCCAAATGCCATTAACAAGGATATGATTTCCATACATGGTAACACATCATAATTGAACCATAAAAAAACATGATTAAGCAATTCCACCTAAAACAACCATAAACCCTATGAAATTAATCACAAAACCTAAGCAAAACACTTGTTCTATACACATTCAAGTCATCTACATACTAACAACACATGATTTCAAAATGCCATGAACAATGATATGAACTAGAGATTAGGCTTTGAGAGCACAATTCAACTAAAAAATTGAAGATTAACAAACAAAATCAACATCAAATGAGGGGCAATTAGCATAACTCAAGGAAAATAGCATGTGACACTACTAAACAAAAAAGATTTCATGGAGAAGAGAACAAAAAGATGAAGAAGCTTCCAAAAAGAAAAAACAGACTGTGGGCTCGGGCTCTCTGGTGGGGAAAGTGAGTGGGAGAAGAGAGGAGAGGGAGAAAAAAAGCTGGTGGCCCAATTTATATCGGTGGTCGCGCCCGGTGCGTGTGGCGCGACCAGCCCGGTAACCACGCGCTACCGGCGAGCCCGGTTGCAAACCCTAACGGGCGGTGGCCCGGCCAGCGACTGGCGAGGCCCGGTCGATACGCCAGCCAGCCGGTCAACTTAGGCGCCCGCGGTTAGCGACAACGGTCGCGCCACATGCAACGGGCGCCGACGCCCGGTGCAAATATCGGCGCCCGGCCCGGCAGCAAGCGACAAAAAAGGATACGGGTGCAAAATTTTTTGAAGCGAGGGGCCGGTTGAATTTTTTTCAAAAAAGGGCTGAATTTAAAAAAAATCCACTAGAATACCACATTTTGAAAGTCTTGAAATCATAAAGAAGGAATTTCTTTTAAATCTACAAGGAGGAGCTACACCGCTAAAACTCTGAAAAAAGGGTAAAACTCTGTGAAATTCCAAGCGTTTTAAACGGGACTTTAAAAGTCATTTGCTCCATTTAAACACGGCTATAACACCTGCACCCGCAGTGTGCCCTCCCACTCAGATTTCATCCTCGTCTCGTCTCCTCTCCACGCCAAGCAACCTCCCCCACCCCCGTGCCCCCCACCCTCCCATGCTCGCCTCGAGATCTTAGCAGGCAGCTCCGGAGAGCGCGGACGAGCCCCCGATCCCTCCTCGCCGCCGCCGCCAGCAGACCGGTAAGCGTCCCGATCCCCTCACGCTCTTTTCTTCGGGGGCTCCGCACCGATCGGCGCCGCTCTGCCGGATCGCGCCGGCGCCCGTCGGATCTGGTACGGATCTCGCCGCCCCGCTCGTAATTCCGCGATCGCCGCCTTGTGCTCAGCTCGGATCCAGCCGATGTGCCCCTGACCGTGCCCCGTGCGCTGTGTGGCTGGATAAAGCGGCGTCTTTGTTCGCATTTCGCGTTCCTGGCTGACTGACGTGCGTCTGTGGCCTGCAGGGGGAGGAGAGGAGGGGGAGGGAGGCCATGGAGGCCGCCGACTACTCCGGGAAGCTCTTCGTCGGCGGCATCTCGTGGGGAGACGGACGAGGACCGACTCCGCGAGTACTTCGGCCGCTTCGGGGAGGTTACTGAGGCCGTCATCATGCGGGACCGCAGCACGGGCCGTGCCCGTGGCTTCGGCTTCGTCGTGTTCTCTGATGCCACAGTCGCCGAGCGCGTCATCTTGGACAAACACATGATCGACGGCCGTATGGTAAGTTTGCCATTTCAGCTTCCTTGTGCTTTTGTCTGTCTGTCTGCTTATATAGCAAATGTGCATTTTTATCGGAATTCTTCTGTAAAGCTGCTGCTTTTTGTTTACTGTGTGAGTTGAATTGTGCATTTGGATGATTAGGTGGAGGCCAAGAAGGCCGTTCCCAGGGATGACCACAGTATCGTGAGCAAGAGCAACACAAGCAGCATAGGCTCACCCGGACCGGGCCGTACCAGAAAGATCTTTGTTGGAGGTCTGCCCTCAAATGTTACGGAGGCCGACTTCAGAAGGTATTTTGAGCAGTTCGGTGTCATAACTGATGTGGTTGTGATGTACGACCACAACACGCAGAGACCGAGGGGCTTTGGATTCATCACCTACGATTCAGAAGACGCTGTGGACAAAGCCCTGCACAAGAGCTTCCATGAGCTGAATGGTAAAATGGTTGAGGTCAAGAGGGCTGTTCCGAAGGAGCAGTCTCCTGGTCCTGTTGCACGCTCGCCTGCCGGAGTGGGGCAGAACTATGCTATGAACAGGGCTCATAGCTTCCTGAATGGCTTCAACCAGGGTTACAGCCCGAACCCTATAGGAGGTTATGGCATGAGGGTGGATGGAAGGTTCGGCCTGCTTTCAGGTGCACGAAATGGGTTCTCTTCTTTTGGCCCAGGCTATGGGATGGGTATGAATGTTGAAGGTGGGATGAGCGGAACTTTTGGTGCAAACTCTGGTTACATCAGTAACTCCAACGGGAGGCAAATGGGTTCGTACTTCAATGGAAGTTCGAACAGATTGAGTAGTCCTATTGGGTACCTTGGTCTAAATTATGACTCTGGATCAATGTTGAGTTCCATGTCTAGGAATGTTTGGGGTAATGCAAGTCCAAGCTACCCGAGCAATCCTACAAACATGAGTGCCTTTGCTCCCCCTGGAAATGGGGGTCAAGTCAGTATAACCGGCGACAATTGGGGAGGTCTCCCTTCTGCCCATGGGTTGGGCAACATTTCAAGCCTTGGGTCAGGGAACCTTGGCCGTGGAGCTGGAGATAATAACTATGGTTTTCCTTCTGGCTCCTATGGGAGGAGCAATTCAACTGGTACAATTGGTGAGCCTTTTTCTGCATCAGGCAATGCGTATGAATTGAACAGCCCAGATACATATGGGAGCAGCTCTATTTATGGTGGCACATCCTGGAGGTTCGCTTCATCTGAAGCTGACATGCCTTCTTTCAGCCACGACCTTGGAAATGTTGATCCAAATATCAAATCAGACATGTCAGCAAGTTACATGGGCAATTATCCTGTTAACAACAATCAGCCAAGCAGAGGTCAGTTTCCGTTTCAACATTTTTCTCTGAACTACACATAGATTTTCGTTTCTGTAAAAAAGAAACTATGCTGCATAAATGTGTTAGTTACTCAATGGTTAGGGGCATAAAAGGGACGCACGATTTCTTCTCTTCTTGATTTAGGAAAGCATTGCATCCTTTCACTCTGAACAGTTTTTTCATGGAACTGTCTTTGTTGTGGTCTCCTAAATTCCATATAAATTTCAGGATACTTGAAGTCTTGAACCATGAAGTATTGGTTAGTTTGTGGTAATTAAATCTTAAGTTTTGTTACGTGTCGGCCAACTGATGTCATCCCATAACAGAATACTCCCTCCCGCCCCTTTGACAAGGCGGAGTAGAAAAGGCTAGAATACCAAGATGTATATTTAATTCTCGCCAATTTCTTGCATGCATCCATGCATGCACATGTTCTGGACTACACTGCACTCAGTGCACCCTGCGGCAAAAATGGAAAACCGCCTGCAACGCCTTAACTCCTTTCCACATGCACCAGAGTTGGAATTCTGGAAGGCGGCTTTGTTTACGTGAATGATTGAGTTAATGCGGGTGATAATTGAAGCAATGCCTTGTATAGTGGATTTGCCAAATTTGCTGGTTTGCCTTGTAAAAGGGACCTGAAGGAGTAAAAATGGAAAGTCATATAGTTTGGATGTCTGGACTCCTATGGCCTTCTAGAACTTGACAATGGATTATCGGTACATTTATAAAAAACTTTGGGTTTGTACTTGTATGAACATGACATGTGCATCTTACAGTTAGAATGTTACTTATTTAACCTGTAGCATAGTGCAAAAGGGACTCTAGCTAGTTGGTTAGGTGGCTTGAGTAGCACACCAAACTTTTGACTCCCCATGGTAGCGAATTTCAGACTGGGGTTAAAACCCTCGTCTGTCCCACACCAAAGCACAAGGTCTAAGTCCTGGGCCTGGTTGTGGTCGTTCTCACATGGGCTACAGTGCCACTGTGTATTTATCGACCTGCGTGAGAAGGTCTTAGCAAAATGCCCGGGGGCTGTCTTAGCCCCCTTAGGTCGAGTTTTCTTTTATCTTGCAGCATTGTGAATTTTCATACTATTGTTTCCAGATATTAAAATAGAACAATTGATTTATTTGTATTTTTTCAAGCATTTTCCTGAGACTGTAGAACTAAATTGTAATTAAACTATTTGAAGTCACTGGTCTATTGGCCCTTGCATTTAGTGTTGCATTACTCAGTCAGTTTAACTGTACAAGAAGCACTGTGTAAGCTTCTTACCCTTTATTTATGAGATTGGAATAGGATCTTCAACTGGAAATGGACTTTTAGCCACATGATTATCTGAGTGCTGGGAATTGAACAATCAGGATCCATTTCCAAGCGGGAACATTATATTACTTGCCAGTTCTATCAAACTAAGGAGCCCCTAGGCCCCCCTAAGCTTTGAATGATGATGAATAAGTCCAGTATTTAACACTGGCATTGTCTCTTCCATCGGCCTCAATAACTGCCTTGATATAGTCCTTGTGCTTGCAAATTCATTGAACATTGTGCTGAATAAATCAAGGAGATTAGGAAGTGATTTATGTATGAATGTATGATTTTGCAACATTCTGCTCAAACTCTGGATATATTCAATGATATTTGACATGCTGCCTGTGAATTCTTGTGACCAACTGGTTCCTAGTGAAAGCTGAAATTTTCTACAATTAGTTTTGCAGCTTTATCCAGCAGTTGAGTGTTTTAGTACATTTAAAAATGTGTAGTGTTTGTGTGAATAATCATGTAGTATATAAACGAAAAAAAAACATATTAAAAAGATTGAAAACCTAAAATATTATGGGAAAAGAGGGATAAAACATCAGATTTTCTTAACAGTGTCATGCATATATGTGAAGATTGACTGTATAGACGAGAGCAAATGATTGTTCAGATATGTTGCACCTTAGTTGCATCATCAATTAATCATTTGGAGTTTGCGCTGTGGTTCAAAAAAAAAAAAAAAAATCCGCTTTTGTTTTTCATTCTGGATGCTCTTGTTTCCTATGCTATTGCTGCTTTGCTGTTTGAACAAGTAAACTAAACCCATCAGGAAACTCGACAAATTTGAGTTAGGGGAATGCCTCTGCTTTTGTTTGTTATCCATTCATAATATATGGTTTACTTAGCTTTGAAACTTTAATATTATTATAACTAGTTTATGTACACATTCAGAATTCACTTATTTCTAATTTCTAATGTAGTTTAGCATACTGCATACCATATATTTTATTATAGATACACTTAAGTCTTAATCTTACAAACTATTGTACACATGTAATCTTGAATTTTGTAGGCTGTGTTCTTGATTATTGTTTCCTTTTTACCCTGTAGAAGTGAACATCATGCAAAACCACCACTCTTGTTATGCACTCATGCTAATAGTTTTCTTACCCTATAAATAATTATAATTAGTTAGTATAAAAATTATAAACTAGTATGAACCAATTGGAGACCAACCAGTCAACCTTTGCATCAATCCATAGCTGATTTACTATAGTTTTTACTAGCTTGGCTGGTTACCCAAGCTGAAAGTCTATAAACATATAGATGTCTATGCATAGGAAGTTAGCAACAATGTGGCAGGGCTGATTAAAAGAAGCTTAATAGGGAGGATGTGCTATTCACCATTGGATCAAAACACCACAAAACCAAACACTAAGCTGCTTTCTGGACATCTGTTCCATTTCTATCTTTTCGTTATTTTGTACACAATGAAATGAAAAATTTCTTAGTTACTGAATATATCATATAATGGTTGTTTGGTATTTTCTTTTGTTCAAGTTTTTAAATAGGTACCTTAATGACATAAAGTCGGCGTTGGTTAGCCATGACTAGGATTCCTGTAACGAGAGCCGTTTCATCTTTTTCCTCTCTTCATTTTGTATTATTTTTAGTTTTTCATTTTTATTGTATCACTTGAGCATAAGTAGTTCCTCCAAATTGTGGGTTCAACAAATCTGTTATTATAGGTTTTGATTTTTTGAAGCATGTTTCTCTTTTTTGGCAATTGTAGAATTCCTGGCATTGTTCTTTTATTTAAATAGAAGCAGTAGTTTTTGTCTATTCTGTGTACTTAGTTTTTGTCTGGAGATTCAGTTTTGTGGTTGATTATGTTTAACATTCTGGCAATACGTCAGTCCTTTATATGTAAGACATTCGATATATAACCTGTAAATATCCTGTAAACATAAATATATCAATCAGTTGCGATTTAAATGGGAATTTTGCTGTGGCTAGCTAGCTATTATTATTACCTGTCAAAAACTGAACTAATTTTACAAGGAAGCTTGATGCTGGGATCTTTGTTTCTCTTGAAAAGATGATCTTCATAGTTGTTTTACTGAGACTTGAGGCATCTTGCTCAGCTTGTGTTCTAGAAATTAGACAAGATATAGTTTTAAATTAGACAATGTTTTTTTTTTTTTCATTATGCAGTACAAACTTCATGCATAGAGCATCTGGTCAGTACAGATTTCATTATGCAGTAAGCAAGACCTGTTTTTTTTACACATGAGCCGAAGTCCATTCTGAACATTAACTTTTCTTATTATGCAGCACCTTTTTTTTTGGAATCAGAGCGAACTGTATATATGATTTTTTGTTTCTTTATTTAAAAAATGAATTTTAATTTGTGTTTAACATAGTTTGAATACATAAATCAAACAAGCTCTAACTATGATGGCCCCTTTTGCAGGTATCACTTCCTAGGGAGAGTATTACTATATATTCATATATGACTTGGGATAGATGAAACACCCATTCAGTGTGCATGACACTGAATCGGTGATTGTCAGGTTAGTTTTGTCTAGCTAACCAGTGGTGTGGTTTACAACACCAACATGCTAGAGGAGGAGCGGATACAGAAACATTTTCTGAAGGGCTTTTTTTTGGTCATGTTTTAGTTTTGATTCCTGCGGCGTGGCTAGGCCTTTTGGTTTTTGAATGAGATGTGCAGTGGTGATTATTGCGGCGCATATTAGAAATCGTGTTCCAACATAAGCTGGAAAAGCGTCTGTATACGGATAAACATGTATACCAACCAAAGGGATGCTGTATTATCTTGCCCATTTGTTACTACATTAGTCTGTGTTTTCTATCTTTTTGAACCACTAAGTTTTGTGCTCTGGAGATTTTTGTTGATTTGCTCATGAATTATGCATGCAGTGTAGTGTTTCTCTCCCCTTTTTGCGGCTTGTTACACTTGTGCCTTTCTTGTTTTTGCCAGTAGATAATTGGATCTACATTATTATTGCTCCAAATCATTGCTTTAAAATTGGAGACTAAAGTTTAACTCAGCTTCTCATCCAGCACCATAGTTTGCCTGTGCGCTTTAGCTAGTTAGCAGCGGCTGTGGCTGTTTGTACATTAGTATGTAAGATGGAAATCAGTCGTGGTAATGTATTTCTGAATTTGCTAGGCTCTAGAATGGTTTGATTTCTCAAACAAAACATCCAAGAAGCCTAGAACATGCCCTTTGCAATCGTCGAGTAGTTTTACATACATTATGAGCTCACAAAAGTGACCAGGTATAATAAAAGTGCCCTCTAGAGGGAATGGGAATGAGCTGCTACGCTGCTGGGAGGGGACTGCCATGTAGATGCTGTTTGGTTGACGTATTTGTAACGTGATTCAATTGCATCGGTGACATGCCGCTAAATCCTGTTCAACTGATGTTTTTTTTCTGCTGATAAGCCGACTGATGAAGTTTTATTGTGAAAGAAAAACAATGTATCATAGCTGAAACGAACAACGCCAAAAAAGCAATGCCTTCTCTGCATAACGCTTTTTTATCTTGTGCCAATACTGCCGTTTCGTTTTCCCCGTCTACGAACATAATAGTTCGATGATACTGACCTACTCTAACGTACATTTTCAATCTTTATTAAAAACACCAGTATATAAATATGGTTACGTTAAAAAAAAATGTATACAGTAACACGTAGCTTTACTAACCATTCCAGATAGCATATAGTTTGATAACTTCATATAATTACATATCAAATGAGATGAGATGTTCCTTATGTTTCAACCAGTGCAAAAACGCAATCTTTTTTTTTTTTTTTTTTTTTTGAGAAGGAACGCAATCTTATTTAGGCCCTGTTCGTTTAGCAAGAAAAACTCCCTGGAACAATTCCGATCCATGATTGCTATTCAATTTTATATAAGATTTCGTTAGCAGGAATGACTGAGGTCAGGAGTTTCCTAACTGAAACGGCCGAAAACCTTTTAGCCAAATCCCCCAAATCAATGCTTAGTTTAGGTTGGGGATTCCCCACCTCCATCGCCGCCGGAGCGAACCACCAGCCGGCAGACGCTCATTCCACTCGGTGGATCAGATGCAGAGCATCTCACGCTGGGCTCTTGCACTATGCAGACATCCTCGCATCGTTCCTGGTGCGCACCGTTGCTATCCTCCATCAGATCTACTGAATCGACCTCGCCGATTTTGTAACCAACCATTGGGACATCATCTTGTAATATCCAACAACAACCAGGTTAATGGAATGGACCAACCAGAGAATGGGAAAGAGATCTGCAGTGATGTTGAGAAAATCCATGCTGATGATATGTGGCCTACTGGAATGTATCATGCATCGATCATCGAGAAGAGTACCCACCGTGATGGTGTTATACACAGGCAAGATTGGGGCTATTGGGGACAGGGTTGTCCTATCGATCTTGCTGACCGTACATAGACTGTATCGGAGCTTTACAAGTTTTCAAAGGCCTTGCCTTGCTACCCTGACCATGAACATTGCATCACACATCTGCCTGATGAAATGCTACAGATATTCTAAATGGTGTCGGCTAAAACTCCACCTGCCAACAGTGGCTCCATGCAGTTGTATGGATACCTCGCTGTGCGGGACTACATGGATGGACATCTCAACTATGTCTTCAATCGTAGCAGGGATGATGCTGTTGTGGTACAGCAGGGTTCTCTCATCGATATGACTGGTCCCAAGAGAGGCATTCTAATGCTTTCAGAGGTTCTAATAGAGTTCGACATGAGGATCAAGAAGACTGGAGAGAACGAGGAAGAAGATGACCTGCAGCTGGTTGATGGACTGATCGCGGGGGTGCAGTTGACGTGTGTTTAGGAATGGAGGTCGTGATAGATACTACGGTCATATCAGTCGGCGGCAGTGCTCTTGATTTAGCTCTCAGTTCTTCTGTTTCTATTATGGAAGAGCATACAGAATAACAGAAAAACTTTTTCGTGCTTCTATTATGGAAGAGCAAAACGTAACAAGTACACACCCATCTATCTAGTGCATGACAAACCAATACAGAACCATTGGACCTTGAAATGACAGGCAAATTAAATTCAATTCAGGGGAGGCAACAGTCACCTGGACAGATATGCAAAGCTGCCTCAAACTTAATCTGTCGATTGACACATTCATGCTGATTAGTATCGAAGGAGCAGAAGTGCACTTCATCATTGTTACATGCCTTGAACTTCAAACGCATAACAGTATCCACAGGGACGGCAACCACAAACCTCTTTTGACATGAGTCACCACAAACTTTTTACCATTGTGTCATAAGAACAACAATTGAGCTATGGAGCGAGAGGTCAGTCAGAATCATTACCAATTCGGGCGCACATCCCATCTGCTTGCTCGCTTCCTCTTAGAAGGCAACGTTTCCACAGGGTTTGGAATATCCATTTCTGGAAAAACTACAGGCCAAACCATCTCACCCATCTCACCATCCTCTTTTTTCACTCTCGGTCTCAGACTATGAACTAAGCCATCCATAGCACGGGGCCCTTGAACGAGGAGGTTCATTGGCTGCAGGCAGTGGCAGTACATATTCAGGGGAGATGAACTGTTGGGAGAAGATTGCCGTTCAAAGGCTGATTGAGATTCACTCGGTGCTTCATCATCCACTCGTGAAACTTCCACATTTTGTGGTGATGCCTCTTCTGTAGCTACTGCTGCTTGCTCCTGCAAAACAAAATCCTAAGTCTGACACTCTGACTGGATGGCAAAACAAATCCCAAGGCATTTGCTAAAAATGAGTGGCTTTTCTTGACAATTTCTTGATGACTAGCATAAATTTTGATCACAATGCAGTATGTTTCATTGCAAGTTTTGATAGTAAACAGGTTTGCAAATACAGACAGGGCTAGCTAAAAGCTTGACATGCATGTATATGTCCATACATATCCAAATTCAGAACATTAATTTGCTTTTTTTCTGAAAAAAAACAGGAGAGCTGTGCATCATTATATTAAGAATCATCATATTAAGAAGTAAAAAGATAAGGAATCCAGACAACACACCCCAGGCCAGCCAACAGGACACACAAAACTCCTCCAAACTCTCTGATCCTTAGGATACAGACTTAAGTTGCTGCTGTAAGAAAAAAATTCTCCTAAGGTGTCTGTGCTACTTGAATCGTGTTCTAGATTTCAATATTCCAAAAGAGTGTATGCAGCACATATACGTATTTATGGATCAATGTTACAACTCTACATTCTAGCATAAGAGGCTATGCACAGTATGTTTCATTGCAAGTTTTGATAGTAAACAGGTTTGCAAATACAGACAGGGATAGCTAAAAGCTTGACATGCATGTATATGTCCATACATATCCAAATTCAGAACATTAAGTTGCTTTTTTTCTGAAAAAAACAGGAGAGCTGCGCATCATTATATTAAGAAGTAAAAAGGGAAGGAATCCAAACAACACACCCGAGGCCAGCCAACAGGACTCACACAAAAACTCTTCCAAACTCCTTAGGATACAGACTTAAGTTGCTGCTGTAAGAAAAATTGTCCTAAGGTGTCTGTGCTACTTGAATCGTGTTCTAGATTTCAATATTCCAAAGGAGTGTATGCAGCACATATATGTATTTATGGATCAATGTTACAACTCTACATTCTAGCATAAGATGCTATGCACAACTAAGATGTGAAATTCAGGCAAACAGATAATCTCTCTCAAGAATAGTGACAACAAAGTGCCACAGACATGGGAATTTACCTGATCCTGCTTCGCCTGTTCTTCCAGGAGTCTTTCACGCACGACATCGTATGATCCCTCCTCCAGAAATATCCACCCATCTTGCCCGTACACCTGTATCATCGAGTATCGTGGACAAAGCAGTTAGTATTCATTATTCTTCAGTCCAAGATTTGTTGAAATACACTTAAAAAAAAGATTTGTTGAAATTCCTCAATCAAATACCGAGCCATATCTCTTTCAAAATTTGAACAATCAATGGATCAGCTCTTAATCATGAAAAAAGTGTCAGGTTTGCTACATCCCTCACCCCAACAATAAAGGGAAAAATAAAATAAAATTGTGACACCACCAAGAACGCACCCACCTCTCCCTCCCAGGACGAAATCATGGTAGTCTCTTTGCTAGGAACATACAGCCTGTAGCATGCCTGTATAGATTTCAGGTGCACTTGGATGTTCATCATGTTCTCCAATCTCTACTGAGATAGATGATCCAGCAGCCCAACGAGAAACCGCCCCCAAAATCTTGCGGTCTCCCCGCGGTTTCTTGAAGCAGGGAAAGGCGCTACCTTTTCTACTCCCCATCACAAGAATTTCAACCGCGTCCATCCACAGCGAAATAGCAACAATCTAGGAACATCTTGCAGCACGATGTTCTCCAATCTCCACTAATTAGCTAGATGACCCAGCAGCCTAACGAGAAACCCCCAAAAATATTGTCGTCTCCCCGTGGTTTCTTGAAGCAGGGGAAGGCGCTACCTTTTCTACTCCCCCATCACAAGAATTTCAACCGCATCCATCCGCAGCGAAATAGCAACGATCTAGGAACATCCTGTAGCACGCCTGTCTAAATTTAAGGTGCACTTGGATGTTCTCCCAGCAGCCTAACGAGAAACCCCCAAAAATCTTGCCGTCTCCCGTGGTTTCTTGAAAGAAGGGAAAGGCGCTACCTTTTCTACTCCCCCATCACAAGAATTTCAACCGCGTCCATCGATCCACAGCGAAATAGCAACAATCTAGGACAGAAGCATACTCTACCAAGTACCCTAGTACCTTGGGCTACTCGATGGAAAGATGCCAAGAAAGATTTCTGAGAAAGCGGAGGGACAGCTACCTTGAGCAGTTCTCTGATGACCTTGCGGATTTGGGTCTTGGTGAAGCCGTACGGGACGAGGTGGTCAATGGCGGCGTCAATCCGCTGATCTCCTTTCTTGCCCCTCGGCCTCCCCATCGCCTCAGCTGCTGCGGTCCCTCCCTTCCTGATGGCGAACTGGCGAAGGGAGTGAATCTTGCGCTCTGATGGACAACACGACGGGGAAGATGGCTGTAGGGTTGCGTTAGTTTGGGGATCGAGGTCTCGGTCTTTTTTAAGTGTCGACCAGTCAAACTTAGTTTGACTAGATCAAAACGTTATTAATTTTATTTTTTAATGTATAATAAAATATACATAATAATTAACCTAATAATATTTAATCTCAAGCCATTTACAAATCAATCTAACTTTTATATCTTTTTCTGTATCTTGTGTATTATAGACTCTCTTCTTTATTGCTTATTTTTTTTCCTAATCCTTTCACTTTCAGATTGATTGATTAATACACGTACATATACATATGATTAGATCGATTTTGGAAGTTGAGATAATTTTTTTTTTGGAGGTGCTCTTCACACCTCTAAGGAGCGATCTTCCATATCTATAGACCTCATTCACCTTTAGTCAGCCCCACATATGATCCTCATTTATTTCCTTTGTCCATCTTATGTCTTTATGGCACCCATGTTAGACTATCCGCACTCATGTTTTCTACATTTACTTCCTCTATACATTTAGTCATCAAAAATTCCTTTTTTATAACACTTTCTCCCGCACTCATCCTTCCTTTATATCTCTACTCTATACCAACTACTATCGGTGAGGTCTACTCATAATTTTATCTAAATATATCCATGTGAGATCTAGTTTATTTAAATAAATTCAATGGTGCAATCGAATTTAATTTAGGTTTTTAGTTTACAAGTTATAACTTTTTTTTTTAGTTACATGAATGGTAGGGCCTGCGGTTGCATGCTCTCCTCTCTCACCTCTCCCTCCCAAGCGCCGACAACATGCCCCGGTAAAGTACGCCTGCACAGGCGCCATATATGCCAGGCTCCCTTGGCTTCCCGTGTGCCACGTGATGTATGTCGCTGCAGCAAAATTTCACGATAAATGCATGTACCGGAATGCCTGCAATAGACCAGTGCAGGTAGTCTTAGGCTCTTGTGTACACACTTTTCAAGCACATTTTTCCTACTCGCCAACCCTCAAAGGATATAGATGGCTAGAGAGATAAATAAATAGTCTATAATTTTTTTATATAAATTCACAACACTAGAGCAAAGTAGTTAGATTAAAACACACCACTACTTTGTCAATACTAATTCACATCAAGCCAAGCCTCCAAAAACAAATTCCAGCAGCAAGGCTCGAACACTACTAGAACACTCAAACACTAAATGGCTAACAAATAAACAAACAAGGCTTCATAAGCCTGATAAAAGAAAAGCCATTGGTTGTGGGAACTCCCACCCGGGGGTTCAAATCACGGGTGCGACACTTTATTCTGGATTTATTCCGCAATTCTCCCACACTATGCATTAAGTGGTAGGCGACGTCCCCGTCGATAGCGAGGCGCTGTGGTGACTTCGAACTTCAAGATTTGCCGCCTCGGTCCTTCGAAGGTGCTCATAGGGGTAGGGTTTGCGTGCGTGTGTTCATAAGGGTGAGTGCGCGTGCGTGTTGAACGTCTGCGTTGTACTGTGTAATCATAAAAAAAAAAAAAACAAGAAGAGAAACTAAAACCAGCCACTCCACCAACAGTGATGTTTTATCACCAAAGTGTGTAGAGCGTGTGTCTCAGGCTCTCAAGGGTGTGGGCATATGCAAGGAATGCTAAAAAGATGGCCATGGCCACCACCCCTATTATCAGTCCACCAACTGACGAAGCAATTACCATCACATTGAGCCTTTTGTGGGTGCACTGGAGCTCCTATCTAAGGGCTTCTTCAATGCGGGCTATAGGGTTCGAGCTGCCTCACGATAAAGTTGCAGGCCACATCAACAAGCAGCACATAGGCTGCCAAGCTTAGCAACGCAGGTTGCAAGTTGCCAAAACCATAAAGGCCGTGTTTAGTTCCCAAAAGTTTGCACCAAAATTTACTGCATTTCCATCACATCCCATCACATCGGCGTTAAATGCACCAAAAAGGCGTATATGCCTGTAGTATGAAATGTAGGTAAAAAAATAAACTAATTGTGCAGTTTAGATGCACATTCATGAGACGATTCTTTTGAGCCTAGTTACACCATGATAGGATAATATTTACCACTAACAAACGAAACGTGCTTTATATTATACGATGTGACAGGCTACAGGAATTTTGACACCAAATTTTGAGAACTAAACACACCCAAAGGTACAAATACTTTATTCCTGCTCAAAACTTTATGTCAGAAGTGAACCAGAGCACGAGCTGCTCCGTTGCTACAACGCTTGCCCGGTTGCTGCCCGTACCTTTTGTTAGATGGAGCGGCTGCATCCTCTGCAAGAGGCTCTGGCACACTGCGAGGCAGCAATCGGTGAGGACGTGGGCATGTAGTGCAGACGTGGACGACGGGGCAGCACGCCGTGCTGTAGCGTTGGGGAAGGGCTAAGTTTCCAAGGGCTAGAAAACTTAACGTTGCGTCTGTCAGTCTCTTCAATGAGGGAAGCAGAGAATACCGATGAACTTTGGCTGCCAAACCTCTCAAAAAAGACCTCTTTGTTAGACCGTGCACACTCTGGTGCCGCACCAGTGGTGAGGGTTAGCGTTCAAAGTGCAGTTTTACAATCTCTGTGGAATAACTTTTCGATGGGTCCACTGGACAGATCATGTGTCAAACTTTAACATTTCCTACGAGCCTAGCCATCCATGCTCTGGCGCAAGTTCTGGTGCCGCACCACTCGATGAGCTACAGAAGTTTCGCTATTGTTAGTGTACGTGGCACACAAGTTTGAATCTATTTCTAGAAAATACGGCGTAACATTTATTTTACATTTGATAAGAAAACTATATTTAAAGATCATTGCAATGATACGAATTATGTATTATAAATAAATATTTAATTTATACTTGGTTAAAAGTTGTTTCTTAGGAAGCGTAAAACGACACTCTTTAATGGAGGAGGGAGTAGTCCTGAATTCTCAAAAAAATTTGTTTTTGTTTTGCGACCAAACCCTGAATTCTCAACTCGAACGACGCATGTTTCTCAAAAAAAAAAAAAAAAATCAAGAATGACGCATTATTAGCAAGCCCCGGTGGGGTCGGTGGGGTGTGGGGTCTCCATTGAGCCCACTGGACCATTCCATTGAGCACGTCCACCTGGCCTGTGGTTCTGTGTAGCCCAGGATGACCATTCCGAATCCGGCCTGCAGCCGAGAAGCAAAGGCCGTGCGGCCCAGATACCAAGCTGCCTGCCTGTGCCTGTGTGTATCAAGCCAGCCAAGCCAAGCTAATGTACGTGTACGGAAACATGTTGTGAGAGCGAGCCGAGACGAGCCGAGCCGAGATCCCTCCCTCCCAACATCAACAACAGAGCAATCTCCTCTCCGAATTCAATCATTTTTCCTCCGCCGCACCACTTCCTCCTCCTCCGCCTCTTCTTCACCTCCTCCGATTGCTGACGGATCCCTCCTCGCCACCGCCACCGCCACCGCCGCTGCCGCTGCGGACCCACCGGTAAGCGTCGCGATCCCCTCCCGCCCGCTCTTCGTACGCCCCCGCCCCGCCCAGGCCCGATCGGCGCCGCCGCCGCCGCTCCGCCGGATCGCGCCGGGGCCCGGCCGGATCTGGTACGGATCTCGCCCGCCCCGCGCGTAATTCCGCGATCGCCGCGTAGGATCCAGCCAGCCCCCGGCGGGAATGTGGATAAGTACCGGCGGGCGTTCCGTTCCTTCCTGCCTGACGTGGTGACTGACGGTTGGTTGGTTGGTTGGTTGGTTGCAGGGGGAGAGGACAGGAGAGGAGGGAGGGGACCGGACCGGACGGAGGGACGGACGGACGGACGGGAGGCCAGCCAGCGGGGAGGGAGGAGGAGCGGAGCGAGATGGAGGCCGCCGACTACGGGAAGCTCTTCGTCGGCGGCATCTCGTGGGAGACGACCGAGGACCGCCTCCGCGAGTACTTCGGCCGCTTCGGCGAGGTCACCGAGGCCGTCATCATGAGGGACCGAAGCACGGGCCGCGCATGAGGCTTCGGCTTCGTCGTCTTCACCGACGCCGCCGTCGCCGAGCGTGTCACCATGGACAAGCACATGATCGACGGGCGAATGGTAATCATTCATAATCTCCCTCCCCTCTCTCGATCAGTCGGTCTCGGGGACGGTCGGCCAGCCGTCCAATTAATTCTGTTCTTCTGCTGCCTGCTGCTGTAAAGCTTCCTGTTTCGGTTGAGAGACAGCTGAATTGTTGCCCGTCCCATTTCGGTTTGTTGTTTACCCTGTTGATTGTGAGACAGCTGAATTGTTTCCCGTCGTCCCATTTCGATTGGTTCAGGTGGAAGCGAAGAAGGCTGTGCCCAGGGACGACCACAGCATCGTGAGCAAGAGCAACGCCAGCAGCATAGGCTCACCCGGACCGGGCCGGACCAGGAAGATCTTTGTGGGAACGTCACCGAGGCCGACTTCAGGAGGTACTTTGAGCAGTTTGGCGTCATCACCGACGTGGTTGTCATGTACGACCACAACACGCAGAGGCCGAGGGAGGGGGGGTTCGGGTTCATCACCTACGACTCGGAAGACGCCGTCGACAAGGCGCTGCACAAGAGCTTCCATGAGCTCAATGGTAAGATGGTCGAGGTCAAGAGGGCTGTTCCCAAGGAGCAGTCTGGGCCCGTCGTGCGCTCGCCTGTGGGGGTCGGGCAGAACTATGCCATGAACAGGGTTCATAGCTTCCTCAATGGATTCAACCAGGGTTACAATCCGAACCCCATTGGAGGTTATGGCATGAGGGTGGATGGAAGGTATGGCTTGCTTTGGTGCGAGGAATGGGTTCTCTTCTTTTGGCCCAGGTTATGGGATGGGCATGAATGTTGAAGGCGGGATGGGTGGAACGTTTGGTGCAAGCTCTGGTTTCATCAGCAACTCCAACGGGAGGCAGATGGGCTCCTATTTCAATGCGAGTTCCAACAGATTGGGTAGCCCTATTGGGTACCTTGGTCTTAACGATGTTCCAGGATCAATGTTGAGTTCCATGTCTAGGAATGTCTGGGGTAATGGGAGCCTAAACTACCCGAGCAATCCTACAAACATGAGTGCTTTAAACCGCCTGGAAATGGGGGTCAAGTCGGTATTACTGGCGACAGTTGGGGAGGCCTCCCTTCTGCTCATGGGATGGGAAGCATTTCAAGCCTTGGGTCAGGGAGCCTTGGTGTGTGGGGCTGGAGATAATACCTTTGGTTTGCCTTCTGGCACCTATGGGAGGAGCAACTCAACTGGTACAATCGGTGAGCCTTTTTCTCGTCAGGCAATACATATGAAGTGAACAACCCAGATACATATGGGAGCAGCTCTATTTATGGTGGCACAGCCTGGAGGTTCGCATCATCAGAGGTTGACATGCCTTCTTTTGGTCATGATATTGGAAATGTCGATCCAACTATCAAATGAGACATGTCAACCAAGTCACATGGGCAACTATCCTGTTAACAACAATCAGCCAAGCAGAGGTCAGTGTTCGTTTCATCATTTTCTCTGAAATTCTGAATTACGCATTGATTTTCCTTTCTGTAAAAGGTACTATGCTGCATAATTATGTTAATTACTTCAATGGCTGGGGAAAACATGTGAAGCACATCTCTTCCTTTTGGTTTAGGAAAGCATTGCATCTATTCAATCTGAATACAAGTTTCATGACACTGCCTTTGTTGTGGGATCCTCTAAATTCCATTTATATTTCAAGTAACTTGAGTACTGAACCCATAACATATTGGTTAAATGGTTAGTCTGTACTAATTAAAGCTTGAGTTTTGTTACGTGTCGGCTGACTGATATAGTGATGTTCTTCCATAATAATATAAAAAGAGAAATCATAGAGTTTTCATGTCCTGTACTGCTATGACATTTACAGAACTTGACAATGGATAATCAGTACATTTATAAAACACTTTGTGGACTTGTACTCATATGAACGTGACATGTGCATCTTCAGAGTTAGATTGTTACTTTGCAGCATAGTGAATTGTCATGCTATTGTTTCCGTATATTCAAATAGAATATTTGATTTTATTTGTATTTTCTAAGCACCTTCCTTTCTTCAGTTGAGTTTTAACTTATGCTAAGAAGATTTATAGGAGTAGACTGTAGATCTGAATTTTAATCAAACTATATGAAGTCACGGGTCAATTGGCCCTTGCATTTAGTGTTGCATTGTTCACTTTAACTGTAGAAGCATTTGGTGAGATTGGGATAGGATATTCAACTGGAAATGGACTTTTAGCCACATGATTATCAAAGTGCTAGGAACTGAACAATCTGGCATTCCCGAACAGGATGCTACCTGCCAATCACTTCAACCTAAGCAGCCCTTGCAGATTTGAATGATGATGGACAATTCTAGTATGAGCACTGGCATTGTCTCTTGACTCTTTTCAAAACCATCAGCATCAATATTTACCTTGATATCATTCTCGTGCCAAATTCATTCAACATTGTGCTGAGTAAATCAAGGAGATTAGGAAGCAATTTATGTTTGATGTTTTCAACATTCTGGTCAAACTCTAGATATATTCAACGATATTTGACAAATTGGACTGGAATTTCTCGTGGCTAATTGGTTCCTGCAGACTGCCGAGAGCCAAATTTTGCTACAATTAGTTTTGCAGCATTGTCCTGTAGCTGAGTGTTCAGTACACTATTGGAAATGTGTAGTGCTGTACCTAAACGACTAGGTAGTGTATCAACAATTCAACATAGATAATTTATAGCTCTTATTCTCTTAACAGCATCATGTATATATCTGAAGGTTGATAATTTATAGCTGAGAGCAAATGATTTTGTCCAAATATGTTGCACCTTCGGTAACATCATCAATTAATCATTAGGAGTTTGCACCATGGTCCAAAAAGAAATTGAAACTTTTGGGTTTTCTTCAAGGATTGTTCTTTGCTCTTGTTTCCTATGGTATTATATTTTTACATTTGCTTTCATGCTGTTTGAAGAGGTAAAATAGTCATCAGGAAACTTGACAAAATTGAGATTTGAGATAAGGGAAATACCTCTGCTTTTGTAGAATCGATCATGGCATAACATGATCTACTTAGCTTTAAACTTTCATAACCCGGTCTACTTTAAACTTTCATAACATGGTCTACTTAGCTTTTAAACTTTCATGACATGGTCTACTTAGCTTTAAATTTTCATAACATGGTCACTTGTTGTTAATGTAGTTTAGCATACTGCATACCATATATTTTTATTACAAATACAGTTAAGTCTTAATCTTACAACTATGGTGTGTGAAATCTAGAACTTTGTAGGATGTGTTCTTGATTACTGTTTCCTTATAACCCAGTAGAGCTCTGCATCAAGCAAAACTGCAGCACTTGTCATGCTAATAATTTTATTGCACTTATAAAGACTTGTAATTATTTACTATGAAAAATTATAATACTAGTTGGAGTAGGAATCAAGTGGAGTCCAACCAGTCAACTTTTGCACCAATTTATTGCTGATTTGTGATACTTTTTACTAGTCTGTCTGGTTACCTGAGCTGAAAGTTTATGTACTTATAGATGTCTATGCATAGCAAGTTAACAACAATATGGAAGCACTGATTAAAAGAAGCTTAGAGATTAGGGAGGATCTGCTATTTTACTAAAACACCACAAAACCAACCATTATGTTGTTTTCTGGACATCTGTTCCATTTCTTTCTTTCCGTTGTTTTATACACAATGAAAAGGGAAACATCTTAGTAACTGAATGTCTTATAATGGATGTTTTGTATTTCAAGTTTCTTTTGCTCAAATTTAAACATGTACCTTAATGACATGGCTAGGATTCCTGGAATAAGAGCCACTTGATCGCTTTTGCCCATATTTTTTTTGAGAGATTTTTAGTGTATCGTTTTAATTTCATCAGTTAAGCATAAGCAGTCCCACCAATTCAGCGGGTTCATTAAATCCGTTGTTCTAAGTTCTGAAGCATATTTCTCTTTTTGCTTGACAACTGTAAAATAAGCAGCATTGTTCTTATATTGTACAATTGAGGCAGTTGTTTGTCTATTGTGTGTACTTGTTCATCAAGATGCAGAAATTGAGGGCAAAGCATCTATTGTCATACTCTAAAGGGTACCAATACTTATTGAAATATTGAAACAAATGTTTAGACAAGTCAGTACATGCTATTTCACATGTACATTCAAACTAGAGCAGAATTTCAGAAAATTGGCATTAAAGCTACTATGAATAGCTGATAGCATTCACGTTTCCTACATCTAATTGATTAGAGAACTGGAGATTCTGTTTTGTTGTTGATTATGTTTAATAGAACTTATACACATATTTTAAAAACAAAATATCAGTCAGTTGCAATTTAAAATGGGAATTTTGCTGTTGGTAGCTATTATTATACCTGGCTAAAACTGAACTGAAAACAGAATCAAATTTGAATGACATGCAAGGAAGCTTGATGCTAAACGATCTTTTTTTTCTCTTGGAGAGATGATAAAACTGAACTGAAAACAGAATCAAATTTGAATGATACGCAAAAGGAAGCTTGATGCTAAACGATCTTTTTTTCTCTTGGAGAGATGATATTAGTAGTTGGTTCACTGAGACTTGGAGTCATCTTTCTTAACTAGTGTTCTAGAGATGTAAGACACAGATTCTATTTAGGATGGGCAGTCCTTTTTCTGAATAGATCATCTGGCCAGCACAAATTCATTATGGTGTAACGTGAAATGAGAATTTTGCTGTAGTTGTTATCATACTTGGCCAAAATTGACCAGCAGAGTTGAGAGCATACTGCTGGAACATCATTTTTTTTGTTGACAAAGATTATCTCAGTAGTTTGTCCCTGAGAATTGAGTCATCTGAGCAGCTAGTGTTCTAGAAATGTATGCTGTAGATTTTAAATTGGACGATCAGAATCTTCATGCATGGAGCATCTGGTCAGTGTCAATTTCATTCACGCATAGCTGTAATCCATCCTGGACATGAACTTTTCCTATGCACCACCTTTTTTTTTTCTGGTATTGGATACTGAACTGTATATATGATTGTTTGTTTCTTTATTTTTATAAAATGAATTTAGTTTGTTTGTTACATAATTTGAGGACAAATCAAAATTCAAGTTCTAACAATGATATGATGGCTCCTTTTGCAGGTATCACTTCCTAGGGAGAGTATTACCATATTCCATATATGACTTGGGGTAGATGAAACACCCATTCGGTCAGGCATCCAGTCCAGGTGCATGAGTGTGAATCGGTGATTGTCAGATTAATATACAGGTTAGTTTTGTCTAGCTAACCAGCGGTGTGGTTTGCGAACACCAACATGCTAGAGGTGGAGCTGCTAGAGGAGGGAGCGGATACAGAAACATTTTGGGAATGTCCTTTTTTGGGTTATGTTTTAGTTTTGATTCGTATGCGTGGTGAGGCCTTTTGGTTTTTGAATGAGATGTAGTAATTATTGCGGCACATATTTAGAAGTCATGTTCCAACATAAGCTGGAAAAAATGTCTGTATACGGATGAACATGTATACCAACCAAAGGGATGCTGTATTATACATTAGCCTGTGTGTTTTTTGATCCGTTTTTAACCATTTGTTTTCAAGCTGGAGATTTTGCTGACTTGATCATGAGTTATGCATGCAGTGGTGTTTTCTCCTCTTCATGTGGTATGATCTTTTTTTTTTTGTTGGCTGTACATAACTGGATCCAGTTATTTGGCATATGTACGTCGTCGTCGTCGTTGTTAAATAAAAGGCATTCCTGTGAAGTTACATGTTGAGTTCGGGGTTTTCTCAACACGGGATAGGCCCCCCTCTGGCGAAGCCCAGAGGGAGGGAGTAGTGGAAGGTGAAATCTGTTCTTGGGACTAGAGGAAACGAATAAACATATCCTTTTTGGAATTCACCAACCAACATTTACAGGGGGTTCCCTCCCTATTTATAGTCCTTACAAAGGCTTGCTTACGAGGTTACTCTTCTACCCTTCTAGATTCCTAGCATATTCTCCTTCATGCTTGCATTGTCCGGGATCCTATCGTACTGTTGCATTTCACCTTCCCTTGCTTCCTTGCTGGGCCCCCGCCTTCGCAACCAGCTGGATCCCGGTCGAACCCAGGGGCGGTCGTACCTGAGGACGGGTCTTCAGCCCAACCTTCAGGGAGAGGCTCGGCGGAGGTCAGGGCCTTCGCTCTTACTCGAGCAAGTCCTGCCGCCACCTTCAAGATCGGGAGAGCCTCGTGGCGCTTGGGCCCTGGCTGGCGGAGGGGTCGACCTTCGCCGGCTTTACCTTCGTATCACGGTCATCGCTGGTCTCGGTGCGGGCGCGGGGCCTTCGCCGCCGATTATGGGGTCTCCGCGCCGACCGCCAGTCCTGAAAGAGAAAGTTGTATACAGAAAAGATTTCAACATTAGTCGTGAGCCTCCGCAAGTCATCGGGGTCCGTCCACACCTCCGCCGGAGCCCGCGGAGGCCGCTTCCCGACAGATCTCGGACGCGGAGGCCCGGATCTTCGCCGGTTCCTAAAAGCGGAGTTAGTCAGCACAGAAAGGCCTGTTGTTAAAGCTACGACTTCGCGAGTCCACGGGCCGAATCAAGCCTCCGCCCCGTCCTCGCGAGGTCGCCCCCAATGCCCCTTGAGGGTGAAAGGCCGAACGCGAGCCGTGTTTTTGCTCTCAACCTTATACGCATTGTTGGCGGAGGTGCGGGAGGGTCGCCCCCCGACAGGGCGACTTGCGGGTCTTTCCCCTTCCGGAATATGAAGCGTTGCGACTCTTCGGATTGCCCGCGCTTTTTCGATCGCGAAGTGACCGTTGTCGATGAGAACGACGTGACCGTTTGGCCTCGGGAATGCGAAGGGTTACGGTGCCACTATAAAAGGGGTCTCCCCTCGGTCGTGTCTTACCCGAGCTTTTAAACTTTCAAGCCTCTTACCTTCCGCTTTCCTTTGCCACCTTGCTCTCTAGCTTTCCTTGCGTCGCGCACACCTCCGCTCCCTTTAGTCCGTGCTTTGCATAGTTGCATGCGTGCGGTCCTTGGCCGTTTAGCTTAAGGGTTTTTTCCCCCCGTCGTGAAATCTACGGGCCATACGCGAGCTCCTCCCTATTCGCTCGTCCCAATACCTCCGCCTTTACGAGGAGTGTATCTGGGCGCCGCTTCGCCCAAGACCTCGAAGAGACCCTTTCGGACGTTGAAGCCTGCAGCCGAGGAGACCTCATGGCGCGCGAAGACGGCGAGGCGACCTACGAGCCCGGGCCGTCGAGGATGACCCGAGCGATCTTTGGGCGACATGGTGGAGAAGGGCTTCATCGGCGCTAATAGCGAAGGTGAAGCTTCCATAGCGCGGCTATCCCGGAGCTCCCTGAGCCTTCGGAGTGGTGGGGGTCGCCTTCAAGGATTTCTTCACTGCTGGCTTCCGCACAACTCGTTTGTACGTTTGGTGGTGGAGTCCTTTTGACGTGCGATCCATCACTCACGCCCCACGCCTTCCTTGCCCTCGCGAAGTTCGTGTGGGCGGTGGAGTCGTATGGCGGGAGAGGCGACGCAACACCTTCGTTCGCTACTCACGAGCTTCACAAGCAGCCCAAGACCAAGAAGATGCCGGATGGGAGCGAGAAGAAGCTCCAGTTCGGCTGCTGTACATTCAGCCCCCGACGCTACCAGGGGGAGGAGAAGGCGGAGATCTCCTTCGCCCAGAAAAACAAGTGGGAGCCTGGGTGGATGGAGTATTGGTTTTATGCCAAGTCCTCCCGCTCATTCAAGAAGGTCGGCGAAGAGGAGCTATCCCTGCACCTTCGCTTCGAAGTTGGTGCCGGTGGACATCATCGCCCGGCCGTAACCCGACGAGGAGGAAACCGAAAATGTGTAGGAAGTGTCGCTGCTTTCATGCTCGCGCCGCGCTACTCCGGTGGCCGCGACCTGATCGAAGAGATCTGCGCGGCGAAGTACTCATTGGAGCGGGTCAAGGATCCGCCATTCTCGACAAGATCAACCTTCCGTGTTTGGATCATCGGAGGTGATGGTCCCGCCACAGCGGCCAAGCGTCCCGCTGCCGGAGGGGGTTAGCGCCGACGCCGTCATGCGCTGGGGAGATGGAGGCTCAGATCTCCTTGGCCCCATCTCCGCTAAGGAGTTCCGCGCGGGCGGTCCTGTGCGGGCACCATGCCCCGTCTTAACCGCATCTTCGAGGAGATGGGCATCGAAAGTATGGGAACCATAAGGTTCCCTTTAAGAAAGGTAATCGCGGACATTGTCCGGAAGGAGGAGGAGGAAGCCGCAAAGCTCGGAGGCGGCCGCCCAGCCGCCTTCGCGGGCGCCCGCTAAGGGCGTGAAGAGGAATACCCCCGAAACACGGGGAAGGCTAAGAAGGCCAAGGCGGGTGAGGGGAGCTCCGCCCCCCTCCGGCCGCCGCCGCTTGCCACTCGGGCCAAGGAGGAGGCCAAGAAGAAGAAGAAGATCTCCGGCCGTCCTCCCCGTAAGGCCGACTATCCGCGAGCCCGAGCCACCGCAGCCGCCGTTGGGCGCTCCGGGCGGAGGCGCTGCGGCTCGGGCGCCTGTGGTTGGGCTCATCGCCGCCTACCGCGATTGCACCGCGGCCGTGCCTTCGATGGGCGCGCAGCCTCGGAGGCCTCTAATGTAATGGCCGACCCTCTGGCCGGCCTGCCGAGTTCAAGCGAAAGCTCCGCTGAGTCTTGGAGCCGGAGGTCGCCGCGGATGAGCATGGGGAGCCTTCTCCGCAAGGAGTTGGCGCACGAAGTAATCTATATTTTTGCTGTCGAAGTTTTTTTTCTTTGTTCGATTTTGCCTTTTCTCACTTTTGATTTCCGCGCAGAGGGTCTTTGCTTTCGAGATAACGTCGGCGACGCTTACCGGATGTGGCGAGAGCTTCGGCCGCGAAGGCGGCCGATCTTCTGGAGGCCTTGAAGGACACACGCGGCGGTTTTGGTCTTTGCTTCGTCTCATTGTTGGCGGTGCGCTCCGCTTTCTTAAGTTATTTGCGGTTGCTTTCTTGACTTTTCTTATTGGTTTTGTTCTGAACACTCGGATGATAGCGGCCGGCCTCGGCCTTGGTGGAGCTGCTCCACACATTGCTGTCGAAGGCCATCTGGGTAAGGTTTTAGGTCTTCGCTTATCTTTTTATTTACTGCAGATTCTTTGCTGGTTTCTTGCTTATCTTCCGATTTAGACGATATCATTGCGTATTTTTCGAAAGGTGATGTGCGAGGAGGTTCGAATAAGACCATCGACCGGGCGTCTCGGTGTGTAGATGCTTTTGTTTTTCAATTATTTCTACGCTTTGCTTTTTTGGCGAGGTCCGATTTTCGGTTTTTGCGCTTCACCGCCGCCCGACCGCTATGCGTGCTAAGGTTCATTCGAACTTGAGGCGCGCGACAAGATCTTTACTGAGTTAAAGACGAAGGTCTCCGCCTCGGCTCGGAGGAAAAGAAAGCTTTAGAGGCCTCCTGAACCGCGAGCGAAACTCCGGCAGACGCAGGCCGCGGCCGCCAAGGAAGCCCAGGACTCCTGGGCGCCGCTGAGGCGGCCGAAAGAGCTCTTCGCGAGACCCGGTCAGCCGGGCTGGAGGAAGCCACGGCGAGCTTGACGTCTTCGCGTGCCCAATCCGAGTGAAGGCCAGCAACTGATGCTATTTATGCATCTAGTACCGTTCTTTGCCGCTGCCAAGGCTACGCCGAGGCCGTCACCTCTCGCTGGTGCGGTGGTGACGCCGTTCCCACCGACGGCGGCGATCTTTGGGGTTCTCGGCGTGGATGTCCAAGAATTCGCGAAGCTCCCGGCGTCCTCGGGTGTCTCTCCGACTTTGGCGCCGGACCGCGGCCACCGGCATCGCCGCATCCTTTCCAAATGAAGGTTGCGAGGATGTTGGCCGGTTCAGCGTGAAGGAGGGCCATCACCCTTCCGCGCCTCGCCAGCTCGGGGATGGAGCCCCGAAGTTTGTGGGGTCCTTTATGAAGAAATTTTGGGCAGTCCATGGGCGGGCGGAGGCTGCATCACTCGCTCGTTCTCTTTTCCAGGTGAAATTGGTGCTTTGAGTTTTCGTTTCCTTAAGCTTTACTCTTCTTGTTTTTTTGCATGGTCTAACTTTGCTTTGTGATTTGGTGTTGCCCTGCGGAGGCTCCCGCTCCGCGAGTTGGGATTACAGAAGGTGTTCGGCGGGACGCCTCTCCTGTCCGGGCTCCGCCTGCACAAGAGGAAGTTCGCGGCGAAGAGGACGCGGAGGTGTAGATGATTTATAGTTTTTTCTTTTTAGTGTAGCTTACTCGACTTTTATCCTAATTTGCGGATGGTCGCCTCCGCTTGTAAATGCCGTTAAAACAATTTATGAATGAAAATCTAATGTTTCCTCATATCAATGGACTCCTGGCGAGGTTCTGAAGAGGTGCCTGCGCAGGATGTGAACCCCTTGTGTTTTTATCGCGATGGTGTTTATGTTCACGGCGATTTGTGGTTGCTTTGGCGGGAGACTTTCGCCAACCCTAGCGTAGCTGATATGTACGAAGATGTTTTATTTGATTTAGGCGACTCGCGTATGAGCTTTACGAACTCTGTAGCTTGGAGAGGACCTCCGCTCGAGTCCCATTAGTTTTGTAAATAAGATTTTTGTAGCGAGCTTCGCTGTACTTAACTTGTAAGAGCAAGGACTATAATAAAGAAGCGAAGATGTTTGCTTTGAAGTGAATGTTTCATTATTTTCCTTACAATCTTTTTTTTTTGCTTGGCGAGAAAAGATCTTCGCTTTGTGGATTTGGCAAATGAGACAGTCATTTGTTTGAGGCGCCAAATCCTCGTCCTTCTCAAAATGAAGTACCCGCGTGTAGGAGTGATTGGGAGGCCTTCGTGCCTCCGCTACATGTGGGGATGCGCAATTAGTTGCTTCACCTCTCGGGTCTTCGCTGAGGATCTCGCATTTTGTTGCTTTGCGTTAGGCTGCGACCTTGGGATGTTTACGAATTCTTACGTGGTCTCCCCCTGGTCTCTCGGCCTTGAAGATCGTTCACGATTTCTTACGTAGTCTCCCTGTGATTCTCGATGAGCGAGCGGAGGTTAACGTCCGCGCTCATTTCTCTCGTTATTCTTGTGTCCGGTTGCTTTGTGGCAAGGTGCCTTTCGTTGTGATCGACTTCGGGGGGTGTGGCTGGATTGGTTCCTTCGTTTTATAGTCCCCCTTCACCATGGGGCGCTAATTACATCGTCCTTTGGTGGGTATGCTTGAATTGATGGCCTCTAGTTGTTGCGGTGCTTTTCTTGATGCGTTCTTTGGTAGGTAGGCTCCGTTAATTTTTGGCTGCCTAGGCTAGTATATAATCCTGCCACCCCGGCTGTTTTTGATCAGTTGTGGCATAATGTGCCCTACCAGTGGTGGTCTAGTTTGCTGTGAGTTGAGACCACGTGAGGGTTCGTAACCGCTAGGGTTGGGCGTTGGGTCATCCACTAACTTTTTCAATGGTCGGAAGCTCGTACCTAGAGACATGCGATTGCAATTAACTCTTGCCTAAGGATTCTGGCCACTTTTGTGCCCTCCGCCCTTAAACTTGGTCTTATTTGGAGCATCTTCATGCTTATTTGTTGGGGTGCTTGCGGAGCTCCTCTTTTTTGTGTTGGACTTGTGCTTTGCGCATTGTGGTCTTGTCTTGGTACCCCGCTGATCTTTGGGAGGAGGTCTTCTTTGCCTCCGCGGAGTGAAGCCGCTTTGCCTTGCACGGTGGTGTTGATCGCGTCCTCTGTTTTGCTGTGCTCGTGCAACCACTGTACCATCTTCTGGTGGCTGGTGCGAAGGTGGTGCGAAGTAGGATTCGTAGACTGGCAGAGCTCAATATGTCTCCGCGGCGTGAACCTGTTGCCTAGAGTGTGTCTCTAGGCCTTCGCGTTGTGTTGGCTTAGTTCTCGCCAGAATCGTGCCTTGTTCAGCCAGAATGGTAGTTTTGTGTGCAGCTCAATGTCCAGAACCTGGACCTTTTCATGATGTAACAAGAAATGAAATAAAGTTATACATTTTGCAACTTTGGAACTTTTCTATCCCCCGGCCTTTTATGTTGGCGAAGGTTTTGCTGGCGCCGCATTTTGCGTGTCTTTTTTCAGCTTTTTTATGTTTTCGACATTTATTGTTATGCCGCCTTGGTGCCTAAGCTTTTATGTAGGACTTGTTCCAAGGTTTTTGAGACTTTCTACTTGTCTCTAGAGGTCGTTTTGAGGTTAGAGTCTCCGCGCTCTTTCCTCAAAACGTCCTCTCTTATTAATAGTCGCGCTGTCGAATTACGTGACTTCGTTGCTAGTCACTTTCGACTTGATCTTCGCTGATTTTTCCTTTTGGGGAATGACCTCTTTATATTTCAGAGGGTTTTTACATTGACTTCGCCTCATTAAAAACCTCACCTCCGCTAGGAGTTCCCGTGAGGAAAAAAGAGTGCGAAGCCTTTGCTTTGAAATGAAAGCGAAATTCTACTTCTACTTTGCGAGAATAGTAAATATTACGTTCCTTAAACTTATAGTTCGCGAGGGGCAGGTTTTACATGTAGTATTTGCGTAAGGCTGTCCACATTCCATGTGTGGTCGGAGGTGTTGCCCCGGGTGTCCATTAGGCGAAAAGCCCCTTGTCTCGTTCTTTGCCTTTGCAATGAATGGGCCATCCCATTTTGCCTGCAGCTTTCCAATCGGTCTCGCGTTTGGTTTTCGCCCCAAGACAAGGTCTCCGTCTTTGATGTCCTTCTTCCCGACCTTGCTTTGTCCCTCCACTTCTTGGTCTCCGCTTTGGTACTTCAGTATGTTGTCAACGGCTTCCAACCTTATTTCTTCCAAAGTGATTCTTTTGCATACTTTGTTCCTCTTACGCCAATTTATGCTTTAGGGCGCGAAGGCTTTTCGTGTTTTATCTCCTCGGGTAGCATTGCTTCTTCGCCATACATTAACTTGAAAGGTGTGTAACCCGTAGCCCTTGAGGTTGTCGTATTGTGAGACCGGATCACCTTAAACAACTCATCTGCCCATTTACCCTTGCGAAGGTTGTGTAGGGTCTTTGATATTGCGGAGAACACAATGCCATTTGCTCTTTCCACGCTCCGTTTGATTACTCGGTGGTATACTTGATGCGAAGGCTATCTTGGTACCCATCCGTAGGCAAAAGTCTCGAACTTGTCCGAATCGAACTGTTTGCCATTGTCTCTTGTCACTTTTCTCGATGCGCCGAACCTGCATATTATGTTACGCCAATAGAACTTGGTTATGGAATCGGAGGTTATCTTGGCTAGTGGTTTGGCTTCTATCCATCTGGTGAAGTATTCAATTGCCACAACTGCGAATTTGTTTCCCCCTTGGGCTGTTGGCAACGGGCCTACGATATCGATCCCCCCACCTTTGCAAGGGCCATGTTGGTGGTATGAGCTGACTTTCCGCCGCGGGGTTTTTCTGGTGCGGTCGCGAGCTTCTCGCATGCTTCGCAGGTCTTCGCGACTTGCTGTGCGTCTTTGATGTGCGTGGGCGAGAAACCCTTGACGAATAGCTTTTCGCCGACAATGCCCTCGGCTCCAATGTGTGAACCACGGGGCCGGCGTGTATTTCTCTTAGCGGTCGATGCCTTCGGCTTGCGATATGCATTTCAGAAGTGGCTGCACTACCCCTTTTTTGTAGAGCCTGCCATCGATGAGCACATAGCTTCTTGCTCGTGCTTCTGTTCGTATGGCCTCCGCTTCGTTCTCTGGGTAGTTTGTGTTGTTGAGGTTATCTATTATGGCTTGCCTCCAGTCCTCTCCTTCTACCAACATGATGGTTCTGAAAGCCGCCTTCGAGATTTGGGTCGCCGGTTTGTGTACCACATTGTACCACGGTGTCTTGAGGCATGCGGAGGTTATTTGCTGCCGCCTTGGCTAGGAGTCTCGCCGTTATTTTGCTCTCGCGGGATGAACTTTACTGTGAATCCCTGGAACCTCCGCTCCATTGCCCTGACCACCGCTAGGTAGTTTATCAGCTCTGGTTCTCTGGCTGTGCATTCTTTCTCAACTTGTCCTGCCACTAGCATTGAGTCTGTTCTCACTTCTACTAGCTTCGCACCGTATGCCTTCGCTTTGGTGAGACCCAGAATTAAACCTTCGTATTCTGCCGTGTTATTTGTCTGTGGGCAGTCCAGCCGAATGGCAAAACTTGTCCTGACACCCAGCGGAGACATGATTACTGCGGAGGCTCCTGCTCCATTCCTTCCCCAAGCACCATCTGTATATCTTGTCCCACGCGCTCTCGACTGGTTACTCTGACCCTTCTGCTCAGTTGGTGTCCATTCTGCCACAAAGTCTGCTAGGACTTGCGATCGTATTGCGGTCCTGTGAACGAATGTTATGTCGAACTGTGACAGCTCCGCGGCCCACTTGCTTATCCTTCCTGATGTTTCTTTGTTCTTGAGGACCTCCGCTAGGGGATGGCTTGTGGGTACTATCACTTTGTATGCATGGAAATAGTGTTTGAGCTTCCTTGATGCTATCACTAGGGCGTAGGCTATTTTCTCTATCTCGTGTAGTTGATCTTCGCAGCCGTGAGGGCCTCCGATACATAGTATACTGGTAACTGCATTAGTTGACCGTTCGGCTTTTCTCTGAATCGCCACTGCTGCGACCGCGTGATCTCGATCTTTGCGATGTACGGGAGTATGGGTTTTTCGCTTTCCTAAGATCTTTGTTATTGTTAACTTCATGCGGATATTCCTTTAGTTTGCGGAAGGCCTCCGCTTGCTCTTCTCCCCCCATTTGATGTTTCGACCACCCCTTAGTGCTTGGAAGAATGGGAGGCTCTTTTCTCGCTGATTTGGAAATAAATCTTTGAGTGCCGCTATTCTTCCCGTCGGTTCTGCACCTCTCTCGTCGTCTTGGGCTCCGCCATGTCCCCTCGATTGCCTTTGTTTTCTCTGGATTTGCTTGTACTCCCTCGGAGCTGACTATGTACCCTAAGACCTTCGCCTTGGTTACTCCGAAGACACACTTCTCCGGGTTTAACCTGAGGCCGGATTTTTTGAGGTTTACGAAGGTCTCTTGGAGGTCGGCTATATGGTCTTGATGTTTTCTGCTCATCACTATGAGATCATCAACATAGGCTATCATGTTTTTTCTCAGCTGACCGGCCAAGACTTTTCCTGTCATTCTCGCGAAGGTCGCACCTGCATTCTTTAAGCCCTCTGGCATTCTGACAAAGCAATAAGTCCCGAAGGGTGTTGTGAAGCTTGTTTTCTCCTCATCTTCCTTTCTCAGCCAGATCTGGTGATACCCTGAGTAACAGTCTAGTAAGGAGAACCTTTGGCATCCTGCTGCCTGATCCACGGAGGTGTCTATCCTTGGTAGTGGGTAGTTGTCTTTTTTGGTTGCCTTGTTCAGATCCGTGAAGTCTATACACATTCTCATTTTGCCGGAGGTCTTTTTTGGTACCAGTACCACATTTGCCAGCCAGTCTGTATATTTGACTTCGCGGACGACTCTGGCGTCCAACAATCTCTGGACCTCCGCTTGCGCTGCCGATATTACGTCCTCCGGCATTTTCCTCTGCCGTTGTTTCTTTGGTTTCATGCTTGGATTGATGTCCAAGACATGCTCGATTAATGTCCCGATCGACTCAGCGGAGGTCCGCCGTGACCATGCGAAAACTTCTCTCTTCTTGATGAGGAGGTCTTTTCAACTCTTTCTCTTCTTCTCGCGTGAGGTCGCCGCTAATTATCACCGTGTGATCTGGGTCGTCGTCGACTCTTATTTTCTTTGTTTTCTCTTGACCCTTGGCACTTGTTTGCTCTTTTCTCATATCCGGTGGCTCACGTCGCCCGGCGCTGTTTACATGCTTGAAGACATTTTACGTGGCGCTCGTAGATTGCCTTCTCAATGTTTCTGGCCTCCTTCTGGCTTCCATGAACTGTTATGATTCCATGCAGCGCCGGCATTTTCATGCACAAGTATCCCATGTGTATTGCTACATTGAATTTGTTCGTGAATCCTCTTCCGAAGATTGCATTGTGCGGTGAGTAGACATCCACGATGTCGAAGGTTATGTATTCTGTTCTGGCGCTTTTCTCGTCCGCGAAGGACACTGGTAGGATTATTTTCCCCAGCGCTTGCACCTGCCTTCCCCCAAATCCTATGAGTGGTGGTGAGTCGATGGGTCGTAGCTGGTTTTACTCTTGAAATTCATCTTGTCAAAGGCGTTGGCGAAGATGATATCTGCGGAGCTTCCCGTGTCTCTCTAGCACTCTTTTCATTTCCCACGCCGCTATGTTTGTTTCTATTACCATAGCGTCCACATGTGGGTAGCTCTCTAATTTGAGATCCGCTTCGAGAAGGTTATTGGGGTGTTCGACCATTCCCCAAATTTGACTGTGGGCTGAACGCCACATTGTTGACCATCTTGAGGTGATCCTTTTTCGTCTTTTAGTCTCATACTCTATTGATGAGCCTCCGGTGATAGGCATTATGGTTCCAATGGAGGGTAGAGGGGCATGTGGGTTATATTGATTTTCCGGATTGGGTTCATTTTTCATCGGAGCCGGGCGGGGTCTGGCGGAGGTGGCGGTAAGTTCGGCTCGAATTTTGGTGACCGTTTGTCTCGGGACTTGCCGGGTGGCCCTGTTTCAATGTAGGTTAAGTCTTTGCCTTGGGTTTGAATATGACATACTTCGACTCACGAGTAGTTTTGTGCTTTCTGTTGAGGTGGCGAAGGCCTCCACGCCGGTAGGAAGCTTGGATAGTAGGCGTTCGCCAAGGTCGATGGGTGTACTTGGTTTGATGTTAGGGATGGGTAGATGGGGCAGTATTGCTGATGTTGGCTTTGAGGTTCGCGGAGGCTCTCTGGAGGCGTAAGTGTAGGCGCCTGTTTATCTCTCTTGGTGGTTGTGGGTTTTGGCTTTGGGGGGGTGGTTTGATGGGCCTTTGAGCGCCTTATCTTTTCAAAATTTGGATTATCGGGCAATCTCTTGTGTAGTGGCCTTTCTCTTCGCCATGTATGACACAAAAACTGCTTCCCTTGGCCCTTTGTTCCAATTTTTAAGGGGTCCTTTCCCCGGTAAGGCTTCTACGGTTTTTTCGGGGGTCTTGCTCCCGGTTTGTTACGTTCTTTGTCCGGTTTCATTTGTTTGTGCCATTGTCAAGACTTCTTTGCCCCCGATCTTGTTTGGGTTCTTTCTTTGGCCGGGCTCCGCCCCATTTGGTTCTTTTGCCCCCTTAGCTTGTTGTGCATGCGTGTTCTTGCTCCTCTAGCCTCCTTCGATAGTCCTCGTCGGCCGGATCAAACTTGAACTGCTCCGCGAGCTCTGCATAGTCTTTGGTTTCCTCCGTGCCAATTCTCCAAATAATGGTCCCCAGCGGAGACCTCGATGGTCTGCGTCTATGGCCACCGATCCGCACATCGGTGCCTTTGCTTTTGAGTCGTAGGAATCTTTGGAAGTAATCGCCCGGAGGCTCGTTGTACCCCTCGCTTGCATTGGAACAAATCCATAGAAGTGAGGGACTTGCGCACTCAAGCCTTTGAAGTTTTCCAATATCTTGTCGCGGAGGTTTTCCCATGAGTATATTGTGCTTGGCTTCAGCATGGAGTACCAGGCGGTGCATCTCCTTCGGCGGCTATTATGAAGGCCTTCGCGGAGCTGCGTCGTTGCCTCCCGCGGAGGCCACTTTGCCCCTCATAGCTCATGAGACGATTGGTGCGGATCTGTTTTTCCGTTGAATTTCGGCGCTTGGAGTGGGCTTGTATTTGGCCGACCCGCGATGTTCGCTGAATACCCTCGGATAACGGGGACTTTGGATCCAAAGCTCCTCTTTTCTCGTTTGGGTGTCATAGGTAACCCTGGGGTTTAGCGGATTCTCCGAGTTCACATTTCTTTGTTAGCTGACCGGGGTTGGGTATTGGGTGGGCTATTGCCTCCGGCCGATCTGGCGGGAGGCCGGAATTCTGAACCGCATGTTTAGGATCTCCACCTGCCCCGGGACCGCCATTTGTTGCCCGATGCGCCTGCTGCTGCGGAGGTCTGGCGGGCCTTGAGCACCTCCCGCGTGAGCGGCGGCAACCTTGTCTCTTTCCTTCGCCGCAATCTCCGGGAGTGAGGCCACAGGCCGGCGGGCTCTTGAGAATGGGTCCGATTCCCCTCTGCGCTGCTTTGTCTCCTCCGGCTCTCCACCGCCTCCTCCTCTCCTCCGGCTTCCCCATTTATCGGAGGCTCTTCCTCATTTATGGGCATAAGTGCTTCAGCGTGTTCGTCGGGGGGGCATTACGCTGGTGCTTTTCCCCTCGAGTAGCCCCTTTTTCTCTTTTGTGGAGCCATGGTTTTTTTGTTCGGGCCCCCGGTGGGCGCCAATGTTGAGTTCGGGGTTTTCTCTCAACACGGGATGGAGGCCCCCTCTGGCGAAGCCAGGAGGGAGGGAGTAGTGGAAGGTGAAATCGTTCTTGGGACTAGAGGAAGCGAATAAACATATCCTTTTGGAATTCACCAACCAACATTTACAAGGGGGGTTCCCTCCCTATTTATAGTCCTTACAAAGGCTTGCTTACGAGGTTACTCTTCTACCCTTCTAGATTCCTAGCATATTCTCCTTCATGCTTGCATTGTCAGGGATCCTATCGTCTTGTTGCATTTCACCTTCCCTTGCTTCCTTCTTTGGGCCCCCCGCCTTCATAACCCACTTTGGATCGGTCGAACCAGTGGGCGTCGTGCACGAGGGGCGGGTCTTGACCCAACCTTGAGGAGAGGCTCGGCGGGAGGTCGGGGCCTTCGCTCTTACTCGCAAGTCCCGGCCGCCACCTTCAAGATCGGGGAGAGCCTCGTGGCGCTTGGGCCCCTGGTGGCGGAGGGGCGACCTTCGCCGGCTTTACCTTCGTATCACGGTCATCATCGGGTCTCGGGTGCGGAGCCGGGGCCTTCGCCGCCCGTGATAAGCGGGGGTCTCCGCCGCCGACCGCGAAGAAAGAGAAGTTGTATACGAAAAGATTTCAACATTAGTCGTGAGCCTCCGCAAGTCATCGAGTCCCGTCCACACCTCCGCCGGAGTTCCGGAGGCCGCTTCCCGACAGATCTCGGACGCGGAGGCCGGATCTTCGCCGGTTCCTAAAAGCGGAGTTAGTCGGCCTGAAAGGCACATTTGTTAAAAGCTACGACTTCGCGAGTCCACGGGCCGAATCGCGCCTCCGCCTTTGTCCCTCGGGCCGAGGTCGCTCCCCCAACATTACACAATTCAGCTTCTCATCAAGTCATCGTATTTCACAAAACATATGGCCATGTCCTTGGTTTGTCGCTGCTCCGCTTGTTCTTGGAAAACCAATCTTTGCTCCATGTGGTGGGCGTGGACACCGACGGTGGCATCTCTCGCGGGCTGAAACGGCCGCCCCAATCTTTGCGGAAGGGGGTTTCTTTGCGGAAGGGGGTTGTCTACCTCACGCCAAGGCATCTCGCTCTCCGGTTGGTGGCCATGGGTTGTCGCTTGGTTGCTGTTCGGCTTCGCAATAACCACGGCGCGCTGGTGTTGCAAGGCAATCGCCCGGTGCGGCGTGGGACAACGTCGGAGGGCGGGCGCTTGCGGCAACGGCAAATGTGATGATTTGGCCTGCGGCCGGATCACGCGGCGGGCTGTTTCAGATGGCTGGACCCACCCGGTGTGGTACAACGTCCGAAGACGGCGCAGCGACATCCTTGGTTTATTGGTTTGATGGTGGTGTCTTCGCGGCGAGGGGAAAGCAACAGTTGATTTCGAATCACGGTGGTGGTTTGGCGGCTTGGTAAAGCACCTTGGGGGTGGGGCATCTCATCTCGCTACTCGGCGGCAATTCAAGAAACGAGTCCGGGCGTGGAGTTGTGTGGCGGGTGGAGTCCCGCACACGAGAAAGTGGCGTCAACGGCGGATGTGGAGAGTCCCCGCGCGTTTGGTTTGCTCGGGGCTCGGTGTTTTCATCCCGTCGGGTGACTTGATTTGGTGCAGCGAAACTCTGCGGCGAAGGGGTCCTGCGGCGGTGGCCTTCTCGGTGTGGTGATGTCTACCCCTATGTTCCTCTATCAGCGCTGGATCATTTCGGAGGTTTTCGATGTTCGCAAGTGTGCGGTGGGTGGGTGGATCTGCGGTTGTGCTCCGTCTCCTCTATAGTAAATTAGGTGTGTAGTGTGTTTGGCTGTGTTGATGTCCCAATCCAACTGGCCAAGTGAGTATAGTTGAGTGGTTACCCGCGTTGATGTCCCAATCCAACCGGGAGTGTTTTCTTTTCTTTTCTTTCGTGTTTTCTTGAGTTTTTAGCGTTTTTGTACTTAGCCTTCTTGGCTTCTCCTTCTTTTAATATAGCGGGCAGCTCTTCGCGGTTCGTTTCAAAAAAAACGCCGCCCCAAATTGGCCGTGTATACCGGGTGTAAAAGTAAAACTGCAGACTAGGCACGACCGCCGGATCAAACAATTGTGCTTGTTTGGTGAAGATTTCTACTGCAGTGGCCAATAGTGCTTGCCCCGCTGAGAAATGATTTTTTTATTTTCCAGGCATCGGGTCACCTTCGTGCCTAGAATTTCGAATTCGGCATGGCTTGCTTCAATGTGATGGGCCGATACTCGGACACTCCAAGGAAGAGAAGTTGCGGTCTTTTTTTTTTTTTTTTTTTTTTTTGAAAACCAAGTGGTGGTCTTTATTGATCAAACACAGCGACATCATTTACAAGGAATTTAACAATAAAACTAGGGGGATCATCGTCCCAAATACAAGAACTTTTGAGATCATACTAGACTTTGCTAATTCATCCGCCACTTGATTCGCTTCTCGAAAGCAATGATCAATGGAGATCCTATCAAAACTTCGACCAAAACCTCCGGCAGTCGTTATAGATTGCCGCTGCGGAATTTGCCGTGAAACCATCGTTTTCATAATCTCCACCACTTCAATACAGTCTGACTGAACCATGATTCTATTGCAGCCAACTTGTTGAGCGAGAAACAACCCTTCCTTCAACGCATAAGCTTCAGCCATAGAAGCATCTATCACATTTGGAATAAATTTATTTGCCATTGCGATCATACCTCCAGTACTATCACGAAGAACAACCCCCACACTCGCATTACATGATGACGAGTCAAAGGATGCATCCACGTTTAGCATAACCGTATCTTCTGGGGGTTGAACCCACCCTTTCCTGATGTTGTACTTCTTGTTTGCCGCTAGTTTATAATTCTTTGTTAGAGTCGCAATTGACAGGCCTGCTCTCGTTGGTCTTTGGATATCTTCACCATGAACAAGTTTTCTCCTTTCCCACCATAAATACCAAGCACCTGTAAGCATCAACTCAGATAATCCGACTCCCCAATCACTAATTTGTTTTCCTCTGAGTATTATTTCTTCAACAGTTTCTGACCCCGATCTGTCATATCTCCTCAACTGATCTATCTTTGCTTCCATCCCAATCGACTTCCATACTAATTTTGATCTAGCACATGTCAAGACCAAGTGTTCAATATCCTCTCTATCTCCTTGGCATACCGGGCATCTTCGGTCTTCACCAATATGCTTGTTTGCTAGAATATCTCGACAGGGAATGAATCCTTGGATCATCCTCCAGCCGAAGATTTTAATCTTCGCCGGCACATCTAGCTTCCACAACTGGCGCCATAATCGGACATCTCGTGGGGAATCAGTCATACGCTGACTAAACCTCCGTTGCCATTCAACATGATATGCCGATTTCAATGTAAACCAGCCACCGATTGTAATGCCAAGCAATAACATCCTCTCTACCATATGTAATCGGAATCTGCAAAATTCGATTTGCATCAAGAGTCCTAAAAATTGATCTTACCAGGTCAACATCCCAGGTCGAATCAATAGGGTTAATCAGTTCTTCCACCTTAGTACACAAATTGCTTCCTCTTGGAGTTTCAATTTTCAGATTTGGGCTCCACGGAATCCAACTATCCTCCCATATATTAATTTGGGAGCCATCTCCTACCCTCCAAATGTAACCCTGTTTAAAACATTCAAGCCCCGCTAGGATACTTTGCCATGTATAGGAGCAACCACTTTTCTTTGATGCCTTCAGCAAATTTCCATCAGGGGGTAATAACGTGCTCTTAAAATCTGAGCACAAAGAGAGTCAGGTTCAATCAGAAGCCTCCACACTTGCTTTGCTAGCATGGCTAGATTGAAGGACTGAATATCTCTGAACCCCATTCCTCCTTGTCCTTTCGGCAGGCACATCTTCCACCATTGTTGCCAATGGATTCTCCGATGATCATTGTCATCGCCCCACCAGTAGCGCGAGATGGTACTCGTAATTCCTTTGCATATTTTCTTTGGAATTTGGAACACCATCATAGCGTATACCGTATTGCTTGAGCAACAGATTTAATCAGAGTCTCCTTACCTCCAGTACTCAGGGTCTTTTCTTTCCACCCATTTATTCTTTTCATCACTCTATCAATCAAATGACGAAAACAGTCACTCGATCAGCTCCTACCATGGCGGCAGGCCAAGATACTTATCATTCAATGATTCCGTCATAATATTCAGGGTTGAACAAACTTCTTCCTTCTCCTGTGGATCTGTATTTTTTGAAAAATATATACTTGACTTTGCAACACTAATCATTTGCCCCGAATTACGACAGTATCTGTCCAAAATATCATGCAGACAATCAGCATTCCTCTTATCCGCATGCATAAGGATAAGTGAGTCATCGACAAATAAAAGGTGTGATAGAACCGGAGCCTCTCTGCAAATTTTGATCCCCTCCAATTCACCTCTTTCCTCAGCCCCCTTGATCATACAAGATAGACCTTCAGCCACAAGAAGAAATAGATATGGGGATAAAGGGTCCCCCTGCCTCAATCCTCTTGTTGGAATAATCGTGTCCGTCTCGCAGGAATTGAATCGGGCTCTATAACTCACCGATGAAACACAAGCCATAATCAGATTTATCCACCTTCGATCAAACCCCAACTTCACCATTATTTCCTTTAGAAACTTCCACTCAACCCTATCATATGCTTTATGCATATCCAACTTTATCGCACATAGCCCGCATTTGCCTTTCTTCTTCTTCATTGCATGGATACATTCATACGCCAACAAAATATTATCGATAATTAATCTTCACGGCACAAAAAGCACTTTGATGATAGCTAATAATATCAGGCAAAATCATCTTGAGTCTATTGGATAGAACTTTTGAAATTACTTTATAGACCACATTGCAAAGAGAAATGGTTCTAAATTGTGCCACTGATTACGGACTATCAACCTTTGGGATCAACACAATAGTTGTTTCATTCCAACCTTCCGAATACAAGCATTATTGATAGCTTCCGGGACCTCCTTCACCAAATCCTCCCCAAGCATATTCGGAACCGCTTATAAAAATTGAATGTTGCCCATCGGGCCCCGGGGCCTTGGATCACCAATACTAAAAAGAGCTTTCCCGACTTCTTCCGACTCAAAAGGAGCCATCAACATATCATTCATTTCAGCGTAACTCTACGCTGAACATCATTAACACTCCTTGGTCAACCTCATTCACCTCGGCGATAAATAAATTATCGAAATAATTTTTTAACGGTGCTCTTCATACCTTCCCCATCTTCATGTTTGACTCCTTGGTCATCCACTAAACCTCGAATCAGATTTCTCTTCTTCCTTGTCGAGCGGCGATGATGAAAAAATTGGTATTTCGGTCCCCATGCTTCCAGCCGGTTTGCCCTTGCTCGTTGCACCCACACTATTTCTTCTTGTTCCAGGAAGAAGCTCAATTCGAGGAGTATTTCCTTTTGAGCCCCTATGGACTCATCAGTCATAGGACCCCGCCTCAACATTTCAAGTTCCTTCTTCAAGCGCTTCATGTTGGACCGGCCTCTTTAGCACCTGCGGTCCCATCTATGCAAGTCATCATGCACAATTTTTAAATTGGCCATTAGACCCCCACCTTCACCTTGGGCGGTAGCTCCGCCCAGGCCGTTTGCACAATTGCATCAACCGTTTCTTCCTTAAGCCATCTAGCCTCAAACCTCCTGCCACATTCGCCCACATTCACCGAGTGTATTGGTACACTATCTATGGTAACCAGCAATGGCGGTGATCAAATTTTATCATCTCCCCATTTATCACGGATGCATTAGGAAACAACGCATTCCAGCGTGAATTCGACACTCCCCGGTCCAATCTTTCCCTGATCTTACCCCGTCTCCAAGTAAATGGATCACACGTATACCCCATGTCCTCGAGATCACAGTCACTCAACGCATCTTGGGCGGCTTGAATGTAACACCGTGGTGCAGGTCGGCCTCCCCTCTTTTTTTCATGGTGGAACAAAATTTCATTGAAATCTCCGCCATCAACCAAGGCAGGTTAGCAGCCGCATGGAGCGCACGCAGATGTCGTCCAGTTTCATGCTTCCAATCCCATCTCGGATCTCCATATAATCTTGTGAATCTCCACTCCTCCCCTTGTATCACAACATCAATGTAATATTGTGACACTCCCAAACAGCAAAAACCTAACTCTTTCCTCCAAAGCAACAACAAACCACCGCTTCTTCCATCACTCGTGGATGAAGAAGTGATCACACTCCAACTTTCGTTTCAATTTTTCTGCCTTAGCATTTGCCAGATGAGTTTCAAACAGGAAAAACACATCCGGTTTATCACGCTTCTGGACATCGGAAAGCGCTCTCACTGCCGGGCACTCGAGGAGGCCCCGGCGATTCCACTAGGATTTTCATTGCGCTGGTCACCCTCCATCGCGGGGCGCCCGATCCAATTGGTGTGTCTAATCGCTTGCTTCTTCACTCCTCCTCGGCCTCTTCTTCTCCTGCTCTTTTTGGGGGCTAGTAGCGACCACCAAGGTTGCCGGAGAATTTTCTAGCAAATGAACTTGTTTTGCCACCACCCCGCTCCTCTCAACATTTGTTTCTGTGTTGTGCTCAGCAAGCTGAGTGTCAGTGTCCATATCGGCCGCCGGTGTAGTCCATATCCTCTTTTTCCTCTCCAGCCCCAAAACTTCTTCCTCTACCACGACCCATACCTCCTCTTCGACCTCTTCCTCCCCAATTCTCGGACCTATCCCCCATGGGTGGGGTGAAAGGAACACGAAGCCAATCTCCCCACTGGCACTTCTCCTTGTCATGCAATCCATCCCCACACTCCATGACCTCATGGCCTATCAGACCACAGAAAAAACAGAAGGTCGGCATCTTCTCATACTGGACAAGATATGTCCTCCTTTCCTTTATTGTGATCGGCACAACCCGCTGGTTGGCACATTCGGTTGGAGCCAAACCCTAGCCCGAAGGTAGGTGGTCGGATTGAGTCTCCCTTCATTCACTATAATAGTGATCGGCTTGCCCACTTTGCTTGCTACCTTTTCTCACAACTCTCTCTTCTTCATCAGCCCCTCTGGAACTCCTTGGATTCGAGTCCACACAGGAATTTTATCCAGCTTGTATGAATCCACATTGGAAAATCCATCATATTCTTCAATAACCACCGCCGATCCCCTAAACAGCCGGGGGCCACCCTCCATCATCTTATTCCAATCTCCCGCATTGCATCTGAACTAAGAACCGATTACGCGCGGGACTTTGAAAGTTACTTCTTTTGCCGCCGCCCATGCAATGCGCATAGCACCAAACAAAGCAGCGTGGACTGAATGGTTTTGACGTATGAACCCTAAGAAGAGCTAACCATCTCACCTCCTTCTCGATCTCCTCCAATTCCGTTGAGAAATCAAGATCCTCCTCTTCCTCCCCACGAGATTGAGATCGTTTAGGCGATCCCCCAGGTTGTCCTCCATCACCCTCTCGAAACCTTCCCCTTCTTCTCCGACGCACTTGCTGCCATACGGAGACTCCGCACGATCTCCCCCACGGCGGTGAAGGCGAAGAATTAGAGGAACGCGAGCCCCCCGGCCGATCCGATCGATGAATATTCGCCGATTTGTGGTGGACTTTGGCGTCGCCGCCAAAGGAATAAAAACCCTAGGATAGGGTAGTCGGTGAAATTGAGAAGTTCGCGGTCTTGATCTTGTGTACCTTGCTTGCCGAGCATGATTTGCTTTCACGTCGTTTTAAGTTTATGGCATCTTTTACATGCGTATAATGTGTCTCGGAAAAACCGAATTTGAGGGGTTCCCAGCCTGCTTTTCCAACCCCAGGTTCTAGTGACTTTTGTCAAGTAGGTCTACATGGATTCTGGCTCACAAATGACCGGTTGAGCACTAATCGGTTTGCGTGCGGTGTGACTTTTGCCATGTTTAGAGTTTGGATGGAGGACATACGTGGGCGGCACATGATCATGCGAGCGAAGTACAACGGCCACCGTGCACCAGCCCACGAGCTTGTCGTGATCCACTAGCCTTTTCGGAGGATTGCCCTCTGATAGCATCTGCTTGTTGGCAGCTGCCGGGCCGCCGGGCGAGGATAGGATAAACCACCGCTTTCTCCCCGCTCAGTAGGTCGAACGCTTTACGGCTACCTTCTGCCAGTTACAAGTCATAGTGGTGCATGGTGATTGTCCAGAGACAAAATCAAGGTCAATGCTTAGGTTCTCATACAAAAATTCAGAATCAGAATGATGTAGATTCTAGAGACACCCACTGGGCACCTCATGCATAAAGTTTGGTGAAAATTTTTCATTTTTAAAATATGGTCTTGATAGAAAATCATAAAAATAGCATCCAGGTTTGCATGCTTATGCTAATAAGGGTCTCTCTTTGTCATGGCTTGTGGGGCTTTAGGGCTGTTTAGTTTGCTGCCACTACTCACCACGCCACACTCGTGGCCGCCACGGTAAGCTGGCCGTTGTTTGGATTGTCAGCGGCTGCTCGCCATGCCCTGCACTCCCATGTTTGTCGTTTGTTCCTGTCTTTTGCTTCTGCTCACGTAATAATTGCACTCCGATGTTTGTCCTTTCCTCCTGTCGTTTGCTGCTTCTCGGCTTAAAAACTACGGCGTGGCCGCCACAGACGCAGCGTGGCAGTGTGCGGTGCTGAACCAAACATGCCCTTAGCTCTAGTAATAACATGGGCCTAACAATCTAGAGTTAGTGAAGCCTGATCTTCTCAGCAGGTAGTGAAGTATAAAAAACCATTGTTTCAATAGTAGTGTATTTTATGGTGAGAGAGAAAATTAGCTCAGGTTACTATAGTACCCTTAACAACACATATCAAAACCTCTAAAAACTATGCCAAGTAGACCCTAAGTATATAATATAATAAGAAATGTTTAAAACTGATGGTTGGTACAATACAGAGCTTGCTCAAGATTTTTAGGTGGCGGAGAACATTCTTTTAAAGCACTAGTGTCTCTACCACGAAGCATGCTCCCTTCTTCCACCGTCCGCCGCAAAACTACACCTTAGGCAGCTTAGGCCTATTGGCAACGTGTTGTAGCGCCTTAGGCCTATTGGCGACGTGCTGTAGCGCCTTAGGCCTATTGGGGCACTTCATCCACACCATCACAACCCCATATTCATGATCGTGATTAACAATAGCACTACACCATTGCTGCCATTCCCCTTCTCTCCCCCTCTATGTGAATTCTCTCCTACTCTTCTCTTTTCCTGGTTTCCTTTGACCACTACCACAATGGTGCAGGGTAGCCGACCAACAATTAAGGCAGCTGCAACTAAGATAGACAATACTAGTGGCCTCACAAAAAAGTACTCTCCATGAAGGAGAGCTACCGCCATGTTCTCTCTCTATGCAATTGAGAGTCTCATATTGCCACAACGTTGCTCCCATTTCCCTACCACTCTGCAAGGTCACAATTTTACGTGGCATGAGGCTTTGGTGTAGACGTGGACACCGGGGCAGCACGATAGCCTGGAGTGTCAGAGAAAGCCCTTAGGGGTAGCCACACCAGGTAGAGGGGGCTCGACTCTTTATTTTTAATAAGACTCCACATGCTTCTACTATAGTTGTTTTTTAAGACTTCAATAAGCCAGACCAAGCATGTTCTAAATTTTAGCTCGGAGTTTCAAATTGATGTTGAATAGTGCTTTCGAGCTTATGATTATCACCGGCAAATGTCCAAAAGGCCCATTGCCAAGTACGAAACGAGGATTGAGCAACGGCAGCCAGTGGTCCCACACCCTGACAGGCACCTTTTTCATGTGCACATATCCACCACCCGGCCGTCCACTAGTCCAGTCCGCACTCCACAGTCCACAGCGCCGCAGAGCAGCCCACATGCCGCCGCTCCCGAGGCCGAGGGCCATGAAGAATCCGGCGGCGGTCTCGCCTAGTAGGCTGCTGGAGCAGTTCGGCAGCCTCTGGTCGTCGCTCGCCGGCGTGATGCTCGTGTGGAGCATGGTGCGCCCGTACCTCCCGCGCCATCTGCTGTACCGCTTCGCCGGGCGCTTCCTCCGGCGCCACGCGCGGCGGCTCCTGGGGCTCGCCGACCCCTACCTCACCGTCACCGTCGCCGAGTACGACGGCGAGCGGCTCAAACGCGGGGACGTGTACGAGCGCGCCAACGCCTACCTCAGCCACCGGTGCGCGCGCCGGGCGCGGGCGCTCCGCGCCAAGCCCGCGCGCAACGCCGACCGCTTCGTGCTCACCCTTGGCGACAACGAGGAGGTCACCGACGAGTTCAGGGCGCCACCGTGTGGTGGCACTCCGTGGCGTCGTCGTTCTCCTGCCACGCCGGCCCCACCACGTTGGCCGACGCCGGCCGCACGTACCGCCTCGTGTTCCACCGGCGCCACCGCGACCTCGTCGTCGAATCCTACCTCCCCACGTCAGCCGCGAGGGCAAAGCCATCATGGCCGCCAAGCGCCGCCGGATGCTCTTCACCAACTGCGGTGACAGGTGGGCCGGGACCGGGACCCTAGCTCTTGTTGTCGCCCGCGCCACGCACCACGCTCTCTTGTTGACCCCTGCGCCGCCGTGCTCTCTTCTTCTTGGCAACAACCAGGTACGGCAACTGGAGGCACGTGGTGTTCGAGCACCCGTCGACGTTCGACACCCTGGCCATGGACCCGGCCAAGAAGCGCGAGATCATGGACGACCTCGACGTGTTCCGGAAGGGGAAGGACTACTACGCGCGCATCGGCAAGGCATGGAAGCGCGGCTACCTGCTGTACGGCCCGCCGGGCACGGGCAAGTCGTCCATGATCGCCGCCATGGCCAATTACCTCGACTACCACATCTACGACATCGAGCTCACGTCCGTGTCCACCAACACCGACCTCCGGCGCATGTTCATCGACACCAAGGGGCAAGTCCATCATCGTCATCGAGGACATCGACTGCTCCCTCGATCTCAGCGGCAAGCGCAGCGGCAAGAAGCCGCCGAAGGCGGCGCCCAGTGCCGAGTCCCGCTGCCGCTCCTGCTCCCGCCGCCGCCGACGTGACGAGCGAGGAGGCTGCAGCCAGTGACGCGACCGCGACCGCGACCGCGACCGCCAGCAAGGTGATGCTCTCCGGCCTGCTCAACTTCATCGACGGCCTCTGGTCGTCGTGTGGCGGCGAGCTTATCATCGTGTTCACGACGAACCACGTGGAGCTCCTCGACCCGGCGCTGATCCGGCGCGGCCGCATGGACAAGCACATCGAGATGTCCTACTGCTACTTCGAGGCCTTCAAGGTCCTGGCCAGGAACTACCTCGCCGTCGACTCCCACCCTCTGTTCGACGACGTCAGGGCGCTGCTGCAGGAGGTGAACATCACCCCCGCCGACGTCGCCGAGCTCCTGACGCCGAAGTGCGCCGACGACGACGAGCACTCGTGCCTGGCCGGCCTCGTGACGGCGCTGCAGAAGGCCAAGAAGGGCACCACTGCCGAGGCCGGTGGCGCCAGTAGCAGCATCCACGGCGACGAGGAGGTAGTGGAGGATGAATAGACCTGCTGATCCAAGATTAGGCCTTTGATAACAATGTCGTTTATTTTACTGCATCTCGTTATGTTCGTAGCTGCAATCCTAGCTTGTGCCTTACGGGAGTTACATTTCTAATGTACTGTAGTGTTCTGTGACTTCAGATTCATTTTCAAACACGAGTTAAGCTAGTTTGATTATCCTTGTTTGGTGGTAAATCTGGGCTTAGAAACACTCATTTGGTGTTTTGGTCATGTTTTTCCTGCTTCTCTATGGATGGAATCATGGATCCCTGCTCTGATTTTGCTTTAGGATCAGGAGTGAGACATGAATGAATGAACTCTATCCAAATTCCCCCTCGGTTCACTGCTGCTCTTCTTCATCTGAATCCCTGGTTGATGGGCATAAGTTCAGGTTAAGGCACTGTGCTTTCTCCCCGGTTCAGAGGACTTTTTGTGCAGCTGCCAGCTACCATGACATTACAGGTCACAGACGTGGGCACTGGGGCACTGGGCACAGGCTAGGGCCAACATTCACTATGTAAAGGATTTTATGAGATAGCCCTCTCCGATTAATGGTGTTGGACATTTTTGGTTGGCGTATCTAAAAACGATGAGATGGGCTTAATCGGAGGTAAGTATTTGTTGGTGCACCACACTCGATAAGGAACTAGATCGCTCGATGTATGGCCTAGGCTTTTAGGATGGCGGTGTCTCGCTCGATGTATGGCCTCGGCTTTTAGGATGGCCGGTGTCTAGGGGATGTCCGCAACTGGGACCTTGTGCCTCGAGCGATGATGAGCGCGATACGCAAGACATGTTGCCCGAGGGAGTAAGCTCGTTAGGGACTGCGGAATGCAAGACACGCCGCCAAGGTCTATGAGCTGCTCTAGAGAGCTTCGCCGTCGTCGATGTTCCGTCCATGCAACGTCGACAATGAATGAGAAGTATAGATGTGTTTGTTTCACGCGTTTGGATAGGTGACAATTCAATTGGCCATGTCCCTTTATTTTATAAGGGGTAAGGGTGGTCTTAACGCACTGGGAAATCAACGTGGCACTATTGTTATGTCGGTTATAGAGTTTTTAGATTGGTCTAAAACTGTCATGGGCCAATTTAAATTTGCATGGGCTCAATTTGAGTGCCGAAAGTATTCAAAGGGCCCGTCCTTAAAATTTGATTAGCATATGAAAATATCTTAAGAGGCACGTCTCTACAAAATTTGTTTAAAAAATAATACATTCCATGCGAATTTAGATGAAGACAAATTTTAGAAGTCCAAATATGTGTTTTAAGTTCTTAGGTTATGAAATCAAAATTATAAAATTGCAAACAACCTCAAATAATTCACATAGTTAATATCAAAGTTCCAATGGCTAACCTGATCTATAAGTTTGTTGTTGATAGTTTTTTTTTTTTTTTGAGTTATTTACATTCTTAAGTTTTTATTTAATTTTCACATATTTTTATATTCGTATTTTTAATTTTTTTAGTGTAGTCACTCGTTTTTTTTTTGACATTAGTGTAGTCACTCGCTGCAACTGTTGAATTCAGTAACATGGGCATCGCAAGTACAAAACGAGCAAAATCTCAAAAAAAAAAAAAAAAAAAAAAGAGTACAAAACGAAGTAAAGCCGATGCCCATCCAAATCAGAGAATCGACGATGGCAATGGGGCCCACAACCTGGCAGTTATTGACCGTTCGTCTCCATATATCCCCCCCACCCGCCTCCGTCTCTCAGTCTCCACTAAACAGAGAATCAGAGTCACGCCACAGTGTGAGATTTTACAAAATTACCCGTTTTTAAAAATTTTTTTTTCACGAATAGGCCCCCGACAAAACTATCGCCAAAAAGTAGGCCAAAAGATCGGCGCGTTAGGGAAGAGCGCCGAGCTATGGGGCTCGGCGCCCTCGACCCAAATCGCTGAGTTTTGCCACGTCGGTAGCGGACTTCTGGTCGCGACATCCGCGATGGCGGGGTGGGGCCGGGAGGTCCGCCGCCGTGTCAAAAATGCGCCGACCGTGTTACCTCGGCGCTAGAACACAGCCCGCGAGGTTGGTTGTGGTGGGCTGGGTAGGCACCCAATCCCGTTTGTTTGGGCTGGGTAGCCCCCAAACCTCGGCGAAAAGCGGCTGCGACCCAGCGCCGAGGTCGATGACCTAAAGCGTGCCCTCGGCCCTGCCGAGCCACCCGCAGCCCTAAGTTCCCTAACTTCCCGCAGCCCTTGTCTCCGACGCCCACCGGCTCGGCCGCCCGGCTCGCTCCGCCACCGAGCCTCCCCGCCGCCGTGACCACTCGTCCACTCTGCCCCCACCTCGGGCACCGAGGCACCCCGCGGCGGCCAACCCGCTGGAGGCTCCTCGACGGGCGTGGCTCCGCTCGTTCTTCCCCACCATAGGTCGTCCCCGCCGGCCTGCTCCTCCCCGGAGGCGCTGCTCCTCCCGCCGGTGCTCGTCCTCCACCTCGCCGCCGCCTACTCGCCCTCCACCTCCCCCGCCGGTCCACCCGCTTCCTCGCTCGGGTGAGTGCACATCTTCTCTTAAACTACCCCTATCTAACAGAGGTGGCTCTCTTCTGCCTCGCTGCCCGGCACAAACATGTGGTTGCTTTACTGAGGTAATCTTCCATTTGCCCGCCCTAGTCTTCCTACACATACTTGCCATGGACGGGTTGCCATTTCACATACAACGATTGTACCTCCTCTCCTTGTAAAGCTACGACCCTAAACGGACGGTTATGCACAATGGAGTACTCCTGCAACCATGTCTTCATGTCATCCATCATAGCAAACAATATGCCCTTCCTTATGATCCGCATCCACTTGCATCGAAACCGTTGTATCACTTGGCCCTCCATCCGCTCACGCCTGTGTCCAAGGCTAAGGTCCTCGAAATCACCAACTTCGGATCAATATCGGGCAAAACCCTCATCAATATCTCCATCTCCCTTGGGTGAGACGGCGAATAGGGCGATCATCGTCGAGTCTTCAGCAACATCTTCTCAAAAAACCTCGGCGTCACCCAGCTACGTCTATGTCAAACCGGCTAGTAGCTCTTGTATCACCAAAGTCTTCCTCACCACTAAGGTCCTGTTCATCACTAAGGTCATCGTCTATCGAGTCATCTCCAGGCGTCCTCCAAACCTAATTCTTCCTCACCAACCTCATAACTTTCATCAGAATCTCCATCACTTTCACCAATATCATCCCTATCGACGCCCGCGTTGTCCGTATTAACTCCATCACCAATAATACCTTCTTCATCTCCATCATCCCACCCTAACCCTTCACTAGCGGCATATATTGGCTGGGTAAGAACTATCTCCTCCTCTTCTCTTAAACTACCCCTATCTAACAGAGGTTGGTTTCTTGGGCTACCTTCAACGATAGTGGTTGCTATGCCATCGACCTTGCTTACAACCAGATCCAAGGATCTAACCCAGAGGCCAATACAACTTCCTTGTAATCATTCCATTCACACTCGTTACTAATCTTGAGCAACCTCTTGATCCGTGGACCCTTACTCGACCCGACATCTATCACACCTTCAAATTGTACATCTCGGTCACTCCAACCTAACTGTGCTTTCAATCGGTCCACTAAGCTGCGTCAAAGAAGGAGACTTCGAAAATATCATCAAATGCTCGGACACATGTCCTCAAACTCCACACTATCCTTCCTTGTCCTAACAACACGTCCTCCATGTTGCAACCTCACTAATTTATCCATCTACAACCGTCATACAATGTCACACCAACACATGTTAATAGTCCACATAACATGATATCAAAAATAAATAAACTTTCAATCTATAGTTTAAGTGCCATATAAATTTTGAAACATAAATTTTAAACTAGAATGATATATACACTTTTAAACACATGTATATACAATTTCACACAATAGTGTTGTACATTAATTAAATATATGTATATCTAACAACAAATAGGCGGCGGAGGCGAGCCAGCCCGGTGGCCTCGGTGGCGTCTTAGGGCTGCCGGCTGCGGGTAGATTGGCTGCGGGTTGGGCTGCGGCGGGTGTAGGTTATCGGACCTCGGCGCGAGGTCGTCGCGCGCCGAGATTTGGGCTGGGCGAACGGGCTACCCAGCCCAAGACAATGGTTTTGGGCGCGTGCCAACCCACCACAACGTATGTCGGCGCGGTGTGCCCGGCACGCCCGATGCGTCGCGGTCGGCGTCAATTGAATTGACGCCGATATCCCTGGCCCCACTCGCCATCGTGGATGTCACGACCCGTCATCCACGCTGACGTGGCAAAAACTTCGGCGCTGGGTCGGAGGCGCCGAGCCCCATAGCTCGGCGCTCTTCCCTAACGCGCCCGATCTTTTGGCCTACTTTTGGCGATAGTTTTTGCCAGGGGCCTATTCGTGAAAAATGTTTTCAAAACGGGGCAAATTTGTAAAATTTCACCGCCACATCCCCCAAGAAGCACGAAGAACCCAGCGCGGTTTCGCCCTGGTCGGCGCTCGCCGGCGCGATGCTCGCGTGGAGCATGGTGCGCTCCTACCTCATCCCACACGAGCAGCTGCGCAGCCGGCCGGCAGCCGTGCGGGCGCCGGGCGGCTCTGGGCCTCGCGGGGATCTGCGGATGAGGAAGGGAGGCGGGGACCTCGAGCACGCCAAGGCGTACCTCAGCCACCGGTGCGCGGGCGCTCGGGCGAGCCCGGCAGCAGTGGCGGCGGCAGGGTCCGCGACCGCCGTGCTCAGCATGGGCGACGGCGAGGAGGTCAGTGACGAGTTCAAGGCGCCGTGTGTGGTGGCACTCCGGCGGCCACCGCCAGCCGGCGGCGGAGGACGGCGGGCGCGCGTTCGGCTCGTGTTCCACCGCGCCACTGCGAGCTCGTCGTCGACTCGTACCTCCCCCCACGTCTGCCGCGAGGGACGCGCCATCATGGCCTCTGGACGGCAACGGAAGCTCTTCACCAACGCTGGCGGCGGGTGGTGCCTCGATCGGTACCATTCGTGTTGGCGCGCGCGCTTCCCGTTCATGCATACGTACGCTGCCTCCATTGACGCTCGGTCGTGTTTCGTGCTGGCACTGGCAGGTCGATGTGGAGGCACGTGGCGTTGGAGCACCCGTCGACGTTCGACACGCTGGCCATGGACCCTGCCAGGAAGCGGGAGATCATGGACGACCTCGACGCGTTCCGGAACGGGAAGGAGTACTACGCGCGCATCGTCAGGGCCTGGAAGCGTGGCTACCTCCCCTGTACGGCCCGCCGGGCACGGGCAAGTCGTCCATGATCCCCGCCATGGCCAACTACCTCGACTACGTACGACATCGAGCTCACGTCCGTGTCCAGCAACAAGGACCTCCGCAAGCTCTTCATGGAGACGAAGGGCATCGAGACGAAGGGCAAGTCCATCATCGTCATCGAGGACATCGACTGCTCCCTCGAACTGACCTGCAACCGCAGCAAGCGCAAGAAGGAACGGGCGCCTGCCGCGGCGGCGGCGCTGGACGGCAATAACGACGCCGCTGCCACCAAGACGAAGAAGGCGGCGAAAAGCGTCCCGCCGCGCCATCCAAATCGTCATCCACAACGACGACAACGAGCGCGGTAACGCTCTCCGGCCTGCTCAACTTCATCGACGGCCTCTGGTCGTCGTGCGGCGGCGAGCGCATCATCGTGCTCACGACGAACCACGTCGAGCGGCTGGACCCGGCGCTGGTCCGGAGCGGCCGCATGGACATGCACGTCGAGATGTCCTAGGGCTGCTTCGACGCTTTCAAGGTCCTGGCCAGGAACTACCTCGCCGTCGACGCCCACCCTTTGTTTGACGACGTCAATCGCACGCTGCTGCAGGAGACCCACATCACCACCGCCGACGTCGCCGAGCTCCTGACGCCCAAGCGCGCCGACGACGGCGTGGACTCGAGCCTGGCTGGCCTGGTGGAGGCGCTGCACAAGAAGAAGGTCAAGACCGGCAGTGATGGTGATGACGACGATGCTGCGATTGGCGCCGCCGGTGCACAAGAAGAAGGTACGGTCAAGGTAGCGCCATAGTGGAGGATCAAGATTAGGCTTTTGATAACAGTGTCGATCTTCTGTCTCTTGTTGCGTTAGTAGTGGTACTTTGTAGCTGCAGCAACACAAATAATGAGTTTCTTCATCTTCAGACTTTCATTAAACTGGCAGCCTTGTTTATTGGAATATTGGTATAAACATCAATATATCATCAGATTTGGCAATGCATGCCATTTGGAACTTGCTATGCTTGTGTTGCAGAACTTGATGGATGCTGTGTGCTCTGTGCTGTGCTGTGCTGCTCATTACCGTGCAGAAATTGGAAACATGGGTGATATGTGCCCTCTGAAATGCAAACAGCAGGCCTGCTTGTGACAGGAGAAGAGGCGTGGCTTTGACCAGTGCAAAGATGCTGCAGCTCCTGCTGCATATCTTCCTGAGTTGCTTGTTGAGATCGTGTTGACGGTGAGTCATGGTAGGACCTACGTAGACCATGACAGGATTACATTTTTGTTGAGGGAATCATATACAGGACTGTTTTGTTTTTTTTTTTTTTTTTTTTTTTGAGAATGACACAGTAACGCTCACAACACGCCGCACACTCACCCCTATGAACACACGTGCGCAAACCCTACCCCTATGAGCACCTCCGGCGACTGAGCACCCTGCAGATCTTGAGATTCTCGAGTCACCACCACTGGCACCTCGTCGTCGATGGGAACGCCGTTTACCACTTAATGCATAACGCCGGTTAACACAGAACTGTATGTTTCACTGTTTTGAAAAAAAATGGCATGACGACTGGGCCGTTTTGTTGCAGTGCCGGCCCAGGCGGGTGGAAATTAAAGGAGGGATTGAGTCCAAAGGGCTTTTCTATTTGTGGAAGTTTTTTTTCTTCTTCTTTTCCCTGAAATTACGGTACACATAGAGGGCTTGATCTCAATAGATGGAAGAATTTTGGTGACTTGCCACGGATAAATTTCTAAAAACCATACAGAAACTTTAAAAAATGCGTATGGTGAATTTCAGCACATGATTTTTTTGGAAGTGGTTTTGCAGTAAACAAACAAAGGAAGTCTTAATTTTTTTTTTGCAAATAAATTGTTAAAAAAATTAAAATTTTAGTGAATTTAGCATGAAAATAAATACAGCATAGGGTATTACACAAGAACTTCCACTGCAAGATACAACACAGATCTTGGAATTTGAAGTCACACGCATGAAGCAATGGCGGAACGGAGGAGATCAAGAATCTTGGGAGCCTGTGGATATGGCGGAGCACAATCAATTTTTGGGCAAAAGATTGAATGAATGGCAAGTCATCTAGAAATTTTTTCTAAAGCCTATGAGTGCTTATTTTCAATTATTTAGATTCTATTCAATTTTATGCTTATCGCCAATCAACATAAATGGTTGAATTGTAGTTGTCTCATGATATATCAGGCTCAAGGTTTTGAGATTTAGAAGCTTTCCAACAAGATCGTGGCATCAATCAAAATAGATAAGCAAAAAGATATGATGAAAATATCGAAACATCCATCAATGCACAACCAAATTACTTAGAAGTCAGTGTGCTAAACAAAGGATGGTCAGGTGCATTTTTACTTTTTTTTTTTTTTTGCGAACCGTCTGGTGCATTTTACTGATCATCTAATAAATTATTGGAAATCCATTTTTTTATGATGTTGTAGGGTACTTCATAAGATTTCCAACAATTGCAAGATCATAAAAATAGATTTCACCAAAAACTAATAAGCATGTGTGTTGAAAACAGTACCATCGTATATGACCCAGATCTCACACCGCATATTATGAAAAGTTTTATTTACAAAGACTTAAGCTGGTATTTTGAATTAAAGTAAAAAAAAAAGGAAATATTGACCTAGATTTGAACTATTTGCTACATGATGCAACACATGATAGCATAAAGAAATTAAAAGTTCAGGCTTTATGCACTATTTAAACATGTATTTATGCACAAAGATCGAATGTTACATCCTCGTCTATTTTGGATGGACACCGATTAATTTGCCTTTGCCGTCTTCTCCTCCTTCTTTACATTTGTCTTTGCAGCTGCAGCTGCTTTGAAGGCCTCTTCTCTCTTCTTCTTCAGCTCTTGAATCAAAATCTCCATGGAAGAGTCCTTCCCCTGGCGGCGCGCCTGGCCGTCATGAGGCACTCGGCGACGTCGGCTGGCGTGATGTCCACCTCGCAGCAGCTTTTCGACGGTGCCGAACAGCCGGTGCGAGTGGACGCCGAGGTAGTTCTTGGCCAGCGTCTTGAAGGCCTCGAAGCCGCAGTAGGACATCTCGATGTGCATGTCCATCCTGCCACGCCGGATCAGCGCCGGGTCCAGCTTGTCGATGTGGTTGGTGGTGAACACGACGACGCGCTCCTCGCCGCACGCCGACCAGAGGCCGTCGATGAAGTTGAGCAGGCCGGACAGCGTCACGGCGCTCCGGTCGTCGCCAGGCCTCTGCGGCGGCGCGGTCGGCGGGTTGCTGGCTCGGCGGCGGTCGGCCGTGAGGTCGAGGGAGCAGTCGATGTCCTCAATGACGAGGATGGACTTGCTGGTCGTCTGGATGAGCAGCCTGCGGAGGTCGTTGTTGTTGCGCACTATGGTGAGCTCGACGTCGTAGATGTCGTAGTTGGGGTGGTTGGCCATGGCGGCGATCATGGTGGACTTGCCCGTGCCCGGCGGCCCGTACAGCAGTTACCCGCGCTTCCACGGCTTGCCCGTGCTCTGGTAGAAGTCCCTGCTGTTCCGGAACAAGTCGAGGTCGTCCATGATCTCCTTCTTCTTGGCCGGCTCCATTGCCAGCGTCTCGAACGTGGTCGGGTGGTTGAAGTTGACGTAGTTCCACGCCTTATGGTAAGGACTAGTGTATTCGAGTCCTTTGTTGTTGGTATAGATCCTGCGTCGGCGGTTGCTGAAGAGGATGTCGCGGCCTCGGCGGCAGACGTGCGGCAGGTACTCGTCGATGACGAGCGCGCGCGGTGGCGCTTGTGGAACGTGAGGCGCTGGCACCGGCGGCTGACGTGGCCGTCGTCGCTGCCGCCGGGTGGTTGGCCCTGCAGCCTCGGCTCGTCCAGCACCACCGACGACCACCACAGCTTGGCGCCACGGAACGCGTCGGCGACGTCCTGGCCGTCGCGCATGCTGATGACGAGGCCGTTGCCCTGCCTGGCGCGCTCGGCGCGGAGCTCGCGCGTGTCCTGGGAGCACGCGAGGGCGCTCAGGTACGCCTTCACCTCCTCGTAGGTGGTGTCGGCCTCGGCCAGGGGCTCCTGCAGGGCGGAGTAGCGCGACAGCAGGGCCGGGCACTCGAGGATGTCCACGGAGACGTGCGGGTCCACGATGTTGAGCAGCTGCCGCGTGGGCGGCGGAGAAGGAAGTTGAAGTAGGTAGTGAACATCCGACGCGGCCCGTACGCCGTCGCCGCGAACAGCGGCGCGAGGAACCACGACGAGGTAAGTTGACCAGCACCCATCGTCCCGGCGTCCGCAACACCGCGCCGAGATTATTGTCCACGGAGCTAGACATGGTGTGTGCGGCGTCGAGAGGATACTTGCACGTCGCACCTACGGGCTTGGATCGTGCGCACAGGAGATTTTATGGGGACATGCGCGCCGCCGGACGTAGTACCTGCCAGTTAAGTAAGGGTTTCGAATCCGTGAGTTGGATACCGTGACGATGGATGAGTTTTTTTAGAATTACACAGTACAACGCAGACGCTCACAACACGCACGCACACTCACCCCTATGAACACACGCGACGCAAACCCTGCCCCCTATGAGCACCTCCGACGGATTTGGCGCCCGGCAGATCTGGAGATTCTCGAAGTCACCATAGGCGCCTCGTCGCCGACGGAACGCCGCTACCACTTAATGCATAACGCCGGTAAATCCTTGGAAAAATCCCAGGGGAAAGGTCGCGAGCACCAGGATTTGAACCCCGGTGGGTAGCGCCCCACCGGACCGTCCTACCATTGGACTACAAGCCAATTCGCGTGACGATGGATGAGTTGACGATAAAGTATTATTTTTGAGCGTAGAAAATAAAAAGAACCCCCACGGCTGCATCAGGGTCAATATATAGTATCCCCAGGTGGACCACAGAGCCCGAGGCCCATAAGCACCGGCCCATGGTGTGCTTTTTTGCCCAACCCAGGCGTGGCCAGCCCTACTGGACTCAAACTCATGAGCAGTCACACAGCACGCCGCTTCTTTCTCAATTGACCCCCTCTCTCTCGAAACCTCTCCCTGCTGTGCGGTTTTTGGCCAGCCCTAATCGACTCTGCCCGGCTACTGTTTTTTTAAAAAAATTATACAAGACAAACGCAGACGTTCGCACTCACCCCTATGAACACACGTACGCATGCAAACCCTATCCCTATGAGCACCTTCGAAGGACTGAGCCGACATAACTTGAAGTGCACGAAGTCACAACAGGAGTCTCGCTGTCGACGGACACGTCACCTACCACTTAATGCATAACGCCGCAAAACCTAGAATAAATCTAGAAAAATGCGAGCACCAGTGCCAAGTCGAGGACTTAAACCTTTGTGGGCAGGTTCCACCACAAGGAACCCAACCAGCTGATCTATGATCAATTCGTTCTCCCCTGCTATTGTTGAGAGGCGAATAGGGGGCGACACATTCTTCCCCCGGCCAGGTCGCCAATCTCCCCGCCTTCGGTGGCATCCTAGGCCTTGGATGTGTGGGGACCTGCGTTGCCTTGACCTGAGGTGTAGATTAGGTTCCTTCTATAGGGTTAGGGTTCCTGGCGGCGCAAGCTTGGTGACGGCGGCATTGCCACACCGGAATAAGCTCCTCTGGGTCTTTGTCCACCTCACCGTCATTCGATCAAGTGCCAGCGTCTTTTGGGCTGTCTTCTTCCGTTGGAGATGGCGATTTCCTTCCGCGACGTCGTCTACGGTTGGCGACAAGACAATGCGACGAGGATTTTCCCGAAAGCGAGTTCGGCTTTGGAATCCTCCACCATCTCCGGCGGGTTACCGCCCTCGCGACCCGATGGCGCGAGATTCAACTTCTCTGCTCGTTCGCTCCACCGGTGATCGGCGAAGGCTTCTCCAGCCGGTTCCCCGCCCTGGTGCTAGTAGCATGAGCTGTTTTGGCTCGCCATCGTTTCTTGTCGGTGCGACTTGGGTTTACCCGGGGAGATATCAATCCTCGGCGGCTTGCTTTTCCTGGCGGTGTCGGTGAGGCTGAGGCGGCGACTATGCAGAGGAATAAGCTCTTCCGGCCTTTTCCTCGCCCCGGTGACGCTCTGCTTTGATGTCATCGGAGAGGTCACGGAATTCTACTTAGAAGTCTTTGGCTGGCGACGCATCGTCTTTGAGGTGAGTCTTCTGCCCGCTTGGTTTGAGGATAAAGATGCAACTTTGGGTTGTGCGAATGATTGGAGAGTGGATAAGGCTCGAAGTTTTCTGCGGTGGCTTCGATCGTTGACGGCGAGTTCCGACGGAGCTCGGGGTGCGTCTCCGGCCGGCGTGATTTCAGCGTTTACTTTATCTCGCTCTTCGGAGCTTGTGTATATTGTGGCTACTTCCAAAGCCTTGAGGCGATAGGGCCCTTTCTAACCTGGGGTTCGCGACTAAGGACCTCCGGCGGCCCGACGGCAGTGGAGTCACGGAGGATTTGACCGGCGGAGGATTTAGAGCGCTATTTTTATTTTCTTTATTTCTTAGGGGCCTATGTGTAAAACGGTCGGTGCAACTATCTTCTATATGCTTCTGGAATGTACCTTCATGACTCAATATACCCTACAAGTAAGAGTTAATGGCTGACCGCAACTTTTATAGAACTGTGCGTTGACCAAGAAAGGGTGACCGCAATTTTTTTGTACTACTGGTAGCAGAACCTGCAAGTGAAATAAGAAAATAGATTGTTAGAAAAATAGACAGTCAGACTAGAAAAAGAATCAAAGAAAATTGGCACACAAAAAAGAATCCAAGAAAATCGGCACACACATTTCTAAGCATTATGATACCTGTGCATGCATAGCAATGAGTTTCAGCTTAGTAATAACAAAGCAACCAGTTTTAAGGATCACAAAATATATTGGCCATTCATGTACACAAGCTGTCAATATGCATCACGAATCATGAATGAAATAAAAATCTGTGACACAAGCTGAGAAACTGGCCTAACATCTTGTAAAATCTGCATTAATATCAGTCAAACAATACTATCGATTTCTAAAATCTACCTTTTTAGTTTAAATGAGTGACCGATTCATCTTGTAATTTGTATTGCACTAAAGGCAAACAAATTAGTTCTTGTAGGACACAAGTGTGGTCCACTTATTTTGTAAAACATGCATTGGCCTATTATTTTACTTTGAACTATTTTCATTTCACTTCAAGTCTCATATTTCTAAGATAAAGATATGTTGGTATAGAACAAAAATCGAACAAATGCAATGGTTTAGTTTTTCTTAACTTTTACCTTCTAATGTTCCTTGCATTCATCTAACTGATATGTCATTTTCTATGCCAAACAGTTCTAGTTGGGACGAGGTGAGCTACATTGACTTTGATCGTCCTATCACCTTTGACACCCTTGCCATGCACCCTGCAAAGAAGCAACAGATCGTGGATGGCCTTGACGACTTTTGCAACAACAAGGACTACTACCGCCGCATTGGCACGACATGGTAGCATGGCTACCTCCTCTATGGTCCACCAAGCACAGGTAAATCCACCTTGAGCGCTGCCATGGCCAACTACTTCAACTATGACATCTATGAGATTGAGCTCACAAGGGTCCACAACAACGGTGATGACCTTGCAAGTCTATCATCGTCATCGAGGACGTCGACTGCTCTATAGACCTGACTGGACTGATGGACATCATGGGAGGTAGGGAGCACAGTGATAACGACAGCGAAGTGACTTTGTCCGGCCTGCTCAACTTGATTGATGGCCTCTAGTCAGCATACTGTGGTGAACAAATCATCATATTCACCACCAACTTCCGGGATAAGCTTGAGTCAGTGCTGATCCGGCCGGGATGGATGGACATGCACATTGAGATGCCGTACTACTGTTTCGAGGCCTTCATGATGCTGACCGAGAACTACCTCAGTCTGGAGGCGCACCTCCTGCTTGATACTGTCAAGGAGGTGCTGCAGGTGGTGGAGATAACACTAGCCGATGTTATTGAGTGCCGGCGTGATTTCCGGCCGTGGGGTGGGCGCTTGCCTTGGGCGCTTGATCTATGACCTCAGGAAGGCGTCTTGAAGCCGGGTGGCAAGGTTTCTAGTGACGGATGAACTACACTTACAACTCTGTTTCCACTGTGTTATCTTGCTGCACTTTTTAATAGCAAACCAAACAAGCCCTAAGCACTCGTGTTGAAGTTAATTGATGTCTTTTATCCGTCAGTTTAAAACGTAGAGCACATTGTGTCCAACTCATCTTTGTCAATTCTTACGTATTATGAATGATCGTGTCACACCTCTAGGGTCACCAATGTTGTAGGTGTCTGGGGGGTCTCTTCATCACGAACTAGATGCACCTAGTTCTAAAGTTTCAGTAAATTTTTGTAATGAGAGATTTCCTTTTGATTGAGTGACTTTTATCCTAAAAGTTATAATGTGGAATGTTTAAACTAGAGAAATGCTATTTACTTGTTTTCTTTTAAGTTCTCCTTTTTTTAATTTTGTGTAGAGCTACTAGAACATGGTTGGGGTGCATTCTCTAAATGAGTTGATGGAGGATATGATAATGTTTTTAGAGCGTCTTCAATGTGCTTAAATTGTGACCTTTGTTTTCTTTCTTCTATTAACCCCCTGTCTCTACCTTTTTTTGCATGCCCTATTTTTTTGTGATTTTTATACTTGTTTCATGTGGATTTGATCTCTAGCCTACCCCAACTAGCTTGGGACTAAAGGCTATTTATTTCAGTGGAGTTAGCATCGAGTCGTGGATGCGTGTAAATAGTGGTGGAAGGTGTATTTATTAGGATTAAAGGTATGTATTGATATTTTTGGAAACTTCTGAAACTCTTGATTCTAGTCTTTTCTTAGGGTTACATATATACACAAACACATGGTACATAGGCCCATGGGCCTTTACACACTTATGCACAAATAAATCCCAACACTTCCTCTCAAGATGGATAATAGATATCTATCATTCCTTCTTGCTACATGGTAAATTAGTTTCTTTTACTCCTAAACCTTTTTGTCAAACAATCAACTATTTGACCACGTGAACTTACATGACTTAGCTCTAGTATCCCATCATATAATTTCTCTTTGATGAAGAAGTGATCTATCTCCACGTGCTTAGCTCTATCAAAAATTTGAAGGGGATTATTTGCAATACTTGATAGCTGACTTGCTATCATATCAATTCCTCAAAGGGTAATTCATTACACATTTAATTATGATAAAATTGTACTCATAACATTTCCACGAAGTCCAAGACACATCGCTCTATAAGTCTATATATATTATGCTTTAGTTGTTGAATGGGATACAACAGAGCGCTATACGGCTCCTCCATGACTATAAGTTTCCTCCAACAAAGACACAATAGCCTAAAGTGTATTTCGTATACCCAATCAACGTCACAATAACCTTCGACTTTCAAGTGGCCATTACCCCTCCACCTTTCACGCCACTTCTTGCTGAATTGACTTTGTCTCTCGAAACTTCTCTCCTGCTACTATGTTGTTTTTGCCCAACCTGGGCATGGCCACCCCTACAAGACTCTCCCGGGCTCTTGTTTTTAATTACAAGACAATGCGACGCTTGACACGCATGCACACTCACCTCTATGAACACACGTACGCAAACCCGAGCTACCCCTATGAGCACTTTTGAAGGACTAAGCCGATAGATCTTGAAGTTCACGAAGTCACCACGGCGCCTCACTTTGTCGATTGGGACGTCGCCTACCACTTAATGCATTGCGCGGAAAAATCCTAGAATAAATCTAGGAAAATGCGAGCACCGGTGCCAAGTCGAGGACTTGAACCACGGTGGGCGTGTTCCACCACAAGGAACCCAACCCAGATGATCTATGATCAATTTGTTCTCCCCTGCTACTATTGAGAGGTGAAAGTGCATCTAGCCCTTTAGTGGGTTTTGGTGAATTGAATGACAACATAATTAAAGGTCTAATTAGTTTGCTAAGTGTTGAATAGGAAATTGAGTCTATTGCATATACTTGTGGATTACGTAGTAACAAGTATATTCAAGGTTCAACAAGTAAGCAAACTTGATGGTATTTCACATAGTGTTGAAGCAAAGGTCAAATTGTGTATTGTTGTATTGAAAGATTATGGAAACAATCTAGTTCAAGCAAAAGACAATAATGCAAATGGAATCAATGAAATGGCTTATATGTTGTGGGATATCATAGCATAATGTGAAAGCAAGCATACTGGGCAAAAGACAAATGAGACATGAGTTGATGGTTTTGGATTGGTCTCTATAATGTCTCTCTTTCCATGAATAGAAGATTGAAGTAAGTATTTGGAGTGTCAAGCCAAAATGTATAGAATACAAGGAACGTGAATTGGCTTGACCATATTGATGTTGATCCATGTATGTCTCTATGTGAGTCAAACCCAGAAGCTTGATTGATCTCAACATTCGTATCTAGAAGATAATCAAGCAAGGATCAAAATATTGAAGAAATGATTATTCAATGGATGCTTAATGTGATGTGACTTGAGTATGCCTTGATAAGGTGAAGATAGCAAGGAAAGGGCTTCGAGGTACTAAGCGAAGGTGAAGGGCAAGCGGCGGCTTGGGACCGGGGTACCATGGCTAGGGTGAAGAAGAGAGTACTTGCATTTAGTCGAGGAACTAATCAAGCTATGATGAGTCATATTGTGTTGAGGATCAAATCATTAATTGAAGTGACTTGAAGCCATGAGTTGAACTTTATATTTATGGAAATGGTTCAAGTCACATGCTCAAGATACATTTGCTCTAAGAGATGAGACAAAGATGATAGAGGATGATGTACAGGTTGATGGAACCCCTCACATGCAATGGATAGCAACCTAGACTCATGGAGGTTTAATTTTGTTTATGTTTTGAATCTTGAGTTTAGGAAAAGCCGCACTATTAAGAGGGATCCAAGGACAGTTGGCTAACTGTTGAACCAGATGCTCAATTTCTCAGATCTACACCCTCTAACCCAGTCAAAACTAGCTAGCAAAATCCTGTTTTCATCTGCTTGGTTTGGCTAGATCGGCACTGCCGACCCGAGTATGATCGTCACTTCGCCGACCTTAAAGGACCCGACAGATCCACCTCTATAAAAACCCTTTAGGCTCCTCCCAACAGTTAGAGCTTCTTCCTCCTCGCATCGAGACCATTGCAAAACAGACCGGTGCTCGGCTCTCTCTCCTCCATTGTTGCTCCTCAAGCTCCCAAGCCAATCCTTGATTTCCACCATCAAATCTTGAGAGAAAAGGCAGCAAACTTCGATTGGAGAGCGGATCTACTGATTCCCCACCTCAAAAGAGCATTTGGTTCACGTTTCACCGGTGACCCTAGGGCTTGTTACTCTTGGAGCTTGCTCCTAGCCGACTAGGTGTCGCCCATGAGCTTGCCCTTTGTGTGTGGCGACCTTGGGAGGTTTGTAACCTTCATTCGAAACTAAAAAATCACCCCCACATCTCTAGGCTTTGGTCCTAGACTTGTGAGCGAGGGAAAAGGCTAGCCTTTGCGGTGAGCCAAGCCTTATGTGGCAACCTCAACAACGTGGACATAGGCCCGACCTTGGTGGCGGCCTTGAACCACGGGAAAAAAATCGGTGTCACTTGTGCTTCATTTACTATTCTTGCAAGCTTATATTGCTTTCTAGGATTAGAGATCGATCTACTTACTCTTGTCTCTGACTTGTTACGGATATCGATCACGTGATCCATATATGTCTTGAGGAAGGTTGTAAGTGTATCATATTGAGAATCATCAACCCGATTTCGATTCTTGTAATTTTCATTACATTTAGATCGGCGGTGGACGATCTATAGATCGTCGATGCCGACCTCTAATCTGGATCGAATTTGGAGTTGAGTTTTTACAGGCCTATTCACCCCCCTCTAGGCCTCCTTACTTACCCGTCGGGGAGATCCTACAAGAGGCGAATAGAGGGTGGCGCATTCTTTCTGCCGGCCGGGTCGCCAATCTCCTACTGCCTCCGATGGCCTCCTAGGCCTCGGATGTGTGTGTGTGGGGTGGGACTTGTGTTGTTTTGACCTGAGGTGTAGATAAGATTCCTTCTATAGGGTTATGGTTCCTGGCAGCACAAGCTTGGTGGTGGAGGTAGTGGCAGCATTGCCACACGAGAATAAGCTCCTCGGGTCTTCGTCCACCTTACCGTGATTCGATCCGGTGCGGCACTTTTGGGCTGTCTTCTTCCATTGGAGATGGCGATTTCGTTCCGCGGCGTGTCGTCTATAGTGGGCGGCGGTGATGATGCGACGAGGATTTTCCGTGAGTTCGGCTTGGAATCCTCCACCATCTATGGTGGGCTACCTGCCCTCGCGGACCCCAATGGTGCGAGGTTCTACTTCTCTGCTCGTTCGGCTCCGCTGGGTGACGGCGGAGGCTTCTCCGGTAGTTTCCCTGCCCTCGGTGTTGGCACCATGAGGAGTTGTTTTGGCTAGCCATCGTTTCTTGTCGGTGCAGCTTGGGTTTGCCGGGGGGATATCAATCCTCGGCGGCTTACTTTTCCTCGGTGTCGGCGAGGCTGGGCGGCGATGCAGAGGAATAAGCTCTTCCGTCCTTTTCCTCGTCCCGGTGACGCTCTGCTTTGGTGTCATTGGAGAGGTCGCGGAATTCTACTTAGAAGTCTTTGGTTGGCGACACATCGTCTTTGAGGTGCGTCTTCTGCCCACTTGGTTTGAGAATAAAGAGGCAGCTTTGGGTTGTGCGGATGGTTGGAGAGTGGATAAGGCTCGAGTTTTTCAATGCGGCCGACCGTCAACGGCGAGTTCCGACGGGGCTTAGGGTGCGTCCCCGGCCGATGTGATTTCAGCGTTTGCTTTATCTCGCTCTTCAGAGCTTGTGTATATTGCGGCTACTTCCAAAGCCTTAAGGCGATAGGGCTCTTTCAAACCTGGGGTTCGCGACGAAAGACCTCGGCGGTCGGTGGTAGTGGAGTCTGGAGGATTGTACCGGCTGTGGGGTGCCATTTTTATTTTCTTCGTTCCTTAGAGGCCTATGTGTAAAACGGCCGGTGTAGCTGTCTTTTGTATCCTTCCTTGTGTATCCTAACTTCATGTGTATGTGTCTTGTACGACATCCTTAACTTTTAATAGAGGTATGTTTGATAAAAAAAAAAAACTCTTGTGCAGTCACAGTGTAGTTAAACCAGGCAACAAACTCTTCATCCTCCAAGTCCTATTTAGAACATAGGAATACATAAAACAGATTAGTGAGGGGAAAAAACCTAGTAGAAATAAGATAAGGAAACAGGAAAACTGAGCAATGGAAAACCAAAAGAAAAATAGTGGCATAAAAATACAGGAACCAAGAATTAGATGGGTTCCACGTATAGAAAAAGAAGTCAAACAAAACACACGTATAGAAAAAAAATCCAATAGGTACATAGCCTCTCAAGTTGGCCTGTAGTCCAATGGTAGGGCGGTCGATGGGACCTTACCCGGGGTTCAAATCACGGTGCTTTCCGCATCTTTCTTGGGATTTTCCAGAGGGAATTTACGGCGTTATGTATTAAGTGGTAGCGGCGTTCCGTCGACGACGAGGTGCTGCGGTGACTTTGAGAATCTCAGGATCATCGGCTGCCCGGTCCTTCGGGAGGTGCACATAAGGGGTAGGGTTTATGTCACGTGTATTCATAGGGGTGAGTGTGCGTGCGTCTTGTGAGCGTTTGCGTTGTACTGTGTAATTCTAAAAAAAAAGTTGCATTTCTTTGACACTGATATGTTGCTCCTACAAGCAGCTGAAGCTTCATGTACGAGTTGTGGCAGCAACAACAGTGTTTTTCTAACTTTTTTCTCTCTCTCTCCTTCATAGGTGCCGCGAAGGAACGAAAACCACAAATTTAAGCGAATTCTTTGTTTCCTGTGAAATAGCTAGCGAGCTACAGTATTCAATGGAAATGAATCTTAATAATCATCCTTCGATCCAAATTACGCCCATGCTAACTTCTTTTACACTGTTTTTAATTCATGCAATTTCGTTCGAGTTTCCACCCATCAAAAGTAGGCCTAATTAACTTTTCACTTTTTTTTTGATAAAGTACACCTGTATTAATTAAGGGAAAACCAATACAAGTACACCGTATAAGGATACGTATGATAGCTACCCCACCTATAATCTATAAGGACCCGACAAATAAGAAAATTACAAAGCGGTTCTTAGACCCAACGGAAACGGACACCACGGCGCAAACCGCCTCCGTCGAAGACCGCCGCCACCAACCACCGCCACCAAACCTGAAGCACCAAAAGCCGGAGGAAACCGCCGGCGTTGAGGTGGACTGCGAGAAGACTCTCGATCGCAAAAGGCGAAGAAGTTGTTGAGCGCCCATCCGTCGGGATCACTATCGAGTTGAAACGGCGATGGTGGAGCCGGCGATAGCATCCTCCGTCGCGGTGAAGCGAATCGGTCGAACCACCAATCTTCACGAAGACCCGTAGCCACCACCGCATCCATGAAAGTAGGGCCCGGGAGCCTCCACGCACCAAGGCGCAAAGACCTCGCCAGCCGAACACTCTAAACAAGATCCAAGAGACTCCCCATGCAAACATGATGAATTTAGCACCGCCGATTTCGTCATCAAACTCATCGTCGTCACCTTCACCAGATTTGTCATGGGAGAACACAAATCCACCCGACATCGGATAGATATCGTTAGAAAACTAAATCTCCCTAGCCCACCGCCATGGCTGTATAGAACCAAAAGCGAGACAAAGACGGGGCTGGAGTACCTTATTCTCTATCAATGGTGATGTCTTCGTCTTGCCATCACCGTTGAGGAACGACATGCTCCATTGCTCCATCGATGATCTTGACAACGCCTTACGCCGTGGCCAACCTCTTCGATTGGATCTCCAGAGAAACCCTAAACTTGAAGACTCAATCTACTAGGAAAAACTTATTGAAAATGGATCCCCACTCCCTTCAACCCCGGCGTGATGCGAGAGGAGAAGGGAGGGGGACGAGCAACGGGCGGCGGCTCCGCCTTGCGTGGGCGAGGTCGATGCGGATCGATTCTGAGAGTCGTGTACTCGGCGAGTCTTTGGTAGTAGTTTTTCTAGTACCTACTACTTTTCTTTTTTACAAGGACGAATCCTGTTGTTCAAGAAATTTTTGTTTATTACACCTATATATAGTTTCTTTGGATTGCATTTGGGAAAACAATAAAAATATATAGCAACCATTATAGAGTCATCTTGGACAATGATTAATGTTGGTTGAGCGAGGCCTTTCCTTGCATTATTGCCTTTTATCATAGATAAGTTTACTTCATAGGTGGGCATCTTCTCATTCCTTATAAAGAAAAAAAAAATTATGAGCACCTATATCAACTCGAGTCATATGCCCGTGCGTTGCAACGGATTTTTTTTAAATACAATTTGAAATCTAGAATTTATTTTATGGAAACCAAGACATCTTTAATAATATAACGCAATATGTTTGGTTCGCAGCGTCATCCATTCACCGCCAATAGATGATATATGTTATTGTTTGTTTCATTCAGGTATTAAGTAATTAGATGTCATGGGAATAAATATGGCCATTCAGAGTGCTGATTACGTCCACGATGAGGAGATTAACGTTCATGATTTATATCAACATGGGAATAAAACTGCCTTTCAATTGTCTTGCGGGAACCAAACATAATACCTCTTGTTGCCTCCCTTACCATCGTAGAACCAAACAACGATGAATTATTTATATATATTGTTTTTAAAATAACCAAAATATTTAGTCACAAATATGTCATAATTTTATTTTTGTATTATTCATATGTTTATATAGTCAAATATGTCCATGAATTTATTTTGATCACCCATAAAAGCCCATAATACCATTACCTATTTTTCATATTCATTTATTTAATTTATTTTTGGGTCGGTCTTATTCATATTCCTCTCAGAGACGTGGACGCCTCCGCTTCCCCACGCACCGGTGCTTTCGCCGTCGCCCATCTACTCTCTGCGCCGGAGCTTCACGCCCTCTCTTCTCGAGTGCCGGTCTAGCTTGCTCCTCATCCTGCCCAGCTGCATGGCCCAAGCCCCTTCCTCCTTCCTGTGCATGGGCAGCGCTGGTGGGGAGGATCTGGGCGTCCAGAGTGCGCAGGCCAGATGCGACGACCACATTGCTGCAGGCCAGGCTGCACCACGTCTGTGTCGCCGCCGCCCCTCCTCAGCTCTGAGTCACGGCACGTCGCCAGCTAGCTTGCCCTCCTAGTGCAGCGCGCAAGCTGCGCCTGCTAGCATCTCGCACTTCCACTTGTGCGCCTTATCCAGTCCGCGCGCGCGCCGGTGCACACACCTGGCCCGCAACAGGGCGTCCACCTCCGCGCCCTGCTGGAACAGCTCCGCCACCAGCGCGCACGTCCACTTTGGATGGGCACGCGATGGTCGATGGCGCCGCAACCAGTTTCTGGTTCTGCAGCGTGGCCGGAGGGCACGTACTGCTGGAGCACGATGTCCCCGTGCTTCCGTGACGACATGGCGAGGATGCTGGCGTCGCCGCGACGGCGGCTAGCGGCACAAACGCGAAAGCCGATGGAAGAGCTACAACGATCTACAACGTTCGCATTCCGAACTCTCACTTAAGGACATCCGGCCACGAGCACCAACCGCGAGCTGCAACCGACGCGGACTCCCGGAGCCGTGAGCGGACCAGGTTGGATCGATATGTCGAGAAAGAGGTGAAGTCCGTTCGGGTCTCGTTAGGAAATATAGGTGGACAGACAGAGGGGCAGGAGGCGGACGGAATTTCAGTACAGATTGGCAGAAATTTTCACGTTTTATAGTGTGTGTGTGTATATATATATATATATATAGATTTTAGTTTTTCTAGATACATCTCGTGAACCTGCAATTAATGGCTCGTCGTTTAAAGACGACTATGGAATTTTAGACCAGAAAAAATGAGAATACAGGTCAACGCTTAAGTCTATGGGTGGTTACGTATTAATTGGTCCGTGTTCGTGACGGACACGTACGTGAAAGAATATCATTGCCTTGCCTGGGGAGACCGTCGCTTTCACGTGGCAAGATGATGGAAAGTTTTTGTTTTGTGTTGACACAAATTAGTTCGCGCCAACACACCACACAGGAGCTAGATCGCTCTACGTAGGGCAAGCCGAAATCGAGGATCGGCAAGCACCTAGGGATGTCCACACCTGGACCTTGTGCCTCCAACGATGGCGCGATCATTAAAGACACGTCATCGGAGGAGCCTCGTCGGGGCGCGATACGCAAGACACGCCGGGCGAAGTCTCTTGAAACCCGAAACCCCACACGCTGGGGAGGGACCCCGTCAGGGTGTGCGGCGGCAATGGGCTGCCCTAGCCGGCCTGACCGCTCTAGGGTGTTTGTCGTCGTCGGATCACCTGTTCATGGCAGCGGCAACAAAGAAGAAGAGAGGAAGAGGATAGGAGATTAGGGTTTGGTAGTAGTGTTTTGGCGATTGGATGTAGATGGGATCAATCGGCCATGAACCTCTTATTATATAGAGGAGGGTGGTCTTATCCTTTTAGGAAACCGTCCTTAGACGTTTCCAAACATCAAAACCGACCCGAAAACAATTTACATCGAGATCGGTTCAGTTTCCGGTCAGAAGAAGGCAATGACATTCACGTAGATGCGCTGCTCGCTGGCCACTGATTTACCTGATCCTCTGCTAGCTTCTTTTGCTTATTTCCTTGCTTGAAGATATTAACGTGTCATGTTTGGACTCCCTGTCAAGCTGGACCGTACAGGATCGTAAGCCGCACGTACAGCTTGGCGTATCATGCAAGCGTATATATGTTGCTCCTGGTTATATACGCTTATGCTTGGTCGGCTCCTTTCCTCTTTCCTCTTTCCTATCTGCTTTTGCTTACGGAAACAAATCAGAGATTGGGATTTGGCTTAGTAACACGTGCAGCTCCTGGACTTCTAGCAAGCACGTGTACCATCGATTAATGCGCCGTGCGGCCAGGCAGCTCTAGTCCTGTATGTATCGAATAAAATCATCAACACCTCATCATCAGGCTTCAATCTTCACAAGATGACCCATTGCCATAGCACTTTACTTTGGGACATTTTTGAATGTCAACATATGCCCCCTGTTTTCAGGTGAATGGTACGTAAGCTTGAAAACACCTCTCAAGACATACCGAACAACAACGATACCTATCACATCGGTTGTTCAATGACTAAGGGCGATGTATACATCAGCCATTTTTGTACTAAAGACGATTCATGTATCAGCCATTGTTCCGAGAGCACTTTATAGCCAAATACTTGGAAAATACTTCTTCAAGCACTTCCTGTTAATTGCTCTTGGAAACCGTTGCATTGTCTTTAACATGTATGAATTTTGAAATGCCACTTTGATCATTCCTTGATGAACTTGATCAGAGTTCCTGCATAGAAAAATCATACTTTGTTGCATCGGCTTTTTCCGCACTAGAAAATTACATCCACCGATGCCATAGCCGGCCCATGTTCTTTTCTGCCAATAAAATAGCCTCAATATTCTCATGTCTTATAATAAACCGAATTTAAAATTCGGCAAAACACATGACGATGTAAAGCATTTATCCAAATATGTGACGACTCAGCACGTAACACACAAGTAACAACATGAGCAGTGCAACAGGATGACCGGCTAAACCGATCGGCAAATCAGCTAAGCTGGTCCTGCGGAAATGCATGCAGCCCAATTTAATTAACCCAAATCGGTCAAACCAATCGGCAAAACTGGTTCATCCGATCCTGCAGGAAGTGCGTACGTGCGGCCAACATTAGCAGAGCACGGAGGAGCGCAAGTAGCAGCCAACGCCGAGAGCATCCAAAATAGGTGAACAGTAGACGCATGTCAATATGATCATTTTGTTTTTCTTCGCACATGCATATACGTGCATCAACTCTCCATCTTTGGCTTCATGCAAAACTTGTTGCAGCAAGGCTAAAACAGGCAGGCAATACGCAAAATCGACCCAGCCGATTTCCAAACCGGCCAAGCTGTTCGGCAGCACACCATGCCAATTGGCTTGGCATGTTGAGTAATTGGCCAAGCCGATTCGAGTGATGCGGCAGCAGCACTACAGAGGTCTCCCCAATTCTTGACGTCCCTCTCTTTTTTTTTTAATTAATCCTCATCTCTTGCATGTCTCATCCTTGCTCGATCATCAGACTAGCAGACAGGTTCAACAAGCCTTGGACCTTCACGTACGTATCTCGAACAATAGGCTGCATAATAATAGCACCTTGGAAGCTAATGAGCCACATGTCAAATCGGCCCAAAGATAAAACTGGACCCTTTGCTGACCATCTGCATGCGACTAAAACAGAAGCACGATTAACACGTTTAATCGGCCAAATTTGATTATCAAAGAGGCCATGATTAAAGCATGCGCAAATAATCGGCTAATTTTAATCTTCATATTTATCATGCCCCCCAGGACTTAAGTCATCAAAGTAAAATTCCACAGGGACTTTTCCAATAGCTCGATGGTTGTAAATATTCATCGGCTATGTTGCATGCTAAGGGCAATAACAAAGTATCGGCCATATGAATTCATCCACACGAGTATGCATAGACGAAATAAATATTTCGGCTCTTGATCATTTATGAGCAAAATAATTTGGCAACCCTCCATAATATAAAGATCCATGCCAAGGATCAAAATAAGAAGACGAGGATAACCATGCATACCTAAGGATGAATTCCACATATGCACAGGCAGAGAAAAATGGATGATGCCATGACCAATGATTTTGATGATTTGGTGCAAACCTCCAACTTGGCAATTGTGTCTTCAACCTTCTCCTTTTATTCTTTGTTTGTGATGTACCACTTGCCTGATCATCATCCCTTTGAACCTTAATGCTTCCTTTAGGGACCCATGCTAAGCCCCTTTCTTTTAGCTTCTCTACGCTGAGCTTCTGCAATTCCTTTGTTGCGCCACCTTGGTAAACCGATTGAGCATGTCGGTTTTGTCTTCGTTGTGGACAGCAACAATTCTTTCTTAGTCTTAGGTACTTTTATCTTCTTTTGTTCAGATTTAGTACCTATAACATTAACTGAGAGGAATTTTCAATTTGTTTTACCATCAATAGCCAGATTTTTAGCAATGTAATCGGCTTTTCATTGGTAACATTCAGATCTGAAATTTCCTTTTTCCGTCCATCATACTTCGCGCGGTAAACTTGCTTTACCACCTTCCCTTTGTCACAGCTCTGGACCGATTTTGATTGAATCGGTCTTTGCAAATGATGACTTTTTCAAGCACATCGGAGCTGCATACTCCACATGTTGTGTCTCGAAATATGATGGAACATTCACCTTCCTCTGCCAATGTTGCTTTTGAGGTTTATGCTTTGGAGGCAACTTTGATGCTTCCATTTTCTTTAATCGATTTGCTTCACCTATCTTTGTATATTTAGCTAAGAGCTCCTCGAAGCTAAGCTTCGGTCTCCTATTGCCTTTTTTTTTCCTTGTCATGCTTCTTGCCTCCACTAGCTTTATGAGCATCCTCCTTTTCTCCATCTTGATTAGCATGCTCCAAAGAATGATCTCCAGCCCGATTCCCTTGCTCAATGGAATCAATCGGCTTTTGGTGGAGATGGAAAGATTTTATTTGCTCCCCGGTGCTCTCAAACATTGGAGCAACATTGATATCCTTTTTGAAACATCTTTAACTTGAATTTCGTTGACAACAATCTTGTCTTCACTTGAGGGTTCTCCATCTCTTTCTTGAACGTTGGAGCTTTGAGCTTCAAGTGAATCGACTAGGAGTGCAAGCCCGATTCAAAACCTGTTTGTCATTAGGCCCGATTGAATTTAATTGGTCCACTTGTTGAGCCTCACAAAATCTTAATCGGTCATTACCAATGTCCGATTGAATTTCATGATGAAACATACCGCATGTACGAATGTTATGATTAAATGAATTACACCACTTGCAATATGTAAACTCTTCCAAGTTCTGAGTTGATGGCAAAAGCATTGTGATCAATAATCTTAATAAATTTATTTTTCAGCAATATGTCAAAGACATGATCACAACGGATAGCACCAAAGGTGAGCATTAAATTTGTAAGCCGATTTTCTTGTACAATCGGCTTCAATGCTTGGCAAACGAAGAGATTAAATTTGACATCAATCCATTCGCCGCACCTTTACAATCATCTTTCATGCCGAATTAAATGCGAGAACAAACATCGGCATGAGCAACATTCTTCAATCTTAGCCCCGAATCATAAAATCCAAAGTAATTGCAAAACTTATATCTCATTCGGGACCAAGTATGAATTGAATTTGAAGTAAGTAAAGCAATCCACATATATGTATAATTCACATTAAGCATTGGGAAAAGCTTTAACTTCGACAAAACATTATCATCGGCCTTCCAATTGAAAACAACATGTTGGCGATGCAATCTTGTACCTTAGTGACGAAAGATGTAGCAACCAAAGTTCTGCTCTCGATGGCCTTATCGTTAGCAATACCTTTGGAAAGAGTTTGTGTGCTTTCTCTAACGTCACTGATTTCCTCCTCGGGCACTTCTTGCATCTCGATGCCTACCAAAGTAGTGGCGAAACTTTAAAAGCGCCTATGGAAACATCTACAACAACAGGAATCGACTTAGACGACTTGGAAGTCATCAATGTCGATTCATGCTCAATAAGGAACAACCTTGGCCAGCTCGGATGCCTCTAGGGTCGGCTTAGCCATCTCAAGTAAGGTAGTTGGCCTAGCCGACTTAGTTGGCTCTTTCTGGTCGAAGCACGATTGTCTTTGGCTCAATCGGCTCTGAGGTAAATATTGTTGCCCGTTATAAGTTTTACTAGCACATACCCTCTTTTGGTGAAGATCTTGACACGTTAACGGGCTAGGAACCAATACTCCACCTTTATGTGTGTCTTTGCACCTTTTGCTTATGAATAGCTTGACCGATTTGAGCAATCGGTCTTGCTGATTTTTTTTGTCTACTAGTTCTAAAGATTGATTCCAGCAATCCCTTTTGGACAATGACACTAGTGGTTGACCGCTGATTATGAATGGAAACATGAGCTTGCCCCCGCCCCCGTAAGACTTGATAGTGATCTTGAGGCTTTCTCGACTATCACCGATTTTTGCTAGCACCACCTCACGATCTGAATTTTGCTTTCTCTTCTTAGGCTCTCTAGGCTCGCCGATTATCACATTTTTCCAATAGCGGAATCGGCTTGCCCCTCGAATTAAGATTGCTGGATTATTTTTCTTCAAGATTTCAGCCATCGGATGTGTCTTCCTGCAAGGTAAAGAATGCGTATCTCCTAAACTGGTTTTATCGGTTTCAGCGCCGAAGAAACCAATTTGGTTTGACTACGGGGAAGCAATCGGTTTATCCGACGACAAGTCGGTTTGACCGATTCAATCACTACAAGAAATCTATCTTTTTATGACCAAATTCCTCATGACGGAACCTGATTTCGTCATATAATGTACCATAATATGACGATATTTTTTCGATTAGCCACAAAATTGCATACACCATAACTATTTGTGACGAAATTTTCATTCGTCACATAAAGGCACCAAATGTTGTCACAAAATGTAATGTCCGTACTACCCCGGATGACGCCTGCATTTTTCCCATGTTTTGTGGCGTTGTTTACATGGTTTTTGTGATGAAATGGAGTGTCACAAACATAAATTGCAAAAAAAAACATGCTCGCTCGAGGGATTGTACCTAAGATCTTTAGAACAAACGCAAAAGTGCGTTGACCACTAGGACAAGCATCAGTTTATGTTGTATTAGAAAGTTTTATTTCTTTTAATTAATTGAACTCGCAAGAAATCCTCTAAAACAAACTTGAAAAAAAAATGTGACATCCGGGAATTGAACTCAAGACCTTCAAAACAAAGGTCAAGTGTGCAAACCACTAGGACAAGCCTTTGCATGCATTTATTTGGGATCTTTTGTTTTTATAGTAAACTAAACCAAAATAAATGCTATAAAAAAACTTGAGGCACATAGGGATCGAACCCTCGAGAGCTCTAGAACAAAAATGCTAAGTGAAACCACCACGACATGGCTCATTTTGTGAATGAAATGGCTATTTTCCCCTTATAAATCATATACCCATAGATGTTCCAAGTACAAAAGAGAAATCGGTCATGTTCATCCTTGTTTGTCGCGTGCTCTTGATGGACCAATTTCTCTTTTTTTTCGGATTAAAACTTGTAACTAGTCATTCTCCCTCATATGAACTCCAAATGAGTTGATTCTTTTTTCCTAAAATTTTCTAAAATAATTACGCATCATGTTATGGTGTTAGATTGATCACCTCTTCATGCGCCAAAATTTGAGCAATTCAAGTTTTGAATTCAAACTTTGACTCGGTCAAAACTTCGTCAAGCGGAACCGCGAAATGAACTCGATTGAAAATCTTTTGAACCGCGAAAGTTTCATAACTCATCGAGACCAACAAAGTTTATGAAGATCAAATTTTCATTTGAGGAAGTGGTATTCAAATATAACAAGTCTCTCACATAGTTTCGGGAACTATGTGAGAGACTTAATATCTTGAACTACATAACACTCAACTATATCGAAATGGCTTGGGATTTTTCTGGCCGTCATTTATAGCCAAAATATGGTCCCACACAAGAACTTACATTTATCGGACAATTTTTTTATTATTATAATTCTTTTTTTTCTTTGGGCGAGACAAAATTTGGTGAATTATCGTTGAAAACACTAGAACTATCTGGCGACCTCCACATGTATTTGTTTCCTGGGGCATAAGAGACCTTGTGGCAAAGTTTGGCGCCATTAGGATCTTTTTCGGAGGGACCTAGTTCAACGCATAATTACTCGACGAAGTCACGTGGAAAATCAAATAAACTAAAAAAAGTACCAAACGCATTCCCAAAAATCTCAAACTTGGTGGTTGCTTCACAAAAGGAATTTGGAAGCCTGAGGAAAAGTTTGAGAGCAATACAATACTTGGAGCCTTTCATCAAACTATGTCTATGCACTAGGGTTCTTAGGGATTATGCCATCCAAGTATGTTATTGGTCTCAAACTTTTCTCGACTTCCAAATGCCTTTTGTGAAGGAACCATCAAGTTTGAGATTTTTCGTAAAAATCGTTTGATACTTTTTCAGTTTTAATTGAATTTCCGCGCGACTTCGGCAGGGCCAATTGTGTGTTGAACTAGGTCCACCCCCTGAAAAAGATCCTAATGGTGCCAAACTTTGCCACAAGGTCTCTTATGCCCTAGGAAACAAATACATGTGGAGGTCACGCATAGTTCTAGTGTTTTCAATGTATAATTCACCAAATTTTGTCTCACCCAAAGACGAAAAAAATTATAATAATAAAAAATAATTGTCCGAAAATGTAAGTTCTTGTGTGAGACCATATTTTGGCTATAAATGACTGTCGAAAAAATCTCAAGCCATTTTGACAAAGTTGAGTGCTATAGCTCAAATATAACAAGTCTCTCACATAGTTTCGTGAACTATGTGAGAGACTTGTTATATTTGAACTGCATGTTATTACCACTTTCTCGAATGGAAATTTGACCTACATAAACTTTGTTGGTCTCGATGAGTTATGAAACTTTCGTGTTCAAAAATATTTTCAACCGAAGTTCATTTCGTTTCCGCTTGACTCGAAGTTTTGACCGAAGTCAAAGTTCGACCAAAACTTGAATTGCTCAAATTTTGGCGCATGAAGAGGTGATCAAATCCAACACCATAACGTGATGTAAAGATGATTTTAGAAAATTTTGGGAAAAAGAATCACCTCGACTTTGAGTTCGGATGAGGGAGAACAATCAGTTACAAGTTTTTATCCGAAAGAAAAGAGAAATCGCTTGTTCATCATGAACATGTGACGAACAAGAACGATTTTTCTTTTTAATCTGTAATCAAAACTCGTAACTAGTCTTTCTCCCTCATACGAACTCCGAATTTGATGATTTTTTTCCTAACATTTTCTAAAATCATACCCTACCGGTTTATGGTGTTGACTTTTTCATTTAAATTCATTTTATAGTTAATACATTTATATAATTTATCCGTTCGAAAATATAAAAAAAAAAAAAAACTAACTTGGGCCAATACCCTCAAGGCCCAGCTACGGTCTCCATTGACATCATCACCGTGCATTTGTTGATCCAACGGTTGAAGTCCTTACATCTCAAACCCTAACCTTTCGTCCGAATTTGATTCCTCGCCGCTCTCCCGCGCCCCTCCTCCAAACTTCCCGCGCTCTCTCCTAAATTTCCATACTTCCGTGCTATGATCGAGAACCAGCGCCGCAGCCTAGGTCCTTCCCCTCCCTTCCGTCAGCCTCCCATACGGGGCCGCCTGGCGCTGCGCCCTCCGCGCGCCTGCGCCACCGCCGACGGCGCGGCCCGGCCGCCACCCACCCTCCCCATCCCGGCGACGATGTGGGCGCCTATCTGCGGCAGCACCCGGCACATGTCCGCCCCAACTCCACGGAGCAGGCGAGCACATACGTACTGCCACCTTCCCACTTTCGCCGCGGATCGGCTCCGATGTGGGGCGCGGCATACCCGCTCGGCGAGCGCTTCCGACCCGTCGACTCCCCCTACCCCGCCGGTGCCGCATCCGGTCCCTTGCGGTCTCCGACCCCTCCCGGGGCGGCGCTGGCGGTTCTCCATCCCGTCTGGTGGCGGCGGAGAGTCCCTGCTCCTACCCGAACAGCGATGGCGTGGATCCGTTCCTTCAACGAGGGAGGGCGGCGCGCGGCCTACAGCTCCGTCCATCACGGAGCTGCAATGATGCGGCCTGTGCCCTCAGCGACCTGTGGCGCCGCCGCCCCATACCTCCACCGCGACGGCGCGGCACACCCTCCATCGGCGACGGCGCGCAGCCCCGACCCCCCCGATCTGCAGGGGCGCGCCTTTCTCCATCGGCAACAGCTTCCTGGTGGCGAAGGGAGGAGCACCTGTTCTCTACGTAAGTCCGATGGATGTTGTAGTGGATTTTCTTTAATGATTTGGCCAAACGTTTGTACATAGAAATTGATTTCATTTTTAGTTTTCTATGTGCATAGAAATTGAAGATTTTCTCCTTCAGATGGGCATTACGGTATTGGTGTGCATCGGAGTGGCAGCATGGAGGGCTCCGTGCGAACGCACGCCTGGGAGCTGCCTGCTCGTGTGTCTGCTAGCTGCTGGGAAACCATCTTTGGTGATGTTTGGTGTCCCTGTACTTTTCCTGCAACGATTTGCTTGCATATATTGAATAGGTTAGTAAACCGGTAGATTATATCAACAATCAGTAATCAGTAATAGCAGGATAGCAGGTCTTGCTGAAATTTGGCTTCAATTGGAATTGATTTGGCCATCCCATATTTTACTTCTATCTATTTCCTATATGTTAGTTGCACGAACTTTATATAGTACTGTAACTTGGGTCTGTTAATCATTGTAACTAGCACTTGCGAAGAGAAATAACTGTAAATACTAAAATACAACCAAAAGCCAGAAAGCAAATATTCACTCTTATGCTTTAGGTTGGTCTTGGTGTGACATATTGGAACATGATGAATCAGAACCTACAGGTTGTTTGATGTAATGATGTTTGGGTTCTTTGGTCAAAGTTGAGCTCTGTTCAACATGTCAGCAGCCTGGATCTTGTTTTCATCTCTATAGTAGATATATTTGTATATGCACTTAGTCAATGTATATGTTTTCATATATATGCCTCATTATTATTTAATCATTGTATATGCACTTGTGTTGAGAAAGGCATATATCTCCTATAACCTTGTGCTTTGATTATTATACTAAGCTGCCATGATTATTATCGAGCAACCTAACTCATGTCTGCTCTTGTTTCTGAATTGACATTTTTCTCGTCTCAATCTTTTCCAGCAGTTTGTGTCAACCTATGCCGCAATGCTTCTATCTGTCATGAGTGATAGCAATCAGTCCATGCCTTCCTTGGTTTTCAAATAGTAGCAGCAACACTTTGACAGATGTAAGCTCCTTGTTCCTATCTTGCAGTAGTGTTCTAATCTTTGCTTTTTACTACCTTTGCTACAACTACTATAATTAGCTATCCTACTTGGTCTTGTTTTTCCTTTACTGTAGCGGTCTGCTTGTTGTATGTTACGTTCAGTAGTACTTGTTACCTACTTGATCCTGTTGTTTAAGTAAAAGTCATGTGCAAATTGAACTTCTTTACTTGCATACAATATTTTGATAGTTTACACTCTGACCAGGAAAAACTAAGACACGGCGAAGGGAATTATGCAATCTCTATTTGTTATGAAAATACAACTTTAAACACACTGATTAGTTAAGCCACGGAGCCAATGTATATTAAGCATGTACTTGTATAGTGCTAATAACAATAGTGCTGCTAATAACAAATTTAATGCATATTTAAAAAAGATAATGTGTTGCTTTTTATTGAGTTGAAAGTTTCAGCAAGCAAGGAGGTAAATGAGGGACATGGGAGCTACATATTCTTGCAAGGTGCACGTGCTTCTACACTGTGATGAGAGACATGGGAGCTATTGTATTGCTGGAACTACATACTCAGTCTTGTTAGAAGCTACATATATGAGATTATTGGCATATGTAAACCACATACTATGTGATGTATCTGAACCTATTTGCACTATGTAATATATTATATGATTTTTGTTCTATGTGAATGATGGTGTGATGTGGATATTATATGACGTCTTATGCATGACTGAATGGATAGATAATGTATGACGATCTTTTAACCATGGTTAACTATCTATACATGACTGCTTCTTATATCGTCACAATAGCGAGCATAAATGGTTTCTTAACCATGGTACACACATAATATGACAGGTTGACTAACTAATGTATGACAGTAAGTACCTGTCATAAAAGGTAACTATATGTGACAGTAAGATTGGTTCTTGCGTCACAAAAAGCGGTGACTTTTTGTGACCAGTTTACAAAAAACCGTCCACGAGGTACATAATGTGACGGTCGATTTGTGACCACCTTATGACGATGGGTTTTTCGTCATAACGTAGTTTTTATGACTAAATTCTTACCTTACATGACACTTTCGGCTTGTCATGAAAAGCCAAAATTCTTGTAGTGAATGTGAGTGTTAGGAGTAGCATGTTTTTGATTTTTCTCACACTTTTCTCGTAGTGAAACTTGTCTTTTGATAATCAATTAACCATCCTGCCTCAACCATTGTCCTAATTGTGATTGGCCTTTTCTCGGTGTGTCTCCCAAAGAATTCATAGAATAATTCCTCTAATCTAGACCATGACCGTGCAGTCCATCTAGGTAAAGATGTGAACCATGCAAAGGCAATACCAAAGTAAGTGATAACAGAAAATTCCGTACTCTCATATAGTCTTCCTTGCCAGCCAGAACCCAATTGTGAGAGATATATATTAATATGCTCCACGGCAGTTGTACCACTCTCTCCACCAAATAAATGAAACTTAGGTACCTGCCAACCACTAGGAGATCTCACGTAATCATAACATAGTTCATAAGGTCTGTGATATGCAGGCACCCTCCAATTAGAAGATCCGGGTGGATTTCTGGCATGACCTTGACTGTTCATTGGCCCAGTTTGCTTTCAGAAAATCAAATACGGCTGAATCATAATCAACATCTTCCCCGTATCTTGCTGGATTTTCATTAATTCGGCTAAAATTAAATGAAGCCGAATTACGAGAATAATCACTATCATAGGGCGTTGAATTTTTATTGATTCGGCTATGGTTATTACTAATAATAGGCGTAACCAATCATGAGCATCAATACCTGCACAAGATGTTGATTTTGGAGAACAATTTATTTTATCATGCATCGGCATGTCACGTTGTGAACTTATAGCCGATGAACGTATATGTGACATGTTGCTAGAAGAATTAGAATTCAATAAATTTTCAGCATACATCGGCTTTTGACTACAACATGCATAATTATGCCGTGGAAGAGTATTATCAAAAGTAGTAGCCGATAAAATATATCTAGTATTACTGTCACTAGCAACATCAACATAAGGATCTATGGTACTTGCAAAATAATTATTAGAATTATTATATGAGTTTGCAAGTTGTACCTTGGGCATGGAGCAATAATATTGTGATGAGATACCTTGATACGTCTCCATGTGTGATCAATAGAAGATTTCAATTTTCACGATATCTCCTTGAAAGCGGTACAATAATGTAGCAGAATTCTTTTTCTCTCGTAGAATTTTCAGCCTCAACGTGAAGATTTCTTGAGAAAATAGTACGCACTAGCAGCCAACAACGGCAAGATGCAGTTTTAGCGATGTCTTGATTGAAGCCGAGCGAAGCCGAGCGTTGCTTCGATCCAGCAATATGTGATCTGACGGGTACTGCAACAGCCAGGGGACAAACGCAATCGGCCTTAAAAGACCGGATCCGTCGTCGTGGCTACAGGAGAAGAATAAGCAATCGGCCACGACCGAACGCTTACGGCAATCACGTACCAGATGGATAAAAAAATATATCTAGGGTTGAAAGATTCGGCAACAAAGTAGAGCCGAAACAATCGTTCCCCAGCGGAGTCGCCAAAAAGTATGTTGACACAAATTAGTTCGCGCCAACACACCACACAAGAGCTAGATCGCTCTACGTGAGGGCAAGTCGAAATCGAGGATCGGCAAGCAAAAGCAGATAGGAAAGAGGAAAGAGGAAAGGAGCCGACCAAGCATAAGCGTATATAACCGGGAGCTGCATCTCGCTGTACAGGCTCTCTCCGACCAGGCTCGACCATGCGGTGTCATTGTTTGGTTGCGAGCATCCAAAGCCAGGCTAGAGTGAGCCGGCGTTTGGTTACTGTCGAGATAAGTCGCATGAGATAAAAAATATTAAAAAAAATATGATTATAATTTTTATTTTTGTAAATACAGTTTTAAAGAACTTATTTTATCTAACCATGTCTTAATTATCCATAAAATATATTAATATCACTTAATATTTACTAATTATATACTAATACATCATTAGTGAGAGAAACAATCAAGCATCAGCCGAGCTCATCCCGAGAAACGCCAATTAAAGCGTTTTTTTGGATGCAGGCGGAGGGGGGAAATGCATCTCGGGGTCTGGCTCTGGGGCGGTGCGGGCAACCAAACGCTGCTCGCCTGCACACCGTGGGCTTGGTTGGGGCAAAAACAGCGAACCAAACGCACCCTTAGCTCCTCCCTCGTCCATGGTGACCAGCGGCGGCGGTTGTGGCCTGGTGGGTCCATCATGTGTGGCATCTTCTCCTTCTTCAGCCTCTCCTATGAGGGAGCGTGGTGGCAGTGGCGCATGCTCGCCCAGGAGCTTGCTCCAGTAGGGGTGTGGTGATAAGGCAGATGGCAGCCCTAATATCGTGGCAGAGGATGAGAGCAACATATATGAGGCGGGTCGGTGTCCCTTGGGCAAAGGATGGGGTGACGATGGTGTCCATGAGATGAACCAGAAATGGAGGGGTAGAAAAGCCGGGTTAGAGGCCAATTTATCTCAGAGAGCGTCTCCAAGAGTTTACCAAATTCTACTTGCTAAAAACAGATTTGCTATTTTCTTTTTCTTTTTTTTTTTTTAAAAGTTAGAGCCACAGCTGGCAGCAGCTTGTCGTGGCAGAGTCCAATCGAGCAGCTTGCTTGAGCATCTGCTTGACGAGTCCAATCGTGGAGCTTGTCCATCTGCATGCTAGCTGCTTGTCGAGTCCAATCCAGTGGAGCGCAGGTGCAGTGCAGGGGAGCGCAAGAGAGGAGGGTACGTGTGCAAGCTGCTTCTACTACTACAAGAGTATACAGTACTCTCGTGGGCTGTGTTTAGAGCTCCAAATTCCTCCTCAAATTCCACTGTGAAAAAAAAGATTTTCCATCACATCAAAATACCGGCACAGGTATCGAGTATTAAATGTAGATAAAATCAAAAACTAATTACACAGTTTAGATGTACTTTGCGAGACGATTCTTTTAAGCCTAGTTACGTTATGGTAGGATAATATTTACCACTAACAAACAAAACGTCTTCACGATTAATGCGATGTGGCGTCGTACGTCCCCATCCGTCCAAATTTTTGCCCCAGACTTTGGGCTCTAAGACTGCCCGCATCCGGTATGCAACCTCGGTACAGCCACATGGACAAGATGGCGTAAAATATTGCTGCAGCGGTGTGCGGTAACGATGCCGGTATCCACAGTGGAGGGCGCTGTCCCGATATTCCTGGCGCCTGCCCAGTAGCTACTGGCCACATCGGAGCCACGCGCGCGCGGGAGGCAGGAGATTCCCAGGAGAGAGAAGAGTGAGTGGTGGGCCCCACTATTGTAAGCAACTAAAAAATGTTATATCTCACAAACCAAAATGCCAAATTAAATTCCGATTACACCATTAAATTTGTTTCAATAAATTCTTTAAAACTAGATCTCACATAGATATATTTAGACAAAATTATAGGTGGGCCCCACTATTGTTAGTTGATATAGAGTAGAGATATAAAGAAGGGATGAGTGCGGGAGAAAGTGCTGTAAAGTAAGGAATCTTGATGACTGGAGCGTATAGAGAAAGTAAATAGAGAAACATGAGTGGGATAGTCTAAACACATCCGTGCTCTCCGTATATCTATCCATCCCAAGACTGACCAAAAGCAAAGGTCACATGAAGTTGCGGTACTATAAGTCTGGCTTGTTGTTCAGTCTCACTCGTTGATCGTCAATTTGCGCTCGTGATGGTTACGTATGTTGTGAAACTTGTCATTAGCGGTTAGGATCTTCCCCTCTCCGTCTCTCATGATCAACGTAGTAGATGAAAGTAGAACATATAGACACAAGGTGTAGGGAGACTATTCTTTATTCATCAATGATATTCATCACTTACAATGGAGGACCTCCCACGTATATATATAGTCCTAATAAGTCCTAGAGTATGGAAATCGCCCACACAATAAACGGACTAGGATTAGGATTCCTCCTCCTCTTTCTATATTCCAGCCAAGGCCGGAGAGTTTTGGTAAGAGCCCACATACAAACGGACTAGGATTAGGATTCATCCTTCTCCTTTCCTTCTAGGAAAGAGTCCGTGTGTTTTACAACACTCCCCCCTTGGGCGATTACCACGATATGTATATGCCTCGTCAAAAACTCCATCCGAAAAACCCGGTGGGAAAACGGTTCTTGGAGAAAAGAGTACATCACATTAAGATTAATTGCATTGCACATGTTATCTCATTAAAAACCTTGTGTGAGAAACCTTCTAGTAAAAACTCACATAGGGAAAAAAAGAGTACAATATTTAACCTTCTTGGTCATATATTCTTCAGGGATACTCTATTCTTCGTGAATAGAATTTGATCTTCATAATCTATGCATAAACTTTAATGTCTTAGTAAACATGATCTTTATAATTCTAATGGTTTCAATTACCTTCGAGGTAAATTCAATAAAATTGCTCCCCCTCACAAAGCCATCATCCGAATTTGACTCAAAAAGTATGGCTTATAATTCTTCCATGAATTATATGGGTATAACAAAGAGCAATATGCTTCATGCAAAAAGAACCACTTTCGTTGTGCAAAACAAATAAACTTTATCCTTCAAGATAACAAATCCTTTCGAGAGGATTACGGGGGAAAAATAAGTTCATATTCAACATCTTCTAGATAGTGTATCAAACTTATACAAGCTTGAATACTTTATAGTTCTTCCTTAGTGGATTTTGAAATGGTATATTCTACAAATCTTCAAGACTTTTTATAGTACCACTCAATAATAAATCTAGTCTTGCATTTTGGCATTTAGGGGATAATTTAAATACCAAAGTCACCATTATTTTTTCTATTGCATTTAGAGGATGACAGATTCATTGCTAGCATTACACTTTTTAAGTGTTTGTATGACACCTTCATAGTGTTTAGAATTCCTCATTCTTTCTCTCTCGGGTCTATATTCACTTCGAGGGGATGCATGGTGTTCATTCAAGAATTGACTGGTAAATCCTTCATGGATTAATTTCTTCAAGAATATTCTTTCATTCTTAGTGAATTATTAATTCTCTTCTATGAGATATATTCTCTACTGCATGAGAGTTGAGTGATATACACAATAACATTGAGTTATTCACTATAAAATCATTCAATGATTGTAATCCTTCTAGGACATGCTCTTCTTGAGACTTGAATATTCATTCAGAATATATGTACCTTAGACTTCAATACTTAGTATGAGATTTCTACAAGTTACGATTTATATTCTTCGGGAATTATATGGATTTTCATAATCCACTTATTAACTGCATATTCAATATTCATTTGTTTCATTTGCCGGAGATATAGCGGGAACATTCATTTCTTCTTAATAGGAGATTCAACCTCAATTGCTTTCTTCATTGACCCGATATAATCGCTACAAGCGATTTTGCCATGGACTTTATTTTACGGATCCGGGTTCTCACAAGAGAAACATTCGCAATTAAAGAGATAGTGTTGTCGACAACTATTTTCTCTTCTCCCAATACTCTCACAATGTGAGAATATTTTATCTCTGTCATTTTCCAAACAAGAGATGGTATATTGTTCTACATATCCAACACTAATGATGCGCTTGGTATGTTGGATTTCATCTTCATGATGATCCTCTTCATGAGGTGCTCAACCTTCTTCATGAGGTGTTCTCTTCATGAGAATGGAGGAGTTTCATTTTATTTCTATTCAACAAGTATATACTAAACTAGAACCCACAAAGGTCCCCATAGATTTAGTTTGATAGTATACATAGTTTACTACTAGTAAATACAACTTCTAGTTTATAACTTCAAGTTACTCCTCTCATTTATTTAAATATCTGGCATATGCTCCGCTTCATGCTTTCACAAGAGCATTAGTCAAACTATTTAGTTGACTTAGTGCGTGATAGTATTCTGCTTCAAGCTTCAAGGGAAATTTTCTAGATCATTTTTTTTTCTGGAAATAATATTTGGCATTCAAAATAGGCTTTCTCCCCCCTAATGCCAATATTAGATCTTTAATAGCATACTTCAAAAAGATATCCCCTATCATGGGCTTAAAACAATTCAAATTCATATATCTCCAACTACAAGTGGAGGCCCATTTATGTATGCTATGATTAGGTTTTATGGGAAATATTCATGCACATATTTAAACATGGGGGTTATTATTCATTATGCAAAGAGCTAGTACTTAAAGTGCACTTAAGAATGTTCATCATTCCTATGAACTCAGGGGATGTTCTCCCCTGGTATGCACAAAACATAGTTTAGAAAAACTATTTCATTCTCTAGCTTCTTTATTATTTAGCCTAATAAATTGATCCAATTACTCATACAATTAAAAATATGGACCATATACTACTTAAAGTATAGATACGTAACATACAAGTTCACATGGAATTTCTTCTAGAATTTTCCAATTGCCATCAATGCAAAAATCCCTTAATGCCTTTTCTTCATAAATCCTAAATCATCATAATTGTGTTATCCACTACCTTAGTTCTACAATAATTCATCCCATCAAATGGGTTAGACTCTATTGAGAAAATTTCATAGACTCACTCCCCTGATCTTAGGCTGTTTAGCCCTAGATCAATCTATTGCTTATGCATGCAATGCATCGAAAGCAAAGCATTCCTTAGTTCAACGAGAACCATATAGACATAGCATGCTAGCTAGCTAATTTGATTATGAGGGGAGCACAAAAATAGCTACTAGCTACAACTATAAAGTGATTATGCTATGCTAATATTCATGCAAGAGTGGAGATAGTTGCAGCTCAATGAGATACACATACAGGTGTAATGTGGAACGTTAGAATTCAGTCTAACATAATAGATAACAACAAATTGCAAAACTACAAGCTTACCCGCAATTAGTGCAAGAGAGAAAGTTAACTCGGCCTAAGGGGGCGCGCGTAACTTCAAGTCCTGATACACACACTTAAATATTGATTTAGGGACGGCTATGCCTATTAAAAATATATTATCCACATTTTCTTATGCCTTTATCCAAAATTACTCCCACTTTTCATGCCATAATTACTTCAAGTAGTAACTTGCTTCAAGCATTATCTATGAATAATCAATTCTAATGCTTCCATTGAATCCAAATAATACTTCTAGTATTCATTGATTATAACAAGAACTTCACATATCCAATGTACTATTCGGTGTACACCATAGGACTCGGGTAGAATATAACTTCTAGTTCTCATGTTTGCTAAGACATATACAATTTCTTGGCTAAATCGATCCTTCCAAGATCAATTAAAATGCTAGTATAGTCCAATTGTTCATGTGCATTTTAGAAAATTTAGTTTCCCATCTACCTACACGTATTGATGCACAAAAACTATAACCTTCATGGTTAACTAAGGCTTCTTTGTGGATAAAAATAATACAAGATTTATTTTGATAGGCAATAGACAATTTGTTTATATGTGAAAACATATAAATCTAATTTATTCCATGAGAAGTTCGGACATATTACTTTCAGTAATTGCAACTAAGAATATTAAACATTTCATATTAGTCTTCAAGCTAACAAATTAACCATTAACCACTTAATTCAACGGGAATTAAAAATTTAATGCACCACCACCACTATTATCAATACTTCAGGATATGAAATTTAAAGATAATAAATATATATAAGCACATGATTTAAGTTCTTCTTCAAGAGAAACTTTATATGTTCCAAATAATATGCATTCTTGCATGTCGTAATTGACAAGGGGTAGCTACATGCTTTTATATTCAAGAGTTATGATATACCGTCACAAGCCTTCGAGGGGTGTAACATATGCATGCCACATATTCAAAATTATTGTAAGTTAATAATATCCCGGTTCATAATGTTTGTCTAAAAATTCCAACTCAATTTTCATTTGAGTAATTTCTGATGGTAAATTCAAATACTTCAAGTATTTCATAGCTCTTTGATATTCTCTATACACAAGAGATATTTCTTCTAGAATATAGTTTGATAAAATTTTATTTACCATCTTATCTTCTAGACATTTACAAAGCTTCAAGCTATTGTTTATAGAGCAAATAAGTTAAGCATACAAGCTTCAAAATTTGACTTTCAATGCAATATGATAGTCTATAATCATAATTTGGGATTTTACTCATGCAATGAGTCCCACAATGCATTTGTTACTTCTATCGCCATATACTCATTCTAGAGAGTAATTCAAAAATATATATACTGAGTTTACTACACTTCAATGGTAGCAAAATATCCTACATGGATTTAATAATGACCGTAACAAATACTTTTACTTTCGTAGTAATTTCGGGATATTGTTTCTTCTTTTAAGGCATGCAAAATACCGTAACTTGGATAATGTGCATATAAGTTTACTACATGTAAACGACTAGCAAGGTGCAAAAAGACAGCGGATGGTTACTCAAATATTCTTAGAAATGTCCTAATATTTTTCAGGATTATGGTATATGCAAAATTTTCGTAATGTATACCAAGCATTCATTCATCCCAAAAAATCATATGCTAGGAAAAATAAATATGAGACTCTCAAATAATTAGTCTAAGGTCCGCAGGATTTAGAGAGCTCATGAACCTTTACCATGTTTCTAGTATAATCATTCAAGATTTATCCTTGCAATTACATGGTATATAAATCATGGTTAAGGCTTAGCAATTTTCGAATTAAATTCTACTTGTTACTTACAGAAACATAAAGCTAGGCAAAGCATCCATTAAATTTCAGATTTAATATGTACATGCATGCTCTTATACATGCGGGTATAAGAAACATAGTAAGCAGATGGTCTAGGGCTAATTATCTTGTAAACTTCTTGTTTACGAATGGTTGTTTGCAAAACACTATAAATGTGCATTTTCTAGAAAATATAAGATTTATCTCGCAATAAAATGGAACCTATATACATAGAATCTGCGGGGATCTGTTTTTACGGATTTTACTTTGAATTTTTCGTAATGCGACCCAATATTCATATTAGGCTAATTCGCACATTTTTCTCGTTAACGGTCCGAGTCCATGCAATAATTTTTATTGTTGTTCCTCGGGCTCATAATTACGCTTGAATACGGCTCTATTCTTGCTAACCACCTAGCACGTTGCCTTTCCGGCTTGCTTCGTGTGGCTAGTTGGTAGGCGCATATAGCCGCTAATAGCGTCGTGCTACAACCTCTAGTTGGATTCGGTCCCAAGATGAGCATCCTTTGCCTGAGTGGCGTACAAGCCATGTAGGAGGAACACAAGGAGTTCATGCCATACCGCCAAGGCGGTGGCGTGCGCGGCCAGCCTTCGAGCCGGGATGGCGGCCCTTGCACGTTGCTTGATGGATTCGACTACAACATGGATTTGTGTCCGACATGCAAATCCAAACAACTCCTTACTCGCAAGGTTGGTGTTGTTGCGCACAAATACGGGCAAGGTGCATTGACATGGATCCGTGGATCGCGGACATGCAATGCAAGCCAATAACTAGATGTTACGGTGCCTTAGTCTTCTTCTTCTTTTTAATTAACCCTAGATGCAATACAACATGCGTGCGTGCCATGCAAAAGATAGGCGTGATGCTACGGTATCCATGATTCGATTCATCGCAAGTATATATGTACTTCAGTATATGCACTACATATATAATTCTATTTGCACGAAAAATACGGACCACCTCAATGATCTGAAACAAACACAAACCCAATCTGGCGCGATGCGATTTTTTTTTTTTTTACCTTTGTTCTTGAATTCGAGGAGAATTGAAGCCCGCCGCGTGGGACGTTCGGGTAGGCCGGGACCCGCCGGCGTGACGATGAGTCGATGCAAAGGCAGATTTGTAGCAGGCGGTGGTAGCAGATCCGTTCCGCCAACAACGCCGGGGATGTCGACGCCGCCGGCGAAGTCGTGGGCGAGACGCCGGCGACGGCGTCGGTGCCGGCAAGATCGGCGCGGCTTCAACGGCGATGTGTCGACGGTTAGCTTTTTCGTGCGCGATAACGTGTTGTGAAACTTGTCATCAGCGGTTAGGACCTTCCCCTCTCCGTCTCTCATGATCAACGTAGTAGATGAAAGTAGAACATATATAGACACAAGGTGTAGGGAGACTATTCTTTATTCATCTGAATATTCATCACTTACAATGGAGGATCTCCCACGTATATAGTCCGAATAAGTCCCAGAGTATGGAAATCGCCCACACAATAAACGGACTAGGATTAGGATTCCTCCTTCTCCTCTTTCTATATTCCAGCCAAGGCCGGAGAGTTTTGGTAAGAGCCCACATACAAACGGACTAGGATTAGGATTCATCCTTCTCCTTTCCTTCTAGGAAAGAGTCCGTGTGTTTTACAACAACGTGGAGGCATTGCTGCTGCAGCGCACAGGCCGCCCCCACTGGCCGTCCAATCGTGTAGCAGCTTGTAGTAGCAGGAACCGAGAGACCGCGCGGGGGTATCTTTTTACGAGTTCGGCAACTCAAATACGAAGCTGTTGGAAACCTATTTTTATCATTTTTTTTCAAAGAAAACAAGAATGGGGAGCCAATTTACCAAACTGTTTCTCTTATCTAAAAATCAGCACACATATTAGTCCATCTGTCTCTAATGGTTTCACATTTAACTTGTAAATATTAATTAAGTGTCTAATTAAGCAATTAGTGTATGTTTGGTCCTCTCCTCTAAAATTTAGAGCTCTAGAAACTTTTAGCGTGTATTTCGAGATCTAAATCTCTAATATATGGTGGGAGTTTAGGGCTAACTTTAGGCGCTCTGATTAGAGACTTTAGCATTAAGTCACAGCCCACAAGATGGAAGGTTAATGGCTAGGCAAAATTTGCCAGTGGACACTCTTGGAAGGTGGCTTTTGTCCCAGGACATTAAAAAATACTGTCTTTGCCCAAAGACACTAAAATTTTGTGGTCACTTGGCACAACACATGGCCGTTGCTCTCCGTCTCCCTCACGCCACAGCCACACCTCCATCCTCTTCCTCCTGCTACTCGCGATGCCCGTGGGACCGCTGGGCGCGACTACTGCCGGGTGGTGAGGAGGAGCCCACCGCCGCCCGTCCCCGCTGCTGACACCGCCCCTCCATGACCCAGCGCCGCCGCCCTCCATGACGATGCCGACACCGTGCGTCGCCGCCGAAGCCGCTGCTCGCTCGCGAGCCCGACTTCACACTATAGCCATGGCCCGATGTCGCTCGTGCCTCGTCGCCGGACCCGCTGCTCCTAGTCGCGATACTGGCATGTATTGACTATTTATTTGAGAGCTTACAAACGGGCAGCGCAGCCACGGGCGCCGCGACGACCAGAGAAAGTGCGCGGCCCATCCCCCATGCACCGCAGTCGCCGCCCATGGCTGCATGCCGAGCTAGTGGCTGAGTGTTCTTCAATCAAAAACTAAGTGCGCGGTCACCACAAGTCGATGCCTGCGCATGTGCAAAACTAATGGAAAACATGCATACTAATAATAGCACACAAGGAGTTTCTAACAAAGAATTCATCGGCGGCGGGCAGAGATGGGGTAGCGAAGCTTCGGCCGCTGAGCCCGGCGACGACGGCTGTGCGCTGGCCGGTCGGGCGAGCTCGGGCGCTGAGCTGGACGGTGGAGGGGCTGCGGCAGCAGCTCGGCGAAGCTTCGGGCGGGAGCCGGGGAGGAGGTGGCGAGGTCAGGCACCGCCGCCACCGCCGCGCTCTTGTCGAAAGTGTGAAAGATAAGGTTGGGTGAAGATATCGTTGGAGAGGATGACAGGTGGACCCATTATTACTGTAGCTATGGAGATAAGATGGCCATCCATCTGGTCCTTCTTTAGTGTGGTGTGGCAAATGTGCCAAACCTCCCTACTTAGGCAGCACCCCAGGATGATATGAGGCATCGTCTCAGGCTCTTGATCACACATAATGCAGGTGTTGAGTCCTGCAGGCCGTGGCGGTGCCGTCTTTCAGCCGTCCAGGGCGCATGCTCTGCTCTCAAGTGAATATGTGATTCCATTCACTGGTGAATTTGGTTTGAGCCTATCCGTTTATCTTGCTTCGTCTTATTTTAGCTTATTCTCTTTCACATATTACTATTAAGTTAGCCGTCAGCACCTGTCAGTGGCTCGGGTTTGTTTTCGAATCTCTCTACGGTTTGGAACAAAAACTCAAATCGGATCCGGACTGATAATGGCAGGTTCAGTAGTTCAGCATCTAGTCTAGTCACAACGGGGCTCCGGCCAATTGTGTCTTGACTCATTTTCCACGGGTCCATCGTCAACACACATCAATTTCATCCAAAGAACCAACCCCTTGCTTTTTTTTTACTTTTTGATGAAAAAGAAGACTTTTGATATTTATCCGTTGATATGCATTTTCAACTAAATCTATCAGTTTTATATGTTTGATTGTGATTAAGTATTTATGCCTCTAGCCGTATTTATATTAAAATAAGTCAATACATAATTCGACACTAAAAAAATGCCCTTGCAGAACTGTGGATCGATTGACAACCATGGGTAAATTGGGAAAATAGCACCTGCTAGTTTGTAGGACAGCTCTATTAGACGGTGACCGATGAACGAAGTGTTTGTCCGCGGCAGCAAGCACTTGCTTCTCCAGCTACTCACATTGGCACCATAGCTTCCATGGCGGAGCACGGCAACAGGACCTTGGCGCGGTGGCGGCAGTGGGCGCTGGCCAACCTGGGCTCCTTCTCCGCTGTTCACCAACACCAACCTCGCTCGACGTGGCTGATCCTGGCGCCGGTGGTGTCGCTGGTGGCCCGCGTGCGCGCCGCGGGCGGCTGTTCCTGACCTACTTCAACCTCTTCCTCCGCCCCGCGGGCGCCTGCTCAACGCCGTGGACCCCTACGTGACCATCGACATCTCGGGCCGGAGGCGAGGTCCGTACTCGATGCGGCCCGTCTCCGGCGGCGACAGCACCTACGAGGAGGTGAAGGCGTACCTGGCCTTCGCGTGCCTGTGAGGGCCGCTGCCTGAAGCTCAGCGCCCGAGCGCCCCAGGAGGGCGGCGGCCTGCGTCGTCAGCTTGCGCTTATTTGGCCAGGGCGTCGCCGACGAGTTCCAAAGCGTCTCGCTCTGGTGGTCCTCCGTCGTCGTCCGGGGCGTGCAGGGCCAGCGCAAAGGCGACCGGGGGCGGTTCCAGCGCCTCACTTTCCACCTCCGCCACCCCGGCTCGTCTTCGTCGACAGTACCTGCCCCACGTCCGCCGCCAGGGCGCGAGATCCTCTTCAGCAACCGCGCGGCGACTCTACACCAACAACAAGTCACGCGACCCTAATGCGCATCGCATCTCGCCTCGCATGCACTCGATCGATCACAAGCTATATTTTTCGATCCATTTGGTTGCTGATTTTATTTGGCGTGCGTTCGTCCAAGCAGCAGCTACGAATACAAGGCATGGAGCTACATCGACTTCGACCACCCGACGACGTTCGACACGCTGGCCATGGGCGGTGCCAAGAAGGACATCATGGACGACCTCGACACGTTCGGAGCAGCAAGGAGTTCTACCGCGCGCCGGCAAGCCGTGGAAGTGCGGGTACCTGCTGTACAGCCCGCCGGGCACGGGCAAGTCCACCATGGTCGCCGCCATGGCCAACTACCTCGACTACGACATCTACGACGTGGAGCTGACGGTGGTGCACACCAACAGCGACCTCCGCGAAGCTCCTGATCGAGACGACCAGCAAGTCCATCATCGTCATCGAGGACATCGACTGCACCCTCGACGTCACGGGCGACCCAGCGCCACCAGGCAGCAGCGGCGGGCGCTGAGGCAGCCCGGCGAGCAGCGCGAGCGCCGCCGCCGCCGCATGGTCGCCCAGGCGACGACACGGGGTGACCCTGTCCGCCTGCTCAACTTCATCGACGGGCTGTGGTCGGCGTCGCGGCGCAGCGCGCATCGCCGTGTTCACCACCAACCACGCCGAAAGCTGGACCCGCGCGCTGATCCGGCGGGGAAGGATGGACATGCACATCGAGATGTCCTACTGCCGGTTCGGGCGTTCCAGGCGCTTCGCCAAGAACTACCTCGGCGCCGGCGGCCACGAGATGTTCGGGCGCCGTCGATGAGGTGCTGCGGGAGGAGAACCTCACGCCGGCCGACGTCGCCGAGTGCCTCATGAGTGCAATTTTCTTTTATCATTTAAAATGAAATTGACTTGATTTTAAGTGAAAAATCAAGTCATTTTTCAAAAGGTTATTTGGATCGTTGCCATTACAATTTTTGTTATTTGGAGAAGTGCCATTACTATTCATGTATTGTGAAGAGTACCATTATAACTTTTTCTCTCTTTGAAACATGCCATTGTATACGTATTTAGGAGCCTTGGGCCCAGCTGCAGCGTATAGGGGTTTCAAGTATTTTTCGTATGGGCGATATTGCCCTCAATTGTTTCCCTCACACTAGTCAGCGCGCATGGGGCCCAATCGTCATCCCCTTCCTCTGCTCTTACCGATGGATTCTATCCTCTGCTCTTACCGATGGATTCCATCCGCGAGCAGCCACCGCCGCCGCGTTCACGGCTGCGCTGGCCGCAGCACGCTGAGCAGCAGCAACCGGGCGCCTCCAGCGTAGGGCTGAGCAGCAGCCGCCCGTCGTCGGCGTCGGCGCTGCAGCAGCCGCCGTCGCCAGCGTCGCGCAAGCCGCCACCGCCGCCCAGCGTTCACGGCGGCTGAAGCGAGCGGCACGCTAAAGCAGCAGCAGCCACCGGGGCACGGGCGCGAGCAGCAGCCGCGCCCGCCCGCGGGTGCGTGCGTGCAGTGCAGTAGCCTCCCGTCGCGCAGCCCGCAAGCGTCGCGTGCATTCGAGCGTCAGGAACCTTGGGTGGACCTGCAGACCACCACCATGGCGAACACGATGAGCCCCTGCGAGCAAGCAACTAGATGGGGAAGGAAGGTGTCGGCCATGGCAGATAGGAGAGGAAGGGGATGACCAGTGGGCCCCATGCCGCCAGTGACTAGTGTGTGGGGAAATAGTCAAGGGTAATATCGACCATACGGAAATACTTGAATCCCTGTACGCTGCAGCTGGACCCAAGGCTCCGAAATACGTATACAATGGCATGTTTCAAAGAAAGGAAAAATTGTAATGGCACTCTTCTCAATACATGAATAGTAATGGCACTCCTCCAAATATCAAAAATTGTAATGGCACCAATCCAAATAACCCTTTTTCAAAAGAGTAAAGTGCATCACTGGTCCCTAAACTTGTTTGTATTGTATCATCCCATACCTTAAGCTCGCAAAATCGATTGTTTAGGTCTCAAACTTATTGAGCAGTGTTATTTCAGACCCTAAACTTGTAAATCATACGCTTTAGATCCTCAAACTTATCATGCCGTATCATCCCGCCCCTAAATTAGATTTTTGAGTCTCATTTAGGTCTAAACTGGGCGAAACACTCTATATATCAAAAAAATACAATTTATAACTTTTTCATACGAAACTCGATGAAGATAAGCTTTATGTCAAAATTGTATCTCTCAACGTGATCTACAACTTTGTAGTTGAAAAGTTTTTGAATTAAAATTGTTTAGCGTAAATTTGAAGACCTAGACGTGTGAGTTTAAGGACCAGAATAAGTTAGTCGAACAAGTTTAGAACCGAGATGGACAAGTTTGAGAATTTGAACGGTCGATTTACAAGTTTAGAGACATGAATGACACATGTTACAAGTTTAAGCACGGGTGATGGATTTACTCTTCTCAAATGGTCTAGAATCGCACACGGTTCCTTTTGGTTCGGCTTGTTAAGCGTGCGTGTCGAGTGAGTCATATGCACATGTTGGTGCTGCCCCCGACCGTGAGCTATGGACGGTGGCGAACAGAGTGACGAGGCTGCGTGTCGTCGCTACCTGTTAGCGTGAGCTGTCACTGTACGCGCGTGCCTACCAGGAAACTTCAGCCTCTGACCGCCAAGGCAGCATTGCAAGTGCAAGTAGAGCTGTTTTTCTATGCGCGCGTCAGCGTCACCAGCCTGAAACTGAAATAGCTGATATCAGTGACAAACTTCAGAAAGTGTGACCGGCTACTGGCTTTCCTACGACATGATGAGGAGGACTGGCACGTAACATCGAGGACTTGTGACATATGGGTGCAACATCCAGTCACCGTTTACTTTTGTTGCCGGCCGGCTGGCCGGCGCAACCACTGCTCTTTCCATGTAATCTATACATACTTTTTCCAATATATTTTGATGGTCACTGCCTTGGCCTGTAATGTCCACAACCGCGCGCGGAAGGCCTGCGGCGGCATGATGGGAGCCACACCTATTTCTTCTGCCAGACTTTTTTTTATGTTCAACTAAGCTCTCTACAGTTTTAAATGCGCTATAGGTTCAATATTGGTGTTCATACTTTTACAAATTTACCAGAAAATGCCTGTGGGTTTGTGGGGGCCTATCATTAGGCTACCCCAAAGTCCTAGGCTAAAACGCAACAAAGGCCAAGAACGACGAGGCCCAATCGGCAGGATGGCCTGGAAGGCCCACGGAGAAATCGACGAATCCACCTCATCCAACGAGCTCGTTTCGCCGCGGGCGAGCTCGTTCCGCTTCGAACGAGCTCGTTCACCGCGAGCGAAGCTCGTCTCGAATGAGCTGACTCCGTCTCGAACGAGCTCATCCCGTCCACGAAGCGAAGCTCGTTCCGCCGAAGCGAAGCCGACAACCCAGCGGGCTATCTCCGTCTCGAGCGAAGTTCAAGATCAACACGACCACATCAAGCTCGACCATCACGCCCGAGCTCAGCCGAGCTCATGTACCGGCCGCCATGGCCAAAACTTTGGATCGATGCCAATGTCTGACCCAGGTCGAGCTCGAGCTCGACCGGGCTCGATGACCCGTACCACGCCGGTAACAGGGACAAGGTGTTCAAGACAGAGTCTACGACTAGCTTCAGACTATGAACTCTCGGTGTCGAGTGCCCGGATCCGCTGAGGAGGTCGCCGACCGCGGGATAACAATCCGTCGCACGCCGATCGCCGAACAGCGGATCCGAGGACAGCGATACAATCACTCGTCCAAGCTTACGGACAAATCGAGCTTCGCCCGGCAGCTCTCGACCACACAACCTCCCATAGCTTCGGCAGTCTATGACCTAGCTCGACTAGCGCCAGAACTGGCGCCAAACGCTGACGCGAAGGCGTGCGACCGGATGGGACTTCACCTCACTTTCGGTAGCGCCAAGCGGGCACGCGGGTTCCATCTAGGCTTAGCGAGCTCCCCGAGCTCGCCACCCAGTGGCCCCCCCGACACCGAATTCGAGCGCGCAGTCTACAATCCGTCCGGACAAAGAAAACGCATCACGAGTAGACTACGGCGCATGCAGCGCGACCGAGCGATGCACACGTGACCGAGGGCAGGATACTCTCCACCACCACCGATTTCGCATATCACCCCTCATACTCTTAGATTTCGCGTGACTTAAGTCCCTTTCCCTGGTGGCACCCCGCTGCCCCTCCTTGCGATAAAAGGAGGGCCTTGGCCACCGGAAGGGGACATCGATTCATAGGCAATCAATTCACACACGCACACAAAAACACTTGAGGCTTGAGAACCTGTTTCTCTCCTGCCAAGCTTGTACTACCCCCGCACGAGCCCTTTGAGCTCGGATAGTGCGGATAATCGGACTAGGTGCATCGATCAGCCCCGAACCAAGATAACCCCCGTGTCATTGTCCCTGAGCTAGCCATATTAGCACTCACTAGCCGGGCGATATCGCGGACCGTGGCATTAGACCCGCGGCGCTTGGCGCGCCGGGTAGGGGCAAAGGCTAGTGTGACTCCACCACTTTGATGGCTTCTCCATCGACGCCGCCGCCGAGTGCCATCGACAAGCTTCGCACCCTCGACTTCACCAGCCTACGGATCGAAGCCGCCCCATCGACGGGGCCGTCTTCCCGCGACGTCCGCCCGGGACATCCCGCATCTCCTCCCGCCGGCCCGCCGCCCCGCGGTCGATGCAATTAGGCGGGACCGCGGTCCCGTCCCCTAAGCCCGATCCACACGGTGACCGACCGTTTCTTCCCCCTGTCATGGATGTCTTTGCCAAACATCTTGGGCCCGGGGCCACGCGCAGATCCGTGGCGCGACGTCACCTTCTCCGACAATGTCGTCCGCCCGCTCGCCCGTACTGAACCCCTCCTGCGTCCGACGAGTTCGGTGGCGCCACGCCAAGATGTTTTCCCGACGGCCAGCCCGGCCTCCTTCGCATTCATTGGGCGCGAGTCCTGAGACCAGGACACCCGGATGCTTTCGAAGGCGCCTCGAAGGCATGAGCCTCTGAAGCGTGGACCCAATCCCCGCCGGTGCTACATGTGCGAGGGCTCCTGAGGATGGCGCGGTGGACAGCCACCCCTCAAGTGATGGCAGCGAGCACACGCCTCGACACTCCGAGTACCTCGCAGCGAAACTCCGCCGAAGCACGCCAAGGCCCGCCTCGACGCAGCTCGAGGAACTCGAACGCGCAGCGGGCGCAGAGCGCGAGATCCCGCTCGCCGCAGCAAGGGGGTCAACGCCCATCCCACGCACGGGATCGAGCCCACGACGCTCGCGCCCGCATCAAGCAAGAGGTGCCGCCCAACGACCTCCCACCGGTTTCTGAGAGCGCCGCAGAACCTCACCGCGCCACGCTGCTTTCGCGTAGCTGCCCAACGCCCGAGAACCCGGAGGCACGACGCAGCTCACGCAACAGCTCAAGAAGCCTCGCCGAGGCCGCGCTCGAGAGGGCGGCGAAGTCTCGCGCCCTCCCACCGACGGCCGCAGGAGGAGCACGAGGCGCCCTCAACCACGCCGCGGGTCCACCGACGGTCGGGCGAGAACCGCGATGCACGCGACACCCTCGCCAACACCCGGCGCGAAGCGCGTAAGCCCGCTGAGAGGAACGCCCCCGAGATCTATTTACCGACGCCGCCAGCACGATCGACGCGACGACCATCACCGCGATTTAACGGCCAAGAACGACGCTAAGATACATAACCGCCCCGCCGCCCGCAACAAGAGGCGGGGCGGCCTACCACGACAGCCTTCCGGGGAGGACCATAGCCCGACGCCGGAGCGTAGGGCGAAGCTCGAGCCCGACGGAGCGGAAAGGAGGTCTGAGGTCGACGCCAAGGCCGGGCCCCCGCACATCGAGCCTCGAGCCCGAGGAGGCCAAAAGCGCTCGGGTCACGATCCACGACGCCCCGATCCCCGCTAAGGCTCCGAGCCCGAACTCGTGAACAAGTACAACGGGAAACTATAGGATCCGATGGAAGCCTAGACGGGGGGGGGTGAATAGGCCGACACCTAAAAACAACCTCGTAAAAACAACTTTACATAGTTGCCGCCGATGACACGTGGGTACCGGCCAGGCTTAAGGTGAGTCACCGCCGCGCCTAACAAGAAAACAGAGACAACAAAGTAAATCCGAGGAGAGGAACTTGTTGTTCGTGGGTTTCTCCTTGTTCCCGCACACACAAATACTTCACGTATATCTAACCAAAACCACCTGCAACCTCGTAACAAGATAGATCGGGCGAAGCCCCAGCACACAAGAGTATGTATGCAAGAAAGTAAAGAGCACACTTGGGACACCGATTTATCCTGTGGTTCACCTGTCGCCACCAAGGCCGGGTTACCTCCACGTTGTTGAGGTTGCCACACAAGGCTTAGCTTGCCCACCCGGCCGCTTTTTTTCTCGTTCACAAGTCTAGGAGTTAACCCTAGAAGAGTGGGGTAATGTATTGATTTTGTGTGAGGTTACAAACCTCCCAAGGCTGCCACATGTGTTGGCAAGCTCAAGGGCTTACTTAGCCGCCTAGGAGCAAGCTCCAAGAGTAAAGAACCCTAGGGTTCCGGCTTGACGTGGACCAAATGCTCTTTCGAGTTGGGGAAGCCGTAGATCCGGCCTCCAATCGAAGTTTGTTGCCTTTTTCCATCAAGATTTGATGGTGGAATCAAGATCTTAGGTTGGGGAAGAAGGAGCAGCAATGGAGGAGTGAGAGAGAGCAAGAGGTCCTGCTTTCCTCGGCTGTTTTTCATGAGGTTGAAGAAGAGTGAGCTAGGTGACCATTGAGGAAGGGGTAGGATGGGTATTTATACTCAGCCGGCCCCAACGGTCTCAAGTATGTAAGGTTTTGCCAAATTTAAAAAAAACAAAGAAGGGTGTAGAAGTGTTGAGCTGGTTGTTTTAGGCTTGGAGTTATGTTCTCGTGGGTCTGGAATGGATGTTTTGAGCATTTAGTCCACATGTAGCCAAGAGTCCTAGGATCCCTCTTGATAGTACGGCTTTTCCTAAACTCAAGATTCAAAATATAAAAGAATTTAAATGCCTTGGTCCGGAAAACACCACCATCTTGCTCATGGGAGTCCTTTGGACCTGTACATCAACTCCTTATTTTATCTCCTGCATGTCATCTCCACAAATCTCATTAGTTCCCTAATTCGGTGGTCATCAACGCCAAAACCCACTTAGAGCTTGATTGCACTTACAATCTCCCCCTTTTTGGTGATTGATGACAACCTAATTAGAGCTTACATAAGATGTAGTCAAACTTGAGATTTACGAGGGCCAAGGATGTAGGAGCCTCCCCCTAAATATGTGAATGAGATCTGAATTCTCAATGTTGGCATAAAAGGTCAGGTTCACATATTTAGGTGAAGTGGGGCCTCCCCCTAAATCCATGGCTGCTGTGGGGTGCTGAACACAGTGTCACAAATACATATACGTGATGCATGAAATGCGTTCATAGCACACGTAGCCCTTTATTTATGCAGTCGTAATCGGACCGCCGTGCCTACCAAAGACGGACAAGCTAACAGAGCAACACAACACAAATGAGACAGAAATAAACTAGCAAAGAAGTTATCACAAATAAAATTCTAGTACTCATAGATTAAATCCGAGAAACAAAGAGTCAAAGATAGCATTAATACATCAAATAGAGTTTTGAGCGACTCTCAAACTCACAACCTGACGACTACTCTCATCGAATCTAAGCTATGAAGCTACATCTGCTGCACTATCCACCATCATCTCGTGAAGCACGGCGTCGAAAAGTTTGACCCCTCTACTTTCTTCTAATTTTCTCCCCCTTTGGCATCAAGTACCAAAAAGTTCATAGAAAAGAAGAAGGCAAGCGAAGAAGTCAATCCTCACTGGAGTCCTCGTGCACCTTTGAAGTAGCATCGTCCTCCTCCTCCTCTGAAATAGCAGCACTCCTGGACTGAGTAGAGCGGTGAGAAGAACGACGAGCGGGGACCTGCTGAGCAAAGGTGCCAAGTATCTCCGACAGTCCCGATCCGAGCTACTAGTGCCCCATGCTCTCCGTGAAGGTCATACTGTGGAGGCCTAGGAATAGATGGAGGAACAGGAAGTCCTTGCTTCTCCCTTACACTCTTGAAGGCCTGCCTGACCTCCCTTCTCATCTCATAAGTCTGCTGAGATGAGTAGGCACAATGTCCAAAGATGGCCTTAATCCACTTCTTTACCTTGGATCTAGAGCCACTGTGCCTCCTAAGCCTAGAACTGGATGGGCCAGGCATATCTTCCCTTCCTGCAGATGAGCCACCAGTTGCCTTTCCTTTCACACTACCAGCCTTCTTGCTTCCCATGTAAGCATGTGTCTTCTCGATGTTGTAGGCGGTGTGGAAGCAATCCTTGGGGAAGATGCGCCCAAAGGACCCTCTCAATCACAAACATAAGGTAGGGTGCATATGGTAGGTTCCTCTTTTTGCATCATCCATAGCCGTGGGCTAGTCAAGTTCCCGCATGAATCTGCCCACATTGAACTTCTCCTCATTCATGAAGTGAGCAAGCAAGTTCCTAGCATAGCCATTAATATCAGAGGCTGCTCCATCCTTGGGATCAATGGTGCACCTGCAGAGATTGTTCATCACATAGAAGAACCCCTTCAGTCCAGTCCTACTCCCATCTGCATCTCTGGGATTCTCCCAGCAGTTCCTGATCATCTTGCAGTCAGTGGGATCAATCTCATGGATAGCAGTGTAGGTCCGGTGCTCATGCCCAAAGCCTAGAATCTGACAGAATGTGATTTAGTGAATCCCGTAGTGCCTCCCCGTCACCATCCAAAGGTACGCTGTCCGCCACCTTGTCCCAAAGGATAGGTGGCATGAAACCCACTCGTAATCTCCTCATTCCGGGCCATGCCTGAAGGACATGATGTCTGTCAGCTCAAACTCTATGCATGCCTCAATAGCCTCATCAAATCCGGGCTCCTGCTTCTCTCCCATCTTGCCAAAGTCAATATAGTGCATAGTTGTGATCTTGCTCTTCTTGGAATGGTAGATGATCGTGAGATAGAAGTTTGAGTGAAAAGCCACCCAAAACCTCTCATCAAGGCCCCCGCCCTCTCCTCCTCATACACACTGACTTCTCTGGCCTCTGCCACTTCCCTCTGCTTCTTGAAGTAGCTAATGACAGGGATCTGCTGAACATTGTTGGGAGGGGTTTTCTCAAACTCCTCATCAACTGGCATCATATAGCTATCATTGATAGCAGTTGATCCTTGCAGAGTACCTTGGTCACCATCGCACAATGGTGTACCCTCGCCGCCGGAGCCGCTCCTCGCTGAGATGAGCATGACTGCCGCTCCCATCACCTCTGCCACGACCTCTGCCTCTCCTAGCAATCACCTTGACCCTCTCCTTCCTCTTGCCATGGGAACTACCTCCAGCATCCATCTATGCACCAAAATGGAATATGTTGAGAAACTGTGGATTTAGAGTGTGGCAATGAGCATATGCATGTGTTGGTGACAATAGAAAATCAGATTTTTGAGCGTTGAAGCCGCTATCCGTGGTGAATCACGGGTCAAGACGCATCGCTGCTGCGATGCACGCTGCACCGCCAAGGCCCACCCAGTTCCTCTCTACTTCTATTTCCAACTTTCCATTGTCACAAACATATCCATATACCCTTTGCTACATTCCAATACAATTTCAAGCACAATATTCACCGAATGGAAAAGCTAGTTCTCGCCATGGATTTATTTAGAATTAGCATGATGAGGTAGAGAAATAGTTCTTGATTCCTCGAACCAATGAGTTTAGCATCTCCATCACAAGGATGATTTGAGGGATATTTGCCGCTTTGAATCGCCTAAAAAAAATGATGTTCTATTTGGGATGGCAAAGCCACACCCTCCCCTAAATCATCCAAACCATGGAAACTCTAAACCTACTCATTCCAACTATCAAGGACACCTTCCTACCCTTCATACAACATCAAGAAACCGAAATCCATGCCTAAAACTCATCCAATGCATAGATCGAGCAAAAACTCCATGAACTAGGGTTAGGTATACCTTGCTTGACCGGAGTGGAGGGAAAAGAGGTGAGTGAGCTCCGGGAGAGGGAGCTCTCCCCGCCGGGCGCCGAGCGCAGATGGCGGCAAGGTCGCGCGCTGCACTTCCGGGGCGGCGCCGGGCACGGGCGGGGAGCGACGGCGGCGCCGCTGTCTCCTCACACGTGAGAGAAGGATGTGCGGCGTGGAGGAGGACGGGCGTGTGGGGAGAGAAAGAGGAGACGCCCCGGGCCGGGGTAGAAAAGGAAAGAAGAAAAAAATGGCCCGGAAAACGGTTCGGACATAGGGCCGATTTCCATCGAATCGGGAGGCGCTGCATCGCCAAGCTTCTACGCCGCGCTGCACGCCACGCCAACCCAAACAGTCCCGGTGAATATATATCTTCGACTCCTTCTTTCTCAAATTTAACCACAAAGACACCAAGATTTGTTGCCGGAGCAAATAATCATTACAAAACAATGGCAACAAGTCTCGTATTAGAATTTGAAATCACTTTGAAATACTAGAAGTAAATTTTCACAACCTTTTTCTTACTCATACTAGTGTCTCAAACAAAGATGTGCTACATTTCAAGATAAGTTTCGAGAATCAAGTATATTCAGCTCACTACGCAAAGCGCAAAACCTTGCCTCGTCGAGGGGCTTTGTGAAGATATCGGCTAGTTGCTTTTCGGTGCTCACATGGTGAAGAGCGATATCTCCTTTTAGCTCGTGGTCTCTTAGGAAGTGATGACGGATGTCAATGTGCTTGGTCCTTGAGTGGGCTACAAGGTTGTTTGCAAGCTTTATGGCACTTTCATTGTCACACAAAAGTGGGATTTTTGAGTACTGACATCCGAAATCCTTTAGAGTTTGCCTCATCCAAAGTAGTTGAGCACGCAAGCGCCGGGCTGTAACATACTCGGCCTCGCCGTGGACGGGCTACACAATTTTGCTTCTTAGAGCTCCAAGACACTAGGGACCGTCCCAAGGAATTGACATGTCTCCGAAGTGCTTTTTTGATCTACTTTGCAACCGGCATAGTCGAACTCGAGTAGCCAAGTAGATTGAACTTAGAGCCCTTGGGATACCACAAGCCAAGGTTTGGAGTGAGTACTAAATATCTCAAGATTCTCTTTACTGCCACATAGTGACACTCTTTTGGATTAGCTTGAAATCTAACACACATGCACACACTAAGCATAATATCAGGCCTAGATGCACAAAGATAGAGAAGGGAGCCGATCGTAGAACGATATACCTTCATGTCCACAGCTGGACCCTTCTCATCAAGATCAAGATGTCCATTGCTTGGCATTGGAGTGTTGATTGGCTTGGCATTGGCCATTTCAAACTTCTTTAGCATGTCATGGGTGTACTTGGTTTGGCTAATAAATGTCCCTTCCTTCATTTGCTTGACTTGGAAATCGAGGAAGAACTTTAGCTCACCCATCATGGACATCTCGAATCTCTTGGTCATTGTCCTACTAAATTGCTCTACATACACATTGTTAGTACTACCGAATATTATGTCATCGACATATATTTGGCACACAAAGATATCACAACCAACTTTATGTGTAAAGAGAGTAGGATCCGCTTTGCCTATTTCAAAGCCTTGTTTGAGCAAGAATTCATTAAGGCATTCATACCATGCTCTTGGTGCTTGTTTAAGCCCATAGAGTGCCTTTCGGAGTTTGTAGACATGGTTGGGACGCTTGGGATCTTCAAAACCTGGTGGCCGCTCCACATAGGCTTCCTCTTGCAAGGGACCATTGAGGAATGCACTCTTTATGTCCATTTGGAACAGCTTGAAGTCATGGTGAGCAGCAAAGGCTAGAAGAATGCGAATTGCTTCTAGTCTTGCCACTGGTGCATAGGTTTCATCAAAGTCCAAGCCCTCGACTTGAGTGAAGCCTTTGGCGACCAGCCTTGCCTTGTTTCTTGTCGCCAAACCATTCTCATCTTGCTTGTTGCGGAAGACCCACTTGGTGCCAATGACATTGGTCTTGGGTCTTTCCACCAACTCCCACACTTCGTTTCTCTCGAAGTTGTTGAGCTCTTCTTGCATGGCTAGCACCCAATCCGGATCCTTGAGAGCATCATCTACCTTTTCTGGTTCCAAAGATGAAACAAACGAGTAATGTTCACAAAAGGTAGCTAGGTGGGATCGAGTGGTAACCCCTTTTCAAAGACTCCCAAGAATGTTATCAACGGGGTGATCCCGTTGAACGGTTTGTCGAAGTTGTGGGTGGTCAACGCCATCTGCATTGTCTTCTTGATCTTCATCATAGATGTCATTAGCTTAAAGTATTGGAGCAAGATCAAGTGGCTGAATAGGCGAAGTAGGTGGATCAGCTGCTGCCGAGGTAGTTGGCGCTTTGCCGCCTTTGGACACTTCCAGGCAGGGTGTGCTGCACTTGCTCACCGTGCACGCCAACGGAATGTTGTGCCGACAAATGGGTGGATCCTCCTCATCAGTGGCTCGTTCTTCTTGTGGCCTTATCTCACCAATGGCCATTTGCTTGATTGCCTTGCAAGGTGGATCCTCCTTTCCTACAACACTTTGATCAACTTACTCTACTTGAGAGCCATTAGATTCATCAAATGTCACATCTATTGTGATTTCAACTCTACTGGTGGTTTTGTTGAAAACACGATAGGCATGCTCATTTGACCCGTAACCAAGAAGAAAACCTTCATCAACTTTAGGTGCAAACTTAGAGGTTCGGGGCTTCTTGTTCAAAATGAAGCACTTACACCCAAACACCCTAAAGTATGACACCTTGGGTTTGTTACCGGTTAAGAGCTCATATGAAGTCTTCTTGAGTTTCTTGTGTAAGTAGAGGCGATTGATGGCATGACAAGCGGTGTTGATGGCTTCACACCAAAAGATGTCCGAAGTCTTATACTCATCAAGCATTGTCCTTGCCATCTCTATGAGTGTTCTATTCTTCCTCTCTACTACACCATTTTGTTGAGGGGTGTAGGCAGCTAAGAACTCATGTTTGATGCCCTCTTTATCAATAAACTCTTCCACTTGGGTGTTCTTGAATTCGGTCCCATTATCACTTCTCACTTTCTTGACTTGGAGACCAAATTCTCTTTGTGCCCTTCTAATAGAGGTCCACTTATCAAAGACAAAGAAAACCCAAGTGAAGTAGGAATAATCATCAACAATGATAAGTCCATATTTGTTACCCCCGATACTAAGGTAGGCCACCGGTCCAAAGAGATCCATGTGTATCAACTCCAATGGTTGTGTAGTGGTCATCATGCTCTTTGGTGGGCGTGGTGCACCTACTTGCTTCCTGGCTTGGCAAGAGCTACATATCCTATCTTTGTCAAAATCAACATTTGTTAGTCCAATGATGTGGTTGTCCTTTTGTAGTTTGGCCAAGTTCCTCATCCCAACATGTGCCAGTCAGCGATGCCATAACCAGCCCATGCTAGATTTTGCCATGAGGCAAGTCTCAAGCTTAGTCTCACTTTTGTTGAAATCAACTAAGTAGAGCTTATTCTTGAGTTTGCCCGTGAAGGCAATAGAAGAATCCTCCCTACAAAAGACTTCCACACCAACGTCCGTTTAGAGATAATTGTAGCCTTTCCCACAAAGTTGTGAGACCGACGACAAGTTGTATTCCACAGTGTCCACATGCAAGACATCAGATATATCATGGTCAGTTGTTATAGCCACTTTGCCAAGTCCCACCACACTCCCCTTCGAGTTGTCTCCGAAACTGATATTGTCATTCCTGTCCGTCGTAGGAGAGTATGATGAAAACATACTCCTTGCTCTGGTCATATGATTTGTACAAATTGTCAAGCACCCAACTTGACCCACCGTAGGAGTATGCCTGCAAAACAAGTTTAGTTTACAAGTTTAGGTCCCTCAAGGTTCTTGGGACCTTTTACATTAGTCACAAGAACTTTGGGAACCCAAATAGAGGTGTTGCGATAAACATTTTTATCACTGCCCATGTACTTTGCATACACCTCCCCCTTGCTGTTTGCCTTCACTTGAAAGCAAGATTTTGTGTTTTGCTTCAATGCCTTTGCTCTTGGTTGATATGAGTAACTCTTTGGAACAGCCTGATCATGTTTTCTGACTTCTGGACCTTTTTCTCAACCTTTTGAACAGTCTTCTTGGGTCTGTTTTGAGCTGGGCAGAGTAGGTGACCTTCCCTTTCTTTGGGGGTGCGGCACTGCCGCCTGTCCTCGCGGCATTGCCGCGCCTGGTAGGCTATGCTGCTCGGGTTGGCTTGTGTCCAGCACTCTGTGCAGGCCTCTCTGTACCTACTGTGCCTTTGCTCAAGAACTTCACACATTCAACACCATTGATCAACTTTCGACCATTGGTCTTATTTCCTTTCTTGTGCCCAAGTCCATCCTTGATTCTCGGATTTCTTCCATCAATGTAGTTGGGCTTCTTTGGCTGTTCAACTTTGCCCAAGGATGGTTTCTTCTTTGTTGTGACAGTCCTTACCAATCAAAGTGTTGAGCCTAGTGATCTCCTTCTCCATTTCTTTTATCTTGGCAAGGTTAGTGGCATTGGCATTCAAATCAACATTGTAGCATTTACCACAACCTTGACTAGTGGAGGGAGTAGAGGTATCCTTTGTTGAGGAAGAATGTGAGTTGCTCTCCTAAAGAATGCTATATTGAGCTTCAAGCTCTTTGTGCTTGTCTTGCAAGCCATTATATCTCCCATTTAGGGCAAACATAGCCTTCTTTGTGAGAGCATGGTCCTTTTTCAAGGTGACCACCTCACTTTCTTTCTCTACAAGAGCTTCCTTGTTAGCACCATACAACTTTTCAAGTTTGTCAAGTTGTTCATCTCTAGTGGCTAACTCAGCTTGGGTACTCTCTAAATCTGCCATTAGTTGAGCAAGAAAGACTCTAGTTTTAGGATCTAGGTTTTTGGTGAGAGTGGCATATTCCTCATCATCACTAGAATCATTATCACTAGAGCTTTCACTAAGATCACTAGATTCATCACTAAGGGAGGGAGAGGGTTTGGATTGTACCTTCTCATGCTTTGCCATAAGACAAACATGAGGAGTCATTGTCATTATCATCCTCATCATCGGTCATGTTGTTGAAGAGCTTGGGTGAAGAGGTTGTCTCTTGCATAGCAAATGTGGCAATGATTTCTTCCTCTTCACTTGTCTCCTTGGTTGAATCCCACTCATGGCCGATGTGAGCTTCTCCCATGTTTCTTCCCTTCTTCTTGTAGTCTTGCCTCTTGTCTTTGCTATTGTCCTTCTTGTACTTGTTGTTCTTCTCATGAGGACAATCAGCTACAAAGTGCTCGATGCTGCCACAGTTGAAGCAAGTTCTCTTTTTCTTGTTTGGAAAGGTCCTTGGCACCATCTTGAAGCCATTTGCCTTCAACCCCTTTCCATATTTCTTCATGAATAGGGCCATGTTGTCTATCTTCTTGTAATCAGCCCCATTATCTTCATCATCATTTGAAGAGGTTGCATCTATGTTGTCTTGCATTTTCTTCACCTCTTTTGCTTGACTTGAAGATGCTTGCTTGCTGCCCTTGACATTGTTGGATGTGCTTGGCTTGCTAGTCTTGGTGGCCTTGAGTACAATGTCTTTGATCTTGATGCTCTCAAGCTTGGCTTGCAACTCTCCAAGCTTCTTCCTCTCATTTGCTTCTTCTCTAAGCATGTCATAAGTGAGTAACCTTCCAAGCACGTCATTTGGAGTGAAGTGCTCAAACTTCTTCTTGTCTCTAATCAAGGTTACCACTATGTCATTTCTTAGAGTGTAGGCTTCTAGCATAACTTTCACCACGGCATGGTCATCAAGGTCCTCATCTCCAAAGCCTCTAATCTGCCCCACCAAGACCATTAGCCTATCAAACATCTCTTGGGCCCCTTCTCCATCCCGTATCACAAACTGGTTGAGCTTGGCCTTCAACATGTCAATCTTGGACTTTCTAACTTTGTCCACACCTTCATGTGCAAGCACCAAGGTGTCCCAAATCTTCTTGGCATCATTCACATTCATCACCCTATTGTACTCATTTCCTTCTAGAGCACTTAGGAGGATGCTTGTGGCTTGACCGTTGATGTGGGCAGCTGCTATCTCTTCGTTTGTTGGCATCTTGGGGTTCACTGGTAGCTGAAATCCACTGCACACAACTTCCCAAAGACCGGGTGAAGTGTTCCAAGATAGGCTCTCATCAAGTGCTTCCACTTGGCATAGTTGGTCCCATCAAATTTGGGCAACTTTCCGGTGGGCACATTGATGAAGGACTTCTTGTCGCGGTTAGTCAAATAAGAAGAATAGTTAAAGGATACGGCCTTGAACTTGTTGTTGTTCACGCTGCCTTCATCCTTGTTTCCCTTCTTCTTCTTCTTGGAGATGTAGGGAGACATCGTCATCTCCATCTTCGAGCTACTTGATAGCTCACTTGACTCCGCTTCCTCTTCTTGCTTCTTCTTTTCCTTTGCTGCCCTCTTAGCAGCTCTTGCTTCACGAATGATTCTTCGTTCTTCTTTTCATTGAAGCTTTTCGGCAAGCTTGGTACTTGCCTCTTCCTCTATCTTCTTCTTCAATGCTTGTTCCGCCTTCTTTTGCATCCTTGGCGGCTTTTTCTTTCTTCCTTGCCTCTAGCCTCTGGTCGGTGGTGCCACCAATGAGGGTACCATCGCTGGCTGTAGTAGGTGAGAGGTCACTGCTACTGCCAGCCTCGAGGTCCCTCGGAGGAATGGTGGCTTTGCCTCCATTCTTCGAACCTCCGGCAACTTCCATACTTCACGCGGTGAAGCGTATCACGGCATCCTAGCTTTGATACCACTTGTAGGATCCGATGGAAGCCTAGAGGGGGTGGGTGAATAGGCCGACACCTAAAATGACCTGTATAAACAACTTACATAGTTGTTTGTCGGATGACACGCGGCACTTTGCCACAAAAAGGTCTTGCACCGCCGTGCCTAACAAGAAAAAACAGAGACAACAAAGTAAATCTGAGGAGAGGAACTTGTTGTTAGTGGTTTCTCGCTTGTTCCCGCACACAAATACTTCACAGATATCTAACCAAAACCACCTGCAACCTCAGAACAAGATAGATCGGGGTGAAGCCCTAGCACACAAGAGTATGTATGCAAGAAAGTAAAGAGCACACTTGGGACACTGATTTATCCCGTGGTTCACCGTCGCCACCAAGGCTGGGTTACCTTCACGTTGTTGAGGTTGCCACACAAGGCTTAGCTTGCCCACTGGCTCGCTTTTTCCCTCGTTCACAAGTCTAGGGAGTTAACCCTAGAAGAGTGGGGTAATGTATTGATTTTGTGTGAGGTTACAAACCTCCCAAGGCTGCCACACGTGTTGGCAAGCTCAAGGGCGACACCTAGCCGTCTAGGAGCAAGCTCCAAGAGTAAAGAACCCTAGGGTTCGGCTTGACGTGGACCAAATGCTCTTTCGAGTTGGGGAAGTCAGATCCAGCCTCAATCGAAGTTTGCTGCCTTTTCCTCAAGATTTGATGGTGGAATCAAGATCTTAGGTTGGGGAAGAAGGAGCAACAATGGAGGAGTGGGAGAGAGCAAGAGGTCTATTTCCTGGCTGTTTTTCGCGAGGTTGAAGAAGAGTGAGCCAGATGACTATTGGGGAAGGGGTAGGATGGGTATTTATACTCAGCCGGCCCCAACGGTCTGTTAAGTGTGGCACTGCCGCACTTAACACGCGGCACTGCCGCGCTAGCCTGAAACAGCAAGGGTGTAGAAGTGTTGAGCTGGCCGTTTGAGGCTTGGAGTTGTGTTCTCGTGGGTCGGAATGGATGTTTTGAGCATTTAGTCCACATGTAGCCAAGAGTGCTAGGATCCCTCTTGATAATACGGCTTTTCCTAAACTCAAGATTCAAAATATAAAAGAATTTAAACGCCTTGGTCCGGAAAACACCACCATCTTGCTCATGGGAGTCCTTTGGACCTGTACATCAACTCTTTATTTTATTTCCTGCATGTCATCTCCACAAATCTCATTAGTTCCCTAATTCGGTGGTCATCAACGCCAAAACCCACTTAGAGCTTGATTGCACTTACAGAAATAGACCCCCGCGACTTGGTACGGAGGACTATCGTCTCGACGCCTCGGCGGCCAGCGCCGACGACGAGCACTGCCGTCATCCGCAACCTCCCACTCTTCCTTGCGGTTCGGTGCGATCATGGCCTCCGACCACCCGCCTGAGGGAACGATCCGCGAATCGGGCGACCTCCGCGAGATCTTCATCGGAAATTTCCGGGGCACCTACGCCAGGTGAGCACGGCGTGGGACCTCACGAGGGTGCTAGCGAGAAGAAGGGGGAGAGCCTGCTGGCGACTACATCGGCGCTTCTCAAGATCTCGCAACAACCTCTCCGAGGCCGACGACGCCGAGATCATCTCCGCGTTCATCTTCGGCACCACCCGTGAGAGCCTCATCAAGGATCTTGGCTCCAAGAAGCCCAAGACGGTGAAGGAGCTCCTCGATTCTCGCCACCAGCCACGCCGAGGGAGAGGACGCCCTTTCGCCATCACCGGAAGGGCAAATCCAAGGTCAACGACGAGGCGACCAAGGGATCCCTGCTCGAGGACAGCAAGAAGAAGAAGAACCGCCTTAAGAACAAGCGCCGCCATGGCAACGATGACGACGGCGACGACGCAGGAGTTCGTGGGCCATGGCGGAGAAGAAGAAGGCCGGGCGCCTGCAGGGGCAAGCCCTTCACCCCCAAGGACAAGTTCGACAAGATGCTCGACGGTCCCCGCCCACACCACGAGGGCGAGGCCAAGCACAAGATGAGGGACTGTCGGCTCATGAAGAAACATGTGATGGGCACGCTTTAGGCGGCGGCAAGGGCGGCGACCAGCCGGAGGACTTCGGCGACGACGCCTACATCGAGAACGGCGCCGTCCAACGCCGTCTTCGGGGCGCGCGCCGGGCCACGAGTCCAAGCGACACAAAAGCTCACTCGGCGCACGGTCCTCTTCACCGAGCCATCCATGCCCGCCTACCTCAAGTGGTCGAGCTCGGCGATCACCTTCGACAAGGCTGACCATCCCGCGCTACATCCGGAGCCCTAAGCAGGTTCCCGCTCATCGTCGACCCCATCATCGGCGACATATGCCTTGGAAAGGTGCTCATGGACGGTGGCGGCGGGCTCAACCGAAGGAATATGGGATCGCTACGCTGGCCGAAAAACAAAAACTTTTCTACCCATAAACCAAGGATCTACCGCTAGTTATAGATCACGGGATTACCACTACGCCAAGCAGTGCAGCGGGCGTCGACTCGACGTAGGCATGCACGTCGCCGCAAAGGTGCCGTGTAGTTGCGTGTAATCGTCCATCACGCCCGTCCTCCTCGTGCGGTTCGTCCTTGTGCTCCGGATGCGGCACCTCCGAGGTATCCCACACGTATAGGGAGGAAGCGATGCGCCTCCGGACTGCTAGGTCCGCGAGATGCAAGAGGCGCAGAGCGTGGGCGGCGACGGCCGCCAAAGTCACGTGGCTTAGATTCACTTTTCAGCCCCTGCACCCACCTCTCATTATATAGGCATCCCTAACGGGCTCGAGCCGAGTCGTATTAGAAAAACCCTAAGCCTCGCCTAATTGGATCAAATCCGAATTGGGCCTCCTTCCCCTTTAAGCGTCGCGACCTTATGGGCTCACGCACACATAGACATGGCCCGAGTACTCCTACTCGACCAATAGTCGGCAATGCCCCTAGCAAGACGTGCCAACTCCCATGTGTACGCAATGATCATATCGGGCGAACCACACAAACCATATACTCGTTATTCCCTTGCCACACGATATCCGGTCCAACTCGTGAGTTAACACTTAACCCAAAAAACACGGCCATGCATTTCTTGATCCAATCATTCGAGTGGTCCAGTTTATATCTCTCTCTCTCATGGAGAGGGGCAATTCCATCTTGATTAACTATGTCTCACAAAGATGTTTCCCGACAAACCCGAAGACCACCTTTATAGCTACCCAATTATGGAGTAACGTTTGATAGTCCCTAAGTAGGTCGTTTCACATCTTGAGTACATACGACAATCTCAGGTCTAAGGACATAACGTAAATGATGTGTAAAGTGATAATAATAACATCTCATGTCGGGTCAATCCAAATTTTCCCATGTCATACATGTGCCCACACTATTAGTTTGACATCTCCATATCTATGACTTGTGAAACATAGTCATCAACTAATACATGTGCTGATCTAATACTCATGTGTGTTCTCACATGAACTCCGATCGTGGACACTTATTGAATAACCAAACAAGTAAAAGAGTTTCACAAACAATTCACATAATTGCTGATCAATACAAGTTATCTTTAATGGATATTCATGAACACATAATATATCATGGATACAATGAAAGAATACAAATCATCTCTATGATTAGCTCTAGGGCATATTCCCAACAATCTCCCACTTGCACTAGAGTTAATCTTTAAGATATCTAATACCCATATCTCTCATGTGCGCCTCATGCTTAGGGCTGTGGAAGAGCCTTTGTCAAAAGATCTCGCAACATTCAAATCCGTATGTATCTTGCATATCTTGATTTCACCACGTTTGATGAACCTGTCAAATGAGGTGAAATTTTCGCAAATACATGTTTGTTCTTATGGTGATCCCTCGGCTCCTTAGCCTTGCAATCGCGCCATTATTGTCACAATGAAGGTTCAATGGGCCGCTTGCATTCGAACACACCAAGCTCAATGAGGAACTTCCTCATCCAAACACTTTCCTTTGCGACTTCAGAAGTCGCTATGTACTCGCTTCGCTGTAGAATCGGTCACCGTCTCCTATTTGGAACTTTTCCAACTTACAAAGACCACCATTTATTGTGAACAAATATCCCGATTGAGATTGTGAATCATCTATGTCGCTTTGGAAGCTAGCATCGGTGTAACAATTTACAACGAGCTCCTCCTCACCTCCATAGATTAGGAACATATCTTTAGTCCTTCTCAAGTACTTGAGAATATTCTTAACAAGTGTCCATTGACTCTCACCCCGATCAGCTTGGTATCTCGCTCGCAACACTTAGAGCATATGAAACATCTGGGCGTGTACATATCATGGCATACATGATGGAACCAATCGCCGAGGCGTATGGAACCTTACTCATGCGCTCTTGCTCATCAACGATCGAAGGACGCCGCTTCTTGCTAAAACGCATACCATGTGACATAGGCGGGAACCCTTTCTTGGACTGTTCCATGTTGAACCGTTTCATCACCTTGTCAATGTACGTATCTTGGCATAATCCTATTAGCCTCTTTGATCTATCTCTATAGATCTTTATGCCCAAAATGTATGATGCTTCTCCCCAAATCCTTCATAGAAAATATATTATTCGGGTGAAGTCTTCATGGATTGCAACATTGGAATATCATTCCCAATCAACAAAATGTCATCCACATACAAGATTAGAAATACAACAAAGACTCCCACTTTCCTTCTTGTATACACAAGGTTCTTCTTCATTCTAATGAAAGCCAAGAGCTTTGACCTCTTCATCAAAACGAATGTTCTAACTCCGAGATGCTTGCTTCAACCCATAAATGGATTTCTTAAGCTTGCATATTTTTCTAGCATTCTTAGGATCAACAAAACCTTCGGTCTGTATCATATACACGTCCTCTTCCAAATTTCCATTTAGAAAAGCTATTTTAACATCCATCTCGCCATATCTCATAATCGAAATGAGCGGAATTGCTAGAATGATCCGGAAAGATTTAAGCATCGCTATTGGGCGAGAATGTCTCATCGTAGTCAACTCCTTGAACACATCGAAAACCCTTTGCGACAAGTCGAGCTTTTATAGACATGAACATTTCCGTCCATATCTCTTTTCTTTTTATAGATCCATTTGCACTCAATGGGTCTAACTCCATCGGCGGATCAACCAAGTTCCAAACTTGATTGTCTCCCATGGAATCTATCTCGGATCTCATGGCATTTTGCCATTTCTCGAATCTGGGTCCATCATAGCTTCCCATATGTCATAGGTTCGTCATCGTCTAACAAAAACACATCCCCATGCAACTCACGGAGTCTAGGCGATCTTCGTGGTAGTGGCGGTGTTACCTTTGCCACGGTATCTCAACTTGTTACGCTACATTAGCATCACTCGTAGAGTCTTGACCTATTGGCTCATCCTCAACTTCTTCAAGATACACCCTTTGTCCACTCTTGTCTCTTTTTGAGAAACTCTTTCTCTAAGAAAACACCATTTCGAGCAACAAACACTTTGCCCTCCGATCGGTTGTAAAAGTAATAACCCAAAGTTTCCTTCGGGTATCCCACGAAAAAAACACTTGTCCGACTTGGGTGTTAGTTTATCGATTGAAGTCGTTTGACATAAACTTCACAACCCCAAATCTTTAGAAAAGACAAATCGGGACTCTTACCAGTCCACATCTCATATGGTGTCTTAACTATGGACTTAGATGGTACCTTATTTAATGTGAAAGTGGTTGTTTCTAGAGCATATCCCCAAAACGATAAAGGTAGGTCCGACCGGCTCATCATCGACGAACCATGTCCAACAAAGTCCGATTACGCCGCTCGGACACACCGTTTCTCGAGGTGTTCCAGCGGCGTAAGGCGTGGAACAATTCCGCAACTCTTCGGATGATTGCTAAATTCGTGGCTCAAGTATTCACCTCCACGATCAGATCGCAAGGCCTTAATTTTCTTGCCACGTTGATTCTCTACTTCATTCGAAACTCTTTGAACTTTTCAAAAGTCTTCGGACTTATACTTCATTAAGTAGACATAGCCATATCTCTGAAATCATCGATAAAAGTAATGAAGTATTGGAATCCGCCTCCGGTCATCGTACTCATTGGTCCGCATACATCGGTATGTATTAGTTCCAACAAGTTCGCTGCCCTCTCGGAAAAAACCCTTGAAAGGCGCCTTGGTCATTTTGCCTAGAAGGCAAGCTTCACATGTCTCGTATGATTCAAAATCAACCGGGTTAGAAGCCCATCGGTATGGAGCCTCTTCATGCGATTCTCAATTATATGACCCAAACGACAATGCCACATATAGGTAGGACTTAACTCATTAAGCCGAGGCCTTTTAGCACTTATATTACGAGCGGGTGCATCATCAAGATTTAAAATAAATAACCCATTCACAATGGATGCGAAAGCCACAAACATGCCATCTTTAAAGATCACACAACCATTGTTTTCACTCTTAAAAGAATAACCATCCTTCATCAAACATGAAGGTGACACAATGTTTCGACTCAAGCTAGGAACAAAATAACAATTATTCAATTCCAAAATAAATCCTCGACGGGGAGGTGGAGTTGCATCGTCCCAACGCTCAAAGCGACAACTCTTGCATTATTGCCCACTTAAAGTCAACTTCTCCCTTTCCAACGCTTCTACTTCTTATCATTCCCTCGCATGATCGTATTGCAAATATGAGCAACCGATCCGGTATCAAATACCCAAGAATTGATATAAGAATCGGCGAGGAATATGTCTCGTAACATAAACAACAAGTGTACAAGCGATGGGGAGTACCTTTACCACCGCTATTCTTCTTGGATGCTAAGTACGACTTGCAGTTTCTCAACCAAAGGACCTTTCTTACCACAATGAAAAACACAAAGAATCAGTGATTGGTCCAAACCGGGGCTCGAGGAGGCTTTTGGCTTAGAGGTCTCACCCTTAGCCTTTTCCTTCTTCTTCTTCCAATAAGGATTGCCCTTTTCTTAAAATTAGGCTTGTTTTGGACCGCCATCACATGGCTACTTGCTAGCACCTTTCTTGATGTCGGCCTCTTTGTCTTCGATGCCACACAGTTCGTCAAGCCCTTCTCCGCCCCATGCATATGGTAGTTCGAGATGAAGTTTCCATAGCTAGGTGGTAGAGATGCAAGAATGAAATCGATAGCCAACTCGGGCCAATTGGGAAGCCTAGTTTCTCAATCTCCGAAAGTGTAACCAACCATCTTGATTACATGTGGGCCCTACCGCTGCACCCTCTACTAGCTTGCTCTCAACAAGCGCCTTTGAGACATTGAACCTTTCGGTTCTCGCTTGAGTTTGGAACATATCCTCAAGCGCCCGCGATCATATCGTCTGTGCATGATTGTTGTCGAATCGCATCCGCGGTCGGGTTCCATCTGAGCAAGCATAAGGTAACTCACTTCAAGATCAGCATCACATGCTCTCTTGTAAGCGGTTTTTCTCGCCACGGGTGCATTATCAGCGGAGGCTCTTCTCGGTAAGGGGGTGTCTAGAACATCTTCCTTTTTTCTCCGCCCCTGAGAACAATTCTCGGATTCTGGATCCAATCCCATAGTTTGTTCCATTTAACTTATCTTTCTCAAGAACCGAACGCAAAGTAAATGGTTGTCTACAACGCAGGAATAATGCAAAATACTATGACAATGTATCCAAGATAGAGTAAAAACATATTAACATTTAATAGAATGTACTCCCACTAAAATCAATATCCCTCAATTGAAACTTAGTGATTCAAGACCCACAACTAACAAGTCAACTAGTGAGCTTTAGCATCACCGCTAGAAGACATGGTAGATCGGTAAGCAACTCTTTGCTAATCATATCACATATGACTCTTGTTGTTGGGCAGCATCTCTATGCTAACGCCAACCTGCCATGCTCCAAGATCCCTAACCGTTAGGATGATCTTGTTCAAGTAACAAACCTTCAAGCATTAAGTATCGATCGAACCCGCTTAGTCATGGAAAACCGGTGGTACCCTAATTTCATAGACCCACCATCGATTGTGCAGGACTTGTGACGATTCAAGGTTTGGGGAGCATCAAAACTTAAAACATTTGCCGAGGATCGTTCTACTTCTATGTAGACAAAAAACATAGTCGCGTGTGTGAAAGTAGAACACGATAAGAATGACATTAAATAGTTGTGACTTGGTATGGCCTTATATCACATTTGGGGATCTCCATCTCCAATCTCACGCTCATCATGATGATCTCCATCTCCATGATCCAAGTATGCCATCCTCACGTTGTGCAAGTCATGAATTAATTGCATACATGCATCTCATACACATACTCTTTCCTAGAAGGAAAGGAGAAGGATGAATCTAATCCTAGTCCGTTTGTATGTGGGCTCTTACCAAAGCTCTCCGGCCTTGGCCGGAATATAGAAAAGAGGAGAAGGAGGAATCCTAATCCTAGTCTGTTTTGTATGTGGGCTCTTACCAAAGCTCTCCGGCCTTGGCCGGAATATAGAAAAAAAGGAGAAGGAGGAATCCTAATCCTAGTCAAACTCGGGCCGACGATCGGTGGAAGATCAAATCTATCACCACCGCAACTTCGCATCACATGCGCCCGACCAGGACATGACCTAGGTTCGATTCGATCAATCTTATTGATCTCTAACTCACCATGACTACAGGTTTACATGTATCACTTAACTCCGATGGCGGAATTCCGACCGGTAGGAGTAGATCGAACAAGACCAAGGCGGCAAGATCACGAACCGAGATCAAAGACTCATCTACAACCGTGCACATCACCATATGCACACATCCGAATCTATAACGACACAACATCGGCTCTGATACCACTTTGAAGGAATATGGGATGGCTACGCTAGCCCGAGAAAACAAAACTTTTCTACCCATAAACCAATGATCTCTTTTGCTAGTTATAGATCACGGGATTACCACTAGACGCCAAGGTGCAGGAAGCGTCGACTCGGCGTAGATATGCGCGTCGCGGTAGTGCCGTGTTGTTGCGTGGGTCGCCCATCACGTCCATCCTCCTCGTGCGGTTCGTCCTTGTGCTCCGGATGCAGCACCTCGGTATCCCACACACATACGAGGGAGGAAGCGTGCGCCTCCGGATTTGCTAGGTCCGCGAGATGCAAGAGGCGAGGCGTGGGCGGCGGCGGGCCGCCAAAGTCGCGTGGCTTAGATTCACTTTTCGGCCTCGCGCCCACCTCTCATTATATAGGCGTCCCTAACGGGCTCGAGCTGGAGTCGTATTAGAAAAACCTAAGCCTCGCCTAATTGGATCAAATCCGAATTGGGCCTCCTTCCCCTTAAGCGTGCGACCCTATGGGCTCACGCACACATAGACATGGCCCGAGTACTCCTACTCGACCAATAGTCGACGGCGGCCTCTAGCAAGACATGCCAACTCCCCCGTAATGCGCAATGATCATATCGCTCAGGCGAACCACACAAACCATATACTCGTTATTCCCTTGCCACGATATCCGGTCCAACTCGTGAGTTAACACTTAACCCAAGCACGGCCATGCATTTCTTGATCCAATCATTTGAGTGGTCCAGTTATATCTCTCTCTCATGGAGAGGGGCAATTCCATCTTGATTGACTATGTCTCACAGCATGTTTCCCGACAAACCCGAAGACCACCTTTATAGCTACCCAATTCACGGATAACGTTTGATAGTCCCTAAGTAGGTTGTTTCACATCTTGAGTACATACGACAATCTTAGGTCTAAGGACATAACGTAAATGATGTGTAAAGAGATAATAATAACATCTCATGTCGGGTCAATCCAGCCCCATGTCATACATGTGCCCACACTATTAGTTTGACATCTCCATGTCCATGACTTGTGAAACATAGTCATCAACTAATGCATGTGCTGATCTAATACTCATGTGTGTTCTCACATGAACTCCGATCAGGGACAATTATTGAATAACCAAACAAGTAAAAGAGTTTCACAAACAATTCACATAATTGCCGATCAATACAAGTTGTCTTTAATGGATATTCATGAACACATAATATATCACGGACACAATGAAAGAATACAAATCATCTCTATGATTAGCTCTAGGGCATATTCCCAACATCAACCTCCTCTACGTCCATGCACTCTAGGTGCTTGGCATCCCAAAACCACGACTTCGACCTGCGCCGGATCCGATCCACGGTGTCGTCCCTGAAAGCGGATGGTGCCACTTGGGCGGATCGACCTCCCGTCACTTTCGGCATGCGGACAACTACCACAAGGAAGTGCTCACGTTCAACGTCCTCCCCTTCAAGAACGCCTACCATGCGCTCCTGGCCGCCCTTGCTATGCCAAGTTCATGGCCGTCCCCAACTACACATACTTGAAGCTCAAGATGCCCCGGCCGAAAAGGGGTCATCACCGTCGACTCGTTCGAGCGCGCCTTCGGGCCGTGAGACCACCACCGCCCGTGCGATCACGCCGACGCCGCCGTCGACATCGCGGAGATGCTGCCCAAGATGGCGGCTGGGCCGCCGAAGACTCCCGGCTCAAGAAGCATGCGAACTCGAGCTCATCCGGCGAGCTCGAGAAGGTCACGGCACGCGTTCAAGCCCGACAAGGGCGCTGGGCGGAGGTTGTCGTCGACGAGGCACACCCTCGGCGTGGGCACCGAGCTCACCCCGAAATAGGAAAGCGAGCTCATCGACTACCTCCGCACAAATCTTGACATATTCGTGTGGAGGGCCTCAGATATGCCGGGCATACCGAGGTCAGTCGCCGAGCACTCCTTGAACATAAAACCCAGCTCTCGGCCGGTGAAACAAAGGCTCGGCATTTCAACGACGACCGACGCTAAGCAATCGCCGAGGAAATAGATAAGCTATTAGCCGCTAGGTTTATCAAGGAGGTGTATCATCCCGAGTGGATAGCCAACCCCGTACTAGTTAAGAAGAAGAATGGGAAATGGAGAATGTGTGTTGATTACATGGGTCTCAACAAAGCGTGTCCAAAGGATCCGTTTCCTTTGCCGTGCATCGATCAAATTGTTGGCTCCACCTCCGGGTGCGAGACGCTATGTTTTCTTGATGCATACTCTGTCTATCACCGGATCGCAATGAACGAGCTCGACCAGCTCGCCACCTCCTTCATCACTCCGTTTAGCGCATTCTGTTACGTAACAATACCCTTCGGTTTGAAAAACGCCGGCGCTACCTTCCAGAGATGCATGCAAAAGGTCTTCAAAGAGCTGCTCGGGAAGCTCGTCGAAGCGTACGTCGACGACATTGTTGTCAAGACAAAACGCTCCAGCGAGCTCGTACCCGACCTCACCAAGGTCTTCGACAAGCTCCGCGAGTTTGGCATCAAGCTCAACCCGGAGAAGTGCGTCTTCGGAGTCCCCAGAGGCAAACTGCTTGGTTTTGTTGTCTCCGAGCGTGGGATCGAGGCCATCCCTGAAAAAATTGCTGCAATCACGAGTATGGGGCCGAACAAGAACATCAAGGGCGTACAACGACTCACGGGGTGTCTCGCTTCCCTCAGCCGATTCATAGCTCGGCTTGGGGAATGGAGTTTGCCGCTGTACAAGCTGTTGAAGAAGACCGAGCGCTTTGCCTGGACCGACGAGGCCCAGCAAGCCCTCGACTCGCTAAAGCAGCTCCTCGCCAATCCGCCCGTGCTCGTCGCACCGGCCCCCAACGAACCACTCCTCCTCTACATCTCGGCGACCTCGAAGGTCGTGAGCACCGTGCTCGTTGTCGAGAGAGAAGAAGAGGGGCACGCACACAAGGTTCAGCGTCCAGTCTACTTCATCAGCGAGGTCCTCACCGACACCAAGACACGATACGCACAGCTTGAAAAGCTCATATACGTGCTGTTGGTCACCCGACGCAAGCTCCGTCACTACTTCGTCTCGCATCCCGTCACCGTCGTCTCCAAGTTCCCCCTCGGCAAAATCATCCGCAGCCCCAAGGTCGCGGGACGCATGGCCAAATGGGCGGTCGAGCTGATGGGAGCGCACATCACGTCACGGGCCGTGGGATGCCATCAAGTCTCAAGCGCCGTCCGACTTTGTCGCTAAATGGACCGAGGTCGAGCAGCCGCCCGAAGGTACGCATGAAGTACTCGATCCGTCTCCACTTCCAAGCCACCAACAACGTCGCCGAGTCACGAAGCCCTCGTGAACGGCTTGCGCATCGCCCACGAGCTCGGCATCCGGCACCTCGAGGTCCGGGGAGACTCCGAGCTCGTAAAGAACCAGTCATGAAGGAGGCCAATTGCGTTGACCCGAAGATGATCGCGTACTGTCAGAAGGTCCAAGCACTTCCACGGGCTCGAGCTCAATCACATCCACCGCAACTACAACAACGACGCCCCGACGAGCTCGCCAAAACTCGCGTCGGATCAAAAGCCCGTGCCGCCCGGTGTCTTCATGCACGAGCAACACACGTCGTCCGGTTCAACACAAGGACGAGACGGTGACAACCCCGGTCCCCGACAGCATGGAGGTCGACCCCCCTGCAAGCTCGAGCTCGCCCGACGTAACAGCCTGCATGGCCATTAGCTCGAGCCCCCGGACTCGGGGACCGGGCTGACCTGGGGCTGGCTCGGGGCTGGTCGAGCTCGACCTCCAGGGGCTCCCAAAACCGACCGGCGGGTCCCGCTCCTACGATGGATCAAGGAAGGCAAGCTACCCCCGGGCCGAGAGGAGTCAATGACGACTAGCCTCGACGAGCCAAGTCCTTCGCCCTCGTCGGAGGAGAGCTCTACCAACGTGGTGCCTCGCATCCTTCAGCGCGCATCACATTTGAGCAAGGAGAGGAGCGTGCGAAATCCACGCCGGCAAGTGCGGTCACCACGCACACCACGCGCTCTCATCGGAAAAGCTTTCCGGCGGGGTTTCCTCGCCCACCACGCCGTCGCCGGCGCTAATCGGGTCGTGCATCGCTGCGAGGGCTGCTAGTTCTTCGCCAAACAAACACACCTGCCGGCTCAAGCCCTCCGCACGATCCCACTCACCGGCCTTTCGCGGTATGGGGACTTGACATGGTGGGGCCCTTCCAGAATCCGACCGAGGGGGTACACGCACCTGCTCGTCGCCATCGACAAGTTCTCCAAGTGGATCGAGGTCATGCCTATCTCCCTGTCGGTGAGGAGACGGTCAAGTTCTTCACCGGCATCATCCACCGCTTTCTCAGTCCCGAACTCCATCATCACCGACAACGGCAAGAATTTACGTAGGAGAGGTCTTCCTCGATCGGTGTGGGCGAGCGGCATCCGCGTGGACCTGCGTCGTCCGCTCATCCGAGGACCAACGGGCAGGTAGAACGAGCTAATGGCATGATCCTGCGAGGAATGAAGTCGTCAATATTCAAACGGCTCGAGAAGTTTGCTCGTTGGTGGCTTGCCGAGCTCCCCGCCCGTCGTATGGAGTCTCCGCACCACGCCAAGCCGAGCCACCGGGCGCTGCGCTCTTCTACCTCATCTTCGGGTCCGAGGCCGCCGTGCTCCCACCAACCTCAAGTATGCGGGCTCACCCCGGTCCAAGCCTACAACGAGGAGGGCAACCAGAGACGGCTCGAAGACGCGCTCGATCAGCTCGACGAAGCTCGTGACATCGCGCTCATCCACTCCGCCAAGAACCTGCGGTCCATGCGATGCTACCACGACCGCCACGTCAAGGGCCGAGCCTTCGATTGTCGGCGACCACGCATCCGCCGAGTTCAGAGCTTGAAAGACAAACACAAACTCGGGCGCCGTGGGAAGGACCCTTCACCATTGATCAAGTCCTGAGGCCGGGCACGTACAAGCTCAAGGATGGTCGAGGTCGGCGTCCTTGCCAACGCATGGAACATCGAACAGCTACGCCGCTTTTACCCCACCCCGAATGTACCGAATGTTATAGCCACGAGCTCTAATAAAAAGTACCCTTCGATCGCATCAACTTGTGCAAGCTTTCGATCTTTTCGCTTTTAGGCTGTAAGCAACGGCCGCCCCTCACCTCCAGTAAGGCCAGCCCTTGCTTGGGGGCTACAGGGACCAGGGAGCACACCCCTTAACACGCTTCTACGAACCCGGGGAGCACACCCCTTAACATGCTTCTACGAACCTTTTTTCTCGCAAAAAGAAAAAACACCTCGATCCCGAGCTCTCGTCACGAGCTCGCCCGGGTCACTCCCGACTTCGTGCTTGCCCTCTTCTCAAACTCGTATAGCGTGTTGAACGTCCAAGTGTTGAGATCGCTCGCAAAGGCATGGCGCGACTGCTTGACGACCTCCAGCGCCCCCGTGGCCAGCGAGTAACGGCCCGCCACTCGTTTTACCGAAACACGAACTCAACACTTAGACAATTAACATCAGATGAAAAGGAAACGAAGGCAAACACTTGGTCGCTCGAGCATGAGCAATTGTTATATTTACATTTGGGCCTCGACTTCGAGGACTTTGTTAACAAAAGAGGCTGCGCCGCCCTATCTCTAATCATTCGCAGGAGGGTTCTCTTTGTCTTCGACGTCGTTCGGCGGGCGGGTCCAGCCCAAGCTCCTCGCGTCCCCAGTCGGAGCAGCTTCACAGCAAGCTCCTCCGTGTTGGCCTCGGCGGTGGCCACCACGTCGTCGGGTCTACGCCCCTCCGGGACCTGAGGCCAGCCTTGCCCCATCGTCTTCGGTCGAGATCGATAATGGGCAAGGACCACGCCCGCACCTTTGTGCACCACGAGCTGTTGCTGATCCTCACCGCCGCAGGGATGAGAAGGACCCGCGCCGCTGGATCCGCCCGCCGCGCGATGCTGATTTCATCGCCCAGACGACCTGGATGTCGCGAATAAGGTCGTTCCTCATGCGCTGGGCTGCCGCCTTCGCGGCCTCAGACGTCTTCAGGCGCTGCTGGGCTCCCGCGAGCTCGCTGTCGCGGTTTTGCAGCTGGCGCACCATCTCCCGCAACTCACACGTTCCTTGGTCTCCAGGTCCTTGATTTTCTGCTCCACCTCGGCACCCTTAGCCTGAAGCGCCCGCTCCTTCTGTGATAGCTCGGTATGCATTTCCTCGGCGGCGCGAGCTCAATCAGCGAGGTCCCTCTTGTCGACCTTTTCCCACTCCTCCTTATCTACGAGCAGAGGCATACATCAGCACACAAGTCAGTAAGCTAACATGAGACGACCTCTGAACGACGGCTTACCCACGAGGGCAGCCAAGAGATCGCACTCAGACTGCTGGAGCACCTCTCTTTCGTGCCTAAGAGAAGTCCGCTCCACGTCCGATTGCCAGAGGTCGGCCCGAAGTGCGGCCGTCTCCCTATCATACTCTACTCACGACCAAAACAACCTTCAATACCTAACCAAAAAGCATATAGCAGCAAATGCGGACACGCTTACCTCGCAGCTCCTACTCCCTCTCCTTGAGCAGCTTGTCCGCGTTGCCCTTCTCGGCCTTCAAAATGTTGGCACGATGCACGGCCGTGTCCTTCTCCTTCTTCTCCTGTTTGAGGAGAGCGTGGAGCTGCTCGAGCTCTTTCGCATCTCCTCCTTCTCCCCGCAATGGGTCGCTTGGGCTTGGCCCAGCGTCCGCGTTACCGCCGCCTCTGAGCTTGGCGAAGCGAGGCCGCCGCTGTTCTCCTCCGCCTCCCCGGGTAGCCCTGGGCGGCGACCTCATCGATGATGTTGTCGGCCTCCTCCAGGGCCCGCTTCGCGGGATCTTCGTAGCTCCTGGCCACAACAAGGGAGTTCCCGAGCTGCGACCAAAGCTCTCGACCCCGCTTGAAAAGCTCCTCCAAGGCGACCCGAGCTCACCAAATCCTCGCGGCTCACCCCAAGGTGCCTCAGATTCTGCCGAAGTCAAGAAGCATCGAGTTAGGCCCAGGAGAACACAAGAAACCGACTCAGCGACAGAGAAAACGAAGAGCGAGCACGCACCTCCTGAGAGCTCACACACGCGACGCGCCGCACCGCCCGCCGAGGGAGCTCGCAGCGTCACGTCGCCAACTTGCATCAGCTCCGCGACGCTAGCCTCCACCTCCTGCTCGGCTCGGCCCGGGGGAGGACGGGGGCGATAGCGGCGGCGGTGGAAGGGCACTCCCATCATGTCCCACCAAAATCACTCCCGACGGAGTAATGGTGGTAGGAACGTCGACCCTGCCGTCCATAGGCTGGGACTCGGTTGATGACGGAGCCCCAACGACGGTCGTTGTCGGCACCTCTTGAACAACCGCCTCCGCAACGGCCGCCACCGTCACGCTCGGCGAAATCATCGTCGGCCCCACCGGCTCCGCCAGCGCGGCGCTCGACGAGGTTGATTCTGACGCTTGGGCCCGCTCCATGACCTTGGCCCCGAGGCCGAAGGCGCGCCTTGGAGCACCGTCACCTCGGGCGCAGGCGAGGACTCGGGGCTAGGCGTGGCGCCTCTCCTCGGCGCCCGGCACGGGATCGGCATTCCGCCCGTGCCCCACAGCGGGCAGAGCAACGGGAGGAGGAGAGGGCAGTTGCACGGCCGTCGGCGTCGCCGCCGTCGTCGAGCCCACCGGCACACGGCAGGTCAATGGGAGGGGGAGAGGGCTGTTGGACGGTCGTCGGCGTCGCCATCGAAGCTCGCCGAGGTCCGCAGCCCTTCAACGGGTTCCCCGGCGTCGGAGCTGCTACCCTACAATCAAATATACACCGATCGGTCAACAAGAGCTCAAGTCGCGAGACAAAGCTCTAAGCACAAAAAAAAAGAGGACAGGTCGTGCTCACCCCTTGGCGACGCGCCTTCATAGGGGGCCGAGCCGGGCCGCCGCCGCCCTCGATGGCGGCAAGCCCGACCGAGGGAGTCACGGTGGCCTGTGGGCCTGACGAGCTTGCCCTAGTCTGCTGCCGCAGGCGGCGCCCACTCGACGCCGACGCCGAAGACGTGAGGCCCCCGACTCGAGCTCCAGCCGGCCGGCCCCGAGCTCGCCGGGCCACTTGTGGCCGTCATCGTGACCTCGCCGCTGATGTCTCAAAGATCGCCGAGGAGCTGCTCCCCGCATCGACGCCGCCGCCCGAGGCGCCCCCGACGCCGCCGCCGGAGCCACTCCAGCAGGTGGAGGAAGGGAAGCCGGCAAGTCGACATGCCCCACCTACACGGTCGAAAAACATGAGCTCCCTCGCACTCACGAAACCAAACCGACAAAAGCAAAAGACGAGAGCTCGAGCTCACCAGCTGGGCGCGTGACACTCGTTTGGTCGGAGGAGGCAGGAACGTGTTGTCCACCGGCAGCATGAAGGCGTGGCCGGTGATCTCCCGCACCCACGTAACGACATCGGGCGGCGACCGATCCGGGATCACCGTGGTCGCCTCGAATGGGACCTGGTCCGCCGTCATCTCCCAAAGGCGCAGACGACGATCCATCAGCGGAGGAGCCCCACGAAAGATCCAGTACCAAAGTACTATCTCGCGCCGTGAGGCCCCCTCGCTCAGCGCTCGGATACGGGGCCCCACCGCCGTCTGCCGCGCACTGCATTCCGCCGCCGGCAGCCCCCTCCGTGATCGCCTTCAACTTTACGAAAACTCGCCCCCCGTATGCCGGGAGCGGTGCGGGATCGCCCTGAGGTAGAACCATTCCCGGTGCCATGGCCCGTTGTTGTTCGGGACCTGACCTCGCGGGAAGTAGGTGTTGGGGCCGGAGCGAGCCGGATCATCACCGCCCCACGCCGGCCGCCTCGCCGTCCCCATCGAGCGACCTTGATCTTTGTCGAAGAGGTGCTTGAACAGCTCCCAGCTGGGGGCGATGCCCAACCACCCTCGCAGAGCGCCACGAACACGGAGAGGAGAAGGAAGCCATTGGGGGTGAGGTGGTGGAGTTCGATCTCCCACCGCCCAAGGAGACGACGGAGAACTCGTGGCGTGGGCACCACCAACCCGCGCCGTGGAAGCAAATGAGGGAGACGACGTAGCCGGCTGGCGGGTCGGAGGCGTGATGCCCCGGCTCGGGCACCTTCCACCGCCTCCGCCGTCAGCCTCGGGAGGAGCCCTTTCTTCACCAGCCCCCTCCAGCCGGCGGCGGTGGGCCATCGACGCACCCGTGCACTCATCCTCGACGACCCTCTTTTTCCCAAATCGGTGGCGGGGACGAAGGCAAGGGACTCTCTCTCTCTCTTTCCTTTTCTCTTCTGGGCTCAGATGGCGGCAGGGAAAGGGGGCGAGGGGAAAGGTAAACCTAACCCCACCCTTCCCTTCCTATTTATAACCGGGCCCGGGGGTACGTGGCAGCGCAAGCGCAAAGCCAGGCGAAATGGCCCCCTCCCGAACGGTAACTCCTCCTCAAAAGACGCGCCGGCTCCGGCTTCGTGGCGTCTTGGTCGAGTCCACCCCGGCACCCTGTCCCGAGTGCGAAAGCCGACCCCGCTGGGGGCACGAAGGCTGCCCGAGGACGCACGAGCGAGGGGCGAATCGAATGAGCGGTGCCGGCCACCAAGACCCCGTACCGCGAAGAGAGCTCGGGGCCTCGTTCGGTCAGCGTCGAGTCGCCAGCGACCTCGGCTAAACCACGTAACCCTTCTCTGACGAAAGGCATCGAGCTCCTCATGGACCTTCGCGAGGTCCCGAGAACGACGGGGTTTAGGTCGCCTGAATACGAGGTTGATCCACGAGCTAATCAAACGAACGGGCTCCCCACGGCAGGCGAGCTGGGACCTCGCTCACACAACCCGTCCGCAGCTCACACGATCACTCGGTCTCCGGCCAACGAGGCAAGATCGAGCACGAGCTCGACCCACCCTCGACGTAGGGCAGAATGGGGTATACACACAATCGCCTAAAGCCTCCACGAGAACTCTACGTTCACGGAGCCCTCGTGGGGTTACACCGTGGGTGCTTTGCGCGCACCCCGCTGACGACAAAGCTCATCCGAGTAACTCCGACTTGTCCCCCGAGGAGCACCCGGAGGAAAACCTTTTCTCCACCACGTGCTCGGGCTACCGTGGGGCCTATCATTAGGCTACCCCAAAGTCCTAGGCTAAAAACGCAACAAAGGCCAAGAACGATTTGAGGCCCAATCGGCAGATGGCCCGGAAGGCCCACGGAGAAATCGAGGAATCCACCCCTCATCCAACGAGCTCGTTCCGCCTCGAACGAGCTCGTTCGCCGCGAAATAGCTTGTCTTGAACGAGCTGACTCCGTCTCCCGAACGAAGCTCATCCCGTCACGAGCGAGCTCGTTCCGCCTCGAACGAGCTGACAACCCAGCGGGCTATCTCCGTCTCGAGCGAGTTCAAGACCAACACGACCACATCAAGCTCGAATTACCACCCGAGCTCAGCCGAGCTCATGTACCCCCGCCATGGCCAAAACTTTGATCGATGCCAATAACCGACCCAGGTCGAGCTCGGAGCTCGACCGGCTCGATGACCCGCACCACGCCGGTATGCGGGGACAAGGTGTTCAAGACAGAGTCTACGACTAGGCTTTAGACTGCGAACTCTCCAGGCAATCAAGTGCCCAGGATATCCATCTGAGGTCGCCGACTGACACAGGATAACAATCTAGTGTCAGGCGCATGCCGATCGCCAGACAACGGATCCGAGGACAGCGACAATCACTACGTCCAAGCGCTACGGACAAATCAAGCTCGCCGATGAGCTCTCCTGACCACACAACCTCCCATAGCTCGGCGCAGTCTACGACCTAGCTCGACTAGTGCAGAACAGTGCCAGGCGGCCGCGACAGGAAGGCGTGCCTGACTTCGGATGGGACTTCACTCACTCGGCGCGCAGAAAGCGGGCACGCGGTCTGACATCTAGGCTTAGCGAGCTCCCGAGCTCGCCACCTAGGGCCCCTCGACATCGGAATTCGAGCGCCGCAGTCTACAATCCGTCCGACAGCAGGTGTACAGACTACGAGTAGACTACGGCGCACGCGCGACTGAGCGATGCATGCATATCTGAGGGCAGGATACTCTCTGCTCACCACCGATTTCGCATATCACCCCTCATACTCTTAGATTTCTTGCACTTAAGTCCCTTTCCCTCGGTGGCACCCCTATACCCCTCCTTGCGACTATAAAAGGAGGGCCTTGGCCACCAGAAGGGGACATCGATTCACAGGCAATCAATTCACACACGCACACAAAAACACTTGAGGCTTGAGAGCCTGTTTCTCTCCCTCGCCAAGCTTGTACTTGCCCCGGTATGAGCCCTTTGAGCTCGGATAGTGCAGACACTGGACTAGGGTGCATCGATCAGCCCCGAACCAGTATAACCCCTGTGCCATTGTCCCTTGAGCTAGGCCATCTTAGCACTCACTAGCCAGTCGATACTGTGACCGTGGCATTAGACCACGACATGTTTGCAACGGGAATAAAATAACCTAAAGTCCGACCAAAGTCTAGGTTGGCAAACAAGCTAACACTTTGTCCACCGCAACTTTGTTTGCAATAAAATTAAGGTTTCCCCTTCAAACATAAATAGCTTTGAGTCTTAATGTTGACTTTTTGAAGTAACATCCCTAATATAAATGATTGTTCACTTGTAATATTCTAATCTAACACAACTCAAAGAAATTTTCTCAAGCTCACTTACAACCTTTATGGAAAATCAAAGTAATATTGATGACAACAAATATTGCCAATCTCTTGTGTCCGACGTGCTATTGGGCATAAAGTACGATAAATCTCTGAAAAACACATATACGTAAAACACTTACTCCATCAATTAGCGACACGTATATCGAGTGCGTATGACAAATTTATGACTCCCGAGCAAACGAGCTGCGGGGACTTGGGAATTGCCGGGCGGTCCGAAGACGGGCGTCGACTACAACAATGGGCTCTTTTAGGGCACCCGCTTCGGTAGTCCTCTTCATGCACGACATCATTGGAGGTGTTGTGAAACTTGTCATCAGCCGTTAGGACCTTCCCCTCTCCGTTTCTCACGATCACATAGTAGATGAAAATAGAACATATAGACACAAGGTGTAGGGAGACTATTCTTTATTCATCTGAATCTTCTTCACTTACAATGGAGGATCTCCCATGTATATATAGTCCGTGTGTTTTACAACACTCCCCCTTGGGCGATTACCACGATATGCATATGCCTCGTCAAAAACTCCATCCGAATACCCAGTGGGAAAAAGGTTCTTGGAGAAAAGAGTACATCACATTCGTTAATTGCATTGCACATGTTGTCTCATTAAAAACCTTGTGTGAGAAACCTTCTAGTAAAAACTCACATAGGGGAAAAGAGTACAACATTTAACCTTCTTGGTCATATATTCTTCAGGATACTCTATTCTTCGTGAATCGAATTTTGCTGATAACATGTTGTAAAACTTGTCATTAGCGGTTAGGACCTTTCCCTCTCCGTCTCTCACAATCAACACAAGAGATGAGAAGTAGAACAAATAGACATAAGGTAGGGAGACTATTCTTTATTCATCTGAATATTGGTTTTATTACAATGGAAGATCTCCCACGTATATATAGTCCGAATAAGTCCTAGAGTATGGAAATCGCCCACACAATAAACGGACTAGGATTAGGATTCCTCCTTCTCCTCTTTCTATATTCCAGCCAAGGCCGGAGAGTTTTGGTAAGAGCCCACATACAAACGGACTAGGATTAGGATTCATCCTTCTCCTTTCCTTCTAGGAAAGAGTCCGTGTGTTTTACAACACTCCCCCTTGGGCGATTACCACGATATGCATATGCCTCGTCAAAAACTCCATCCGAAAACCCAGTGGGAAAAAACGGTTCTTGGAGAAAAGAGTACATCACATTCGTTAATTGCATTGCACATGTTGTCTCATTAAAAACCTTGTGTGAGAAACCTTCTAGTAAAAACTCACATAGGGAAAAGAGTACAACATTTAACCTTCTTGGTCATATATTCTTCAGATACTCTATTCTTCGTGAATAGAATTTGATCTTCATAATCTATGCATAAACTTTAATATCTTAGCAAATATGATCTTTATAATTCTAATGGTTTCAATTACCTTCGAGGTAAATTCAATAAAATTGCTCCCCTCACAGAGCCATCATCCGAATTTGACTCAAAACTATGGCTTATAATTCTTCCATGAATTATATGGGTATAACAAAGAGCAATATGCTTCATGCAAAAAGAACCACTTGTTGTGCAAAACAAATAAACTTTTATCCTTCAAGATAATAAATCCTTTCGTAGGGATTACTGGGGAAAAAATAAGTTCATATTCAACATCTTCTAGATAGTGTATCAAACTTATACAAGCTTGAATACTTTATAGTTCTTCCTTAGTGGATTTTGAAATGGTATATTCTACAAATCTTCAAGATTTTTATAGTACCACTCAATAATAAATTCAAATTTGTATTTTGGCATTTAGGGGATAATTTAAATACCAAAGTCACCATTATTCTTTCTATTGCATTTAGAGGATGACAGATTCATTGCTAGCATTACACTTTCTAAGTGTTTGTATGACACCTTCATGGTGTTTAGAATTCCTCATTCTTTCTCTCTCTCGGGTCTATATTCACTTCAGGGATGCATGGTATTCATTCAAGAATTGACTGATAAATCCTTCATGGATTAATTCCTTCAAAATATTCTTTCATTCTTAGTGAATTATTAATTCTCTTCTATGAGATATATTCTCTACTGCATGAGAGATGAGTGATATACACAATAACATTGAGTTATTCACTATAAAATCATTCAATGATTGTAATCCTTCTAGAACATGCTCTTCTTGAGACTTGAATATTCATTCAGAATATATGTACCTTAGACTTCAATACTTAGTATGAGATTTCTACAAGTTGCGATTTATATTCTTCTGAATTATATGGATTTTCATAATCCACTTATTAACTCGTATATTCAATATTCATTTGTTTCATTTGCCGAGATATAGCGTAACATTCATTTCTTCTTAATAGGAGATTCAACCTCAATTGCTTTCTTCATTGACCCGATATAATTGCTACAAGCGATTTTGCCATGGACTTTATTTTCCTGATCCGGTTCTCACAAGAGAAACATTCTAATTAAAGAGGTAGTGTTGTCGACAACTATTTTCTCTTCTCCCAATACTCTCACAATGTGAGAATATTTTATCTCCCTCATTTTCCCAAACAAGAGATGGTTCTACATATCCAACACTAATGATGCACGCGCTTAGTATGTTGGATTTCATCTTCATGATGATCTTCTTCATGAGGTGCTCAACCTTCTTCATGAGGTGTTCTCTTCATGAGAATGGAGGAGTTTCATTTTATTTCTATTCAACAAGTATATACTAAACTAGAACCCACAAAGGCGTCCCCCATAGATTTAGTTTGATAGTATACATAGTTTACTACTAGTAAATACAACTTCTAGTTTATAACTTCAAGTTACTCCTCTCATTTATTAAAATATCTCCGGCATATGCTCCGCTTCATACTTTCACAAGAGCATTAGTCAAACTATTAGTTGACTTAGTGCGTGATAGTATTCCGGCTTCAAGCTTCAAAGAAATTTTCTAAATCATTTTTCTTCTCTCTGAAAATAATATTTGGCATTCAAAATAGGCTTTCTCTCCCCCCCTAATGCCAATATTAGATCTTTAATAGCATACTTCAAAAAGATATCCCCTATCATGGGCTTAAAACAATTCAAATTCATATATCTCCAACTACAAGTGGAGGCCCATTTATGTATGCTATGATTAGGTTTTATGGGAAATATTCACGCACATATTTAAACATGGGGGTTATTATTCATTATGCAAAGAGCTAGTACTTAAAGTGCACTTAAGAATGTTCATCATTCCTTTGAACTCGTGGATGTTCTCCCCCGTATGCACAAAACATAGTTTAGAAAAACTATTTCATTCTCTAGCTTTTTATTATTTAGCCTAAAAAAATGATCCAAGTACTCATACAAAAAAATGGACCATATACTTTAAATGTATAAAATACGCAACATACAAATTCACATGGAATTTCTTCTAGAATTTTCTAATTGCCATCAATGCAAAAAATCCCTTAATGCCTTTTTCTTCATAAATCCTAAATCATCATAGTTGTGTTATCCACTACCTTAGTTCCACAATAATTCATCCCATCAAATGGGTTAGACTCCATTGAGAAAATTTCATAGACTCACTCCCCGATCTTAGGTTGTTTGGCCCCGGATCAATCTATTGCTTATGCATGCAATGCATCGAAACAAAGCATTCCTTTAGTTCAACGGAACCATATAGATATAGCATGCTAGCTAGCTAATTTGATTATGAGGGGGAGCGCAAAAAATAGCTACTAGCTACAACTATAGCGCTTATGCTATGCTAATATTCATGCAAGAGTGGAGATAGTTGCGGCTCAATGAGATACACATGCAGGTGTAATATGGAACGTTAGAATTCAGTCCAACATAATAGATAACAACAAATTGCAAAGCTACAAGCTTACTTGCAATTAGTGCAAGAAAAGAAAGTTAACTCGGCCGGAAGGGACGCTGGCGTAACTTCAAGTCCCGATACACACACTTAAAAATTGATTTAGGGCGGCTATGCCTATTAAAAATATATTATCCACATTTTCTTATGCCTTTATCCAAAATTACTCCCCTTTTCATGCCATAATTACTTCAAGTAGTAACTTGCTTCAAGCATTATCTATGAATAATCAATTCTAATGCTTCCATAGGATCCAAATAATACTTCTAGTATTCATTGATTATGACATGAAATTCACATATCCAATGTACTATTCGTGTACACCATAGGACTCGGGGTAGAATATAACTTCTAGTTCTCATGTTTGCTAAGACATATACAATTTTTTGGCTAAATCGATCCTTCTAAGATCAATTAAAATGCTAGTATAGTCCAATTGTTCATGTGCATTTTTAGAAAATTCAGTTTCCCATCATCTACCTACATGGTATTGATGCACAAAAAACTATAACCTTCATGGTTAATCGAGGCTTCTTTGTGGATAAAAATAATATAAGATTTATTTTGATAGGCAATAGGCAATTTGTTTATATGTGAAAACATATAAATCTAATTTATTCCATGAGAAGTTCGTACATATTACTTCAAGTAATTGCAACTAAGAATATTAAACATTTCATATTAGTCTTCAAGCTAACAAATTAACCATTAACCACTTAATTTAACAGAAATTAAAAAATTTAATGCATCACCACCACTATTATCAATACTTCAGGATATGAAATTTAAAGATAATAAATATATATAAGCACATGATTTAAATTCTTCTTCAAGAGAAACTTTATATGTTCCAAATAATATGCATTCTTGCATGTCGTAATTGACAAGGGGTAGCTACATGCTTTTATATTCAAGAGTTATGATATACCGTCACAAGCCTTCGAGGGGTGTAACATATGCAAGCCACATATTCAAAATTATTGTAACTTAATAATATCCTCGGTTCATAAAGTCGTCTAAAAATTTCAACTCAATTTTTATTTGAGTAATTTCGATGGTAAATTCAAATACTTCAAGTATTTCATAGCTCTTTGATATTCTATACACAAGAGATATTTCTTCTAGAATATAGTTTGATAAAATTTTTATTTACCATCTTGTCTTCTAGACATTTACAAAGCTTCAAGCTATTGTTTATAGAGCAAATAAAGCATACAAGCTTCAAAATTTGACTTTCAATGCAATATGATAGTCTATAATCATAATTTGGGATTTTAATCATGCAAAGAGTCCCACAATGCATTTGTTACTTCTATCGGCCATATACTCATTCTAGAGAGTAATTCGAAATATATATATACTGAGTTTGCTACACTTCAATGGTAGCAAAATATCCTACATGGATTTAATAATGACCGTAACAAATACTTTTACTTTCGGAGTAATTTCAGGATATTGTTTCTTCTTTTAAGGCATGCAAAATACCGTAACTTGATCATGTGCATATAAGTTTACTACATGTAAACGACTAGCAAGGTGCAAAAAGACAAAGGATGGTTACTCAAAATATTCTTAGAAGCGCCCTAACATTTTTCGTGATTATGGTATATGCAAAATTTTCGTTAATGTATACCAAGCATTCATTTATCCAAAAAATCATATGCTAGAAAAATAAATATGAGACTCTCAAATAATTAGTCTAAGGTCCGCAGGATTTAGAGAGCTCATGAACCTTTACCATGTTTCTAGTATAATCATTCAAGATTTATCCTTGCAATTACATGGTATATAAATCATGGTTGCGTTAGCAATTTTCGTAATTAAATTCTACTTGTTACTTACGTAAACATAAAGCTAGGCAAAGCATCCATTAAATTTCAGATTTAATATGTACATGCATGCTCTTATACATGCGGTATAAGAAACATAGTAAGAAGATGGTCTAGGGCTAATTATCTTGTAAACTTCTTGTTTACTTAAAGGTTGTTTGTAAAACACCATAAATGTGCATTTTCCAGAAAATACAAGATTTATCTCGCAATAAAATGGAACCTATATACATAGAATCTGCAGGATCCGCTTTTACGGATTTTATCAATTTTTCGTGACGACCCAATATTCATATTAGGCTAATTCGAACATTTTTCGCACACACGGTCCGAGTCCATGCAATAATTTTTATTGTTGTTCCTCGGGCTCATAATTCGCTTGAATACGGCTCTATTCTTGCTAACCACCTAGCACGTTGCCTTTCCCCGCTTGCTTCGTATGCGGCTAGTTGGTAGGCGCACATAGCCGCTAATAGCGTGACGTGCTACAACCTCTCGGTTGGATTCGTCCCCCAAGATGAGCAAAACGCCCGAGTGGCGCATAAGTCGTGTAGGAGGAACACAAGGAGTTCATGCCATACCGCCAAGGCGGTGGCGTGCCGCCAGCCTTCGAGCCGGATGGCGGGCCTTGCACGTTGCTTGATGGATTCGACTACAACATGGATTTGTGTCCGGACATGCAAATCAACAACTCCTTCGCAAGGTTGGTGTTGTTGCGCACAAATACGGGCAAGGTTCATTGACATGGATCCGTGGATCTGTGACATGCAATGCAAGCCAAGAACTAGATGTTACGGTGCCTTAGTCTTCTTTTAATTTACCCTAGATGCAATACAACATGCGTGCGTGCCATGCAAAAGATAGGCAGATGCTACGGTATCCATGATTCGATTATCGCAAGTATATATGTACTTCGAGTATATGCACTACATATATAATTCTATTTGCACAAAAATACGGACCACCTCGATGATCTGAACAAACACAAACCCAATCTCGCGAGATGCGATTTTTTTCGTACCTTTGTTCTTGAATTCGAGGAGAATCGAAGCCTGTCGCAGTGGACAGTTCGGCTAGGCCGGGGACCCGCCGATGTGACGATGAGTCGATGCAAAGCAGATTTGTAGCAGGCAGAGGTAGCAGATCCGCTCCGCTAACAACGTTGGGGATGTCGACGCCGCCGGCGTAGTCGCGGGCGAGACATCGGGCACGAGCGCCGGTGCCGAAGATCGGCGGCAGCTTCAACGGCGATGTCGACGAAGAGCTTAGTCGTCTTGATAACGTGTTGTGAAACATGTCGCCGCCGTTAGGACCTTCCCCTCTCCGTCTCTCACGATCACATAGTAGATGAAAATAGAACATATAGACACAAGGTGTAGGGAGACTATTCTTTATTCATCTGAATCTTCTTCACTTACAATGGAGGATCTCCCATGTATATATAGTCCGAATAAGTCCTAGAGTATGGAAATCGCCCACACAATAAACGGACTAGGATTAGGATTCCTCCTTCTCCTCTTTCTATATTCCAGCCAAGGCCGGAGAGTTTTGGTAAGAGCCCACATACAAACGGACTAGGATTAGGATTCATCCTTCTCTTTTCCTTCTAGGAAAGAGTCCGTGTGTTTTACAACAGGAGGCACGAACCCATCGGCGCGCATCGTGGCTGGCATCGTTGAAAACGCCACGATCACAGGGCAGCTCCTCTTTGCGCGGACCAACAACGTCATGCTGCCACTCAACAGTCAACAGCAGCACAGACGTCAACTCCGGCGTGGTGGGAGCCATCGATAACAACAACATCCTGTTCCTCCCGGGCCTTAGAGCAACTCCAACCCACCCCCTAATTGAGCCCCTACCTTAAATTCTAGGGGCTTGTGTGAGACCCCGCTAATGGGCCAAGATGATGGGCCGGGCTGAATACGCGTCACTGTAGCAGAGGAGCGGTGCTGGTTACTGTAGCTTCGCGAGACACTGTAGCAGAGTTTAGTACCATGCTGCTTCCTGGAGGAGAGTTGAACCAGCTTAAATACCGGAAATGGTATTAATTCCGGTTGCAACCTTTTGCGCGAAGCGAGGACGAAAGCGCAAGAGAGTTAATTATCAGGTATGGTCCATTCAACGTGTAGAGTGGATCTTAACCATATTTCGGGCCTCGAGGCGTTACAAATGGGATAAAAAAGCAACTCCAATGGGGCTCCTTAATGGGACATCAAATTTAAAAAAAACCCCAAATTTTGGGTTGAACCCCTAGATCTGGTTGGCCCCTACCCCGTGGGTCACACCATTTTCTTCCCGTCGCCTTTGCCGGCGCCATCGCCATCGCATCCTCTGCCGCCGCCGCGCCGCGTCAGGCCGCCGACCCCTCTCGCCCTCCGTCGGGAGCGCCGGACGACGCCGGTCCCTGGCGTGTTTCGTCCGCGGAGCAAAAGGAGGGCGAATCGGTCGGGAGGGCGGGCGGACCGTCGTCCGTTGCGCTTCTTGATGCCGTAGCCTATGCCGTAGCCTATGCCGTAGTTGCACGCGCCGCCGCGCCGCGCCGCCTCCGCACGCCCGCCGGCTCGCTTCGCCCCGCCCCGGCCGCCCGGCTTCGCACGCGCCGCCGGCTCGCCGCCTCCGCTGCCGCCCGGCCGAGGGACGCCGCCGGGCTTCGCCGAGGGAAGCGCCCCGTGAAGCGCCGCCCCCCGCCGCGAGGCGCCCCAAGAAAGATGCCGCTGGGGGCGGGATGAGGACTCCCACCGCTGCAGCCGTCTCCGTCGCGCATGTCGCGCGCGCGCTGTCGCCTCCGCGCAGCCTGCCGGAGGGTTCCACCTCCGCGCCCTGTAGCGGCGGCGCGGCCGCCCCTCCTCAGCGCCTCGATCTCCTCCACGGCCACTGCACCAGTTGCCTGCGCCGCCATACAGCCACAGCACCCGCAGGAACGACGGGAGGCCGGACCAGCCCCCCAGACGACGCCGCCGGCCTCGTCCACACACGCCCACGGCGGGCAGTGGTCAGGTGGCTGGGGGCTTTAATTTGAAAAGTTCCATTGGAGTTGAGGGTGGATTTGGGTCCTCAAATTTTATAAACTAGCTCCTAAATTTAAAAATAGAGGCTCATTTTTTAGGGGTTCCATTGGAGATCCTCTTAGGCGTCCCGGTCTTCGTCGGCGGTAGCCTCCCGCAGGGCACCACGCTGCAGAAGCTCCTCTTCGGAACCATGACAGTGGTGGATGACAAGCTGAGTAGCTGACAGATCGAGGCGCCGGATCTGGGGTCGCGTGAACTGTGACGAGTGAATCGAGGCGGACGGAGCTACGGAGACTCATGAAGGAGAGTCACTGAGACCAGACGTTAATTCCCATCTGACTGCGCATGGGCTTGTCTTGACGGGCTGAGCCCAGGCAGGAACCGGTGCAAAAAAAAATATATATTTCTTTAATTACCTGCTTTGAGATTTGTGCTAATTTCTAATTTCTAAAAAAGAGGATACCGGAGCATATGCCTCTTTTTAGTTGTAGAAGAGATTTATTTATTACAAAAATAATGACACTACTTTTTTAGTACACAACATGAGCAACTCTAACAGTTTGCCATTTGTGTTTGGCATTATCAAATTTTGCCAAAAACTCCAAAAAAGTTCCTCCAATAGTTTGACATTTGGAGTTGACAATTTAGTGAGCGCTGGCAAATCAGGCCGTTTATGCTGAGCGCCACGACGTTGGCATTCACGGCACATCCGTACGTATTAGAAGAGGTGGAAGGGCATAAACATAATTTTGTTTCTGCCTCAGGGTTCCTGAGGTAAGTTTTCAAGATGTGGAAGAACATAAATATAATTTTGTTTCTCTTCAGGTTTCCCGATGTAAGTTAGATCTGAGTTTGGCAAGTGAATTATGCCAAACTGTTGGAGATGAACTTTTTTTGATTTGGCATTTGGATTTGAGAGTTGACAAATCAGGGCAATTGCCAAACCACAATGGGGAACTATGGAGTTGCTCTAAGAGTTAGATGTTTATGTTAATTTTGTCAATTTCAACAACAATGCAGACCAGACCCAAATCAAGAATACGCTTATAAAGTTAAGTTTTTTAATCAATATGGTAAACTTTAGTTACACCATTTGCTAGCAAATCAAGAATAAAGCTAGGGGGCTTATTGTCTCAAGTACAATTCTGTTTTGATTGCATCGCTCTTCTAGCTAAATTGTGCGGCTAAATTATGCGCCGTGTGTTTATAAGATAATTGTGCATTATTTATGTTTTGGAAAAGTACACCCCCATGAAGAAACATAATGCGCTTTGATGGAAGATTGGCCCTCGGAAGTCTATGTTGGTTAGGGGCCGGCCGGGATGGGCCTCCATGTAAATCGCCAAAACCAAAGCTAGATCGAAATCAGACACCATTTGGACATATATATGGTATAGTCGGTGGATTGTTAGTAGATAGCTAGAGTAGTTTCGTTTATTTAGGACAATGCAAATACCGTAGTCACTACGTCACGCGTCCAGTTGGATGTGGCTACGATCTCACATCAGCTCATCAGCCATACATATCTAGGAGCAGTAAGTACACGCGTTAGGATCTCCCAAAAATAGAACAAATTGTTGCACCATATACATTGTCCGTCGCGTCAATCGTAACGTATCGGGTACGTTACGTCGGCGAGACGACGTCGACGACACGATGGACTCGTGGTGGCTGGCCAACTTGACGACGGCGTGGTTCATCATCGCGCCGCTGATCGCCGCGTACGTGCCGCACCGGCTGCTCAAGTCCTACTTCAACCACCACGTGGGCGTCACGCCAGGTCGGTGCTGTCGCTCGTGGACCCCTACGTCACCGTCGACATCGCCAGGCGCGACGTCGAGGACGACGGCGTCGCCATCGCGTCCAGCAACGCCTACGTGGAGGTGAAGGCGTACCTGAGCGCGTCGTGCTCCCGGGAGGCCCGCGCGCGCTCCGCGCCGAGAGCGCCGTCGAGGGGGGGACGGCTGCGTCCTCAGCCTCCGCCTCGGCCAGGAGCTCGCCGACGAGTTCCATGGCGCCGTGCTGTGGTGGTCGTGCGTCGAGGCCAGGGAGGAGGCCGGCATCGGGAACGCCAGGGAGGGCGAGCTTGTTCGCCGACAGTGCCACCGACTCACGTTCCACCGCCGCCACCGCCAGCTCGTCGTCGACGAGTACCTCCCCTCACGTCCGCTGGAAAGGCCGCGAGGCCCTCTTCGTCAGTCGACGGCGACGGCTCTACACAAACAACATCATCAACAACTACAGGTGCGGTATATACGATCTTTATTAATTTGTAGATTGTATATTTTCATTAGGAATAACAATGTAGATTAATTCATGCCGGCCATGACATGATCCTCCAAACAGCTTCGCAAGTGACAGAGTATGGAACCACATCGACTTCAAGCACCCGACGACGTTCGACACGCTGGCCATGGACCCGGCAAAGAAGAAGGAGATCGTGGACGACCTCGACGCGTTCCGGAGCAACATGGAGTTCTTTAATCGCACGGGCAAGCCATGGAAGCGCGGGTACCTACTGTACGGGCCGCCGGGCACGGGCAAGTCGACGATGATTGCGCCATGGCCAACTACCTCAACTACGACATCTACGACGTGGAGCTCACGGTGGTGCGGCACAACCGCGACCTGCGCAAGCTGCTGGCGGAGACGACGGACAAGTCCATCGTCGTCATCGAGACATTGACTGCTCCTCAACCTGACGGCAGCAGCGGCGCGCGGCGGCGCTGCGTGGTGCGACGACGACGATGACGGCAAGCCTAAGCGTAGCAGGGTGACGCTGTCGGGCCTGCTCAACTTCATCGACGGCCTCTGGTCGTCGCGGCGGCGGCGAGCGGATCATCGTGTTCACAACGAACCACGCCGAGAAGCTGGACCCGGGCGTTGATCCGGCGGGCAGGATGGACATGCACATCGAGATGTCCTACCGCGGATTCGACGGGCTCACGACGCTGGCGAAGAACTACCTCGGCGTGGACGCGCACTCCGCGCTGTTCGACGCCGTCAGGGAGCTGCTCCGGGAGGTGCAGATCACGCCGGGCCGACGCCGCCGACTGCCTGATGACGTCCACGCGCGGGCGTGGAGTGGAGTTTCGCTTGAGCACCTCATAGAAGAGGTGAAGAAGGCCAAGGACAAGGCAGAAGCTGATGCAAAGGCTGCGCCGACGGCAGCGACGGCAACGGCAACGGGCGGCGGAAGCAAATAAATCGGCTGTTGACAAGAAGGGTAGGAGAAGAAGAAACCGCCTGAAGAAGCAAGAGGAGGAGAAACATGATAGCATTAGTGTTAGTAGTACAGTAGTGACCAAGGAAAAAGTTATATAATAGTCCGTCCATCTGCCAGAGTAAGGAAGAGTATAGAACAAGAAAGTCATCGAAAGTAGATTGATTTTGGTTATTGATTTCAATTTCATTAACGTTAATTGCTACAAAATTAACACCATCTTGAATTTAAATTTCATAATCTACTGATGCAACTTTTGTGAATTGAACATTCATCATTTAATTAGTCGAGCTGAGCTGAGCCATTAATGAGTCGGGGCTTAACTGTGCCACTAACAACAGGGGGGCCCTGAGCAGCGACCCAACGATGATCGGCGATCGCCGCCGCACGGTTTCACACCGGAACGCACGCGAACACAGTGTACACAGGAGAATTTGCGCCGCCAACGATAGCGACCTTTTCTGGGCCTTTCCTTTGTTATTAATACTCGTTGTACATCGTGAGATCCGAGATCCCCGCGCCGCACCCACTCACGCTGCGTCGTGCCCGCCTAATGCGCGGGAACGTTTCATACGGCGTGTGGCGGTGACTACTTCCACCATGCCGAGAGCGCAGCTCGGTCCAGGTGGTCACAACGTTTGTTCTCACACATGCAGTTGGCTAAGTCTGGAAAGTAAACATGCACTACACCTATTACAAGTTTGTGAATGCGGAACATGCAAAGAATTAAAGTCTAACAATCACCCCCTAATTCTTCTGCACCTCAACTACTCCCAGCTGCTCCCTGAGCTCGACAAATCTGACCCTGCCAAGTGCCTTCGTCAGGATGTCAGCCAACTGATCTTGAGTACTCACATGATCAATGTCAATGCTACCATTTTCAACACACTCTCTCACGAAATGGTACTTCGTATCAATGTGCTTACTGCGGTCATGATGGACCGGATTCTTGCTTAAAGCTATCGCAGATTTGTTATCAACTAGGAGGCTCACCTTTGGAGCATCAACACCCAGCAGTTCTCCCATCAACCTGCTCAGCCATATACCCTGACAAGCTGCATTTGCACTTGCTATATACTCGGCTTCACATGATGACAGAGCCACCACCCTTTGCTTCTGAGATATCCATGTCACCAGATTCATACCCACGAAAAACACCAAGCCACTTGTACTCTTCCTGTCATCAATGTCACCTGCAAGGTCACCGTCACTGAACCCAAGCAGTTTTGGTTCAGAAGTGCGTGTTCTCATGTATCTGCACCCATAGCCCACGGTTCCAGCAATGTATCTCAGAATCTGCTTCACCGCTGCCCAATGACTTGCTCTTGGTGACTCCATATGCCTGCTCACGATGCCTACTGAATATGCCAGGTCTGGCCTTGTGTTTACCAGATATCTCAAACTACCAATGATGCTCCTGTATTTTGTTGCATCCACCAGAGGTGATCTGCCATTCTTACTCAGCTTCAGTTTGTTCTCCATCGGCACATGACTGGGGTTACAGCCACTCATGCCTGCCTTCTCGAGAATCTTCAAAGCATAAGAACTCTGACAAATTGTTGTCATCTCCTCCCTCTGATCAACCTGTAAGCCCAGGTAGTAGGACAGTAGGCCAAGGTCACTCATGCTAAAGCTTTCCATCATCTGCTTCTTGAATGCATCAATGCTGTTTTGGTTAGTCCCTGTGATGATCAGATCATCTACATACACACCCACCAGTAGGAAACCATGTTCTTCCTTATAGCCTCAGAACCGCATGCTCCAAAGGGTTTCGACAAAACCAAGTTTCAGCAGCTCCTTATCTAGCCTTGCATTCCAAGCTCGGGGTGCCTGACGCAGCCCATACAGTGCTTTCTTAAGCTTGAGCACCTTCCCTCTTCCATTTGCAACAACAAAACCAGGTGGTTGTTGAACATAAACCTCCTCTACCAAATCTCCATTCAGAAATGCCGACTTGACATCCATGTGATGTACCTTCCAGCCACATCTTGCTGCCAGTGCTAGGATCAACCTGACTGTTTCAATTCTAGCCACTGGAGCAAATACCTCGTCAAAATCCACCCCCTCACGTTGAGCATACCCCTTTGCCACCAGTCGTGCTTTGTACTTCACCACATTCCCACTGGGATCTTTCTTTACTTTAAACACCCACTTAAGACCTATGGCTCGATGACCAGGTGGTAAATTGGCCAGTTGCCAGGTTTTGTTGGACTGAATCGACTCCATCTCAGCCATCATTGCATCTCTCTAGTACTTCTCCTTCAAGGCATCACCAACACCATTGGGTTCTTCTGCTGCCAACAAACACAGCCCACTGTACTCAAAATCATGCAGTTCATCAGAGGTGTCAAGTATATTTTGTACAGTTCTGAATTTATTCTGAACCCCTTCTGAATTCACTGATTCTCCTATAGGTGGAGTTGCATATTCAACAGCTTGTCCTCCTGGACTCCCTTGTGGCGTGTGATCTTGATTTTCACCAGCACTGGGATCAATGGACCACTGCTCTGGAGACAGTGGCTCTTGCACTGAATTGGTTTCATTCTCTGAATTTTCAGTCCCAACTGAACCTGCATTTTCTGTCACTGTTTCCCGTCCGACAACAGTGAAATACTCAATTTCGAAGCCTGTTGCACCAGACTTTGATGGATCTTTCTCTTCTCACTTCCACGCCGATCTTCCTCAAAGATCACATCTCGAGACGTGTGAAGTTTCTTGGCTATTGGATCATATAGCCTGTATCCTTTGGTTCCCTTCTTATAGCCTATGAACACCATCGGAGTTGATCTGTCAGACAACTTATTGACACCTGGCCCTACTTTCTTCACATGAGCCACACAACCAAACGTCCTCAGGTGATAAACCTTGGGTTTCTTGTTGTGCCATGCTTCATAAGGTGTCCTCCCTTCAAGGCTCCTGGTTGGAGCACGGTTTAACAGATACACTGCTGTTGACACCGCCTCTGCCCAAAACTCTCCTGGCACGCCCTTGCTTTTCAGAAGACATCTAGCCATCTCCACCACGGTGCGGTTGCGACGCTCAGCAACACCATTCTGTTGTGGCGTATAAGGCGTAGTTGTGAAATGCTTCAGCCATGCTCATCACAAGATTCTTGAACTCAAGTGAGTTAAACTCCCCACCTCGATCACCGCGAAAAGCTCGAGCTTCACCCTCTTCTCGCCCTCGCAAAAGTCTTGACGCGCTTGAAACACTTGAAGGCCTCATCTTTTGTTGCCAAGAACTCAACCCACAAATACCGACTATAGTCATCCACAATGAGAAGGAAATAGTTCTTCCCACCTGGTGTCTGTGGTCTTATTTGTCCACAGAGATCAGCATGGAACGAATCCAGGGGTTTCTCACCTCTACCACTCGCCACCAGAGGAAAAGGTTGTCGATGCTGCTTCCCTAGTGTACAGCCGTCACAGAACTCCTCCAACCGGTCTGTCAGTGGCATTCCATCCACCATTCCCTTCTGACCGAGCTCCCTCAATGCTCTGAAATTCAGATGTCCATAACGAGCATGCCAGAGCCGATTCTCGCTCATTTGCCTTTGCCATCCAAAGACACAGAGCAAATACCGCACTTTCAACAGATACAAGCGGTTCTTGACTCGCGGCGCACGAGCCATCAGAGATCTTTCAACATCAAACACATTGCAAAACCCATCTTCTATCACTATTTTGCAGCCACCCTCTTCTAACTGGCCTAGGCTCACAATATTGCTCTTTAACTTAGGAATGAAGTAAACTTCAGTGAGTACCTTTTGCCCCTTCAATTTTGTTTGGAGCATCACCGATCCGATGCCCGCGATCTCGACGAGGGACCCATCGTCGAAGCGCACCGAGCCGCGCACTGACATGTCGAGGGAGACGAGCGCTTCACGCAGCCCCGTCATGTGATTGCTTGCCCCCGTGTCGAGCACCCACGTTGTCTTGTCGTCGTCGAGGTCCTCCGGGAACACCTTCTTCTCGTGCGGGTGTCCCACTTGATCGCTGATCTTTCCTCCGACCGCGACGTCGTCGTGGTCCCGCTCCACGGTGTGCACGGCGCTCACGGTGGCCAGGAACAGCCCCGACTCCTCGTGATCCGCCTGCACATGGTGCGCCTCCTCCTTGCGCTCCTTCCTCGGCTTCTGCAATCTTGCCGCCCGGTGGCCATAAGCACCACAGTTGCGGCATCTTCCCTTCCTCCTTGGCGTTCCCTCCATCGTCAACTTGACATGGTTCTCCTTCTTCTCGCCCTGCGCACCGCCCTTCGCTTGGCGGACTAGGTCCGCCACGCTTCTCACCACCGCTCGACGATGACGATTCTCGGAGCCGGCGGTGGCAGTACTTGAGAGCCACTCCTCCTCGATCAACGAAGCCGACCGGTCTTCTCCGTCACGGACTCCACCTCAAACCGATCCTCGGCGAGATGTAGTCGTCCCACCGATCCTCCACCGACATGCTCTTGACGCCGAGGCACATCTCGATCGACACCACCACTTGAGAGTAGCGTTTTGGGAGGACGCCAGGCATCTTCTTTGACCACACGATTGTCGTCGATGGTTTCCCTAAGCCCGCGCAGTTCTTCCACCAGATTGGTGATGCGCATGGCGAAGTCATCCACCGGCTCGCCGTCCTTGAAAGAGATGTTCTCGAAATCTTGCATCGGGCGTTGGCGTGGACCTCTTTAACACGATCCGCCCCAACCCTCATGCTCTTCACCACCGCCCACGCCTCCTTCACCATCTTCTTCCTCCCCAGCGCCCCCCACATCTCCTTGGGCACCGACCTGAGCAGTGCGCTCATGGCCTGCCGATCATGGGCGCGCTTGACGCCGACGCCGCCGCCGGCTCCATGGCCTCCCAGATCTCTAGGGCTTCTAGGTTGCACCGGACCAGCATGGCCCACTCGTAGTAGTTTGAGCGGGTCAGCATGGCCACACACCAGGGAGCTCTCGCGAACATCGCCCGCCGACGAACTCCCGGATGCGCCAGATCCGCCATCGCCACCCATGTCGCTCGCCGCCGGTTTTCTTGGGGGAATGACGAACTTCTTGCGCGAAGGTTGGCGCGGTGGACTCACCGAGCCGTCGTGAGAACATACACGAGCTTTGATACCAGATTGTTGGCGCTGAGCCGCCTGAGTAGCGACCAACGATGATCGGCGATCGCCGCCAAAGACGTTTCACACCGGAACGCACGCGAACACGGTGTACACAGAGAATTTGCGCCGCCAATGATAGCGACCTTTTCGGGCCTTTCCTTTGTTATTAATACTCGTTGTACATCGCGTGAGATCCGAGATCCCCGCGCCGCACCCGCTCACGCTGCGTCGTGCCCGCCAATGCGCTGAACGCTTCATACGGGCGTGTGGCGGTGACTACTTCCACCATGCCGAGAGCGCAGCTCGGTCCAGGTGGTTACAACGTTTGTTCTCAAACATGCAGTTGGCTAAGTCTGGAAAGTAAACATGCACTACACCTATTACAAGTTTGTGAATGCGGAACATGCAAAGAATTAAAGTCTAACAGGGGGTGAGAGCAACACCCAAAGCTCATCGACAAGGTGCAAAGAAAAACCTGTCCACGCTGGCGCTGGCGGCTCGCCTCCCCCGTTGCGGCAAGATGCAGGCGGAGTGATTTTTTTGGCGAAATTTCACTGAAATTTCTGAAATATCGCTCTTTCACTAAGGACTAAATTTTTTCGGTATTATCGTAGCTTGATGTATTACTGCGGCTCTACTTATGTGAGATACTATGATATTTCATCGATGTTATATAAATTTGTGATGGATGACTGATTAAAGAGTTTTTCTAAAGAAAATGATGCCAACATTTTTCAAAAAATCAATTTAAATTTGACCCGATATTTCTGAAATTTCTGAAACATCACATTTATCGCTAGGGACCAATTTTTTTTTTTCTTACTGGGCGTTGAAGGATGCTGGCAGCTGGCAGGATGCGGGTGGATGCGCGACATGTGGGCATTGCCCGAGTTCGGCGAAGGAGATGAAAGGGGTGACAGGTGGGCCACATGTCATGGACTGGGGAATGAATTTGGATGCCATGCTTTAGGTAGCCCTACTGGAGTTGAAAGGAAAAAAATAGGTAGTATTAAAATGGATGGCTACCTACACAAGGAAATAGGTAGACTGTTTTAGGTAGCACTGTTCAAAATGTTTTTACAACCTTCTTGCCAGCAAGGGACCAAACTAATCCTACATACAAGACAATTTTTTTCTGGGATTGTTGATGGGTATGTCCGCGGTGATGGTGCTCTAAAGAATTTTTAAATATTCATTCCTTTCTTGGCAGCAAGGGAACCAAACTAATCCTACGTACAAGACAAATTTTTTTCTGGGATTGTTGATTGGTATGTCCGCGGTGGTGGTGCTCTAAAGAATTTTTAAATATTCATTCCTTTCTTTCAAAGGATGTTTTAAAAAATTGAACAGCTGTTTGACACCACCCTCATCATTCCCTCTTCCCTGATTCAAAAAAAAAAGAAAGAAAAAAAAACATTCCCTATTCCACACTTGGGACCCAGCAAAACCCAACCACTCCCAAGTCCCAACGCATAGCGGCCGCTGCGTGAGCATTCCTTTATGTGCTGCGGCGGCACCGGGCGGCGCGGCACCTGGCAGCTGGCGCGTCGGTGTCGCATCATCGCGGCACTGGTGGCTGGCGCGTCGACGACGATCATCTTGGCACCTGGTGGCTGGCGTGTCGGCGTCGCATCGTCGTGGGGGCCGCCTGATCAAGCCCCAGGCAGCCACGCCGGGTCTCGCAGAGTAAGGGTTTCGTGGTGCTTCGCCAGACCGGCGGCGCACAGGCTGACGAGGGTACTTGATCTCTACAACGATTAGCAGGTACACGCGATGCGCTTCTCGATTGTTCGTAATCCAACCCTAATTTTCAACGGAATTGAGGAAAATCACCCTAAAAGAGGTTTTGCACTATTTTTTTTCAATTCAATCGGTCAAGTTGCTCCTCCTCTCATGAGTTGATGGAAATTGATGATTCTTTTAGAGGGGCCACAAGGTGTCAGGGTGCAGCCACTATCCGCAAGGTGAGGGAGAAATTTGACTTCAGCAGAGTTAGTGGTGGGTTGAGGAGGCATGCAAATAGCGGTGAAAGATGTTCTTATCCTAATAAATACATCTGTTAGTAAGAAAGGGGTGAAATGAGGAAGAAAGGAAAGGACTCCAATATTCTTGCTGCTACTTAAAAACTAAACTGGTCCGGCAACCTTTTCATTGTCCCCAAAGGGGTATATATATACAAGGAAGGAAGACTCTAGACACACATATTCTACACTCTTCTACACTTAGTCCTATTGGTACAGTTTGCTGCACACCTGCTGCAGCTGTTGTCTAGACTCTTCTACATTTTACAAAATATACTTACAACTGTAGCAAATATGACGACTTCTACAACTTTCTACACATTTCTTGTGTAACTAAAGTTTAGCTACTAATATAAAACAACAAGAGCTTAGCTAATTATCCAACAACAAATGGTGAAACTGAAAAGTTTCCTTTTTGGTTAGCCAGGTTAGATCAGACCCCTACTCTAAACCTTGAATCCTACGCACCAAACTCTAAGTCCAAAATTGCAGGTGAACAACAATTGCAAAGGAACACAACCAAATAAAGGATCTCACAAAACATTGTACCTACAAACTTTATTTTTATACGTTAGGTCACCTTTGTAGCGTTTATATTACCAAGAGAACACTTTCCACTCTATCCATGAGTATGGCCCCAATAAAGTAGTGGGAATCTGAAATGAGCATGGTTGTAAACAAAGGTGTTCCAATCAATAACCTTTAGCACTGAAAGCAATTTATCTCAAACCTGAATAACACAGATCAAGATGGTATGGGCGTATGAAAATCTTAAGATTAACTTAGGTCCATATGCCATAGGAATTACCACCTCATAATCACATAACAAAATGAAGATACAACACCAGTAGGTAATATATTTTTTTCCGAATGTAGCAACAATGGATAGTAGTAACTGAGCAAGAATGTGTACCCATTCACTTTGGAAGAGTGATCTATAGTACCTAGCAAATTGCAGACTTTTGACACTGAGTGCCCTCCTTTTTGAAGCTACATACTTTTTATAAAATTGCAATCGGTTACAACCAAGAAGAACTCTATTTATTTTCTAAAAGAGTTTAGACATACATATGATATTCATATAGTGTGTGAAGCAATGTCTTGTTTGATTTTTTTCGAGAAATGAAAATTGCTGAACTATCTTCATTTGGCTGTTGTAAATGTTGATGACAATGTTGACACAAAAAGTGGTGCACTGTGTTCAATACAAAGCAAGCCGAAAAAGCTGGCTTCACACAACCAAACTCGATCGCTCGACTCCAAAGTGTGCCAGTCAGTTTGACCTGTAATTGACAAGGAAGAAAACAGATCAGTAATCTCAGGTGGAACATGCCGGGTGTTGCTAGATAGTTCCAAATATGTGGCTCATAGAGCCAAATCAGACATCAAAATGCTAAAGAGCTTCATGTAGTTTTCCATAGTATAATCAAAATAACACGTAACACCGATTCTTGCACGTGATAGTCGAAACAATTAAATAATCCATGCATGTGCGCAATTCGAGCATCATGAAGCATCAAGCTAACTTAACAACGACAAAGAAGCATCACATACACATAAATCTAGTCTAAAAATTAGGAATAGAGATTTAAATCAACTAGCCCACCGCATGACTACATCTCTCTAAACCCTTTTCACCTAAGTCACCGTCCACTGTGTGACGACCAAATGTAGAAGCTAGGCACTAACACCGGATAGATCTACATGCACATGTTACTCGTGAAAGCTCAACCACTAGATTGTGCTACTAAGCCAATCCATGACATATAAAAGGCAGATCATGAATACAAACCTAATCTAAGGATATCAACATAAATGTAGATCAACTAGTCCACTTGCATGACTACATCTCCCTAGATCCTTTTCACTCAAGCCACCGATGACTACATCGTCCACCACATGACGATGAGAGAAAGCTTGATATTACCATTAAATAGTAATGCATGAGCTACTTGTGAAAGCTTAACCAAACTGGTTGATTAACCGATTCGGGGGTCCATGAAGAAGGAACTCAACATACTTTAAACATAAATAAACATCAAGCCAAACTAGTCCGTTGCATGACTATTCAACTCTCTAATCTATTCATGTCTAAGCAAGCCATGAACCCGCAACATGTGACGATCAAGATTGATAACCTTTTGGCCAATGTAAACATGAGATTTAATCATCTAGACAAGATAAACAAGCATATAGAGATCATAAAAGATGATTTAATCTATATAGATCTAAGGTCAAAACTTATCAATCTAGACCGGGCAAAAAGTGTTGTAACAATAAATAAGCATAAAGCATGAACAACACATGATAACTTGACGAATCTATTAGGTTAGCCAGATCTAATAGAGTTGGTAACTAATTCTCAACAAAGCTAGTGCCTGCCGCACGACACCCAGCTATGCCTAAGATCGATTATGTCTTGCCTCCTAGCATGCATCTGTCGCACGATACCCAACGAGATGAACAAAACCCCCTGCTACCAAACCTATGCCTGCCGCATCACGCCCAGTAAGATAAAAAAAGACATCTTAATACTAAGCCTATGCCTATCGCACGAGATTAAACAAAGTAAAAAGACATGTTGGAACTTACAAGCAACTTGGAGGTCAACGGATCGAATGAGCACCCTCAAGCGTCTACACGAACTTGATGACTCGACATGACTCGATTTTGGCTGGAGCCAGTTTGTTTGTATTGATTGTGAATAGGGTTTTTACAATAGCCGGGTCTCATATTTATAACCAAGGCGTGACACTAGTTCTAATCGAATACGACTCAAAAATAACAGAAAAATATCCTAAACCGAAGATAACTTGGCCTCCAATCCTTCCTTGCTTTGCTTGGAGTCCACATTGTTTCTTGTTCGACGTGGTAGGCATCGAGCTCCTAGATTTCTCTTTGATCTGAAATCCAACAGCTCCTTTCATCCCGGACTCTTGATCGCACCGTTAGACTTTCTACCGATAAACTGATGATGTTAGCTTTCCGATCTTCAGAGAATACTTAGCGGCGTCTACGCTTGCGATCCGGTGAATCCCAATTTGATGATGTCATCTTTGCTGAACTCCGATTTTTCTCGTACTAAGCCTTCTTTCATTCGCCAAAACACTGGGGTTGTTCCCCGGGCCGCCTCCCCGAGGTCGTTGAAGCCCAAAATTTGGTGTTAACAGATAACCTATAGAATGTAAATGTTCATAGTTAGTTGGTAATGTGGTGCCTTAATTTTAGTTTTTCATTACCTGGTTTGTGAGTGCCCTTGCTACTTTCTTCAAAAGTAGAAGTTGTCATCACTTTTGTCAGTTTCCTCGAACCAAGCAATTAGTATTCAATATGTATTTGTAAGATACCATAACACCACATAATTCTGTAAATTATACAAATCTAAGAGCAATTCACCTGGAAGGTTTAGTGACACACTATGTCTAACTACTGAAATCTAACAACAATTCACTTGGAAGGTTTAGTAACACAATATCTCATATGAAATCTGAGGAACCGTAGCGGTAAAAAAAAAGGCAAAGTTCCTAAGAACACAATTAGTAAGGTATAGAGCGTAGATTATGTAAGGATTCATATAGACTGTGTTGCTAGATTGGATCATTTTTTTAGAAATCTGAAATTAGTAAGCACAATAGACTGCAATTAGATCAGATCTGAATACAAATGGATTAAGCTAGGTTTTGAGCAGTCAGTTTGGCACAACAAACCGAGAAGAGAAGGTGGGGGCGTACCTTTTGTGTGCTTGCCACCAGCAAAGGGGCGGATGGTTAGCTACTGCCATATATGGCCATAGAACTGAGCTGCCACCGCCCACGTAATGGAAGAGCCGACAGTTGGCGTAGTTGCATGTTGATATTCATATAGTTGCTTCCATGAACAAGTAGAATTCATACTTTTATGACTCATTTGAGTGTTGCATTGTCTCTTTTTAATATTATTATTTGACACATACACCTTGCTAAGTAAAATTCTCTTTTAAGATAGATATTGGTGTGAGACATGGAAGAGACAATGGCAGATAAAATGGGTGAGATGATTGTGATGATAAAGCGGTGGGTGATCAGTAAGATGGACTTGTTGTTTGGAGCATTTGCACGGAGCGAGTTAATGATGCACTTCAACTTGCATATTCGTCCAACTCGCACGACGGTACATGTCATTTCTAGATTCATTTATCACTATTGACATCATCAACAAGCCCGAGTGCTCTAATGATTGGTGCAAGCCCAGTGATGCTTATGCAGAATTGAAGGCTTCCCTGAGCCCAGCGTGCTCTCAACAGATGCACGGGAACTACATGCGGGGGTGTTGTTGAGGGTGACAGGTTTGTGCTCGGCCTCTTGGAGGGTCAGGAAGTTGTTGAGGAGTTCGGCGGTGTAACTGTGTTGTTGTCATTTATGTCACCCAACAACAAAGACAGTGGCATTTGCCTCACGTTCCACCGGCGGCATTTCCCTCACGTTCCACTACCGCATTTCCATTGGAGTGGTCGTGAAGTCCTATTCAGTAATCAGCGCCGGAGGATATACACAAACAAGATAATCCATGATATTTTGGTCAAAAAAATAACCCATGATCCCATGTACGTAATTACAAACCATGATTACATGTACATACGTAATTTCAAGTTTGATCTATCACTCTATGTATATATTATATCTCAATAGTTGATATTTTGTCGAAGGATTCCACCATGGTGTGTCCTCTAATGAGTTGATGGAAGAGATGATATTGTTTTCTGAGGGGCTTCAAGGTGAAAAGGAGCAGACACTCTGTGAAAGGTGAGGGAAGAAATTGATTTCAATGGAGTTAGCAACGAGTTGTGGAGGCATTTAAATAGTGGTGGAAGATGTATTTGTTAGGATTAAAGGTATGTGTTGATATTTTTGGAAAATTTTAGACCCCTTGATTCTAGTCTTTGCTTAGGGTTACATGTATACACACACATGGTACATAGGCCCATGGGCCTTTACACACATGCACAAATAAGGCCCAACGCCCCCCTCAAGATGGACAATAGATATCTATCATTCCTTTGTGGCTACATGCTAAATTAGTCTCTTTTGCTCCTAAACCTTTTCTCAAACAATCAGCTATTTGACCACCTGAACTTAGATGGCTTAGCTCTAGTATGCCATCATCTAAGTTCTCTTTGATGAAGAAGTGATCTACCTCCACGTGCTATCGCAATACTGTTAGCTGAACGAGATTATTTACAATATTGTTGACTTGTTATCGCACCAAATCCTCAAAGGGTATTTTCTTAGGACATTTAATTCCAATAGACCGTACTCATAACATTTCACAAAGTCCAAGAGACATCACTCTATATTCTTCTTCGGCTATTGAACGGGGTACAACAGACTGCTTATTGCTCCTCGATGACACTAAGTTTTCTCCAACAAAGACACAATAGCCTGAAGTTGATTTCCGATCATCAAGACAACTACCAATCAACGTCACAATAGCCTTCCACTTACAAGTGGCCATTACTCTCAAACATCAAGCCCTTTCTTGGGCTACTCCTCAAGTATCTCAAGATCTGATATACAATATCCAAATATCCACTCCATGGGTCATGCATGTATCGGCTCACAACATTTACTTCATAGGATATATCATGTTTCATATGACATAAATAGATAAGGCACCCAATAAGCCTATGAAATTTTATTGATTGGATGACCTTATTTAGCACATAACTTGTGATTCAAATCATTGGTGTTGATACAGTTCAACGTCCAAGCATATCAGTCTCACTGAGCATATCGAGAACATACTTTCTTTGTGATAGACTCTAGTATGCTGTGCAATTGAACCAAGAGAAGACAAAAATAGTAGTATGGTTCACTTTCAACGCTGGAGCTACCGAACTAAGTGCGTCGATTTCTCAGAGCGACTATTCATTTGGGTTCGCACCGAGGGAATAAACAGTACAAAGAAATACACATGCAGCAAGAAGAGCAAACAAGGAAAGTAGGGGGCCACACGCTAACTAAGAGATGCACCAATTATTTACTACTGTTTGGGACTAGCCAATCAAACTCCACACTGGAGCACCGAACCATGACAAAAATCGATCGTTGTAGGGCCCACTCATTGCTGTAAATCAAACTTCACATTGGAGCTGCCCCTAAGCTTGGTGCTGGAGCCAGGAGCTACTCACATGCTCAAGAAGGATGTGGCCTTGAGCCATGACTGTTGATGGAGGAGCAACACTTGGCACGGGAGATGGTGGTCTCACTAAAGATCTGAGTGATTATGGATTTCGGTGAGTGATTATGGATTCCGGTGACGAGGACGACTTACACTTACTGCTTGGTTTCCCCTTAGTTATATCTTGATGCACTTCTCAGTTTTCTTTTAAGAGATCATGCTAGTTGTTTGTCATATGTAAGTGGAGTTCAATCCCCCGGGAAAGATTTCATTCTGTGCCGGGTTGTGAAGTTCCCCTAAATTTTTGTAATGAGACTTCATAGTAGCGGCCAGTAATGTGTTGCTGCCCTGCTAAGCCGGGACTACACACACACGCAAATGGTAATGCCATGTGCCTGAACGATTCAGAGATTTCAAAACATGTTGATGTCGTATCGTCGTTGAACCTAAGATGGCAAGTATCACAATTTGTTGCTGGTTGAGGAACGCGGAAATTTTGCCCTTAGGGGCACATGCTCCTAACATGCATCCATTGGATCGTGTTTTGAGATGCTTGCCTGTCTTACAGCACAGTTGGTATATGGGCCTTATTTTTTCCAAAAGACTTTTTCCAGCCCTCAGTATTTGAATCTGACAGACTGACACCACCATCTCTTCTTGTTCATCCAACCCACCATTAGCTTGTGCCACTTTTATCTTTGCTGAATTGCTGCCCATCTTTTCCTTCTATTCCACTTCCTCTCTCCGATTCCATCCTCCCAGCTTCTCTCCTCACCATGATCAAATTTCTCCTCTTGAGTTATCTGGTACAATCCATGAGGGTCTTGTTTTGAAGAGTTTAGTGTAAGGAACACCATGATGGAATCAAATTTTAATTATGACATTGGTTTTAGGAATTATGGTTTTTTAACCAAGAAAAAGCATGGGATGTTTGTTGATGTTATCAACTTTGAATAGTGTCTGGAGGAAGGCAGAGGTAATAAAAAAGGAAATGGAGCCAGGTAGGTCACATCACTGAACCCTTAACGTTTGTGTGGACCCACTGAATATATACATATAACACTGTATTCAGGTTTTATTGTAATGTAGTATTGAATAGCACACATCTAGCTGATCTAACGGATGCATGCACAAGAACACATGCCCTGCAGGGTAGAATAAACTTTCTCGCTGGTTGAGTGACTTTTATTGTGAATTTATTATGATGTGGAATATTTCAAATGTTTTTTAAAGTTCTCCTCACAAAATCTACAGGTAGCTAATTGCTTCACATAGGTTGCCCTTTTTTTAAAATCAAAACATACGTTGCCAGTTGCCCATGCATGGTACGTAAACACGGATGAAAACAGATGAGATCTGGTACCCAGAGGCCACCAAAATTACGACGAGGGAAGGCAAACGAAAACGTGTCCCTGGATGACTCCAATTGAAAGCCTTTATATTGACGTACGGCGCACGTAACAATTTCTGTTTCAGCCAGACGTGTCGGCGTGTCGCGTGAGACGGGCAACGCCTTCGGCTGATCTCAGCGAGAGAACGACAAGATGATGCTGACGACGGTGGTGAAGCGGTGGGTGACCGCCAACTTCGGCTCGTCGTCGTGGCTTCTTCTGGCTCTGCCGCCGGCGGCTGCGCCTCTGTTCGCGGCTTACTTCAACAGGCACCTCCGGCATCGCGTCCGGCGACTGCTCCCGTTCCTGGACCCGTTCGTCAGCATCGACATCTCCTCCAGCAAACCTGCCGCCGTCTACTCCCTGGACGAGACCATCAAGTCCAGCGACGCCTACGAGGAGGTGAAGACTTACCTGAGCGCGGCGTGCGGTCGCGACGCGCGCAAGCTCCACGCCGACGGCGCCGCCGACGGCGACGGCTTCGTGCTCAGCCTCCACGAGGGGCAGGAGCTCGTCGACGAGTTCCGAGGCGTCACCTTGTGGTGGGCGTCGGTGACACCCGGCAAGCAGGGCAACGGCGGCAATCAGTACTGCCTCCGCCTCACGTTCGACCAGCGCCACCGGGAGCTCGTCGTCGACGAGTACCTCCCGCACGTCCGCCGGAGCGGCCGCGACGTCATGTTCCAAAACCGTCGCCGGAGGCTCTACACCAACAAGAAAAGCCTCGATTAGTACGTAATCCAATCCGACTCTAATTTTCCTGTATGGCTACGGATTTGTGACAGGAATTGTTTACGATCTGAAGTTCCAGTTCTTCGAAGGTATGGAGGCACATTAACTTCGATCACCCGACCACCTTCGAGACCCTGGCAATGCACCCGGCGAAGAAGCGGGCGATCATGGACGACCTCGACGACTTCTGCAGCAACAAGGACTACTACCGCCAGATCGGCAAGGCGTGGAAGAGGGGTACCTGCTGTATGGCCCGCCGGGCACGGGCAAGTCCACCATGATCGCGGCCATGGCCAACTACCTCAACTACGACTTCTACGACATCGAGCTCACCATGGTGCAGGGCAACAACGACCTCCGCAAGCTCTTCATTGAGACCAAGGGAAAGTCCATCATCGTCATCGAGGACATCGACTGCTCCCTCGACCCCACCGGCGACCGGAGCAGCAGAGCCGCAAGGACCGACCACAGCTCGCCAGCCGCCACCGCCGCCGTCGCCGCGAAGCGCAAGAGGTGGACCGAGGTGACGTTGTCTGGCCAGCTCAACATCATCGACGGGCTCTGGTCGGCGCACAGCGGCGAGCGGATCACCGTGTTCACCACCAACTTCGTCGACAAGCTGGACCCGGCGCTGATCCGGCGGGCGGATGGACATGCACGTCGAGATGTCCTACTGCTGCTTCGAGGCGTTTACGACGCTGGCCAAGAACTACCTCGGCGTCGACTCGCACCCGTTGTTCGACGCCGTGAGGGAGCTGCTGCAGGTGGTGGAGATCACGCCGGCCGACGTCGCCGAGTGCCTAATGGTGTCCAAGCGCACCGACCGTGGCGCGGACGCTTGCCTGGGGCGCCTGATCGAACAGCTGAAGAAGAAGGTCGCCGAGAAGGAAGTCGCCGAGAAGGAAACGAAGAAATCTGAAGAGGAAGAAGTGGCCGCGCCCATGGACGCGAAGCCAAATGATACGTCCACCAATGGTGGATGAAGGGTGATTGACACGAAATCTATCCGCAGGGTTAGGAAGGTTGCCAAGAAGGAGGAGGGTGGCGACGGTGCGGCGACAGCGAAGCCTAGTGGCACGGTAGCTATGGCTAATGGTGAAATAGAGTCATGCGTGGGAGGCAATGATGATGTCTGTCTTGATCTCAGTGATGATGATGATGATGATTATAGTTCCAGTTCCAGCGACGAATGACAATAAGGCCAAAGCGCAGGCAGATTTACGTATGGTCAATGGAGTGCTTGGAGATTTACATAGAGGGAACCATAAGGGATAGCACTTGAAGTTGCACATGAGCTTTGTCTATATGTCTACAGAGTCAAGCTCCTCGCGGGGTGACCGGTTAGAGCAGTGAACTGCAGGACACTCCCGTCCGACCCGGGTTCGAAGCTTGGCACCTCCTTATTTTCAAAGTTATAAGAGAGTCTTCTCCTATAATCTAGTTTTTTTTTCCTATATGTCTACGGATGTGTATGAGGTATGCTTCGGTTGAATGTACCAACTAGGGCCTCTTACTCCTCTTCTAAAGTGGATAAGGTTATAGATAGATCCTAACCGGTTACATGTGATTTTTTTTGTACTCCCTTCGTTTCAAAATAATACATCCATTTTGCTATTCATCTAAATATAATAATGTTTAGATACATAACAAATGAATGAACAAAAAAAGGTCAAAATGACTTATAATTTGGAATGGACTGGAGTAGTTTGTTAGAAGCAAATCTAATTGGATCCTATCGAATTAATATACTTAAGTTCTAAGGCTTCATAGTTGATGGCTTGTCTCTTATTTCCAAACGATGAAGGTGCTAGCGTCTATGACACCAATTTTCATACAAAGAATTCAAAAAAAAAAAAAACAAGGCAAGTCTCAAAAAAGTCCTCCATGTTTGATTTCCTAGATACTTTTTGAGTACCAACAAAAAAAAGTCACTGGAACCAAACACCACCTAAAATACATCACCTATCTCCTTGAATCCAGTTCGTTCATCATTACAGCCACAAACCACGACAGACACGGATAGGTCCTCAGTTCCTCATCTACATGGAAGTATATAGTACTCCTTTCAAACTGAGTTGAGAGTTCCCCCGTAGTGTCCTACCGCAAGAGGCAAAGAGATACAGGGTGTCTTGTTCGGGAGAGCTGATCTAGTTCTCAGAAAACAGATCTGAAGCACAACATTGATTTAGATGGACCATGGAAAAGCTTCATCGTAGATTTTACCTCCCACTAATGTTTTTTGGTAGAGCTCCACCAGTGGCGGACCTAGAAAATTTGACAAGCCTAGGTGACGAACATAGTCTAAATTAATAACAAGCGCTTATAATCATAGATCATAGTGCAAGTAAAATATGACAACCTCATTAGTCTTAACAAAAATCATGTTGCAACTCGTGTTCACATCATGGCTACACGGAGAGTAAAATCTAACATAAAAAATTTCACATAATTTTCTAATTACAAGCATACGACTAGGAGAGGAATGCACATCTTTCTAGTCTTTAAGTTTTAAAAATCATCGCTGTCCTCTAGATTCACCAATGACCATGTTGGCTGCCTTCTGCATATCTTTTGAGGTTCAGATACTCCTTAGCCCAATGCTCAGAGCTATTACACACAAATGAGTTGCCTTTTCCTTTTCCTTTCTTCTTAAAGATTGTTACAGCCTTGGCTTGAAAACAAACTCATTTGTTTTCAAGATTTTCTTTTCTTGTTATGAGATGCATGAGGCTTCTTATCATGCACCATGTTGGTGCTGGCAGCCCTCATCACCAAACACTTCCTTGCCACTGAGTGCCCTTTGCCTTTGCCTTCTTTTCAACACCAAGAGTAGCAATAAGGTTAATTAGTTAGGGCCTGATTGGATGGGTGACTATAATTGGTCACCTAAACCCCAAAGGGTGACTTTTAGTGTGAAGGTGACTAAAATTTAGAAGTTAGAGATACCCCAACTTATAGTGATTAAAGTGCTATCTCTCTTCTTCGGACCACATGCTCTCTTTTCTTTAGTCTTTTTGAGTCCCTTTTACGTCACTTGACTAAAAAAATTGTAGTCACCTGACTATTGTATTCAAACACCCTCTTACACTAAACTTTCCTGCCTCCTATGCTCTTGAGAGGTGGCAACAAAACCCTGATCAATTAGGTGGTAATAATTTGGTGATGATACCGCTAGTCACAAACTTGTTGGTTATATAACACACTCATTGTTCTGGTGCTCGTTAGCCATCTCAATCTCATGAACCTGTTCTACTATAGATCGACAGTCTTGTTAATTTAGTCACTACTATTTTTACCTCTAATATCGCTACAGGGATAAAATTGAGTGATTGATTGATAACAACATGCCAATGCCAAACACAACTCAGACAGGGGCAAATAACTGAAAGCGATCTCTCAACTGCACACTTTATCAAAAAACGGCACACATTAACCAGGTGCTTAGTTTTTAAAGAAAAGGCATGTGGTAGTTGTCCAACAAGATACAATTTTTGTCCTGTCACTGTCGGTGACAAGACATTGGCCTATTATTTTACTTTGAACTCTTTTCATTTCACTTCAAGTCTGATACTTCTAAGATAAAGATATGTTGGTACAGAACATAAATCAAACAAATGCAATGGTTTAGTTTTTCTTACTTTTTTTACCTTGTAATGTTCCTTGCATTCAGCTAACTGATATGTCATTTTCTGTGCCAAACAGTTTTAATTGGGACGAGGTGAGCTACATTGACTTTGATCATTCTATCACCTTTGACACTCTTGCCAATTGTCATGCACCCTATCAAGAAGCACTAGATCGTGGATGACCTTGACGATTTTTGCAACAGCGAGGACTACTATCGCCGATTTGGCATGGCATGGAAGTGTGGCTACCTGCTCTATGGTCCACCAGGCATAGGCAAATCCACCATGATTGCTGCCATGGCCAACTATCTCAACTATGGCATCTATGAGATTGAGCTCGCAAGGCTCCACAACAACAGTGGCCTCCACAATCTCTTCATCGAGATGTCGTCATCGAGGACGTCGATTGCTCTATTGACCTGACTAGACTGGTGGACATCATGGGAGGTAGGGAGGAGCGTGATAACGACAGCAAAATGACTTTGTCCGGCCTACTCATCTTGATTGAAGGCCTCTGGTCAGACACTATAGCAAACAGATCATCATATTCACCACCAAATTCCTAGATAAGCTTGAGTCGGTGTTGATCCGGCTGGGACGGATGGACATGCACATTGAGATGTCATACTGCTTTTTCGAGGTCTTCATGATGCTGGCCAAGAACTACCTCGGTCTGGAGGCGCACCCCCTATATGATACTGTCAAGGAGCTGCTGCAGGTGGTGGAGATAACACCAGCCGATGTTATTGAGTGTCTGATGATTTCCAGCCGTGGGGTGGACGCTTGATCGATGACCTCAAGAAGGCGGCCTAAAGGAGAAAGAGAAGGAAAAGGAGGAAGCGGCTGCTGAAGCTGGGTGGCAAGGTTTCCAAAGGACGAGGATGACTTATACTTATAGTTGGGGTGCATTCTCTAATGAGTTGATGGAGGATATGTTTCTAGAGCGGTTTCAATTTGCCTGAACCGTAACCTTTGTTTCCTTTTCTATTAACCCCTATCTCTACCTCCTGTCTTGTGCCCTATTTTTTGTGATCTTGTATACTTTTTTGATGTGGGTTTCATCTCTAACCTACCCCAACTAGCTTGTGAGGTTATGTTGTTGTTGTTCAATGTGACAGTAGGGAGCGGTCACTCTGGAGAAGGTGAGGGAGAAAATTGATTTCAATGGAGTTAGCAACGAGTCATGGATGCATGTAAATAGTGGTGGAAGGTGTATTTATTAGGATTAAAGGTATGTATTGATATTTTTGCAAACTTTTGGAACTCTTGATTCTAGTCTTTTCTAAGGGGTACATACACACACACACACATGGTACATAGGCCCATGGGCCTTTACACACTTATGCACAAATAAAGCCCAACAATCCCCTCAAAATGGATAATAGATATCTATATATCATTCCTTCAAGCGACATGCTAAATTAGTTTCTTTTACTCTTAAACCTTTTTGTCAAACAATCAACTATTTGACCACGTGAACTTACATGATTTAGCTGTAGTATCCCATCATCTAATTTCTCTTTAATGAAGAAGTGATCTATCTCCACGTGCTTAGCTCTATCGAGCTTGAAAGGATCAAGATGCCCAAGAGGGGGGGGTGATTGGGCTAATCTAAAATTTTAGCGGTAAATAAAACCTACTAGCCCATATTCACCCTCTTGTGCCTAAGTGTGTTTCTATGAACTACCGCACAAAAGTTTTGCACCGTAGGTTCCAATTCCTACTCTAGTAATGTAAATCACACAATGACAAGAATGAATTGCTTGAAAGTAAATGCTCAAAGAGAGGAAGAAGAAAGCGGTGATGTTTTTCCGAGGTATTGGAGAGTCACCACTCCCCACTAATCCTCGTTGGAGCACCCGCGCAAGGGTATTGCTCCCCCTTAGTCCTCGCAAGGACTAAGTGCTCTCTATGGGTTGATTCTTCGACACTTCGTCGCGGTGAATCGCCCAAAACTGCTCACAATTTGACTTGAGTCATCCACAAGGTCCGCCGGATGATCTTCAAGCCCCAAGTCACCACCAAGCCGTCTAGGTGATGGTGATCACCAAGAGTAACAAGCCCGAACTCTCACTTGACCAAGACAAGCCTAATGAGAAGAGTGGATGCACACTTGCTACTCTCAAAGCACTAATGAAGTCCTTAATCTTGCAATTCTCAAATCACTTGAACTCCAATAGGCTCTTGCTCTCCCTTGCACTCACAAAGTGTTTCTTTAGCTCAACAAGTGGGCAAGAGAGCTATAAAGGTGGGAGAAGGGTTGTATTTATAGCCCAAGGCAAAAATCCAACCGTTACCCCAACTGCCCAGAAAATTCGCATGCGCCGGACGCGTTGAGTGGTAGCACCGGACGCGTCTGGCGCGTGCAAATTTCAAACTGCCAAACCAGCCGTTAGAAGCGCTAGACGCGTCCGGCGCCTTAACGACCGACGCGTCCGGCGGCCGTGCCCTCGGCAGGCTCTCAATGGAATCGATGCGCGCGCGGACGCGCGTCCGGCGCTGGCCGTCCGTTATTCGGCGCATGCAACCTTGCACGCCTGCGCTGGCCACGCGTTGGGCGCGTCCGGCGCCTTCCCGTCCGGCGTCCGGTGCTCCTTTGAAGACCGTCTTCACTTGAATCGCGATTCTTCCAAAACGGCTTCAACTCCAATCGATCTCGGGAACAATTTGCAGCTACCTAGTGCTAAGTTTGGCAAGTGTGCACCACATCTAAACATTAGACTCACCTAGGTCAAGCTACCCATTTGAATCCCCCTTAATAGAATGGCGCTCCAACACATTCGAACTAACCGTCCTTAACCTTGTCGTAAAACCAAAAGCGATTTCCATCGACAGGGGGGCATTCAAACCATCTCGCCCGAGAACCACATTACCACGACCTGACTTACCGAAGTTTTTGCAAAACACACGTTTAGTCATGATAATAATCATTGTCATCAATCATCGAAACCCACACTAGGGGCCTAGATGCTTCAGAGCTAAAGGGGATTATTTGCAATCTTGATAGCTGACTTGCTATCATAAAATTCCACATAGGGTATTTTATTAGGACATTTAATTACGATAAAATTATACTCATAACATTTCACAAACTTCAAGAGACATCGCTTTCTATATATATTCTGCTTCAGTGGTTAAATGGGATACAACAAACTGGTTTTGGCTCCTCTATGACTATAAGTTTCCTCCAACAAAGATGCAATAGCCGAAGTTGATTTCGTATACCAAATCAATGTCACAATAACCTTCCACTTTCAAGTGGCCATTACTCTTAAACATCAAGCACTTTCTTGGGCCACTCTTTAAGTATCTCAAGATCCGTATACAACATCAAAATGTCCAAATCCTTGGGTCATGCATGTAGCGGCTCATAGCATTTAATTTTTTTGATACATCCAATTTGCGCGTTGACTATAATTCGCTTTGACTTTTTTGATACATCCAATTTTCTATTTGTCTGAATATAATAATGTCTAGATGCATAACAAATGGATGAATTAAAAAGGTCAAAATGACTTATAATTTGGAATGGAGTAGCTTGTTAGAAGAAAATCTAATGGGATCCTATCAAATAACATACTTGAGTTCTAAGGCTTCATAGTTTTTTTTTTTTGAGAAGATAAGGCTTCATAGTTGATGGCTTGTCTCTTATTTCCAAACGATGAAGGTGCTAGTGTCTATGACACCAACAAGCCTATATTCATACAAAGAAGACAGAAAGAAAAAATAAAACAAGGCCCTGTTTGTTTCAAAAGCTCATATAATTTATTTTAGTCCAAGGACTTTGAAAAGTCCCTCCCGGAGATACTTCAAGGGACTTCTAGAGAAAAAGTCTCAAAAAGTCCTCCATGTTTAGTTTCTTAGATACTAGTTTAGTACCAACAGAAAAAAAGTCGCTAGAACGAGACACCACCTAAAATACATCACCTATCTCCTTGAATCCAGTTCGTTCCTCATTATAGCCACAAACCACGGCACACACGGATAGCTCCTCAGTTCCTCATCTACATGGAAGTAGTACTCCTTTTAAACTCAAGAGTTTAGAGTCCCCCTAGCAGTGTCCTACCGCAAGAGGCAAAGAGATATAGTATGTCTTGTTCAGGAGAGCTCTAGTTCTCATAAAACAGATCTGAAGCACAACATTGACTTAGATCGACCATGGAAAAGCTTCACTGTGGATTTTAGCTCCCACTAATGTTTCTAGTAGAGCTCCACTTAATGGCGGACCTAGAAAATTTGACAAGCCTAGGTGGCGAACATAGTCTAAATTAATAACAAGGGCTTATAAACATAGATCATAGTACAAGTAAAACACGACAACCTCATTAGTCTTACAAAATCATGTTGCAACTCATGTTCACATCATGACTATGGAGAGTAAAATCTAACATAAAAAAAAAAAACACTAGTTTCTAACTACCAAGCATACGACTAGGAGGAATTTGCATTTTCCTAGTCTGCAAGTTTTAAAACCATCGCTGTCCTCTAGATCCACTAATGACCATGTTGGCTGCCTTCTGCATATCTTTGTGGTCCAGATACTCCTTAGCCGAATGCTCAGAGCTATTACACACAAAAATCAGTTCTTTTTCCCTTGCCTTTCTCCAAGTTTGTTATTACAGCCTTGGCTTGAAAACAGACTCATTTCTTTTCAAGACTTTTTTTTTTCTCTGTTATGAGAAGCATGAGGCTTCTTATCTTGCACCACGTTGCGTTGGAAGCCCTCATCATCTAATACTTCCTTGCCGTGTCCTTTGCCCTTGCCTTCTTTTCAACACTAAGAGTAGCAATAAGGTTAATTAGTTAGGGCCTGTTTGGATGGGTGACTATAATTAGTCACCTAAACCCCAGACAGGGGTTACTTTTTTTTAGTGCCAAGGTGACTAAAATTAGAAGTGAGAGATACCTCAACTTATAATGACTAAAGTGCTCTCTGTCTCGTTTGGACCACATGCTCTCCTCTTTCTCTTCTTTAGTCTCTTTTTAGTCCCTCTATCCAAAGTGGGGGTGACTAAAGTTTGTCACTTGACTAACATTTTAGTCACCTGATCGACTAATGTATCCAAACACCCTCTTACACTAAACTCTCCTATTCTTTAGAGAGGTGGCAACAAAAACCTGATCAATTAGGTGGTAATAACTTGGTGATGATGCTAAGTCACAAACTTGTGGGGTAACAGTGTAACACACACTCATTGTTCTGGAGCTTGTTAGTCGGCATTTGAATCTCATGAGCCTAGTCTTTTTTTTTTTCTAGAACAATGAGCCTAGTCTTTTATGTAGTCACTACTATTTTTGCCACTAGTCGCTACAGGGATAAAATTGAGTGATTGATAACAACATGCCAACGCCAAACACAATTCAGACAGGGGCAAAGAATTGAAAGCGATCTCTCATCAACGGCACACTTTATCTTAAAAACGGCACACATGAACCAGGTGTTCAGTTTTTAAAAAGAAAACGCATGTGGTAGTTGTCCAATAAGATACATGTCCTGTCACTGTCAGTGACCAGAACGCACGACGGCAACCGAAGCACCAAGAACACCTGAGAACGCACGACGGCATGCTGCATGCGCCGGCGCCGCAGCATCAGAAACCACCATGGGCACGGGCAGCAGCCAGGGCAGCTTCGTATTGTTCACCAGCCAGGCAGCGCCATCTCCGCACGCCCTGGCGGACCTTCTCGCTGTAGTCTTCCCGGTCACGGAAGGTGTCCTGGTCATCCTTGGTGTTCATGAGGCTAGTCAAGAACAGCTCCGCCCTCCAGTCCTCCATGCGCGGGAGGTCTGAATGCCTGTAGACGAACTCCCAGAGCTCCTGATCGATCCATGACCAAATTAAGAGAGAAATGAAGAAGCTTGTCAGCAAGCTGCTAGAGATTGTACGTGACCATGGAATTCATGGCAATATATATGTACGTACACTGAGATCGAGGGGAGGGAGATGGCGTGCGTGTGGTAGGTCGGCACGCCAGCGATCTCCCAGGCACGGTAGTGCTCCTGCACCGCCCGCATCATGTCCTCCTCCGGCAGCGCCACCTTGCCGGACAGCACCAGCGCGACCCACCTCGCCTGGGCCGAAGAACCACGGCGCGAACACCCGTATCGGGATGCCGACGAACAACAGCGACGGCGCGAGCGCCGGCGGGAACGTGTGCTCGTACAGCGGGTCGACGCGGTTGTCGCGGACGGTGACCAGTCCCCAGTATCGAGAAACGGAAACGAGTAGGTGTAGCCCGTGCAGTAGATGACGGAGTTGGCCACAACGCGGCGGCCGTCGGCGAACACCACCTCCCCGTCCTCGCACAACCGGTCCACCGGCGGGTGGAGGCAGATGCCGGAGTGGTTGGCCAGAAACTTGGACAGCATCGGCGGCGGCGTTGTGGCCGCCTCCACGGACCTCGCCGCGAGGTGGACCTCCTTGGCGACGCCGCAGAGCCCGTCGCGATGTCCATGCCGCTGTCGCCGCAGCCAACCACCACCACCGTCTCGTCGTGAAAGGGGTCCGGCTCCCGGTACGAGTGGCTGTGCAGCCGCCGCCGCTGCCACACGTCCATTCCTTCGATGCTTGGCAGTCTTGGCTGCGAGTAATGGCCGTTGGCCACCACCACGGCGTCGAACACCTCCTCCTCCTCTTCGCCGCCGGCGCCGCCGTCAGGGTCGACGTGCACTGATCTGACCTTCCATTTCACGTCAGGTGACGGCGACGGCGCTGCCATGGCGACCCGCACGACCCTGGTGTTGAACCTGATGGCGTTGGCGAGGCCGAACGCCTCGCAGAAGTCCTTGAGGTAGCAGAACACCTCGCGGTGGCCCGGGAAGCGGCGCGCGTCGCCGGCGCCAGGCCTGGGCACGAACTGGAAGTCGGAGAAGCTCATGCACTCGCGTGCGCTTAGCACCCGCGCCGACGCGTACATGCTGCTGTGCACCTTCACCGGCGCCTTGGCTCCGAGTGGGTCGTCGCCGTCGGTCCTCGGGTCGTACAGCCACTGCCCACCGACATCGCCGCTCTGCTCCATGACTGTGACGGCATGGCCCTCTCGCCGTAGCTCGCGAGCCGCCGCCAGCCCGGACATGCCCGCCCCAACCACGCACACCTCTCTCGGCCTGCCGCAGCTACCCATACCTATCTTCTACTTACAAGAGTGACGATTGACGCAATAGACCTGCGATCGACAATGCAACATCTCTTAACTTGCTTGCCATTGAACTCTAGAACACATGAGTATGTCAGCAATATGACGGCAACATTATAACCACTGAATTAGCAAGCAAATGTGGCACTAACTTTTTTTTTCCGAAATCATGCTTAAGCACGTGTTGCTTTAAGAGAAAGTAGAGTTCTTACAAATACCACAAAGGCCGATGGCGAGATGCCAAAGGTCAAAGTGGTGAAACACAACACAAGTCGCCAGCTCTAACGGCAGAGCAAAAGAAGGTGTACTAAAGCTATAACCGATGCGCTACAAGAACTGGGCGACGACAACACTATCGGGTCAGGTCCCCGACGGCATGGCCCTCGAACGACGAGGACGTATCATGGGGAAAGCTGCCCGCATCATCTCCCTCTTGGCCGCCGTGGTCTCCCCACCGAAGTGAAGGTGGAAGCGCGCTTCCAGCCGGGTCCGGGCGAAGTTGGGTAGGTCGTCCAGCAAACGCCCTTCCAATCTGTTCAGCAAGACCGCACGCCTCGTGTACCGATTGGGTCACGTTGGTCGGCCTTGGCAGCCAACCCGAGCTTCGCCGAAGGCTCCAAATGTCGATTGACCTGAAGTCCGGAGCATTGGGTCCTTAATCAAAGGCTCTTCCAATGGCGGGGTGATGGAGTCGATGAAGGAAGCAAAGGATGCAGCCGCGGGGGCATTTGCGGTTGCTACAGCTATCGTGGATCGCCCGCGCCAGCCCGGGCGGTCGCAGTCCCCCCGGCAGGCACGGCGAGGTTGGTGGTAGGGTCAACCCGCACCTCCCGACAACGTGATTCAGCGATGTAGGTCCCGCGGGCGGGCGTCGTCGATGAAGCCCTCCACAGACGGCGCCACGTCCTCCGACAGCGCAACATCTGCGAAGTTGAGGTGAACCATACGCAGTGGCGAGGGAGGTTCCATTAGCACCGCACGGGAAATCGCCACGAAGCGGACGCGCCCGCGAGGGAGGCCACGAGCTCATCCAAAGATAGGGTCCACCTGCGGCCCGGCATCACAGTACGATGGCTCGAGCGAAGCGGTCGGTGTTTCTCGACGTAGTCGCGGGCGACGCTGACCTCATGCCGCGCACAACAACATCGATGTCGGAGGAGCCGATGAGGATCTGTCCGAGGAAGAAGGAAGCAGCCGGCAGCCCGATGCCCCCTAAAGCTACCCGACCCGCGACCACGGCCGACGTCACGCGAGTTCGGAGGGGGTCGGCGGTCGGGTTTCCCTACGGCCGGCTCACGCGAGGTGGTAAGGGAGGGCGCGAAAATCCCGATGCTTGCAGTTCCTCGCCCGGTGCTCGTGGCGAGGCAACGGGACGGCGAAGAGACCGGGCGGCGACGGGGTCCTGGCCGTGCTGGAAGAGCTGGGTCGACGAGCGAAAGGCGGGCATTGTATCAGTGGCGATGAGGGTGAGGTGAGGCGTGGCGACATGCCTACACCTCCTGAACGGCATGAAGCCATCGGGCGCCGACAGGGGCAGGTAGAATACACCGGCGCTTATGGAGGTCCGGCTGTGACGACGAAAAGCGGGAAAAAAAGTGGCGGATCGAGGCATCGGATACCGTGGCCCGCACATTTGGCTGTCGGCCAATCCATAGGGGTGCAGCACCGCAACCGACGCGCCGCAAGGGCGCCGACGCATCACCTGAGCGGAGGCGGCACTGCAATGCCCCCCGCCCCTGCGACAACACCGCCGGGACCGCTGCGAGGTAGGCCGGCGCGGCGCTCACCGGCGCGACGATGACACCGGGGCCTCCGGGTCGACATGGCCATGTCCGCACGTGCCCGCGACGGAGCCAAGAACGCTCCCGAGGAGGGGATGGACATGCACGCCGCATGGCGGTGGGGACCTCCGCCTCGATGAACTTCGTCCTCGCCGTCCGAGCAATCGGAGAAGGAGCTGTGCACCCACCGCATACCCTTTTGGTCTTCCGATGGAGGGCGAAGGGGGGGCCACATCCGGGGAGAGGGCCTTGCCTCAGCACCGGAGACGGCCCCCGGGCGGACGTCGCCGAGGAGGAGTGGTCCCGGGCTCGCGACACCGCGAATCCACTCGATCTTTGGTCTTTGAAGGCGTTGGGCCAACACCCATCGACGGAGACACCGTGTGGTGGTGGGAGATGACGACAAGCATGGGCGGAAAGGCGCCGCGAGGGCGACCTCGCTGGGTGGCCACCTCATGGGCGGCAGGCACGAGAGTCCCCTGCAAGGTCGACGCGTGGCACATAGGCGGGGGAAGTACCCCTTGTCCCTCGGCAAGCGGGAGTCGCGAGCCAAGGCCAAACTCCACGGGCGACGGCGACGACACGAGGGAGGGGCTGCCCTCGCCCCGTCACAACCGGCGCGAGAGCTGCAGATGGGGCCATGTCGGGCGGCGGTGATGGAGCGGGGGCTGGCCGGCGTTTGGCCGGGCGAAGGACAATAGAGGAGATGAGTTGGGGACCTTCAATGGCGGCGGCATCGACGGCGACGACGCCTGTGCCGCGGGCGCGCGCCGGACTGACCCCGCCTCGGGAGGCCTCGAGGCTGCTGCACGAGGACCGCAACCGGGTCCAAAATGGGCCCACCGAAAGCGGCGGAATCCCCACGGGCGGAAGCGGCGGCCGTGACAGCCCGTACGCGAGCGCCTCGGTGGCTGCCGGACCCGTCGGGGGCTCGGCGGAGACGATCGCGACGACGGCGACGGAGGCGAGGCAGATCCACATCCCCCGATGTGGAAGGGAGCCGAAGGAGCGGCAGAGGGAGGGCTGTTGGTGGTCGGGGAGGGAGGAGGGAGGTGGATGGGGAGGGAGGAGAGGGTAGGGGGGGGCCGCCCGGTGTCGGCGAGGCCGCCGACGGCGGCGGGGGCGGGGTGGGTGGCGGACGCCAGGAGCGTCGGGACCTAACGGTCGGGGTCTCAGTCCGCTTTGGTTCACAATGGGTTCCCACCATGGAAGTTCAGATCTAGAAGTTTCCTCTTGCTTGCAGCAGGGATTTGGGTGTTGATTCTATTCGTTGTTGCATGGCCACAGGTGGTGGTGTCCTTTCGAGTCTTTTCACCTAGAGTGAACAAATCTGTACTAAAATGGAAAGTGTTTCGGTAGGTTTAAGCCACTTTCAGACCTGCATGTGAGTGTGAGTGAGTTTGACACTTTATAGAACAATATTAAGAATGCCATAATCAAATGTTGCAAAACTAAGGGGCCCTTTGGTTCAAGGGGTAAACGCAGGAATTTCATAGGATAGGAATTTTTTACAGGAATTTTTCCTTTCCAAACCTTTGGTTGATAGAAAAGTGAAGGAATATTTCCATAGGAATACAATCCTATGCCTCGATTCCTGAGGAATCAAAACATGAGCTCCGACCTAATGGAAAGTTTCCTGGCAGAAACGAACTGTCTCAAGCGCTCTCCCAAAACATAGAACAGAGGGGATGGGGCGCGCTCACCGCCGTCTTCGCCCCTTGGGCCATCGCAGCAGCTTCGGGGCGGCCAAGCACGCCCGCCCGCCACCACTCACCACGCCGGCGCGACGGGCCCACCCAGCGCCCGATGGAGAGAGAGGAGAGAGCCCCGGGAGCAGAGGGCGGGCGCGCCGCCGCACCGTGACGACGGCTCGAGAGGCGAAAAAAGCGCTGGCGTGGTCGTGGCCGCCCTCTCTGGCGTCCGCCTGCTGGTTCGCTGCTGCTGTCGCACGACGCGATGCATCGCTGCTGCTCAACGGCTCGTAGGTGGTGCACCGCGTCGAACCCCTGCATCGCCCGGCGCAGCGAGGAGCAGCACGGCTTGTCGAGATCTCGCCACGCATTCGGTAGCGCCGGGAAGGACGCGCCACTTGGCCGACCGGTGGGAAGAGCGGCGTGGTGGGGCGCCGGAGGGGAGCGCGCCGCTGTCCGCCCCTGTGCACGCCAGGCGGAGAGGTGGGGTGGATGGGGAGCGCCGCCATCGGCAGGCCGGAGACAGTGGGTGGGTGGGAGTTTCTTTCCTTTTTTTTTTACTTGTGTTTTTTCTTTTACCAGATTCCTGAGGTTCCCGAGGAAGCGAAGGGCGCGTGGCCAAAGGCCTTTTCTTACATGTACTGTTCCCGTAGGAATCGTGAAGTCGCGCACTTCCATTCCTATGATTTCTTTATCCATATCCTCTGTTTCACCTATGTGCCAAAGGAGGCCTAAACTGGAAAAATTGTTAGCAGGAGGAAAAATAATGTTACCTTTGTTGTTATGTTATTCTTCATTGTAAAGGTATATATGTAGTGTTTCGTTTGAGGAGCCACTCACATCCTAGATGTGGCGTTGCATCATGAGTTCATTCTCCGAATTTGGTGGAATAACTCTAGTCAGGCCCGTCGATTAATAAGTGCAAACGGGGCAACTGTTCAAGGCCTCCAAAATTTAAGGGCCTCTAAATTTACAATTACTAATAAATACTGATATTTTAAATAGACATTTAGTTTTCTTGTGCCACAATGCTCGCTGCTAGAATGCTGGATTGTTACTTGAGTACTACTTTATACTCTTTCAGCACTGAGATTTGATCTTAGTAGTCTAAGAACCATATATCATGAGTTCATTCTCCGAATTTCACCCATGCGATTACTAAGAGTTGTTTTCACAATCTTCATCCCGAAAATATTCTCTCCACTGTTGCAGTAGCAATCGGCAATACCAACACAAGTTTCAAAAGTCAATAAAGCAATGGATAACAAATATTTTTTTTGTCGCCACCAAAACAATCTCCCCAAAACATGTTTGGGCACGCCGTCCGTGTCATCCACTATGCGCCCTGCAACGGCATACCACCTCAGCCCTGGATTGAAGTGTGTCATCGCAGTAAGGATCCTAGAAGCTCGCATAATATTACACACATCGACGCCCTGGTGTTCATCTGGCTGATCGGCCGCATACATCTTGCCGAAGGAGATACGCGCGTTATACACGCCGACGACGGAGCGTCGTGTTCTTCACCACGCCGGCTGTCATGTTTCCTGGTGAGCAATCAATCATCTTTTAATCTATTATATGTATACGTGAGAAGACCAGTAATTTGACGACATCAGAACCCTCGCCGCGCGAGGACGTCGTCAAGTTACTGATGAGAAGCAAAACAAAGCAAGCAAGCATCAGGTTGCCAAGGAGGAAGCCGAACGAGTGCTCGTTCGTTGTTGCAGCTCAATCATAGTATATACATCATGCCAACGAGTTCAGCCGTCACGTTGCCCGGTGAGCTCTCAGTTCAGATACAAAAAAGCTAGCAGCTCGACAACGTCAGAACCCTCACCGCGTGAGGTCGTTGTTGAGTTGTTGATGATCAATCCGTAGCAACTCGATGTCCGAACTCTCGCCGCGCGAGGTCGTTGAGTTGTCGATAATCAATCTAAGTCGCCAAGAAGCAAAGCCAAGCAAGCAACTCACCGGTTCGTGCAGCCGCATCACCATATATACGTCATGCCGGCCAGTTCAGCAGATCGACTTGACAACGTTAGAACCCTCGCCGCGCGAGGTCGTTGTCTAGATGTTGATGATCAATGAAGAAAATCGAGGTCGCTCGAGACAGGAATCCCCGCTTGTCGCGATGACGAAATAAGGCATGTGGAATACCTGCTCGTCGCAATGACAGGAAATTATTTTCCTATATATGATGACAGACAGGTCATTGGCCTAACCGATGACGGAGAGGCTGGCCGGTCGTAGTGCTGCTCGGAGGGGCATATATATGCAGCGCCTGCTACCTGCTCGGAGGCGTCACCAGTCATGCCGACGCCGGGTAGATGCACATGCATAATACCTTTGGCTGCATGCACGTCAGTCGCTGATCCTTCCGGTGTCACATGAATATGCAATTCGCCGAGATGCATCACTGCCGGCCGATGCAGCTACACGTACACATACATGTAATGCAAAGCCCCAGCGTGTCCTCAGGAACTACCTCACCATCAACAATATGATCAACAATATGGGCCATGCTTACTACTGTTTTACTGATGATCTGGACAGCAAAAGTGCCTGATGGCAGTTCTCCATGATCATGTTACCGCTCTGGACATTGGACAGCAAAGCGCCTGATGGCGGTTGTCAACAGTTAGTTCGATGATTGATAAGGCATTTGTCTTCGCGAGTTCTGCCCGTATGTATAAAAGTCGTTGCAACCAGATTGGTGTAACGCACGAACTAATGCAAGTGACGCCGGGAGGCTGTCAATCTGATCTCATTGGAAAGCATCGTCCAAGGTCAATTTGATCTCAGGGAAAGCATCGTCCAAACAACACCAATACCGCTATTTGTGGACCGTCCCACACTGTTACCATCATACGTCTAGTGCTGACGAGACTAGACGGGATCTTGGCTGAGTGCCAACGAGGCGAGGTCACTACTCCACCGACACGTCCTAATTAACGGGATCGGACAATTCGTTGCTGGGTACCGACGAGGCGAAAAGCAACTCACACAAATTCGTGTTAATGAAGGCTGGCATACATGACTGGGCGCCGGCAGGCGAAAGTCATCCCCTTCATCAACAAATTCCGTTTACTCGACGTGGCGTTGGCAATGTCACGACCAAGCTTCGGCGACATAAAGCCACCCATATAATTACTACGCCATATATCGCATATATATGGCTGACGACGATCAATCAAGTACATGACGACCATCAAGCTTAGCTTAATCAGAGGATTTTCACAAGCTCGTCTTGCGGATGTAATTAACTGGCCGCGCCCAACAGGCCCCGGGAATCGGCGAACTACACAATTTCCTTTACAAGTCAGACCTCTCCTTAAGCATGACGCAAAAGACGGAAGAAGACAATTTTTCGTTGATCATGTATTTTGTATATTCAAGAAAGAATTAATGAAATATGTGGTTCTCGAATATGTGTGCATGTGTCTCCTTGCATTACATTACTTTATACATGTCTTCACTTTCGGTTTTCGACCAAACAAAGGTGTTTGGTTGCCAAAAGATGTGGTGGCCAGGCTAGGATTGGCCACCTTTTGGGTGTTTGGTTGCAAATGGCCAATACTAGCCCGCCGAGCAACGGGCCAGCGTCTGAGTTAAGCGGGCCAGGAATGAATCACCAAGGTGATTCATTCCTGGCCGGGAACTCCGCCTCGCCGAAGCGGCGCCATCTCACCTCCGTGACCTCCCCTTCCCCTGTCACCTCCGTCCCCTCGTCGAGACTCGTCGGCGTGCTCCCCTCCCCTCCCTCGGCGCTCCAGATCCGGTGCTCTCCACCTCCGCCGTCGGGGAAGACCGGTGCTCCGATCCGGTCGCGCCGGAGCCTCGCCTGCGGGAGGGCCGCCTAGCGAAAGGGCTGCGGCAGGGATTACGCCCACCGGGAGGCCTCCCGTGTCGGGAGGTCCGGCCGTCTTGAGTCCGCCATCGGGGAGGCCGGAGGCCGCCCCCGGGAGGTTCGCCGCCGGGTCTCGCCGTGAGGGCCGCCGAGCCAGGCCCGGGAATGACGGGCGGGAGGGCCGGCGCCGGGGAACTGTCTGTGGTCGACCGCGGAACCGCCATGAGCGCGGGCCCGGGAACCGTAGGTCGACCATGAGCGGTGGCGAGACCGCCACGAACCGTGCAGGTCGGCCATGAGCGCTGGGCGGCGTTGCCGCCACGAATCGAGCTGTGTCGGTGACGGGGCGGCGAAGTGGGGAGGCGGCTGGAGCCGTGCACGGCGTTGAACTCCTAGGAGCAGAAACGCATGACATGTGGGCTCCACCTTGAGGTAAGTTTACCAAATCGAGAAGAGGTGACCCTATCCAAACAAACCAGCTAACCAAATACTCCAATCTCTAAGCCGGGCTACAATGGGCCACCAAAACAAAAAACAACCAAACAAGTGGAGGTTGGCTTGATTGATGCAGCTAAGTCCGGCCGGGCTAGATTGGGCTAGCCGGGCTACATTGAGCATCACAACCAAACACACTCTATATAAATTAACTCATTCTCACCCATCCAAAGTGTACCAATAGTAACCCAACCCACTAAACCCATTTGAAACCCAACCCATTAGTCCTACAACCTAGTTCACACGGTTGTGATCGTGTCGTGGAAAAGGTTTAATACACATTGCGGTTCTGCGATTTTTTTGCATCCTTAAATACAAAATCAGATTTTTGACCACCTCAACTTTTAAAATCATTTTATTTTACATCTTAGGTGGTTTTAGTGATGATTTTGCTGATATGCGGCCATATTAGAAATAGGTAAACAGGACGAAGTTGGAAGTTTAGGCAAAGATATGAGACTACAAATATTTACAAAAATCCAAAAGGAATCGGAATGGGAAAATGTTTTTTTAGAAAACTAAACAAGTATTTTACATATGAATTATACAACTAAAAATCCCAAATTCTGGCTTAATAACATTAGAAAGTTTGTTTTACCTCGAAAAATTATGAAACTATTATTTTTTTTTTGTAATATTGCTCTATCTTCGAGTAGGTGTACGTACTGCATTTTTTTTTTTTTGTCACTTCTTGCGAGCTCTTTAAGAGCTTGTTTTTTATAAGCCAGCAGACGCTTAATTTTGTATTACAATTTGATTAAGTGCATAACTTATATTGGGATTAGAATAAAACCTAAAGAGAAATCTCCTGGCAGAGGGAAATGGTCTCCCTCCCTCCTTATGGAGAAACAAGAGCAAGAAAATCTCTGACTGACCCTCTACCTCCAGTACAGTAGTATGCCGCCTTTTTTTTTTTTTTTTTGACGCCCTCTACTGAGTAGAGCTGTAGCATTTGTTCACACACCCACGCACACCACACACACCCCACACGCACACACAGACCTACAACTATACACAGCTCTCGAAAAGATTACGTCCCCTAGTGAGATCGATGAAACCTTCAAAGTTTCACAGGCGGACGGGCACGCCGCGCACTCCCATTGTGGCGCCACGCATGAGGGGGCAGACACCTGGAAACAATCCAGGCGGAGACTGTTATTAAAGGGAGTAAATCCCTGGTGCAGGAACCAGGGTTCGAACCCCGGCCGGCCAGCTCCACCACCGGAGTCTTAGCCACTGCGCTACACGCGCGTCTGCCAGTTGTATGCCGCCTGATGCATGCATGTGTTTGCCGTTGGATAGATAACTTTGTTGTCGCTTCGTCATCAGCCGCCGCACAAGGCACACCACACACGTCCACCTCCGCGTGTTATCCATTTGATTTCCCATCCATATCGTCCTGCTCCCTGAGTCACTGACACCCTGGTCCAGCCTTGGTCCTTGTTCGTTTCTACCAACAGCCAACTCTCTCCTTCCCCCTCCTTCCCCAAAGTCGAAGGAGCTGATGAATGAAGCCTCTCAAAATCACCAACCACTAACCACAATAGCAATTAACATTTATTACTTTTGTTAACAGATAAGGAAAGAAGGAATTTGACGTGATTATGCAGGTGCAAACACAAGAAGCACTCTTGTTCTTGCCAAAGGCCAAGTGAATCACGTGCTTCAAGGTTGGTTCGAAATGAGTAATTAACTAGTTTAAACAAACTCCCAGTACTGTTACTAACTATTTATGTATATATACACAAAGTATATCGCTTTGGAATGGATCCCCATGCCATGCCAAGACAAGACGCGGACGGTGAGCTCTAGACGAGGAACAAAGCACGGAACGGAACGGAACTTGTCTTTCCTTGTTGACGAAACGACCGAGACCGAGAGGGCATCTAGCTAGGCAGCAGCAACAATGGCGACCTCGGCCAGCGGCGTCTCCTTCCTTCTCGCCCAGCCACCGCCCACTGCCAACGGCACCAGGTACGCACACAATCAATCACCATGCAGTTCCGTTCGCCGCCCACCCTCCCTCTGCACATGCATGCTCACCACCGTCACCGTGTTCCGTTCGCAGCCTATGGCGCCACGGTGTCGCCCTGCGAGCTCCTGCTCGGTTCGCGGCCGTGGCCAGGGCTGTGCAAGCGCCCGCCGCCAACGCCAAGAGGAGGACGCGGCCCCGGTTCATTAGCGTCAGCGTCAGGTGCTGCGCCGTCGGCGGCACCGAGGCCCTGCGCTCCCGACGCCACCGCGGAGCCGGCGTTGCCGTCGTCGGTGCCGTGGTCCGTGCCGGTGCGCGTCGCCTACGAGCTGCAGCAGGCCGGCCACCGCTACCTTGATGTCAGGTACGGTACGGACGGCACAGCACAGCAACGCTTTCATTCACCTGTCCGTTCTGAATCTGATGGTTAGTTGAGAGACGTGGCGTTGAACAGCAAAGAGACAAGAGCACACATTTTTGTTCTGTGATTCAGTCTTTAGCTGCCTCTCCCTGCTGGTTTAATTTCTAGCTGCTGCTGAATCGAAATGTGTGTTCAATTCACCACATCCCAGTTAATTAGTTCACTGAGAGATTCAGAGATTGATGTTATAAATAGCTAGCTCTAGCTCAACTGGGATTCAGAATTCTTGCAGCTCGTCGTTCCCCTTCTAATTTTCCTGTTTTCCTCTGATGTGACGCTTCCATTCCATCCTGTATGTATGTATGTTATGTAGAACCGAGGGCGAGTTCAGCGCTGGCCACCCGGAAGGAGCTGTCAACATCCCATACATGTACAAAACCGGCTCAGGTACATGCCTGCCTGACTGCCAAAACCACAATTGTTCTCACCGCCGCCGCTTCCTCTGTTCTGTTCTCCTGATTTATTTGTCCGAGCTATCTACTTCAGTTCAGCTCTGTGAGTTATGAGCATCTCCGTCTCTGTCATTATCAAAGCTGAGAAACGTGTATTCTTTCCGCTGGTTCGGTTCTGAACGTCTCTGAACTTTCTGTGTCACGCGCGTGCAGGAATGACGAAAAACACGCACTTTCTTGAGCAAGTGTCAAGGGTGTTAGGAAAGGACGACGAGATCATCGTTGTATGTAACTACGTTTGCTGAACGAATCTAAATTTCAGAGATTATACGTTCATTACAGTCATTACTTTAACACTCGGTGGAAATTAATCTCGCCTGTTGTTCCTTCCCAGGGCTGCCAAAGCGGCAAGAGGTCTCTGATGGCGGCGACTGAACTCTGCTCTGCTGTAAGCTACAATGGCCATCTCCATCATCTTCCCACAGATCACTTCCAGCTTTCTGTAATTCATGGCAATCCAACCAACCATTGCGGTCATATTTTTTAGGCTTCACTGCTGTGACCGACATCGCCGGTGGATTCTCGACTTGGAGGGAGAATGAGCTGCCTACCACCATCCAGTGATGATCTGAGCTTGCCTCGGCAGCTTCATGCACGTTGCGTTCTGTCAAGCATGATCTGCTAGCTCCAGGATTGTACATATATGTCTGATGTCTTATTGCATAGTTCTGGGAATAAGAGTGCTGCAAAATGGAGCATGTAAAGTTAAGCAGAGAGTAGCAGCACAACAAATAGGGGTTTTATATTATGAGTCATCTCGTTTATAGTATAGTACATTGTCTGCTCGGTACTCCATGGCCTGGATGTGCCAATTTATACGTTTTCACATATTTAGCCAGCCATTCCCGAGGAGGCACAAAACCATATTGTCTTACAAAATGCTCAGCAATACTGAAAGAAGTTTAACAAACTTCTGTTTTTATTAAAAAAATGCCAGAAAAACACATCTCCATCAGAGCAGATTATAAGTTGATAACCAACATATGAGTTCATGAAGTTGACACCTAATGGTGCCAGGAGTCCAAAAAAAAAGCCATTTCGTTTATAATGCCTCTACTTTTGGAAAAGGATACGCCTCTACCATTGCGATCAGTTAAACACGTTAAGTTTGACTAATTTTATAAAAAAAACTATAATACTTATGTCATTTTTTCATAATTGAAATAATTTTGTAAGAACCACCAGCTGCATGATTAGTAGAACAAGGTGCAATATCCAAGTCAACATCAAGAAGGAAATCAAAGGAGCTGGTAGGTGGGACAGGGGACTCGCTAGCGAACGGAAAAACAGACTCGTCAAAGACAACGTGTCGAGATGATAATCTGCCGCGTGGAGAGGTCGAGACAGCAATACCCCTTGTGAGTTGAGGGGTAGCCCAGAAACACACATGCTGTGGAACGAGGTGCAAGCTTATGCTGGGATGTAGCCTGCAGGTTAGGATAACATAGACAGCCAAAAACACGTAAATGCTCATAAGCTGGCGGAGAACCATAGAGACGGTAGTATGGAAGCTCGTGTTTAATGGACGAAGAGGGGCGTCGGTTCAGCAGGTAGGTGGCTGCAGATAGCGCCTCAGCCCAATAGGCAGGCGACATGGAGGCTTGGATGAGGAGAGTGCGCACCGAGTTGTTGAGCGTACGAAGAACACGTTCAGCCTCTCCGTTTTGTTGGGAGGTATATGGGCAGGAGAGATGGAAAACAATGCCGTGCGCAGCAAGCGTACTATGCATGGCGTGGTTAACAAATTCGGTTCCATTATCAGCCTGAAAGCATTTAACAGGGAGGCCAAACTGAGTACGAGCAAAGAAAATAAAATCAACAATGTGTTGATGTACCTCAGATTTGCTCTTAAGGGGATACGTCCAACAATAATGCGTAAAATCATCCAGCAACACTAAATAATACTTGCAACCAGAGATGCTAGACACCGGAGAGGTCCAGACATCACAATGAACAATCTCAAAAGGGGAAACAGTTTTGGATGTGGAGGTACTAAAGGGGAGACGCACATGCTTGCCAAGCTGATAGGCGTGACAAAGCGAGTGATCTACTTTATTACACGAAATCAAATTGTTTTTCCTAAGCGATGCAAGGACTGCTGGACCAGGATGACCGAGACGACGATGCCACAGGGAGGTGGAGGCGGCGAGCATGGCGTGGGCAGCTGCAGGGACGGCTGAGGAGATGGTGTAGAGGTCGCCAGCACTATTGCAGCGAAGAATCACGCCCCCGCCTTGGGTTCCTTAACAGAAAAACCAAAGGCGTCAAATTCGATGGAACAACTATTGTCGCGGGTGAACTGTCGGACAGAAAGTAAATTATGGATGATGGATGGAGCGACAAGAACGTTATTCAAAACGAACTGAGATGTATCGGTAGTAAGTATGGAGGAACCTCTAGACGTGACAGAATACGTGCACCATTGCCGCAACAGCGGCGAAGCCAAGATTAATTGTCGCCGGGTCGGGAAAACTCATACTTTAACGGGTGTTTGGTTCTAGGGTCATTTTTTCGTAGAGACTTAAAAAAGAACCCTAGAAAACTAAATAGTACTCCTCCATTTCAAATTATAAGTCGTTTGACTTTTTTGACAACAAGTTTTTGACCACTGTCTTATTCAAAAATTTGTGCAAAATATCACTTTTTTTGCCGTGACTTTCTTTATTAGTATAAGTTCTTAAAGAATGACTTGAATTTGACAATATTTACGCAAAATTTTTTGAATAAGACGAATGGTCAAACTTGGAGCCAAAAAGTCAAACGACTTATAATTTGGGATGGAGGGAGTACTTTTTTTGGACTTTTGCTTCCCTTAAAGCACCTCCTTGGAGTCTTTTTCTAAAAGTCCTAGAACTAAAAAAATATTAGTCCTAATTAACCAAACATGTCCTAACTTTGAGGTTAGTAACTTTAACTTTGTTTTTAGATTCCTGGACCGTGCTATTCTTTGTCGTGCCTATAACAAGGAATAGATACACGTATCGATCGATGTAGAAGCTAGAAATTAATATATTTCGCCTTTTAAAAACCACCAGCAGTCAACGAGTTTAAAATAGCAATAGCAACCAACAAATTATAGCATAAGGCATTTTAGTAGTTACCTTCTACGGTTACGGTCCTCCATCTTCTGACAACGAAGGATCGCATTGTTGATACGGATTGTAACAATGTTTTTGAGAAATACACCGCATAACGTAGACACTCACAACATGCACGCACATTCATTCCTATGAATACACGTGACGCAAACACTACCCCCTATGAGCACTTCAAAGACTGAGCACCCGACGGGAACGCCGCTACCACTGAATGCATAACACCGGTAAATCCTGGGAAAATCTCAAAAAAGATGTGAGTACCAGCATTTGAACCCTAGTGGGTATCGTCCCCACTGAACCGTCGACCATTGGACTGCAAGTTAATTCGCACGGATTGTGGCAATGCTGAGTAACATAATGTCCGATTTCCCTATTCAGAACTTAGAACTTTCAGATTTAACTGAAAGAAAAGAAACCCCAATTACCAAAAAAAAAAAATAGGGTTTAGACTTTTGTTTTTGATAAATTACAGTTTAGACTTGATAAATCAGTAACATGTTATAGACATCAATGCGATAAACCAAGAAAATATGTAGATCATTAGTTATCGATTGCAGAATTGAGATATTTTGTACCTTTCTCTACGTGCTTGTGGGTGCGGATCAAGTTTAAACAGCATATCGCGATATCATCGGCGACCACTTGGCCCAGCATCGGCGACGTTGGTGATATTGATCTCTGCCGCCCCGGGTTCAGCGTGTAGCAGGTGGATTCGTGGTGGGAAAAGCCAGACTAGGAGAGTCTCGCGATGTTTGGACTTCTCGTTTGCTGCCTGTAGACTCGGACACAGCGAAGTGGAAAATGGGCCTTCATGGTGGGCTTATTAGCCTGAACGTACGTGCATTGTTGCATGAGCGAGGTGACTTGGTCTTGGTCAATGGACGATGGGCCAAGCCGCCGGGGTCGTATATTTTTTACTGGGGTCTAAGCCGGTGGAAATTTACTGCGTACACGAGGCTCCCTGGAAATCGTCGGTGTCGGCCGACCCCAACACTTGAACGTAGCTTCGCCACTGTTGCCTACAGTAATCGAAGAATGAGCAGCTGGAAGGCGAGAGAGAAGTATACCATCTGAGAGTGCATGTGCGTGGAGTCGCCTGTGTCCATCACCCAGGCATAGCCCTGAAGCGCCATCTGCTGGATTGCAGCCACCAGACCGGCTGTGTCCCACGATGGGGATTGGGCCGGCGCCTGAGGAAGGGAGCCGAGAGCTGTGTTGGCCTGCGGAGGGGGACCAAGAATCCCCTGTCCGCCGCGCCACTGACCGCTGCTGCCGCCTCCGTTGCCCAGCGCCCCCTGGAAAGCCTGCGGATTAATACAAATCCACGGGCCAGCCGGTTGTCGCCGCTGTTCCGTCTGCCGTAGGTCTTCTTGCACCGCTGCTGGCCGCCTCCGCCGCTGCTCTGCTGCGGCGGCTGCTGCTGTGGCGGCGGCTGCTGGGGCTTCGAGGACGAGGAGCGGCAGTCGGAACCGTTACAGCCGGAGGAGGAGGAGGCAACGAGGGCATTGGAGGCCGCGACCTTGACTTCATTCTCCAAGCGCAGCTCCTTCAGCTTGAGCTGGTCAAGTGCGGAGGAGAAGGTCATGCCACCGGTGCCTGCAATGATGTCAGCGGTGGTGCTGAAACGAGGGTTGACGCCGCGGAGCAGGTTGAGGAGAAGGGTGCCCGACATCACGGAGGGCATCAGCAGCCTTCTTCATCGTGTTCCCGTAGTCCTCAACAGATTGATCGCCCTGAGTCATGGTGTGGAAGGCGTGACTCAGGAAGATGGCGCGAGGAGCCTGATTGGCCTGAAAGTGAGTGGCGATGGCCGCACAGAGAGCATGGGCGGTCTGATCTGGCTCCATGGTGAAGTCGAGGATGGCGTCAGCAACGGATCCATACAGCCAACCGCGGACGCAGAAGTCAGCCGTTTCCAGTCCTCGGTGCGCGGATTTGGAGGAGCCGTGCCGCCGATGTGTTTGAGAAGGCCAAACTTCCCGCACAGCGACTCGAAGAAGGACTTCCACTTGGTGTAGTTGGAAGAACGGAGCTCCAGCTTGATGGGAACGTGGGACTGGATGTTGATGGTGGCATACGTGTTGGGATATTAGACAATTTCCAGATTAATTCCAAAATATAAATCATGACAAATAGACCTACTAGATAAAGCATGTCAAGCATACTAGCATGACAGATCAGTATATCGCATATACTAGCAGGACAGATCATGATATCACGTAGCATGATCATAGCAACAGGTGTAAACCCAACTAGCACACCAGATAGATTGGATCTCGAGAATACCGGGCCGACGTTGAGGACAACGTAATGAAGAGGTTCAAAAACGACGCCGGTCCTCCAGGTCGCTGCCGCCGTCGCCGATCGGCGGCTGCTACTTATTCGCCTTAAAGCGACGCCGAGGTCCTCCAAAGTTGCCGTCGCTGCCGTAGATCGGGCGGCTGCCGCTGAAGAAATCGAAGAAGCCGCCGATGAAGACGGGCGCTGGACGGTCCTCCGCTTGTCCTTCCCGAAATCTGAGCCGTGGACGAAGATCGGGAGCGCCGCTGCAAGAGCGCTTCCCAAAAACCTTATTCGCCTTCTCCCGCCGGATCGCAAAGACGAGGGTTTCGAGACCTGCTCGCCCGGTTGCTAGTGCACGCAAAGCAATCGGGCCGAGTAGCTACAACAAGCGCAACAACAAGAAGAGGCGAAAAAACTCTATCTCAATTCTCTGGAGTTGAGAGGTTGTACATTCAAGGGACTCCTCTCTAAAACCAAGATGAGATGTTAGATCTATGTTATTCTCTATAATTTGGCGTGGCCGGTAGGTTGCTTATATATCCCGAACATCGTGTCGCGATCACGATCGGTTTAGGACTCTCTACTCCGAAAGTCGGTTCAGACTCTACAACTTGAAGGCCAAGATTACCAAATATAGAATGGGCCTTTGAGATCTCTCTAGGAATTTCCGAATTTGTTATTGGGCCAAGCCCATCTAAATTCCAATAATCCCCACCGGATCTCAAATACCCATTTAGAGTTTTGCTAATTCTTCCGCCGTAGTTTAATATACCTAGTATTTCGCAGAGACTGTAAAGTTGAACTTCTGCCTAGGTCCTTAAGCTACACTTATTTACAACTTGAACAATGGACTACGCCTTGAATTGCAAGTTTTGTGCGAACAAGCTTTACTTAAAGCCACACTAGTACCTGGTCCTTAAGCTACACTTATTCACAACTTGAACAATGGACTACGCCTTGAATTGCAAGTTTTGTGTGAACATGCTTTACTTAAAGCCAGATTAATACCTGGCTGCTAGTAGCCTTACCCCGTGGGTGGAGCATATACGTCATACTCCCCGGTCTCTTCATGAGCTTACTAGAGACCACCCAAATCTCATAGAGACTGCGACGTTTAACAGTCTAACTCATATAGGTATGTTCTTTTAAGAATGCTCAGAGGATCGCATCTTCGCTTGTCAAAGCCAATAGAACATATTAAGGCATTAGCCAACCTGCCATACAAAGGCCTCAACGCATTTGAGAGTTATTGCATCTTCACTTAGAGAGGGTTATAAATATACTCTCCTCAGTTTACCAATAGCTTGTTTTTCCCAGATCCTTAGTCACGGGATCTCCGATCAAAAAGGTTGGGTTACTACTACTGAAAACTCATATGGGTCTCATACCCATCTCCCTCGATGCAATTTCTATCACATTACGTGATAGCCCTTTAGTAAAGGGATCTCGCCAGTGTTTTTATCCTGCTTGGACATAAGCCACGCTTATTACTCGGAGTTTCTCAACTTCCCGACAGTCTTCAAATGTCTTTTAACGTGTCTTGTTGACTTTGCATTATCCTTAGCACTATTCACTTTAGTGATCACCGCTTGATTATCACGCTCATAAGGATAGCCGGCATCGGGTTTCTCTACCACCGCAAAGTCGACAAGAGCTCACGCAGCCACTCTGCCTCAAGCAGATCTTTGATCCAAAGCAAAGAAGTTCTGCTTCCATGGTTGACTTAGTCAAAATAGTCCGCTTTTACAAGACCTCCATGACACCGCGCCACCTCCAAGAGTAAAGACATACCCGGTTGGCGTAGATTTGAGCAAAGATCGATATCCAGTTAAGATCACTATATCCCTCTAGCACACCGGGTGCCCTAATAGTGTATGCCATAACTCATTGTACCTTTAAGATAGCACAAGACCCTCTCTAGTACATGCCAATGATCATCACCCGGATTGGACATATACCTACTCAACTTGCTCACAAAGAAAAAAGAGATATCCGGTCTAGTTGCGCTTAGCTAAATACATGAGTGAACCAATTATCCGAGAGTATCTCAATTGATCTCTAGTATTCTTCTTATTTTTCCTCAATGTCACACTAGGATCATAAGGTGTTGGAGAAGGCTTTCTATCCATAAAACCAAAACGTTCAGACCTTCTCAACATAGTGAGATTGCGATAATGTAATCCCACTCTCTTCCTTAATTAGCTTGATGTTTAGAATTACATCAGCCTCTCCTAGATCTTTCATGTCAAAACTCTTAGACAAGAAAGACTTGACTTCATTGATCACATCAATGTTGGAACCAAAGATTAGAATATCATCAATATATAAACATAATATAACAGATTTGCCCCCACCATGTCGATAATACACACACCTATCAGCCTTCATTGACAACATAACCGGCACTAGTTAACGTAGTGTCAAACTTCTCATGCCATTGTTTAGGTGCTTGTTTCAAGCCATACAAAGATTTCAATAGCTTGCACACCTTTTGCTCTTCACCTTTTACTACAAATCCATCAGCCTGATCCATGTAAATCTCCTCATCCAACTCTCCATACAGAAAAGCTGTCTTTACATCCATTTGATGAATGATCAGACCATATGAGGTAGCCAAGGATAGTAGTGTTCAAATAGTGGTCATTCTAGCAACAGTGAGTAAGGATCAAAGAAATCCTCGCCTCCTTTTGAGTATAACCCTTTGCCACAAGCCGAGCCTTGTACTTGTCAATAGTACCATCGGTCTAAGCTTCTTCTTGAACACCCACTTACATCCAATTGATTTACAACCGAATGGTAGATCAGATAGCTCCCAAGTTCCATTAGAAAGAATCGAGTCCATCTCACTATGAACAAACTTCTTTCCAATCATCTACATCCGAGATGCATATGCCTCTGATATAGAGGTGGGAGTATCATCCACAAGGTACACAATGAAATCATCACCAAAAGATTTTGCAATCCTTTGTCTCTTGTTCCTCACAGGAACTTCATTGTCATCCTTCTCAAGTGGTTGTTCAAATGACTCAATAGGGTATTCGATAGGTATAGTATCATCGAGCTAATTCAAAGAGAGAATCTAACATTGCTACGCATATATTTCAAAGGAAATATATTCTCAAAAAATATAGCATCACGAGATTCAAAGATAGTATCTACAAGCATCTCAAAAAAACTTTAGATCTTACTACTAAAAAATCGATAGGCAATGCTGTTGTGAGCATATCCAAGAAAGATACAATCTACCGTCTTTGGTCCAAGCTTACGCTTTTTATTAATTGGAATATTAACTTTCGCCAAGCATCCCCACGTGCGCAAGTATGAAAGTGATGGTTTCCTACCAACCCACATCTCATGTGGCGTCCCACATCTCATATGGCGTTGTCTCTTTATTTACTTTTGAACTCTATTCAGACATGACTCGCAGTCAATAATATAGCTTCCCCACCATGCCTTAGATAAACCAAATAGGTGTCTAACATGGCGTTAACCAAGTCACTCAACGTGCGGTTTTTCCTCTCGGCAATTCCGTTGGATTCGCGAATAGGGAGGCGTCCTCTCATGAATAATACCATGTTCCGCACAAAACTCATCAAATATTATAGGAAAATATTCACCACCACGATCCGACCTTTAGACATTTAATCTTTCTCTCTAGTTGATTTTCAACTTCAGCCTTAAAGATTTTAAAGTAGTCTAATGCCTCATCTTTAGTTTTCAGCAAGTAAATATAGCAATATCTAGAAGCATCATCAATTAACGTCATGAAATATCTCTTTCCACCTTTAGTCAACACACCATTCATCTCGCATAGATCAGAATGTATGAGTTCTAGAGGTGTCAAGTGTCTCTCCTCCGCTGCCTTGTGAGGCTTTCGAGGTTGCTTAGATTGCACACAACTATGGCACTTAGAACCTTTGGCAATAGTGAAATCTGAATTAACTTCAAGCTAGATAAATGTGACATCAAACCAAAGTTCACATGACATAAACGAGAATGCCAAACACTTGAACTATCATTTATTGTGCCACAAAAATGATTCACTGACTTATTGCATAAATCTGCCAAACTTAGGCGGAACAAACCACCATAGTCATAACCCTTACCAATAAATTGTCCATGCTTAGACATAACTACTTTATTGGACTCCATCACTACCTTAAACCCATCTCTTAAAAGAAGGAAAACACTAACAAGGTTCTTGCGAATAGTAGGGACATGTTGCAAGTTCTTCAGTTGCACTATTTTACCCGAAGTAAACTTCAGATCTACCGTGCCAACACCACGAACAGAAGCATGTGACCCATTCCCCATTATAACAGAGGAACCTTGTAGCTCTTTATAAGAAGAAAACAAAGAGATGTCGACACACATGAATATTAGCACCTGTATCAACCCACCAACTTGGTGATTGAAATACCGATAGTACAAGAGGAACATTACCGTACTCTTCATCAAGATTGCTAATAGTCACGAGGTTGACATTCTTATTATTCTCACCGAAAAAGTGACCAAGCTGTCCATAAGTGAAGCAAGGCACCTCATCATTATTTTTCTTCTTCTCGAAGGTAGTTGCTAACTTGGCATTGGAAGATTTATTCCCTTTGTTCTTGCCATGTGGGTTTTCTTTCACAATATTAGTGCTAGAATGGCTCTTGTTCCCCTTCTCAATAGTATTCTTCACCCGAATCTTTTCCTCAACATCAAGAGATGCTATCAGGGTTTACAACCGATATTTTTTCTCGGCTCTTGTGTTTTTAGAATTGTGCCGAAGCTCTTCCATGAAGAAGGCAACCTAGCAATAATGCATCCGGCTACAAATTCATCGGGTATGACATACTTAAGGAGTTCAAGTTCTCTTGCCATGTGTTGAACCTCATGCGCTTGCTTGACTATAGATCGGTTAGCAACCATCTTGTAGTCATGAAAGCTCTCCATAATGTACAACTCGATGTACCAATGGTTGCATTCAGTTGATCCCACAATTCCCTCTCATCTTGAAGTGCAAGTTTGCATCTTCTAGATGACTAGCAAGACTGTTTAGGATTGTTCTTCTAAAGATAGTGTTGTCTCCTTGGAATCTTCTCTTTTTCTCTAGAGATATTTCCCTCGAGACGATCCAACAAGAACCCGTAACATCTTAGCCTCTAGCCGAGCATGGCCATAACTCGCCACCTCTTTATATGTGCACTAGAAAACTTTTCTAGTCTCAAAGACGTCGATGAAAACAGCCATAGTTAAATCAAGAAAAAGCCTATAATAAGGTTTTTGGATTGTTGGGATATTAGACAATTTCGTGATTAATTCCAAAATATAAATCATGACAAATAGACCTACTAGATAAAGCATGTCAAGCATACTAGCATGACAGATCGTATATCGCATATACTAGCGGGGACGTATCATGATATCACGTAGCATGATCATAGCAAATGTGTAAACCCAACTAGCACACCGATAGATTGGATCTCGAGAATACCGGCCGACGTTGAGGACAACGTAAACGAAGAGGTTCCTCAAAACGACGCCGAGGTCCTCCAGGTGTCGCTGCCGCTGCCGCCGATCGGCGGCGCTACTTATTCGCCTTAAAGCGACGCCGAGGTCCTCCAGGTTGCCGCCGCCGTCGTGAGATCGGCGGCTGCCGCTGAAGAAATCGAAGAAGCTGTCGATGAAGACGGCGCTGGGACGGTCCTCCGCTTGTCCTTCCCGGAATCCGAGCCGTGACGAAGATCGGGAGCAGTCGCGCGAAGAGCGCTTCCCAAAACCTTATTCGCCTTCTCCCGCCGCAGGATCGCAAAGACGAGGGTTTCGAGACCTGCCGCCGCCGCTTGCTAGTGCACGCAAGCAATCGGGCCGAGTAGCTACAGACGCAACAACAAGAAGAAGAGGCGAAAACTCTATCTCAATTCTTCCTGGAGTTGAGAGGTTGTCCATTCAAGGGACTCCTCTCTAAACCAAGATGAGATGTTAGATCTATGTTATTCTCTATAATTTGGCGTGGCCGGTAGGTTGCTTATATATCCCGAACATCGTGTCGCGATCACGATCGGTTTAGGACTCTCTACTCCGAGTCGGTTCAGGACTCTACAACTTGAAGGCCAAGATTACCAAATATAGAATGGGCCTTTGAGATCTCTCTAGGAATTTCCGAATTTGTTATTGGGCCAAGCCCATCTAAATTCCAATAATACGGATGAGCCATGGGAACGCCGAGTGATGGAGATCTTCGCCGAAGAGGAGGGAGAGGCCGACGGAGGAGTCGGAGTCACTGCCACCGGCGGAGTCCACGTGGGTGACACAAGACATCAACAGATGGGATCTGCTGAGTTTGTGCGGCCGTCCTGGGAGGTGGCGGCGGCTGGTGGTGGGTGTCGCACGTGATTAGTGCGCGGGCAGGGGAGTCACGGTGATTAGGGAAGTCACGGTGATTAGGGCAGCGAAAGAGGGAGGGGAGAAAAAGGCAGGCCCGGGGTTAGGCTCGATACCATGTAGAATATTGGGCAAACACCACACACCCAAGGAGGGGGGGTGACCTTTCATTATATAGGCCGATATGGCTTGGAGTACAAGTAATACAATACAAGACCGTATACAACACTATATGTCTAACAAAAAAAGCAAGGGTAGAATCACAATTGGCATTTTTAACAAGGGTAAAAATGCAATAGCCCCTTTTTCATGGAGTAATGAATACTAATACCTTTAAAAAAAAGTTACCGAACTATATTTTTTTTAACATAGTAATGTTCGTATTCAAAAAGGTATGTTGTCTTAGCATAGCCAAACTATCTTAAAAAGTTGATCAAATTTCTATAAGTTGATATTACTATTTATCATATTAAATAAGTATAATTGTATCCTTATCATTTTCACATGATATTTTCATAGTATAGCTTTCTGAGTCAAATATTAATGTTATTTTCTATAACTTAGTCAAAATTAAGACGGTCACACTCGGACTCGACATAAAATGCTTTGTTTAGGGGATGAAGGCAGTAAAAGACTAGACTTTCGAACCTTTTGGGATGAAAGAAATATATCTAAAAGAAGATCACATATTTTTTTGTAGTGGGTAGGTCTAAAACACACCCTATCCTATTGGAAAGGGCGGCATCTTTGAAGAAGCGAAGAAAATCCTCTTAACTCATGAGACGTATCGCTTTGGTAGGAGAGAGCTTTCTAATGTTTTTGTTGGTAATGACATCCGAACCAGCATGTGGTAACTTTAGCCAAGATTACAATCATGTCCCAGAAGAATTTTTATGGCTAAGCTATGGGTTACTTTAGTAATCAGAGGTTTTAAGTCCGTAAGGCCGTATATGAATTTGTTGAAAGCAAGAACTTACAGAGCAATAGTTTATACTTCACTAGAAGTTATGGACTCAACTAGAAATTGAGGATATATACTCCTCCTATAGAAGGAAATAAATGTGACATAGTATTCATGCAACCGCATTAATAAAGTTCAAGCTCACTACATATAAAAAATAGTAATATACCCCATGTGCATAATATTTCCCAAATAAATTACCACTAAAGCATACATATACACCACTTGAAGCCGGGTGAATGGGGATTTTTATTATGCTATTAAATATATCAGCATTAGTGGGGAGATGAATGCCCATTTTGTGGAATGCCTTGATATTTATGGATCGAGCGACAAATCCAAACTAAACTAGTTGTTTAGTTACACTCCTCTATTGTATAGCACGGAGTTATTCCAGATAACTATATTGATGAGGAACAACCAAATTGGTTAAAAGATAAGTGAATGCTTCTACCCGAAGCGTATGTGGATATACTCGGGATTAACTTCATATCCATTTGGCATTGGCATTTTGATCAAATTATGCGAGGGACGCCGCAAATAAGATCTAGTGGCCTATGTCACAAGCATGTATATTCTCATGAAGCAAGCTCACATTGTATGTGATAAAACTTCTCTCAAAATCCTGTAGAGAAATCACCCTATTGGTGAGTTGCCTCATGACGAGGTTCATCCCGAGAGATGAAAATCCTAACAATGTGCGCATACTATAATGCTAGGAATACGGAACAACAATGGATCTGTCGCTTTTGGGAAATAACGAAGATCATTATTAAGATGTTTATAGTCGAAAATATGTGTCTACACATGTTATCCTCTCTATAATTGCTAAATGAGTCTCTTTGTGAGAACCTAGATCCGAACAAATTCCATGGCAAGAGTGCTTGAAGCTCTCATATCGGGTCAAATGAACGTGCAATTGAGGTTGAACCAAAAATCGTTAAGTGAATATCTTGAACCCGATGATCGGACAATTATGGGTCGTCGTTGAAGAAATGTGTGGTGAAAAGTGATGGTTCAAATGGTCCTAATAGACCAGTTTATATAAGTTCTATAAAAATATGTTCCATTATATAATGAATCGGCTTATGACATGAATTACATATGCAAGAATGGGATTCTGAAAATCCATGGAAAGCAACATTGAAATCTCGCACCAATATTGTCCTTTACGTGAACTAATCTATCCATAAAGGTAACAACTCCCTAAAGGATTTTCTCCGAAGGAATATGGTTATAAGTCCAAATGCACCAAAAATATGTGAATTCTTGAAAGGGATAAAGACCCATATATGACCCAAGAGATAAGAATGAAAAGAGAAAACGAAAGGAATAAAAGTATAGCATATAAGCAAATGTTCACTCCATGAGCTTTTATTGTGGATGTATATATACTTGTGTTATCCACCAAGATTTGGAGTTGAAGTATCCTCTAAAAGGTGATATGATATATTTGGTTCTACTAGCAATGCACACCATTGCACTAGTTTTGTAGACTCTAATGTGTTACTATTTATTAAAGATTCTTGAAGAATCTGTAGTCAATCCCCTCAAGGAGTTACGACTATTATAAATAAAAAATTATGTTATAAAGAACAATAATTATTTGTCACATCTCGAAGATGTGTGTCTTTTGCAACTTTGCATTGTACAAATATACACTCTAATGTATGCATAATAGAATATAATAAATTGCTCTTAGAATTATTCTTTGTTCTTAATGTTCTTGAAGAACAATGAAACAAATGTCGTGAAGACTAACTACTGTGAAAATCATATTATGTAATCTCCCTTGCACTTTGTTCGTGTCTATATTTATTTGCAAATAACGGCCAATGTCGTGGCAATGAATGACTTAAATGAATGTTGTCATCATGGGGAGTATTTACATGATATTGATCATAATTCATGACACTTTAAAGATCTCAAATAATACCTAGAAAGGGTTATTCTAAAGGGTGAGTTTTGAAAGCTCTGTTGAATTGAAGCCTCTATTATGACACCATTTATGAAAGTGGGCTTATTGTTTATGTATAATTTTATCTCATGGGTTCCAGAAGAAACATGTTGTTAAGGTTATATATAAAATGATCTTGGCTATGTATGCAATATACTTGTTAATTCTCTATGTGCATATGCTTCCTGAAGAAGGCGTTTTTGGCATAACGGGATAGTTCTCGCAAGTTTCAAGGGGAACTCTCCTAGAATAATAATTATTGATTGAGATTATAGAGAATTCAAAATGATATGATCTAGAAGGTCACAATTTGTCCTAAGACATGTTTTTCCTTGATGAGTTTTCCTAAAGTTTCTCATATAAGGTTTTTAATGAGGCAACAAGCAAATGCATTAAACGATAATAATGTACTCTTTTCTCCATTTTTTCCCATTGGGTTTTTGGAGTTTTAATGACGCATGAATTTGTCATGGTATTCGCCCAAGGGGTGTTAAGAATTTCTCAATTAGAGGATTGATGGGCTCATACCATATGGGCCTAGGAGGCTACCTTATATGCCATGATGGCTACATCTATATAAAGGGACTACAAGTGTACCTATAATGTCAAATGAAGAGATGACTCCCCCTCATATATCCGTGTCTCTTGTGTTTTCTTCTTAGGATCGGGCAAGGGAAATGAGATCTATGTACAACTTCTACACTTCTCTTTCTTGGATCGGGAACGGAAAAATGGATCCGGCAATTCGTAGATATGCTGATTCTCAACCGTTCACAATAGAGAATTGTAACATGTCTTTCAATTTCATAAAAAAAAAAGTGATAATGAACAGGCTAACACAATGCCACACCCAACAAGCACATTTTCCTTATGAGGAACTAAAAAATTTCCAATGCAAACATCAAAACCATCATCAGCAAGGATATAAATAAAAGTGATTGTAAATTCTGATGACATAGCAATACATAATAGTCATCTAGTGCAAATGCACAAATACCCGGCCGTATCTTGCTGCTGATGATGGCCCGCGGCGTTGCCAAGGGCGGCGGAGATGGACGTGGCGCCTTGAGCCCGGGAGCGATCGATGTCCAAGCGCAGCGTCGGAGGGTAGCGATCCTTGAAGGCACCGAGCCTCTCGGCCGAGAGACGGGCCGATCCCCGGGCGAGCAATGGGATGAGGAGGGTTGGGAAGGTGGCTCGCCGGTGATGCCACCTTGTGGGAAGACGACGCCGGAGCGTCCGGGATTTTATATCCCAGACTCGCCCCGGCACGTGCGGAGGAGGAGGGGCCGCGGCAATGTTCGTCCGCTCTCCAAGCTCCCGCGGATCGCTGACGTGGTGGATCGGTGAGGCCTTGAGCCCAGCGGCCTTGAGCAGCTTCGTCAAGACGAAAACGAGGTAGGAGATGAAGCCGGCAAATGGGGCCCACATGTCAATGGGAGGAAGGAGTGAGGAGAGAGCTAGGCAGGGGCAGTACCGACGCCGAGCACACGGCGTTGGCGTTTCCTATAAAAAAGACAAGATTTCATAACGGTTTTGCAGCACGTGGGTCATATTTCATAAGTCTTACAATTCTGGGTCAAATTTCTGGCGACGCGTGAATACCGGGTCATATTTCATAATTTTTCGTTATGGTTGGGAATACAATCAGCTAGGTTCAAAGGAGAGAATAATTTGAACCAAAATTGTCTAGGTCACCACGCAAGATGTCAACAGATGTTGTATTGTCTCATCTTCTTGATCGCATAGGGGCATTTATCTGGATGAGAGAGGCCCTCTTAGCGAGCCTGTCGGCATCCAGCATCTATTTTGGATTGCCAACCATAGAAACATTTTACATTTGCTCGAGCCCACTTGATGAGATCTGGAGTTAGATCCATGTTTTGGTAGATCTAGAGTTGGTGGAGCTACGAATGTTTGGTTAGAAAAACTGAGTAAACGTGTTTTCAAATACGAAGATGTTTTAAGATCCGACAATTTTTAGATTTGAAACTGTTAGAGTTTATTTAAAAACATCCTCATCAACCATGATGAAATAATAATAATTTGTTTATTCACAAAAATTGTTGGATGACGAAGAAGTGCCTACCCCACTAATTAGGCATTACTTACATAGATGTGTTTGGTTGCGACAAAATTTATATAAATAATGCTAGAAGTGCCATTATTATGGAATACGTGATAGATTAACACAAAGTACAGCCAATGTAGTCAAGCATATAAACAATAATTTATTAACTATGGTAGCTCAGTCTTCATCACCATTATGGCACTTGCTGCAATGCGCAAGAACATTAAATTTCACCGAGGGTGGAACTTCCCCCTCGATCCACGCTTTGATAACCAAGAGAGCATTCTGGGATTCCTTGATAATATTCTTACTCAACGGAAGACATTTGCTAATTTTGTGATCCCTACGGATAAAACCCCCAGGTGGTGTCCAGCGTAAGGCAGTCATGTGATGTAGCGTACTCAAGAGTCAAGAATATAGCACGTTAGCTCAACCAAGCTCAGAAACCAGTGATCTTCACACTCTTAAGGCTGTTGTGGCGTGTTCCCATGGTCTGATTCTGAGGTGAAGGCTCTCCAACAAACGGCTCATGCTTCATCCGTAATTGTGTTACCTGAATGAAGATGAAAAAGACAATATGGGGAAATTATGTAGAACGGAGTGCGATTTCAGCGCTGGCCATCCGGAAGGAGCTGTCAACATCCCATACATGTACAAAATCGGCTCAGGTAAATGCCTTCCTGCCTACCAAAAGTCCAAAACCTCCATCTTCTCACCTCCGTCGCTTCCTCTGTTTTCTTCTGATTTATTTGTCCGAGCTTTCTACTTCAGTTCAGCTCTGTGATTTGTGAGCATCTCCGTCTCAATCAGCTGCCTGTGTCATTATCAAAGCTGAGCAACGTGTATTCTTTCCGTTGGTTCGGTTCTGAATGTTTCTGAACTTTCTGTGTCGCACGCAGGAATGACGAAAAACACTCACTTTCTTGAGCAAGTGTCAAGGGTGTTCGGAAAGGACGACGAGATCATCGTTGTGCGTTTACTGAACACATCAAAACCTCAGGGAACTATACGTTTGTTTCAGTCGGTTCCTTAACACTGGGTGGAAATTAATCTCGCCTGTTGTTCCTTCCCAGGGCTGCCAAAGCGGCAAGAGGTCTCTGATGGCGGCGACTGAACTCTGCTCTGCTGTAAGCTACAATGGCCATCTCCATCATCTTGTTGAAATAATAGGCAATTTCCAGATTAATTCCACAATATAATTCATGATTAACTGATCAAACTCAGGTCACAGATCAAAGCAAAGGGTGTAAACACAACTAGCACACCAGATAGATTTGATCTCGAGAATACCTGGCTGACGTTGAGGACAACGTAATGAAGAGGTTTCCGAAAGCGACGCCAAGGTCCTTCAGGTCGCTGTCGCTGTCGTCGATCGGCGGCTGCTGCTGAAGAAGTCGAAGAAGCTGTCGATGAAGACGGCGCTGGGACGATCCTCTGCGTGTCCTTCCCGGAAGACGAGCCGTGATGAAGATCGGGAGGCAGTCGCGGCAAGAGCGCTTCCAAAAACCTTATTCGCCTTCTCCCGCTGCGAGGATCGCAAAGACGACGGTTCCGGAGACCTGCTCGCCCGGTCGCTAGTGCACGCTAGCAAACGGGCTGGAGTAGCTACGGCGGCGCAACAACAAGAAGAGGCAAAAACTCTATCTCAATTCTCTAGAGTTGAGAGGTTATCCATTCAAGGGACTCCTCTCTAAACCAAGATGAGATGTCAGATCTGATTTTTGGCGTGGCCGGTAGGCTGCTTATATATCCCGAACATCGTGTCACGATCACGATCAGTTTAGGACTCTCTACTCGAGTCGGGCCGGGACTCTGCAGCTTGAAGACCAAGATTACCAAAAATAGAATGGGTCTTTGAGATCTCTCTAGGAATTTCCGAATTTGTTATTGGGCCAAGCCCATCTAAATTCAACAATCCCCCACCGGATCTCAAATACCCATTTAGAGTTTTGCCAATTCTCGCCGCTTTTTTAATATACCAAAGATTTCGCGTGAGACGTGAAGTTGAACTTTTGCCTAGGTCCTTAAGCTACACTTATTCACAACTTGAACAATGGACTACGCCTTGAATTGCAAGTTTTGTGCGAACAAGCTTTACTTAAAGCCACACTAGTACTGGCTGCCCGATAGCCTTACCCGTGGGTGGAGCATATCGTCATACTCCCCCCGTCTCTTCATGAGCTTACTAGAGACCACCCAAGTCTCATAGATCTGCGACGTTTAACATCAAACTCATATAGGTATCGTTCTTTCAAGAATGCTCAGTAGGATCGCATCTTCGCTTGTTAAAGCCAATAGAACATATTAAGGCATTAGCCAACCTGCCATCGATTGCCTCAACGCATTTGAGAGTTATTGCATCTTCACTTAGAGAGGGTTATAAATATACTCTCCTCAGTTTACCAATAGCTTGTTCTTCCCAGATCCTTAGTCACGGGATCTCCGATCAAAAAGGTTGGGTTACTACTACTGTAAACTCATATGGGTCTCATACCCATCTCCCTCGATGCAATTTCTATCACATTACGTGATAGCCCTTTAGTAAAGGGATCTGCCAGGTTTTTTGTCTGTCTGTATATAAGATACAGTTATTACTCCGGAGTTTCTCAACTTCCTGACAGTCTTCAAACGTCTTTTAACGTGTCTTGTTGACTTCGCATTATCCTTAGCACTATTCACTTTAGTGATCACTTTTTTGATTATCACAGTTCATAAGGATAGCCGGTCATGGTTTCTCTACCACCGGCAAGTCGGACAAGAGCTCACGCACCCACTCGCCTCTGCAGATCTTTGTTTCTAAAGCAAAGAAGTTTTGCTTTTATGGTTGACTTAGTCAAAATAGTCTGTTTACAAGACCTCCATGACACTGCGCCACCTCCAAGAGTAAAGACATACCCAGTTGTGGCATAGATTTGAGCAATATCAGATATCCAGTTCGCATCACTATATCCCTCTAGCACAGCTGGGTGCCCGGAATAGTGTATGCCATAACTCATTGTACCTTTAAGATAGCACAAGACCCTCTCTAGTACATGCCAATGATCATCACCCGGGTTGGACATATACCTACTCAACTTGCTCACAGCAAAAGAGATATCTGGTCTAGTTGCATTTGCTAGATACATGAGTGAACCAACAATCTGAGAGTACTTCAACTGATCTTTAGTACTCTTCTTATTTTTCCGTAATGTCACACTAGGATCATAAGGTGTTGGAGAAGGCTTATAGTCCATAAAGCCAAAACGGCTCAAAAGCTTCTCAACATAGTGAGATTGTAACAATGTAATCCCACTCTCTTCCTTAATTAGCTTGATGTTTAGAATTACATCGGCCTCTCCTAGATCTTTCATGTCAAAACTCTTAGACAAGAAAAACTTGACTTCATTGATCACATCAATGTTGGAACCAAAAATAAGATATCATCAACATATAAGCACAAAATAACAGATTGGCCCCCACCATGTCGATAATACACACACCTATCAGCCTCATTAACAGCAAAGCCCGCACTAGTTAAAGTGGAGTCAAACTTCTCATGCTATTGTTTAGGTGCTTGTTTCAAGCCATACAAAGATTTCAATAGCTTGCACACCTTTTGCTCTTCACCTTTTACTACAAATCCATCAGGTGATCCATATAAATCTCCTCATCCAACTCTCCATCTGAAAAAAAAGCATCTTTACATCCATTTGATGAATGATCGGACCATATGAGACAGCCAAGGATAGTAGTATTCGAATAGTGGTCATTCTAGCAACAGGTGAGTAAGTATCAAAGAAATCATCGCCCTCCTTTTGAGTATAACCCCCTTTGCCACAAGCGGAGCCTTGTACTTGTCAATAGTACCATCAGGTCTAAGCTTCTTCTTGAACACCCACTTACATCCAATTGGTTTATAACCGAATGGTAGATAAGATAGCTCCCAAGTTCCATTAGAAAGAATCGAGTCCATCACACTACTGAACGACTTCTTTCCAATCATCTACATCCGAGATGCATATGCCTCTCGAGATAGAGGTGGGAGTATCATCCACAAGGTACACAATGAAATCATCACCAAAAGATTTTGCAATCCTTTGTCTCTTGTTCCTCACAGGGAACTTTATTGTCATCCTTCTCAAGTGGTTGTTCAAATGACTCAACAGGGTACTTTCGATAGGTACAAAGTATCATCGAGCTAATTCGGTAGAAAATCTAACATTGCTACGCATATCTTTCAAAAGAAAATATATTCTCAAAAATATAGCATCACGAGATTCAAAGATAGTATCAACAAGCATATCGAAAACTTCAGATCTTACTACTAAAAATCGATAGGCAATGCTTTGTAGTGAGCATATCCAAGAAAGATACAATCTACCGTCTTTGGTCCAAGCTTACGCTTCTTATTAATTAGAATATTGACTTTTCGCCAAGCATCCCCACGTGCGCAAGTATGAAAGTGATGGTTTCCTACCAACCCACATCTCATATGGCGTTGTCTCTTTATTTCTATTTGGAACTCTATTCGGGACATGACTCGCAATCAATATAGCTTCCCCACCATGCCTTTAGATAAACCAAGAAGTGTCTAACATGATGTTAACCAAGTCGATCGGCGTGCGGTTTTTCCTCTCGGCAATTCCGTTGGATTCGGGCGAATAGGGAGGCGTCCTCTCGTGAATAATACCATGTTCCGCACAAAACTCATCAAATATTATAGGAAAATATTCACCACCACGATCGACCTTAGACGTTTAATCTTTCTCTCTAGTTGATTTTCAACTTCAGCCTTAAAGATTTTAAAGTAGTCTAATGCGTCATCTTTAGTTTTCAGCAAGTAAATATAGCAATATCTAGAAGCATCATCAATCAATGTCATGAAATATCTCTTTCCACCTTTAGTCAACACACCATTCATCTCGCATAGATCAGAATGTATGAGCTCTAGAGGTGCCAAATGTCTCTACTCCGCCGCCTTGTGAGGCTTTTGAGGTTGCTTAGATTGCACACAACTATAGCACTTAGAACCTTTGACAATAGTGAAATCTGAATTAACTTCAAGCCGGATAAATGTGACATCAAACCAAAGTTCACATGACATAAACGAGAATGCCAAACACTTGAACTATCATTTATTGTGCCACAAATATGATTCAGCGACTTATTACATAAATCGCCAAACTTAGGCGGAGCAAGCACGCCACAGATCATAACCCTTACCAATAAATTGTCCATGCTTAGACATAACTACTTTATTGGACTCCATCACTATCTTAAACCCATCTCTTAAAAGAAGGGAAACACTAACAAGGTTCTTGCGAATAGTAGGGACATGTTGCACGTTCTTCAGTTGTACGATTTTACCTGAAGTAAACTTCAGATCTACCGTGCCAACACCACGAGCGAAGCATGTGACCCATTCCCCATTAGGACGAAAAGAACCTTGTAGCTCTTTATAAGAAGAAAACAAAGAGATGTCAGCACACACATGAATATTAGCACCTGTATCAACCCACCAACTTGGTGATTGAAATACCGATAGTACAGTAGGAACATTACTGTACTCTTCATCAGCATTGCTAATAGTCACGAGGTTGACATTCTTATTATTCTCACTGAAAAAGTGACCAAGCTGTCCATAAGTGAAGCAAGGCACCTCATCATTATTTTTCTTCTTCTCGAAGGTAGTTGCTAACTTGGCATTGGAAGATTTATTCCCTTTGTTCTTGCCATGTGGGTTTTCTTGCACAATATTAGTGCTAGAATGGCTCTTGTTCCCCTTCTCAATAGTATTCTTCACCCGAATCTTTTTCTCAACATCAAGAGATGCTATCGGGTTTACAACCGATATATTTTCGTCTCTTGTATTTTAGAATTGTGCGAAGCTCTTCGATGAAGAAGGCAACCTAGCAATAATGTATCCGGCTACAAATTCATCGGGTATGACATACTTAAGGAGTTCAAGTTCTCTTGCCATGTGTTGAACCTCATGCGCTTGCTTAACTATAGATCGGATAGCAACCATCTTGTAGTCATGAAAGCTCTCCATAATGTACAACTCAGATGTACCAATGGTTGCATTCAGTTGATCCCACAATACCCTCTCATCTTGGAAGTGCAAGTTTGCATCTTCTAGATGACTAGCAAGACTATTTAGGATTGTTCTTCTAAAGATAGTGTTGTCTCGCTGGAATCTTCTCTTTTCTCTAGAGATATTTCCACGAGACGATCCAACATAATCCGTAACATCTTAGCCTCTAGCCGAGCATGGCCTTAACTCGCCACCTCTTTATTTGTGCACTAGAAAACTTTTCTAGTCTCAAAGACGTCGGTGAAAACAGCCATAGTTAAATCAAGAAAAAGCCTATATTAAGGTTTTTGGATTGTTGAAATAATAGGCAATTTCCGCATTAATTCCACAATATAATTCATGATTAACTGATCAAACTCGTGTCACAGATCAAAGCAAAGGGTGTAAACACAACTAGCACACCGGATAGATTTGATCTCGAGAATACCGGGCGACGTTGAGGACAACGTAATGAAGAGGTTTCAAAGCGGCGCCAAGGTCCTTCAGGTCGTTTCGCCGCTGTCGTCGATCGGCGGCTGCTTCGAAGAAGTCGAAGAAGCCGTCGATGAAGACGGCGGCGCTGGGACTATCCTCTCGCGTGTCCTTCCCGGAAGACGAGCTGTGATGAAGATCGGGGCGCAGTCGCCAAGAGCGCTTCAAAAACCTTATTCGCCTTCTCCCGCTGCGGGATCGCAAAGACGACGGTTCCGAGGAGACCTGTTCGCCCGGGCGCTAGTGCACGCTAGCAAACGGGCTGGAGTAGCTCTGGCGGCGCAACAACAAGAAGAGGCAAAAACTCTATCTCAATTCTCTAGAGTTGAGAGGTTGTCCATTCAAGGGACTCCTCTCTAAGCCAAGATGAGATGTCAGATCTGATTTTTGGCGTGGCCGGTAGGCTGCTTATATATCCCGAACATCGTGTCGCGATCACGATCAGTTTAGGACTCTCTACTCAGAGTCAGTTCAGGACTCTGCAGCTTGAAGACCAAGATTACCAAAAATAGAATGGGCCTTTGAGATCTCTCTAGGAATTTTCGAATTTGTTATTGGGCCAAGCCCATCTAAATTCCAACACATCTCCCCTTCACAAATTATCTCTTGGGTTTCTGCAATTCATGGCAAATCCAATCATTGGGACCATATTTTTCAGGGTTTTACTGCTGTGACCGACATCGCCGGTGGATTCTCGACTTGGAGGGAGAATGAGCTGCCTACCACCATCCAGTGATGATCTGAGCTTGCCACGGCAGCTTCATGCACATTGCGTTCTGTCAAGCATGATCTGCTAGCTCCAGGATTGTACATATATGTCTGATGTCTTATTGCATAGTTCTGGAATAAGAGTGCTGCAAAATGGAGCATGTAAAGTTAAGCAGAGTAGCAGCACAACAAATAGGGGTTTTTACATTATGTGTCATCTCATTTATAGTATAGTACATTATCTGCTCGGTACTCCATGGCCTGGATGTGCCAATTTATACGTTTTCACATATTTAGCCAGCGGTTGACACCCAAAAATGGTAAAATTCCAGACTTAGTCATATTTTGGAGGTCCGAGTCACTGCAAATTTCCAGACTTAGTCATATTTTTGGGGTCCAAGGCATAGTAAATTTCCAGACTTAGCCAAATTTCGAGGACATCAAAACAGGCTTTTCAAGAGGTGACCGAACGGCTGGCGACCCACGCGTCCGATCAATGACCGGTGCGTCCGGTCAAAACGGGGCATTTTCCAGGACTTACTGGAAATCACCGGACGCTGACCACCGGCGCGTCCGGTCATTTGTCGCGCGTCAGGCAGCGACGTCCGGTCGTGGCGCTACCGGGATTTTCAGGGCGTTCGTTGCCTAACGGACGCTGGCCACCGGCGCGCGTCGGTCACATGTTTCCAGCGTCCGGTCAGCCCGACGCGTGCCCAGTCCGTACGAGATCCGAACCGATTTGTTTCCAATCGTGTTTAGGTCGGGTTTTGAGGCTTGGAAACGTCCAAGGACGGTTTCCTAAAAGGATAAGACCACCCTCCTCTATATAATAAAAGGTTCATGGCGATTTGATCCCATCTACATCCAATCGACAACCAATCTATCTCCTGTCCCGTTTGTAGGTCATCTTCTTCCTTCAACCCCTCTACCCTGCTGTTCGGTGGCGATCTCCGTGACCTTCGTCGATGTCCTAGGCGGCCTTGATGGTCCTAGGGCACCCCTCGCGTGCGTCATCCCGGCGGGTCTTCCCGGAGGTGCGTTCGAGGTTCTCCCAGCCGTCACCGAGCTCTACATCGGACCTAGCGACCTCTTGATCGTTAGGGCCGATCACGCTACGGTGCTCGCTGCTCCAAGGTTGTGTGCAACCTTCGTGGGCGCCCATGGCCCTCCCGGTGTGTTGGTACGAAGACCTAGTTTCGTGTCAACACCAGCCATTCCCGAGGAGGCTCAAAACCATATTGTCTTACAACATGCTCAGCAATACTGAAAGAAGTTTAACATACTTATTTTTTTATTAAAAACAATGCAAGAAAAAACACATCTCCATCATTGCAGATTATAAGTTGATAACCAACATATGAGTCCGTGAAGATGACACCTAATGATGCCAATACGAGTCCAAAAACAGTAGTCATTTCGTTTATAATGCCTCTATTTTTTCAAAAGGATACAACTCTACCATAACAATCAGTTAAACTTGTTGTCAAAAAAAAAAACAATCAGTTAAACTATGTTAAGTTGGGCTAATTTTATAAAGATTCTATAAATATTTATTCATTTTTCATAATTGGAATATTTTTTTCATGGAGTAATGAATATTAGTACCTTTTTAAAAAGTTGCCGAACTATAATTTTTTAACAAAGTAATGTCTGTATTCACAAAGGTACGTTGTATTAGCATAGCCGAACTATCTTAAAGTTGATCCAATTTCTACAAGTTAATATTACTATTTATCATATTAAATAAGTATAGTTGTATCCTTATCACAATATATTTTCATAGTATAGCTTTCTAGAGTCAAATGTTGATGCTATTTTCTATAACTTAGTCAAAATTAAGATGGTTTCACTCAGACCCAACCTAAAATGCTTTGTTTAGGGGATAAAGTTAGTAAAAAAAAACTAGACTTTCGATCCTTTGGGACAAAAGAAGTATATATAAAAAAGAAAATCACATATTTCTGCAGTGGATAGGTCTAAAACACACCCTATTCTATTAGAAAGGGCGGCACTGGCTGGAATCATTGCAACTGTACGGGATCTACATGACCCTGCAAATGTTGTAGCTCATGAGTTGTGTCAGTTTGATAGGAGAGAGCTTTTTAATGTTTTTGTTGATAATGACAATCCGACCTGCCTGTGGAGACTTCAGCCACCGATTATAATCATGTTGACCTTCTATAATCAGATAAAAAACTAAATAAAATGATTTAGTGTCTCAATCTTCCTCAATTCTGGAGGTGTCGGGAAGCGTTAATATGCATATGGGCCCACTGACCATAGAAACATCGAACGCCTCCCGACGCCTCCTCATTGATGCCTCTCAACGTCTTCCATCATATGGGCCACTAATCATACACATATCAAACGCTTCCTAACGTATATAAATCATAGCAATTAATTAAACAGGATTTATTTGTTTACGAACCAAACGTATATACTGGTATTTCCAATTAGCACTAGACTACACGAAAGAAAAGGAAGTACTAATAAAGTTTGATATATTCCCTTGTAATTTGTGGAGGAAGTCTCAAATAGGAGGATAATGATTCAATATCCGCGCATCAATTCAGATTTGCAGAGGTTCTAGAACAAGTAAGCATAAATAAAGTGAAAGAACATAACTCTTGAAGGTTGGAATACCAAAACATAAACCACAATTAAAAATCTTAGTGGCACTTGTGGTAGTATCAAGCACATAATATGATGCTACTTAAACTATGCTCTCCATCCGCTGGTGTCTAGTGACCATTTGAAAACCGAGAGAGACGACCCTTGTACAGATCCTCCTGATCCGCGTACCAGGAACCGGAAAGGAGCAGAGCTTCCAGCCGGCGGCCGGCGAGCGAGCGAGCAATGGCAGCGGCCGTGGCACGTGCCTCCTTCCCAGCGGCTCTCCGAGCCCTTGCCAGCAGGTAGGCCACGGCTCAGTTCCCGTTGTGCGCGCGTTCGTTGTTGTACTCGGTTGAAGGCGTCGTCTCTGCCCCTGCTCACCCCTCACACGGTGCTCTGTGTTTTGTCCGACGATCATATCCGCAGGCCGCGGCGGCACAGTGCTGCGGGAGCTCCTCTCCGCCGGTTCGACGCCGCGTATGCGAGCGCCAGCAAGGAGACGGCCGGCGGCTCCCTTGTAAAAGACAGGTGCGTCATCACCCTGTCTGTCTGACTGTCTCTTCGTCCTCTTGGACTCCGGCGATCGAGATTCCGATCCTCCAACTCCTGAAACTAGAAATCGTCGATCCCACGGCCTGACGGCCGGCCGGCCTTGGATCGGATCTACATCTATCTATGATTCTTAATGCATGCCAACGTTGTCTCCTGTCATGTGGACGGATCAAATATATGTTATGTTATTTATAGTTATAGAATATGGATGGATTCCCTGATACTCCCGGTCCTTTTTGTTTCTTTCCCCAGGCACACAGTCACCAGCGCCGGCGCCGGCGGAGGAGGCGGCGGTGCCGCTACGTTCAGTGCCGGTGCGCGTGGCGTACGAGCTTCGGCCACCGCTACCTCGACGTCAGGTACGTAGTAATACTCACGCCACGCTACTGGCCACCGTTGTCGCAAAAAAAAAAAAAAAAAAAAAGGCTACTGGCCACCGTCAGAGTAGGGAGTACGGTGACAATTGACAGCAGAATACCCTACTACCGATCGAACATCAAATTAATTAATATAAAGATCTGCTGCCTGTGAACAACAACTACGATTAAATCGAACAACTCTTCCCTTTTCATATTCGATTTGATGCAATAGTAACGCCTCGTTGTGTTCTCGCCTTTCATGTTTACTACTGCTGCTCCTGCAGAACTGAATCTGAGTTCAGTGCCGGCCATCCAGAGAGAGCTGTGAACATCCCCTACCTGTTCAGAGCCGGCTCAGGTAAATGCTTGTCTTCCGTGTTTCGGCCTCTAACAACACTGTTTTTTTTTTTTTTTGAAACCCTATAACAACACTGTTCTAATTACCTAGTGTGTATCGGTTCAACTCTCTTTTATTTGATCAATCAATCATCACCATGACCATAAGTGTAACCTGTCTGTCTACCGATGAGACCCATTAAGAACGTTCATGTGTTTTTCACTTTCACGAACATGCCTTAATTAGCACATGTTTCATTAGGAGGAAGGACGATCCATTATGACAATCTTTGATCCAAATGCATACTACTCGTAGTTATCTTATCCAGATGGAGTGCCATTGCATTGGCAATGGTAGTGTCCTTTCTGAATAAGTATATATAATTCCACTTGACCATCACATATGCAAAACCTTTCTTTCTTATAGATAGATAGATAGATAAACTGAACACAAATTAAAGTGACCTTTTGCGTACATGTATGGACGAATGAGGCCACTGTTAACTTGCTACTTCTTCGGCATTGCTATGACTACTCTGCCTTCACCGGGTTCGTGTTTGGAGTATCCATTTCCTCCGGCAACGTTTTCAAAAGCATCCATCGGTTGTCGGAACGATATTTACTAGTCAGCTCCTCCGACCCTCTCTCAACCGACACATCATGCGCGGCCAATCCATCCGGGTGCAGGTGTCTACGACACCCATGCGTATACCCCCCACCGGCAGAAACATCGAGCAGTGTATCAAGTCGACGCTGTTGTCTTTCTTTCCTGTTTTAGGATCATGATGTACCTCATGTCTTCCTTAGAAGACCCCTATGTATTTTGGCTTCTTTAATTTATAATAGATGAAGTTTGTCAAAAAAAAAAACTTGCATTTTTTTTTTTAAAAAAAAGAGTAGCAGCAAACCGAGGTGCCGTGTTGGCTTGGCCAAGGGGCACTCAGCTTAAACACTTTATCATTTTGACCAGCTTGTAACATGCATGCTTGTTCATCTGATCTCAGCTAGATAGCTACTGAACACATATAGATGAATGTGCAATATCTATAATTTGCTAAGCCTGCCAACTAGACCGAATATCCATCGTCCCAACAACCCAATGTCCTATATATATAGTCATCAGGGCACACAGCTAGCTTTATGTTCGTGACTCCTTACGGTGTACAAAGTGTCGTTTCAGCTGAGTGTGTGACACCCAATATTGTTTGACTTTCTCTTTTATTTCTAAGTCCTAGCAAAAACTCATCAGCATGCAAAGTTTTCTGAATTTTTACTGTTTTTAGTGTTATCATGTTTTGTTTCGGTTTGATTCACATCTGAGCAGTTTTGTACTTGCTATCAACCATGTATATATAGGAACAACGAAGAACACGTGCTTCCTGGAGCAAGTGGCGAGTATCTTTGGGAAGGATGATGGGATCATTGTTGTATGGTTCCTGAACACAAGATGAACCAATCATTAATTACAAAACAGTTGCTTTCTAGTATTTTTTTTTCCACACATTAACTCTATTTCTGATACTGAAAGAAAAGAAACTATCACTTGCATTTTCACGGTTGTCAGAGTGGCAGGAGATCTCTCATGGCAGCATCTGAGCTCACCTCCGCGGTAAGCATTATAATCTTATGTTCCCTCTCGGTATCATATCATGTCACCAATCAGTTCTTGGCTTCCCTATGAGATTCACGGTTGTTTAAATTTGTCTCATATGCAATGCAACCATGTTTAGGGTTTCACGACTGTGACTGACATCGCCGGTGGATTCTCTTCATGGAGGGAGAACGGACTGCCTATTACCCATCAGTAATGTTTGCCCACAAAATTTGTCTACTCTGGCTCTGCCTCTGCTCGTGGATCATAGATTGTAGCCTTCTTGGCTTTTAAATTAATGTAATACTAACTTTGTTATAGATATATAATGCTTGGGAAATTGAATCATTTCAAATTTGGGAATTGGGATACGAGACTTAGAAATTTTGAAATCGTCATTGTACTAATAGAACTACAAAATCGTTATAGATTAGAAAAGAAGTTACAAGATGATTATGGGTGGGAAATTTCAGCCAATTTTTTTCAGTCACGTAGAGACTAATTTGTCCATATAAGATTTTAGTTTCAGGTTGTTGACACCAAGTTTGTTATCGCCCCAAAAGTAAATTATCATATATCGACTCTCATTGCCTCTCAATTTGTATTTCAAAACACCCAAAAAGAAAATTCAAATCGAACCCCGCCGCCTCTCGATTTATATTCCAAAGCTCAATGGCACCACCTTGGGATGAGCCTTCGGGTGGATGCGACTCATTTTAATGTGTGTTTAATTGATGGCTAACTTTAGAGTAACTACGTGTGCCTCATTTTTAAAGTGTGCTTGATTGGTGCCTAATTTTTACGGTAACAAAATCAAAACTACAAGCGACACATGGACCAGAGTGTCTAACCAACGTGTGAATCAAATAGGTCTACAACTTTCCATATCATGGGACATGGCCATATCTTTTATCTACTATAAAAAAGGAAAAAATAATAGTAAGCTCAGAGTTGGCAACATGACTTTGAAGATAGGCAAAATGGGTCCTTACTATGTATAAGAATCATTGAACCTAACAATCTCACTAGTCACTAGAGATGGTTTGCAGTAAATGCATTCTACACCATCACTATAATCTTAGGTGAAGGGGAATGGCCGGACTTGTGATGCATGACTTAAATATTTTATTTATGGATCCAAAATGTATTTTTGGAGCCAATGAATGTATTTATTTATTTTTTGAACCTCCAATGAATGTATATTAAGACAAAGGCACACAAGTCAATAGGTTGCCCATGAATGAATTTAACTAAAACCCACGTCGTGAGAATATTGCTAGGGGCTAGAGTTATGACAATGATGCATGCACCTACAAACTTTATATTGTATTTGCAGAGTGGAGACAAATGAGACTTACCTACAATAGCATCTGTTGGGACATGATCCTGGTGGTAGGCGGAGGTGACCTAGATCGCACAGAGATTTTAAACGATATGTGTGTGAAGTTTACTCTTGCAGGAGCAGGCACGGAATCTCCGTCCGGGAGCAACAACATCATCTCTGCTTGAACCTCCGCGGGTCTTGTGGGGACCCATTATAAAGATATCCCAAAGTCCAGGATTTACTATGACGAAAGCCAAAGACGACAAGGCCCGATCCACGAGGCAGCCCAGGACGGCCCACGAAGAAATCGACGAGCTCGTTCCACATCCAGCAGGCCCGTTCCGACCGCGGCGAGCTCCTCCGCCTCGGCGAGCTCGTCCGCTCTGGCGAGCTCGTTCCACCTCGGCGAGCTGTTGACCTGGCGAGCTATCTCACGCCTCGGCGAGCTCAAGACCGTCTCGAGGACCTTGAGCCCATCGCCGCCCGAGCTCATCCGAGCTCACGCACCAGCCGTCGAGCCAAGACTTTGGACCGGCCAATACCTGCGACTGAGGTCGGGCTCGGTCAAGCTCGGCGACCCGTACCGTGTCGGTGTGGGGACAAGACACCCAAGGCAGGAGCCTAGAGCTAGACTCCTAGCTACGATATCTCCAGGCAATCGAGTGCCCAGGATATCCGCCTGAGATCGCCACCTGACACGGGATAACGATCTTCACGCAGCGCCGCCCCGGCCACTGTCGAGGATCCAAGGGCAGCGACAAACACTACGTCCAAGCACTACGGACAAAACGAGGCTCGGCGACGAGCTCTCCCATCCGCACAATCTCCGGTAACCCGGCGCAGTCTACAACCTAGCCCGACTAGCACGCGAGCGTGTCACCGGCTAAAGGCAGAGGTGTGCCTGACTTCGGATGGGACTTCGCCCGCCCGACGTGCCTGACAACGCCGAAAGCAAGCACGCGGCCTGACACCCGGGCTTAGCGAGCTCCCGAGCTTGCCACCCCGGGCCCCCGACGTCGGAATCCGAGCGCCGCAGTCTACAATCCATCCGACAACAGGTGTACAGACTACGAGTAGACTACGGCGCACGCGTATCTGGCCGACGCAAGCGTATCTGATGACATGGAGTGCCCTGCCATCCGCCCGATCTTGCATATCACCCCCTGTATTCTTAGATCCCTTACATTTGAATCCCTCTCCTTGGTGGCACCTCTGTATCCCCCTTATGACTATAAAAGGAGGGCCTTGGCCACTGGGAAGGGACACGCTTACACATCGCAACACACACACACACACACATAGAGGCTTGAGAACCCACTTCTCTCCCTCGCCAAGCTTGTACTCGCCCTGGTACGAGCCCTTTGAGCTCGGATAGTGCAAACACTTTGGACTAGGGTGCGCCGATCAGCCCCGAACCAGTATAAACTCCATGTCATTGTCCCTTGAGCTAGGCCATCTTAGCACTCACTAGCCAGTCGATTACTGTGACCGCGGTATTAGACCACGACAGTTGGCGCGCCAGGTAGGGGCAGTGCTAGTGTGACTCCACCACTTCGATGGCTCCTTCCTCGACGCCGGCTGCCGGAGCACCATCGATGCGTTTCGGCACCCTCGACTTCACCAGCTACGGGTCGGAGCAGCCCATCGCCGGGGCCACCTTCCCATAGTTAGTGTGCCGCGAGGACATCCCGCATCTCCTTCGCTTCGCCACCGACTCCGTGCTAGCGGAATTAGGCCAGGACACGAGTCCTGCGTCCCTAAGTCCGATCCGCGCGGCAGCGGACCGCTTCTTCCCCCTCATCAAGGATGTGCTGCCAAACATCCTCGGGCCCAGGCCCACGCAGGGCCTATGGCGCGATGTCACCTTCTCCCTCGGCAACGTCGTCCGCCAGCTCGCCGGCCTGGAGCCTCTCTCCGTCGACGAGTTCATGGCAGCCTACACCAAGACGATCCCCAACAGCAAGCCTGGCCTCCCGCACTACTGGGGCACCGAGTCCCAAGAGCAGGACACCCAGATACTCGAAGCTGCCTTCAAAGGCATGAGCCTCTCTGGTGTGGACCCGGCTCATCGATTGCTACATGTCTGCGAGGCTTAGGTGGGCAACGGTGGGCGACGACCCCTTGCGGCGGCCGGCGAGCACCGCCCCCAGGGCTCCAAGCATCGGCAGCGTAGGACCTCCCCGGCGCATCAAGGCCCACCTCGGCGAGCTCGAAGAGCTGGCGTCTTGGCGGTGCAAGGCGTGAGCCCTCCTCGCCGAACAAGGAAGACAGCGTCAACCCCATGGCGAGAATGAGCTCGCGACGTCCGCGTCCGCATCGAGAACGAGGTCCTGCCCAGCGACCTCCCGCGGTCTTGAGCGTCGCGGAACCTTGCGGCGGCCCGCGTTGCTCTGGCGGAACAGCCCCACACGAGAGGGCTCGGAGGCCCGGCAAGCTCCTGGCGGCTCAAGAAACTCCTCGCGGGCGTGGCCGCGAGGCGGAGGCTCGGCTTCTCACCGGCGACTCCGGGGAGAACGCGAGGCATCCTCGAACCACGCCTCGCCCAGTCCACCGGCGGATCGGCGACCACCACGATGCACGCCCAACACCCTCAGCGCCGACGCCAGGCTGAAGCTCGTGCGGAGAAGACGCCCCGAGGCGGCGGCCAGGCGCCGCGCGGCGACCGCCGTGGCGGCAGGCAGCGGCGACGCTATGACAACCGCCCTGCTCGCTCTTACAACAAGAGGCAGGGCAGCCACCTTGACAGCCAAGAGGACCAAAGTCGCAGCCCGACTCCAGAGCGCAAACGAGCTCGGAGCCCGTCACCGAGGCCAAAACGCGGCGCCTCGAGCTCGAACTTCGAGGAGGCCAAAGGCGTTCGTCGCGCATCCCGCAGCGCCCGATCCCGCACGTTTTGAGCTCGAACTTCGGTGAACAAGTACAACGGGGAGGCGGACCCTGCAGCCTGGCTGGAGGACTACCGTCTCGGCTGCCTCGGCGGCGGCGCCGACGATGAGTACTTCATCATTCGCAACATCCCACTCTTCCTTGCGGGTCCGGCCTGATGGTGGCTCGAGCACGCGCGGGAGGGGCGATACCAAGCCCAGGGGCGACCTCATGACATCTACATCGGCAACTTTCAAGGCACGTACAACCGGCCCAAGACACGTGGGACTGCGGGTGCAAGCGAAAAGAAGGGAGGAGCCTGACTACATCGGCGCTCTCGAGAGCTGCAACAACCTTCTAGGGCCAATGGCGAGATCATCACCGCGTTCACCTTGGCACACCACTGTGAAAGCCTCATCAAAGGACCTCGGCTCCAAGCCCAAAACGGTGAAGGAGCTCCTCGACCTCACCACCGACCACGCCGAGGAGAGGACGCCCTCTCCGCCGTCCGGGGAAGAGCAAGTCACGGAGTCGGCGGCAATTATCCCGAGGGGTCGGCTGAGAGGCGGGCAAGAAGAGCCGAGACAAGTAAGCGCCCCGCTAGCATAGCGGCGGCGGCAGCGGCGACGTTCGTGGCCGTGGCGGAGAGAAGAAGAAAGAAAGCGCCAAGCGCCAAGCCCTTCGTCCCCAAGGACAAGTTTGACAAGATCTTGGCGGTCACGCCCGCACCACGGGGGGAGGCCAAGCATAGGATGAGGGCTGTCGGCTCATGAAGAAAATGCGTGATGGGCGCGGCGTAGGTGGCGGCAAGGGCGATGGCCCGGGGCGGAGAAGGACAAGACGGGGACTGACGGGCGCCTACGTCGAGCTTGGCGTCGTCAGCGTCTCTTCGGCGCAAGACTCTGAGTCCCAAGCGTCAGCGAAGCTGACCCGCCCGCCTGATCCTCTTCAATGAGCCGTCCACGCCAACCTACCTCAAGTGGTCGAGCTCGGCGATCACCTTCGACAAAGCCGACCACCCCCGCTACATCCGGGGGCCCGACACGTTCCGCTTCGCCGTCGACCCCATCATCGGCGACATACGCCTCGGCAATGTATTGATGGGCCGGCGGCCCAGGCTCAACATCCTCTACGTCCACGCCTCCAAGCTCTCGGCATCCCCAAAGGCGCGACTTGACGGCGTCGGACCCGATCCATGGTGTCGTCCACAGGAAGCGGAATCTTTGCCGCTTCGAGGCGGATCGACCTCCCGTCACCTTTGGCGCAGCCGGACAACTTCCAGGAGAGGTGCTCACGTTGACATTCTCCCCTTCAAACGCCTACCACGCACTCCACAGGCGTCCGTGCTACGCCAAGTTCATAGCGTCCCCAACTATACATACACGAAGCTCAAGATGCGGGCCAAAGGGGTCATCACCGTCGACTCCACATTCGGCGCCCTTGGTTCTTGACAACTGCCCGTGTCTGATTCGCCCGGCTTGCCGCCACTCGAGAATCGCGGAGATGCTGCCCAAGATGGCGGCTTTGGGCGGCCGAGGAGACTCCCAGGAGCTCAAGAAGCAGGCCGGCATGAGCTCGTCCGTGAGGCTCGAGAAGGTCGCGGGCACCTTCGAGCCAGACAAAGGGCGCCAAAGAGGTCGTCGGCGGCCGAGGAAGGGCGCACCCTCGGCGTGGGCACCGAGCTCACCCCCAAATAGGAAGCGAGCTCGTCGACTTCCTCCACGCGAACCTTGATGTATTCGGCGTGGAGGGCCCCACTCGATATGCCAGGCATCGGAGGTGGGTCGCCAAGCACTCCTTGAATATAAAACCCGGCTCTCGTAGGTGAAGCAAAACTCCGGCGCTTCGGCGCCCGACGCCAAGCAATCGCCGAGGAGATAGATAAGCTATTAGCCGCTAGGTTTATCAAGGAGTTGTATCATCCCGAGTGGATAGCCAACCCTATACTAGTTAAGAAGAAGAATGGGAAATGGAGGATGTGCGTTGATTACACGGGTCTCAACAAAGCGTGCCCAAAGGATCCGTTTCCTTTGCCGCGCATCGATCAAATTGTTGACTCCACCTCCGGTGCGAGGCGCTCTATTTTCTCGGCATACTTTCGGGCTACCACCGGTCGCGATGAGCGAGCTCGATCAGCTCGCCACCTCCTTCATCACTCCGTTTGGCGCGTTACGCGCTACATGATGATGCCTTTTCGGTTTGAAAAACGCCGGCGCCACCTTCGAGAGGTGCATGCAAAAAGTCTTCAAAGAGCTCCTCGGAAAGCTAGTCGAAGCGTACATCGATGACATCGTTGTCAAAACAAAGCGCTCTAGCGAGCTCATCCCCGACCTCACTCGGGTCTTCGACAAACTCCCGCGTTCGGAGTCAAGCTCAACCCAAAGTGCATCTTGGTCCCCGAAGCATCTTGGTTTCGTCGTGTCGGCGGCATCGAGGCCAACCCTAAAAAAATCGCCGCCATCACAGGCATGGGGCCGATCAAGAACGTCAGGGGGGCGTCTGGCTCCTCAGGGGTCCCCGCTTCTCTCGGCCGGTTCATAGCTTGACTCGAGAGCGGAGTTGCCACTATACAAGTTCTTTGAAGAAGACCGAGCGCTTCGCTGGGCCGGCCAGGCCAGCCAGCTCTCGTCGCCCGCCCCGGCCGAATCCCTCCTCCTCTACATCTCGGCGACCTCGAAGGTCGCGAGCACCATGCTTTCGTCGTCGAGTGAAGAAGAAGAGGGACACGCGCCTTAAGATCCAACGTCCGATTTACTTCATCGGTGAGGTCCTCTCCGACACCAAGGCTCGGTACACGCAACTCGAAAAGCTCATATCTGGCGCTCTTGATCACCCAACGCAAGCTCCGCCACTACTTCGACTCGCATCCGTCACCGTCGTCTCCAAGTTCCCCCTTGGCGAGGTCATCATCCTTGGCCAGTCGCGGGGTCGCATGGCCAAGTGGGCGGTCGAGGCTGATGGGGCGGACATCACGTGCGCGTCGCGGGGACGCCATCAAGTCCTGCGCCCAGGCTTCGTCGCGAATGGACCGAGTCGGCAGCAGCCGCCAAGGCCCGACGACATCGGTGCATCGGCCGATGTACTTGACGGACTCCGTCCAAGAAGTATGGCGCGGGAGTTGGTCCCGGTCTTCATCCGCGCCGAAAAAGGTGCATATGAAGTATTCAATCCGTCTACACTTCCAAGCCACCAACGGCATCGCCCGAGTGCGAAGCCACGGTCAATGGCCTCTACGGATCCCCCACGAGCTCGGGATCGGCACCTCGAGTCGGGCGACTCGAGCTCTCGTGAAAAACCAGGTCATGAAGGAGGTAGGATGTCATCCTCAAGATGATCGTGTCTTGCCGCGGAAGGTCCATGAGCTCGAGGAGCACTTCCACGGGCTCGAGCTCAACCACGTCCCACCGCCAACTACAACAATGGCGACGACAGACTCGCCAAGCTCGCGTCGGACCGAAAAGCCCCGTACCGCCTGGTGTCTTCATGTACGAGCAGCACGCACCCTCGATACGACTCAAGGACAAGCCAGAAAGAACGGCCTCGGATCCCGGCGACATGAAGGTCGACCCTCCCGCAAGCGAGCTGTAGACACGATGGCACCCCCTAGCCGTTGGGTCGAGCTCGGCTGCCTCAGTGGCTGGCTCGGGGGCTGGGTCGAACTCGACTCCCAAGGTTCCAAAGCCTGATTAGCGAGTCCCGCTCTGACAAGGATCAAGGAAGGCAAGCTACCCTAAGGCGAGGAGAGTCGCGACGACTAGCCCGCCCGAGCTAAGTCCTTCGTCCTCATCGGAGAAGAGCTCTCACCGCGCGGCACCTCTGGCATCATCGCCGCATCACGTTCGAGTGAAGAGAGGAGCTCGTCCGCGAGATCCACGGCCGGTGAGTCGCGGTCACCATGCAGCGCCCACGTCTCGTTGGGAAAGCCTTCCGGCAAGGTTTCTACTGGCCCACCGCCGTCGCCGACGCTAATCACGTCGTGCGTCCACCGCTGCGAAGGCTGCCGGTTCTTCGCCAACAAACACACTGCCCGGCTCGGTCCCTCGGGCGATCCCACTCACCTGGCCTTTCGTGGTCTGGGGTCTCGACATGGTGGGACCTTTCCAGAGGACGGTGGGAGGCTACACGCATCTGCTCGTCGCTATCGACAAATTCTCAAAGTGGATCAAGGTCATGCCCATCTCCCGATGCTGAGCTAAAGAAACCGTCAAGTTTTTTCACCGGCATCATCCACCGCTTGGGTCCCGAACTCCATCATCACCAACAATGGCAAGAACTTCGTGGGAGAGGTCTTCCTCGACTGTGTGCGGCGGCGTGGCATTCGCGTCGACATGGCATCGGTCGCCCACCCAAGGACCAACGGGCAGGTAGAGCGAGCTAACGGTATGATCCTGCAGGGAATGAAGTCGCACATATTCAAGCGGCTCGAGAAATTCGCTCGCCGGTGGCTCGCCGAGCTCCCCGCCGTCGTATGGAGTCTTCGCACCACGCCAAGCAGAGCCACGGGACGCACGCCCTTCTACCTCGTCTTCGGGTCCGAGGCCGTGCTCCCCACCGACCTCGAATACGGCGCACCTCGGGTCCAGGCCTACAACGAGGAGGGCAACCAGGAAATGCTCGAGGACGCGGTTGATCGGCTCGGCGAGGCCCGCGACATCGCGCTCATCCACTCCGCCAAGTACCTGCAGTCCATGCGGTGCTACCACGATCATCACGTCAAGGGTGGAGCGTTCGTCGGCGACCACGTCCTCCGTCTCGTCCAGAGCTCGAAAGACCGCCACAAGCTTTCGGCCCCATGGGAAGGTCCCTTCACCATCGACCAAGTGCTGAGGCCGGGCGCATACAAGCTCAAGGACGGCCGCGGTCGAGTCCTCAACAATGCCTGGAACATCGAACAGCTACGTCGTTTTTACCCCTGAATGTACTTCGAATGTTATAGCCGCGAGCTCTAATAAAAAGTACCCTTCGATCGCATCAATCTGTGCAAGCTTTGATGTTTTCCACTTTCGGTACGTAAGCAACGGCCACCCTTCACCTCCGATGGGGCCAGCCCTTGCTCGGGGCTACGAGGGACCGGGGGAGCACACCCCTTTACACGTTTTTGAACCGTTTTTCTCACAAAAAGAAACACCTCGACCTTGAACTCTCGTCACTAGCTCGCTTAGGTCACTCCCAACTTCGTGTTTGCCCCCTCCCCGAACTCGTGTAACATGTTAAGCGTTTAAGTGTTGAGATCGCCTTCGCAAGGCATGGCGCGACTGCCTAACGACCTCCCCGCGCCCCGCGCCAGGCGGGGAATCGGCCCGCCCACTCGTTCTACGAAACACGAGCTCAAGACTTAGGCGATCAACATTAAAACAAAAGGAAACAGAGGAAAACACTTTGGTTGCTCGAGCACGAGCCATCGTTATATTTACATTATGCCTCGACTTTGAGGACTTTGTTAACAAAAGGAGGCCACGCCTCCCTATCTCTAATTATCCGCGGGAGGATCACGCACATCTTTGGCTTCATCCACGGGAGGATCGAGCCCGAGCTCTTCGCGTCAATCGGAGCAGCTTCACAGCGAGCTCCTCCGTGCTAGCCTCGGCGGTGGCTATCACGTCCTCAAGGTCCACGTCCGCCGGGACCTGAGGCCAACCCTAGCCCATCACCCCCGGTCAAGGTCGGGGTAATGGGAAAGGACCACGCTCAACGCCTTATGCACCACAGTCATTCTTTGCTCCTCACCGCCGCGAGGATAAGAAGGACCAGCGCCCCGCTGGATCCGCCCGCTGCGCCGACGGAGATATGTCGCGGGGCGACACGGATATCGCGAATGAGGTTGTTCCTCACACGCCGCCGTCGCGCACCTCGGATGACTTCAGGGCCTTCTTTGGGCCCCCCCGTGGAGCTTCGCTATCGTGATTCTGCGGCTTCGCGCACCATCCCCGTAGCTCGCTCTCTCCTTGGTTTCCAGGTCCCGGATCTTACATTTGCACCTCATCGTCCTTGGCCTTGAGCGCTCGCTCCTTCTGCGACAGATCATCGCTCATCTGCTCGGCCTGGCGAACTCGGTCAGTGAGGTCCCTCTTGGCGACCTTCTCCCACTCCTCCTTATCTGTGAGCAGAAGACATACATCAGCACACAAGTCAAGAAACACGAAAAGGGCGACCTCTGGACAACGGCTTACCCACGAGGGCAGCCAAGAGGTCGCACTCGGACTGCTGGAGTACGGCTTTCTCCTCCCTAAGATAGGTCCGCTCCACATCTGATTGCCAGAGGTCCGCCCGAAGTGCGGCAGTCTCCCTATCATACTCTACTCATGGCCAAAACAACCTTCAATGCCTAACCAAAAAGCAAACTAGCAGCAAGGACAGGGCCGCTTACCTCATAGCTCTGCTCCCTCTCCTTGAGCGGCTTCTCCTCGTCCTCCTTCTTGGCCTTGAGAATGTTGGCCGGCCAGTCTCCTTCTCTTTCTTCTCTTGTTTGAGGAGAGCGCGGAGTTGCTCGAGCTCATACGCATCCCCTCTTTCTCTTGACGATGGGCCGCTTGAACTTGCCCCAATCACATGTCGCCGCCTCCTGACACGGCGTGGCGAGGCGGCGCATTCTCCTCCACTTCGGTCGCTGGGGGGCGCGACCTCGTCGATCTTATTTGTCGTACTCTTCTAGGGCCCACGGCGGGGTCCTCGAACCCCGGCCGCGGCAAAGGAATTCTGGCTGCGACCCGGATATCGGCCACTGAAGAGGTTGCTCAAGGCGGGACCCGTGCTCACCACGTCGTCATGGCTCGCCCCAAGGAGCCTCGAGGGTTACTGTCGAAACAAGAGGATCTTAGAGGTCATTTCCGGAAGAAAACACGCAGGTCGGGTCAAGTAAAAAGAAGAGAACAAGCGTTACACTCCGAGCTCGGCCCCCTTGCGCGTATCAAGCTCGCCAAAGGCTCGCTGACCATGTCCAACACCACCATCAGCTCCGACGGCGGCCTCCACCTCTGCTTTCGGTCGGCTCGGGTAAAGCACGCGTGGTGGCGGCGGCGGCGGGGCGCTCCATCGAGCCCCACAAAATCACTCCCGGCCCGGGGTGGCCGGTGGCGGAAACGTCGACCACGCCATCCGCGAGGCTGCTTGCTCGGGGGCGATGGCGGCCTCATCGGCGGCGCGCGAGGCGTTTCTGGATAACCGTCTCTGCGGCTTGCATCCGCCCAGCGCTGGCGGAGTCACCGTCGTCTCCAGCGAGGCGCCCGGGTGCCGAACGTCCACGTCGAAGTCGTCTCCGATGTCCGGGTCCGCCTCGCGATCTCGGCCTCCGAGCCGGTGTCGCGTCCCCGGAGCCCTATCGCCTCGGGCATGGGCGAGGGCTCGAGGGGCTGGGACGCGATGCGTCGCCGCGACGCCTCCTCGGCACGTAACGAGTCTCTCCCTCGCATCCCTCGGCCGCGGCGAGAGCAGCGGGAGGAGGGGAGGGTTGCTCGAGACCGCCGGCGCCACCGAGCGAACTCACTCGAGGCCCGCAACCTCTTCGGCAGAGATTCCCCGCGGTCGGAGCCACCAACTCGCGATCGATCGGACACCGATCGATCGGCAAGAACTCGAATCGCAAGACAAAGTTCCAAATGTCAAAAAGCAGGTCGCGACTTATTCCTTGGCGATCGCCTCTTCCTCTCAGCGAGGGGCACTGGCGTGCTGCGCCGTCCTTGATGGCTAGCGACAAGCCCAACCGAAGGGCCCCGGCACTCGTGGCTCTGGACACGCTCGCCTTTAGCCCCTCACTAACCTCGGGCGGCGCTACGCCGTGGCCCGGCGCCGGGGGCGTGAGGGTCCTTGGCCCCAGCTCCCGCCGGCCGGCTCCGAGCTCGTCGGACCACCCACGACCATCGGATCGCAACCTCGTCGTGATGTCGAGAAGGTCGCTCGGGGAACTACCCCTACCCAGCGTCGGGGCCTCCGCCCGGGTCCCCTATAGTGCTCCGTAGGCCTCCCGGGGCGGAGGAGGGAAGCCGTTGCGGGATATACCCCACGCGAAGTCAAAGGCATGAACTCTCGCACCACAAATTCGAGTCAACAAAAAGCGAAAAACAAGGGCAAGAGCTCGAGCTCACCCAATTTGGGCGTGACATCATTTTGGGCCTTGGCGGGAGCATGAGCCACCGGCGGCAAGGCGTGCCGGTGATGTCTGCACCCATGAGGCGACCTCTGCGGTGGACCCGATTCGAGATCGTCGCGGTTCCCACGAACGGGAGGCGATCCATCGTCATCTCCCAAAGGCGAAGCGATGATCCATCAACGAGGGGGCCGCGGGAGATCAATACCCAGTACTATACGCTCCCAGTAAGGCCCGCCTCGCTCAACACATGGATGCGGGCCCCTAGCGCCTCGAGCTGCGGCACCAGATCCACCGCCGGCGGCTCCCTCCATATCGCCTTGGATTTGTGGAAGGTTTGGCCCGTGTACACCGGGAGTGGGCGCGGTCGTTCTGAGGTAGAACCACTCCGGTGCCACGCCCGGTTGTTCGGACGGTACCAGAACCTCCGGGAAGTAGGCGTTCGGGCCGGAGCGGAGCTGGATCATCACCGCCCCCACGTCGGCTGCTTGCTTCGTCCCGTCGGAGCGCCCCTGGATCTTCGTCGTGAAGAAATACTTGAACAGCTCCCAGTTGGGGTCGATCCCCAATCATCCCTCACAGAGCGTCACGAACGCGGAGAGATGGAGGAAGCCATTGGGGGGTGAGGTGATGGAGCTCGATCCCCCACCGCGTGAGAAGACGGCGGAGGAACTCGTGCGCGGGCACCATCAACCCGCGTTCGTGGAAGGAGATGAGGAGATGACGTAGCCGGCCGGCGGGTCGGGGGACATGGTGTCCCGATCGGGCGCCGGCCACTCCTCGCCCGATGTCCGCCGGGAGGACGCCCTTCCGCTGCAGCTCCTCCGGCCGGCGGAGGTTGGCCGTCGGCCCAGGACCAAGAACTCATCTTCGATCTCCTTCTCTCTTTCGCTCGGGCTCTCCTCTCTACTCAACGGCGGAGGGACGGAGATGAGGCAATTTCTTCTTCTCTCAGGGCTAAAGGCGGCAAGAGGAAGGAGCGCAATAGGAAAGGTAAACCTAATCCTTCACCCTCCCCTCTCTATTTATAAGCGCCCTAGAGGCCCGCGTGGCGGCGTATGGGCGTGGCAGCGGCACACCTCCCCAGCGGTAACTCCTCCTCAAAAGACGCGCCGACCCAGGCTACGTGGCTCGCGGAGGGCGAACGTGGCTCGCGGAGGGCGAACGGATAAATGGCCGCAATGGCCACTCCGCCTGCGGCTAGCGCGCAGCGTCTAGTTTTACCGTGGCCGCGCGGTGCGGGCTCGCCTCGGCAGCGGTAACTTTTCAAAAGCCCCGGCGACATCGAGTCCACCTCGGCTTTTTGTCGAGTTAAGCCAACCTCGCCCGAGGGGAAATGCGAGGCCGCTTAGGGGCGCTTCGGTGAGGGCGAGTTGAATGGCGGTGCCGGCCACTAGACCCGGCTTCGCGAAAGGAGCTCGGGGGCTCATTTGATCTGCGTTTTGAGTCACCAGCGACCTCGGCTAAACCACCTAACCCTTCTCCGATGAAGGGGCATCGAGCTCTTGCGAGCCTCTATGAGGTCCAAAGAACAATGGGGTTTAGGTCGCTGGAATACGAGGTCGATCCACAAGCTGATCAGACAAACGAGCTCCCCACGGAGGTGACCTCGGACCTCGCTCATACAACCCGTTCGCGGCTCAAATGAGCACTTGATCTCGGCCAGCAAGGCAAGATCAAGCACGAGCTCAACCCACCCCTCGGCGAAGGCGTAATGGGATACACACACATCATCTAAAGCCTCCGAGAACTCCATGTTCTCCACGGGCCTCGAAACTACACCCTCTAGAAAAGCTCGTCCCCAGCAACTCCGATCCATCTCGAGCACCAAGGAAAACCTTTTTTTCCTCCAAGTGCTCGGGGGCTACTGTGGGGGACCCATTATAAAGATATCCCAAAGTCTAGCATTTACTATGGCCGAAAGCCAAAGGCGACAAGGCCCGATCCAGCGAGGCGGCCCGGGGCGGCCCACGAAGAAATCGGCGAGCTCATTCCACATCCAGCGAGGCCCGTTCCGACACGAGCGAGCTCAATCCGCCTCAAGCGAGCTCGTCCCTTCTGGCGAGCTCGTTCCGCCTCGGCGGTGTTGACCTGGGCGAGCTATCTCCGCCTCGGCGAGCTCAAGACCGTCTCGAGGACCTTGAGCCCACATCGCCACCCGAGCTCATCCGAGCTCACGCACCCGGCCGTCAAAGCCAAGACTTTGGATAGCGCCAATACTGGCCGAGGTCGAGCTCGGTCAAGCTCGGCGACCCGTCTTTGTGTCGGTGTCAAGGACAAGACACCCAAGGCGGGGAGCCTAGAGCTAGACTCCCCGGCTCACGATATCTCCCCAGCAATCGAGTGCCGGGATATCCGCTGAGATCGCCGCTGACCGCGGGATAACGATCTTACGGCAGCGCCGCGCCCCGGCCACTGTCGAAGGATCAAGGGCAGCGACAAACACTACGTCCAAGCACTACGAACAAAAAAAGCGAGCTCAGCGGCAGAGCTCTCCCATCCGCACAATCTCGGTAACGGCGCGGTCTACAACCTAACCCCGACTAGCCTGCGAGCGATGTCGGTGGCTAAAGGCGGCGTGCGACCGGATGGGGACTTCGCCCGCTTAGCGTGCGACAACGCCCGAAAGCAAGCGGCGACACACCGGGCTTAGCGAGCTCCCAAACTTGCCACCCGGGCCCCGGACGTCGGAATCCGGCGCCGCGGTCTACAATCCATCCGACAACGAGGTAATACGGACTACGAGTAGACTACGGCGCATGCGTATCAGCCCGGCGGCGCAGCGTATCGATGACATGGAGTGCCCTGCCATCCGCCGATCTTGCGTATCACCCCATGTATTCTTAGATCCCTTACATTTGAATCCCTCTCCTTGGTGGCACCTCTGTATCCCCCTTATGACTATAAAAGGAGGGCCTTGGCCACCGGGAAAGGACACGCTTACACATCGCAACACACACACATAGAGGCTTGAGAACCTACTTCTCTCCCTTGCCAAGCTTGTACTCGCCCGGTACGAGCCCTTTGAGCTCGGATAGTGCAAACACTGGACTAGGGTGCGCCGATCAGCCCCGAACCAGTATAAACTCCGTGTCATTGTCCCTTGAGCTAGGCCATCTTAGCACTCACTAGCCAGTCGATTACTGTGACCGTGGTATTAGACCACGACAGGTCTTCTCTCTGGCCGAGAAGGTCTCGTGGAGGTCCTGACAAGAGGTTTGAGGTCCATTGGAGGTATTGCCTGCACCCAAGGCTGCATCAGAGGAAGCGGAACCGGGAGCGGAGGTTGTGCATAGGGAAGATTAAAAAAAGCAACCTTATCTCATAGCGGGTCAGGCCCCTAATGGGCCAAGTTAGAGAAGACTAAGGTGGTAAGACCATTGTGCCCTTGCAGGGTCCATAAAGGAGTGAAGAATATCCTAGGAATATTCAAGGGTCTCAATTGTAATTGAACAAGGGCTATTAATTGATGAGGACTATAAATAAGGAGCACCTTAATGTGGTTTGTTTCTCACCTGAAGAACACAATTTAGTAATTCAGTTCGACGAACACTTGTCTGATTGCATATATTCAACATTTTGTTTTCTCAAGGTTTCATTTAGTAGTTCGGTTCGGTGAACACTTCTAATTGCATATCATTCAACAGTTTATTTTTTTAGGTTTCTTTTTTTTTTATGTGTTAGCAAACAACCCAATTTTAATTCTTAGTTCTTACCAAACTAACAACAAATACTAGTACAAAGTTGCGTGAGAAGGTGCTTCACTCACAGGGTGCTATTGAGTTTTGGAATATAAATTGACAGGCAGCGGGGCTTGATTTGATTTTCTTTTTGGTTGTTTTTTAATCCAAATGGAGGGATAATGGGAGTCGATATATGATAATTTACTTTTGGGTCAATAACATTGGTGGCAGCAACCTGAAAAATGTTGTTAGAGGCTGGAACGGAAGGCATGCATTTACATGATCCGATACACATGTCACCGCCCCGTGCCCCACCCACCATGGCCGCTATGCTCCCGATCGTCACCATGGAGGACATCAACAACCTGCAGCAGTTGTCTGTGGCGGGCAAGTTCCTCGGCAATGGCGTGAAGGTCTACATCAATGAGCTCTCCTCCCTTGAAGCCGCTCGCTAGTTCTCCAGGGCTATCGTCGCGTGGAAGAAGCAGTATGAGGATGACTTCGCCATCGAGATTGATCCACTACGCAGGCTTCTGGCGGTCAAAGCCGTCAGCCAATCGTTTCACGCCACTGCGAAGATGATCGAGGAAGATGATGGAAAGATCCGTGGCTACGGCAACTTTGGCGCATGTCCAAGCTTCGCCGACAAGGTCCACCCCAAAAGCAGGGCGCCTCCCGCCCAAATGAAAGAGAAGTCCTGAAGCTTCGCTAACATGATCGGGCCCGCCGCTGAGATGGGGATGAAGAGTGGCTACGCTAAATCGCAAATCGGCTCCGCAACATCGGTGCCAAGATCGCGGCGCTTCATACTGGTGGCTAACTTTAAAGTAACTAATGCCTCATTTTTAAAGTGTGCTTGATTGGTGCCTAATTTTACGGTAACAAAATCAAAACTACAAGCCTATGACACATGGACCAGAGTATCTAACCAGACATGGCCAGATCTTTTATCTACTATAAAAAATGGAAAGTAATAGTAAGCTCAGAGTTAGCAACATGACTTTGAAGAGAGGCAAAATGGGTCTTTTAGAACAACTCCAAAATTTGTCATCTAGCTTTGCTGTTGACGGCAGTTAACGTCAAATTTTTTACCATCAACTTCTGCATGAAATGATACAGAAGGAATTACAAACACTAGATGTAGGGTTTGATTCTAACAAGTTCCACGATTTTGGTGTTCTCATTTGTCTTGCAGGTATTTTATAGGTTTTTATTGAATACAGTATCTCAAATGATGGATTAGAGTGCACCATTGCGAAGGGCTCGCTGAGACGATCGAAACAGACATATTACTTGCCACATTTAGAGTCCAGAATCAAAAGTTATGAACCACGATCATTGGTATGAATTCCAAGGATCTAGAAGACACCAGAGAACTCCACGCCAAAGCACAGGCCCACCAGCGAGGGGTGGGGCCGCCAGGCCCCATGTATGGTGCCGCCCGGCACCCAAGTTGGGCCAAACGGGCTCAGCTTCTGGAAGCTTCTTCCACCGACCTATGAGAACCCTAGAATCTATACTAGCCGTTGATTTAAGTCGGTTTTAGGTCGGTTTGATCCAATGGCTTAGATTCATCCCTCGGGACTATAAATACGAGGGGACAGATCTCCCCTCCTCAAACCCTAATTCATAATCATAGAATTCATTATTCATCTCATCTCATTGATTACAGAGAGGTCCCAATGTAAGGAACTCTCTCTCTTCAATGTAGATCTAGGATTAGACTCTTCAATGTAATAGATTAGATCTAGTTGAGAGTTAGGAGAGGCGGAGCTGCGCTCCGTTCGGAGGAGTCTTCGGTGTTATGGTATGTCTTTGTATCTTTACTTTATAAGACTTATGCTTTAGTATATTTATCTTCTCTATTTACTTTTATGTCTTTCATTTATATATGGTTAGTATATTTGATATGCTTTGCTTAGGATCTCCGCTCGCATTGAGTGCTTTAGTTAATCGTATGTGACCGAGTAGTAATCAGTAGATTAGACATGGTGTTTAGTTTATTGGTTACCGAGATTGCACCCAATCCCACGGATAGTTTGTGGTAGCCCCCCGACGGCCGACGTATTCCACCACATTCGGGTTGGTGTTTGTAGGACTTTAGTTGGAGCTTCCTAGCCCCCTTCTCATCCCTTTTCTGTGGCCGGTGTTCGATGTCCCGGCAGTGTTATTGTGTGATTGCTATATTTATCCATTCTTCAGTTACCATAGAACCAAAGTAGTAGAGAAGTAATTAGGAACCTTTGTCTCTCGCGTTGTCCTCTTAATTAGCTAAGCTATTCATTTATCATAGTATACTCTTAGTCATTAGTAGTAGATTACTTTTCTGCTTTAGTATTCTTAGCATTATTTATATTTATCATTTATCACTTATCACTTACCCCTCTTTAGTTTAGTTGGTTTGCTAAGTTAGTAGATACATGATTATGAGTTATTAGAATTCTTTACCCAAAGCTTCCATGTGGATACGATACCTAGAATACTCACCTAGAGAAAAGCTATGATGGTGTTCTCAGGCGCTTTGCAGAATCCTTCATATTCTTTTTAGCGGTTAACAAACATCAACATTTGCCATCTTTAATTTTTTTTTTAAAATGAGAAAAATCACTCTCCGACAATTTGACATCACTCTTCCCCATTTTTCCAAACTTTGGCAAAAAAAAATATTAGTCCAGAGCACGCATATATGCGCGCAGCTCACGCCTGCGGATCCTTCTGCACCGTCTACCCGGGCCCAGTGCTGTAGGACTGGAACGTGCTTTTCAGAGGGAGTGGCGTGCCCCGTCTCGTATATCCTGCGTCTGGCCTGTCTTTTGGGTGTTGTCCCGTCCGCACAGCCTGAACAAATGCTACTCCCTCCGTCCCATAAATAAACATAATTCTAATACTTCTATGATTCAACTTTGACCATTCGTTTTATTTAAATTTTTATGTAAATAATAAAATAAATAAATTATTATGAAAATATCTCTAACAAAAAAAATAGCCATAACAAAACAAATAACATTTATTAAATTTTTTTGAATAAGACGAACGATCAAACAAAAAATTATATAAGTCTTAGAGTTGTGTTTATTTGTAGGGACAGTGAGTACAACATGCTACTAGTAATGTGACTGACCACTGCTACAGTATGCTACTCCTTTTTTTTTATTAAACGTACATGTATTACTGGACAAGGAAAACGTGCAAATACGTGTATAAATACGTATACACTTGTTCACAACATCTTACACAAAGGCCCCTGAAAGAAATAGAAATTACATTAAAGTCACATGCCCCAGTGCTACCGAAGCCACCGAAGTCTCCATGCCGACAACCATCAACAAAACGGCCTTCATCGAGGAAGACGCCGAGGCCACCATGGATCAAGAGAATCCCCATCGCTGCAAAGCTTCAAAGAGAGCCGCAATGGACACCCGACAACGACGCCGGGATGAAAATGTCGTTGAAAGAGCATCGGCCGGGGGTGCACCCCGAGCCCTCCGACCACTCGGGGCCCAGCACGCCAACGACTCGCGCCGTCGGGAACTCGAGCTGGACCGATCCACCAGCTTGTCGCGCCACCTACAACCGCCTCCGTACCCTTAACAAAAGGCGCCGCCGTGAGCCAACCGCACTAACTCCTACACAGGAGATTCACCAAACCCCTCTTCCCCGACCCCGCCCTTGGTGTTGAAGGAGACCGCTAAAGGGGTGTGGAAGAGACCGAGAAATCATATCCGACAGGAAGAAAAAAAGTCACAAGAAGGTCACCCCTCTCCGACAAACCCTAGACCTAAATAGGAAACTACACTATACACAACCGTGACGACAATTCACGGTCCATCTCGCTCACCGACGCCCAAACGGCCACCCGAGAGGAAGGGGACCGGCTAATGGCCGGACTTGTGATGCATGACTTTAATATTTTATTTATGGATCCAAAATGTATTTGATGCATGACTTGTAATTTGAAACAGAAGGGTTAGTTTAGGAAGTTATACCGAGATAAGCCAAACTTTAGGGGAGTATTTTGGATGTTTTCCTAAAAAAATTGCAATGAACTCAAGAGTCCGGTTTCCATTGGTAGCTCGCTGCGGGCGTTGGAGTCGGAATACAGACCGCGGGAGCGCCTACGCCGGATATCCCCAGACCGAGGCGAGGCAGCTGGGGTCTACCTCCTGCGCCTTGCCGGGACCTGACTAGCGTCTCTCCCAAGTCCCACTCCCACCCCAGCATCATGGGTCTGCGGGCGCTGAATCGTCTCATGTCCGTTCAGCGGGAGCGGGAGCAGGAGCGACGTCGCCGGCGGCGGCACGGCCAGATCCGAGGTAAGCATCTCCGCCTCTCGGTTTTTTTTTTTTTTTTGACGCAAAAGGCTGTGGGGGAGATCCCCACAGCAAGGATTTTCAACCGCCTCTCGGTTATTCGGCACTGCTGTCATGCTATGTGGATTTCCTGGCGTCTATAGCCTCTTCTTCTGAATATATATTACTGCTCCTGTCGCCACGACAAAAAAGGGCTCTCGTTAATTTGGTGAGGAGAGCTTACTGATTGATTCGTGCAGACTTACCCAAGTGAGCTTGGCAATGTTTATTTGTTTTGGCAGTAAAAAAACTTATTTTTTGGCAGACATAGAAAGTAAGTTAGTACCTTGTGCTTCAAATCAGCACATCCTCGCTCATGCCAAGCCCAAGGGTAGGTTTCAACTTAATTTTGTTCGGCACTGCAGTTGGATCACAAGTTTGACACGGTAGCACAATCACATGAAAATAATTCCTAATTTCTATTTGGGTTCCATTGTTTGACAATGTGCTTTTGAAAAATTGCCAAGAATTTGTAGAAAGGGAACCAAAGTTAATAAAGAAACTGAGCGGTAGACTTCAGAACAATGAAACGACTGTATAGTAGATGAAAATGCCTACCAGCCTTGTGTCAGCAAAACAATTCTGATTTCGTAATTGATTTTCTTATGGATGAGTCAGCGGCACATAGCTGAAAATGACATGACATTAGCCATCATATGCTAGCACAAAATAACAGCATCGGATGCCAATGCCTTAGTATTAGACTATGAGGGATGAGCAAAGGGTGTGTGGGTGGGGGGATGCCAATGCCCCACTACAATTCTCTGTTGGATTATTCCATGATAATATCTTGCATAAGTATGTAGGTCAATTGAAGTTCTTTTCTTATGACACAAGTCATGTAGTATATATGAGCTGTTAGTTTTATTGCGTAACATTTTTCTAACAAACAAATTGCATCTTTATGAGGAATTCATGTGCTTAATCTTGTATTTATTTTGTATCAGCGTCTTTACTATTTACTTGTTATAACTGGCAGATATGAAAGTTGCTTTGCTAGCTAATGCAAAGGATTCCAGCTGCCAACAAGATGGTAATCATCAAGGTTGTAAAAGGAGGAGATATTCTGGACCAGACCTACCAGAGGTATGGTAAAACGCAGATTATCAAATTCCCATAAATTGGCCAAGGAAAATGATTCTGTATATGCCCTTTCTAAAAAAAATGATTCCATATATTGGAACATGCTGAATAACTTTACCAACTATACAAAAATGATTCCCTTGTAACTTTTTATTTTCATAAATACAAAATGAAATACTGTGGGGATCTCCCCCACAGTTTTGCCTTAAAAAGAAACTTTACCAACTATACATAGGTGTTTGTACGTAGTTGGCTGGGTGGGGAAACAAGAATAGGTAGAGAGGATGAAGGACCCACATGTGGGCATAGCCGCATAGGTCTTTTTTTTTTTTTTTTTTTTGGGAGGCATAGGTCTTTTTTTTGTTATGTGATGGAGGTGGAAGTAGTCTGAAGGTTGTAGAACCATGAAAACCATGATCTCAAATGTTTGAAGTAGTGAAGAGATACCACATTTCTTTTCTAACGACACTAATAGGTGGACTTACAGTCCTACTGCATTCATACTTTTGCTTATGACTCCTGACCAGAACCACTCTAATTCAACCGCTCATGGGTTAATAATGGTAATGTCTTTTCTCTTTGTAAAGGTATTATTAATAGGCTGTTGGCAAAAATGACATAGTGATCTGTATACAAGGATCAACCTACTTATCACAGTGACTGTAGTATTGTTACACTATTGATCTTCAATGCATCGACTATTGTACAATCTTCCACCATGCACCTATGGTAGCATGTTACTCCTTTTTTGCCTTCTTGCTATTTACAGTTCAAACGTTCAAACCTTAACTTTTCCACACATGTACCCAGGACATATGGCGTCATATACATTTCATGATGCCACTTCAAGATGCTGCCCATGCTGCCTGTGTGTCCCATGTCTTTCTATCCTCGTGGAGGTGTCGCCCTGACATTACCATCAGCATGGAAACACTAGGCTTGAATAAGAATTTACATGGAACGGATGAAATTGCAAGGGATTTCAACAGCAAAGTCGACCAGATTCTGAAAAAACGTGCAGGCATTGGCTTGAAGGCTCTCAAGATAGATTTCTGTGGTTATAATGCCGACACCCATTCTTATCTCGATAATTGGCTTGAGATTGCTATTACACCGGAGCTTGAAGAGCTCACCCTAGGTCTGTTTCCAAGTAAGGCGAAGTACAGATTCCCATGCTCCCTTTTATCTAATGGGAGAGGAAACTCGATTCGGCATCTAAATCTTACTCGGTGCACCTTCAGGAACACTGTTGGGCTAGATTGCTTTAAAAACCTGACCAGTCTGTATCTGAGTAACGTGAGTATTACAGGGAGTGAGTTAGGGTGCCTCCTCTCTTATTCAAACGTTTTGGAGCTATTGGAATTATCATCCTGCTATAAGATAGTTCACCTGAAGATACCTTGCCTGCTACAGCGTCTCAGGTGTCTCAGGGTGTTTACATGTGGGAGGCTGATAATGATAGAGAACAAAGCTCCAAATATATCTAGTTTTTACATTATATCACACTACGGAGAATTCTCACTTGGAGAATCATCATTGCAATTGAAGGACATGATGCTGAACAATCGCTACGCCATCTCCTTCGCTCTTGGCAAGCTTCCATTCATTGTGCCAAATCTTGAAGTTCTTTCCTTGTATTCATCCTATGAGGTTTGTATTGAGTGCTCAGGCGATTGACTAGCTAGGTGCTTAGAATGGTGATTGGAATCTGATACAACGTTTTTGCAGGTACCTAATCCGCCAATGGTGTCAAAAACTTTCCTGCACCTCAAGCATTTGAGTATTAAACTTTGTGAAGGGGCATTTTCCCCAGATTATGATTGTTTCTCAGCAGTTTCTTTTCTAGATGCTGCTCCTTCCTTGGAGACTCTCCTATTGGGTGTAAGTCATTGTTCATCCTGTAATGGCTTGCATATATAATACTCCCTCTTTTTCCAAATCATAAGAGGTTTTGTTTTTTCTTATATTGCTTTTACTGTGCATCTAGACATAGTGTACTTTTAAATATATCAAAAGCTATGTATGTATCTACAAAAGTCAAAACTGTCTTATAATTTTGATTGTAGTAGTAACTATGTTCCAGACCTCTAATTTCCACATCTTGGCTTTTCATCTTCAGATAACTATACTACGGATGAAGCATTATCCAGTTGTTGGTGAGCCTTCACCTCAGAGGCAGATCATGGGAACCCACCACAACAACCTTAAGAGTGTGAAGATTACTGGTTTCTGCTCCGCAAAGAGCTTGGTTGATCTAACATGCTATATTCTTGAGAATGCTATATCACTTGACCGCCTTACGTTGGACACCACTTGGGGTTGTTTCCCTAGGTGCTCTGATCCCGAAACTAGCAAATGTCATCCTTTGACCAAGAATATTATCAGGGACTCCCGGAATGCTCTAGTGGTTATCAGAGCATGGATTGAGGGGAAAGTTCCCCCCTCGGTGAAATTTAATGTTCTAGGGCTTTGCAGCAAGTGCCATGATGAACATTGCAAGCTACCATAGTTATTGTTTATGCATATGTTAATCAGTTTGACTTTGGTTGGCATGCTTGCCACCTAGAGAGACCAAACCGGCCTCACGTCCGCCAGCTTGTGATCAGTGTGCCATGCATGTCCATCTAATAAAAATAGCAGCAAAGCTTTTGACATCCCTTGTTAAAAACAAAAGTCAACCTCCTCGATGAGGCGTCATCAGTCCATAATTCTAAGTGTATCCATGGAGGCTAAGTAATGCACAACCAAATGAAGTTGAGCATTATTCATAAACCCTAAAAAAGGCCATTCATGAGGGATAAAGAATTGCATTTTGTCTTTAATACAAATTACAATAACACATGTTAGTCGTCTCTTGAAAACAAGTGTGCTCCAAACCAGAGACAGTACGTACATGCCTTGAATTTCTTTTGCAAGGTCCGTATTAAATGTTCTTCTTTTCATCAGCTTATAAAAAAACGAATCTTATATAGAATAATATTTTTTTTGGTTACTTAGTCGAGCTTATGCTTTGCAAGTTCACAAACGAACATCCTACTATCTTATCAGAACACAGCTGAGAGCACGGATTGCAATGTTGGTCTCGTGTCGTCGCGCCTCTCGCTTCCCTTTCCATGATGAACTCAAAAGTCCGGTTTCTACTCAAAAGAGTCCGGTTTCTATTGGCAGTTGGTAGGTAGGTCCGCGTGGCGCCGAATTCCTTGCTCGTTGCGCGCGTTGGAGTCGGAATCCCCTGGCCTCTTCCCCGCGCCTTACTGGACCGGACCTTACCTGACTAGCGCCTCCCCCACCTCAGGCATCATGGGTCTGCTGGCGCTGAATCGTCTCATGTCCGCTCAGCCGGAGCGGGAGCGACGCCGGCGGCAGCGCGGCCAGATCCGAGGTGAGGCCCCTTCTCGGTTTTTTTTTTTAGATGAAACTTTGGTTTACTCCTCGATTTTCTATAGTAGTAATGTCTTATGGGGAGTAGCGCACTACATGACTGAAGATGACATGACATTAGCCATTGTATGCTAGCGCAAAGAACAGCATTGGATGCCAATGCCTTAGTGTGGCAGAATAAGATTAGATTAGAGTATTAGACTATGATGGATGAGCAAAGGGTGTGTGGGTAGGCGAATCTATGTCACTGGTGGTTGGGCCCCACTACAATTCTCTGTTGGAAGATTGCAATAGCTTGCATAAGTACATATGTCAACTGAAGTTCTTTTCTTATACTGACATAAATCATGTGGTATAAGCTTGCAGTTTTATTGCTTAACGTTTTTCTAACAACAAACTAATTGCATCTTTATGAGGAATCCATGTACTTGATCTCATATTTATTTTGTATCAGCGTCTTTACAATTTACTTGTCAATAACTGGAATGTGTTGCATTACAGATGCGAAAAATTGCTTTGCTAACTAATGGAAAGGATTCCAGCTGCCAACAAGATGGTAATCCTCAAGGTAGTAAAAGAAGAAGATATTCTGGGCCAGACCTACCAGAGGTACAGTAAAATGCAGATTATCAAAGTCCCAGCCATGGCAAATGATTTATATACTGCAACATGTTGAATAACTTTACTGACTGTACGTAAGTGTTTGTATTTAGTCAGCTGGATACGTGGGGAATCAAGAATAGGCATAGAGGATGAAGGTCCCACATTGGGCATGGGTCCTTTTTGTTATGTGATGGAAGTGAAGTAGCATGAAAGTTGTAGAACCATCAAAACCATGATCTCAAATGTTGAAGCAGTGAAGAGAAACCACATCTCTTTTCTAACCACACTAATATGTGGACAGTGGACTTATACTGCATTCATACTTTTGCTTTATTCAAGCTATTACTGATATGATTCCTGAGCGGAACCACTTTAGTAGTCTGAAGATCCCATGGTGTTCACATAAGGTGTAGGGACCTCCTCTACACTTCGCCTACATAATGCCTTCACCTTCAATGTTATGGTACATCCACCCAAGCTCCTATGCAACAAAATTGTGCCTCTTCTTCTATGCCCAGGCTGCTTTGCCCCATTGGCCCTTTAGCCAAGATTTTTTTAGGGTGAACAGCAGGTGCTCTGCCTTTTCATTATAGCCCACTACCCAAGATCACCCTGTTTTGCCCCCATGGTTTCGGCCCAGATTTTTGACCCCAGATGACAGGGAGGGTTGGTGTCTCTTTAGTTGCTCAGTGAACCCAATATTCTTAATATCATGGGAAGTGATGTTTAACGGAGGAGGATGGCATAGATTGTATTATGCAATGTTAATGTTGGCCACTTGATGCCACAGGGGAGGTTAGAGAGTTGGAAGAGAGATTGGTCTTTTTAACTTTTTCAGACATCGGTTTATATATTGCGGAGACATTCCACAACAACCTTTCTATCTTCCTAAGTTCCTCTCCAAGCTAAACTGATCTGCTAGACCAAATAGCTAGCCAAACTGAAGCCTAACAAATCTAAACAGCATACCAACTACTGAAACGATAGCTTAGACCTAATGGTGATTCTCTGCGCTGGCTATCCAACCCTGGAGACCCCTCTTGCACTTTTCATATACTTGATACTCCACATGACAGTTAACTGCTCATGCTTCAGGAATACACTTTAATACTTTATATAATGGGCCAATGGTGACGTCTTTTCTCAATGTAAAGGTATTAATAGGCTGTTAGTGAAAATGATATAGTGATCCTTATACAATGCTCAACCTACTTACCACGGTCAATGTAGTATTAGTACAATATTGATCTTTGCAATGCATCGACTATTGTGCAATCTGGCACTGTGCACCTATGGTAGCATGTTACTCCTTTTCCTTTTTCCCTTCTTGCTATTTACAGTTCAAACGGTCAAACCTTAACTTCTCCATATGTGTACCCAGGACATATGGCGTCATATACATTTCATGATGCCACTTCAAGATGCTGCCCGTGCTGCCTGTGTGTCCCATGCCTTTCTAGATTCGTGGAAGTGTCGCCCTGACATTACCATCAGGAGGGAAACACTAGGCTTGAATAAGTATTTACATGGAAAGGATGAAATTGCAAGGGATTTCAACAGCAAAGTTGACCAGATTCTGAAAAAACGTTCAGGCATTGGCTTGAAGGCTCTCAAGATAGATTTCTGTGGTTATAATGCTGACACCTATTCTTATCTCGATAATTGGCTTCAGATTGCTATTACACCGGACCTTGAAGAACTCACCCTAAGTCTGCTTCGAAATAAGGCGAAGTACAGATTCCCGTGCTCCCTTTTATCTAATGGGAGAGGAAACTCGATTCAGCATCTAAATCTTGCTTGGTGCACCTTCAGGAACACAGTCGGGTTAGATTGCTTGAAAAACCTGACTAGTCTGTATCTGAGTAACGTGAGTATTACAGGGAATGAGTTAGAGTGCCTCCTCTTTAATTCAACCGCTTTGGAGCTATTGGATTTATCACACTGCTATAAGATAGTTCGCCTGAAGATACCTTGCCTCCTACAGCGTCTCAGCCATCTCAGGGTGTCTACATTTTGAAAATGATAGAGAACAAAGCTCGAAATATATCCAGTTTTCACTTTTCAGGACTCTGCGGAGAATTTTCACTTGGAGAATCATTATTGCATCTGAAGGACATGATGCTGCAAAAGAGCTGCACCATCTCCTTTGCTCTTGCCAAGCTTCCATTCATCACGCCAAATCTTGAATCTCTTTCCTTATTATCAGTTTATGAGGTTTGTATTGAGTGCTAAGGCGGTTGACTAGCTAGGTGCTTAGAATGGTGGTTCTGTCTTGGAATCTGAGTCAGCTTTTTTTTTGCAGGTGCCTAATCCCCCAATGGTGTCAAAAAACATTCCTCCACCTCAAGCATTTGAGTATTAGACTTTGTGATGGGGCATTTTCCCCCACATTATGATTGTTTCTCTCACGGCTTCTTTTCTTGATGCTGCTCCTTCCCTGGAGACTATGCTATTGGGTGTAAGTCGTTGTTCATCCTGTAATAGCTGGCATATATATAATACTCCATATATATAATACTCTCTGTTCCAAATTATAAGTATTTTTGTTTTTTCTAGATAATATATATTGTTTTTACTGTGTATCTGGACATAGTGTACGTGTACATATATCAAAAGCTATGTATCTAGAGAAGCCAAAACATCTTACAATTTGGATTGGAGTAGTATGTCCAGACCTCTAATTTCCACTTCTTGGCTTTTCATCTTCAGGTAAATATACTACTGGCGGGGACGAAGTATGAGCCGTTTGTTGGAGAAACTTCACCTCAGAGGCAGATCATGGGAACCCCCCACAACAACTTTAAGAGTGTGAAGATTGCTGGTTTCTTCTCTGCAAAGATCTTGGTTGAGCTAACATGGTATATTCTTGAGAATGCTACATCACTTGACTGCCTTACGCTGGACACCACTATGTATCGTTTACCTAGGTGCTCTGATCCCGGAATTAGCAAATGTCTTCCTTTGACCAAGGATGATATCAGGGACTCCCAGAATGCTCTCTTGGTTATCAGAGCATGGATTGAGGGGAAAGTTCCCTCGGTGAAATTTAGTGTTGGAGGGCTTTGCAACAAGTGCCATGATAATGCCTGATGAACACTGCAAGCTACCATATTGTTTATGCATGTTAATCACGCTTAGCACAAACCTGCCTAGGGCTTCTGGAACCTCCTAGGCCATACCGGCTGACTGGTGGCCATGCAAGCGGCACATGTACATGCACGCATACGTATTTTTGGAGAAGGAACTCATTACGCGCACGTGTCACGGTAAAATGATAGAAAAACGAATCATATATATGAAGAGTTTCAGTTTGTTCATTGCCTCTTGAACAACACACCAATGGTTGCTTGGAGCGGCGTGAGAAATTCGTTTTTTTTTCTGACATAAGGCGTTAGAAATTCGTACGGAATCTTAACATGTTCGGAGGTAAGGATGTTGGCGTCTAGTACCATGACCAAGCTTAGCCTAGGCTTATGCAATTATATTCTCTAGGTAATGGACTTTCCAGTTAGCAGCTACCACAGAACAATGCCGAAGCTAAATACATCAGCCTTGGAGTCGTATGGTTTGTATGCCCTATAACCTTACACAGAAAAACGCTGCTAGGTAGGAAATTTTCCAGGTATTTGGATTACAGCACTGAAAAAAATCCTTGCCAAAAAAAAAAAAAAAAGGCAGCGCTGGCCGTTCCTCTGTCACCGTTTAGGAAAGATTACCTCAGGAACCATGTCCAACGTAAGAAAGACAACACGCCAACATCAACTTGTTTATTGGTAAGGTCAGCAAAAAAGAACAACATTTCCTTGTTCATTGCTTGCCCCAGGTTCATGAATCCCATGTCCATGTCCTGCCCAACGCCGCAGGGTCGCTGCGTCTCTGTCTGAAACCGAAACCCAGAGCCGGAGCTTTCAGGCACCCACGCAGGAAGGAATTTCGAAATTTCTCGCTCTCAAGGGTAGACGACGACTCTAGAAAAACAGACACTATGGGTTCAAGCTTTCCTCAGCACTACCGGAACCAGGCAATTTCCCGTGAGGCATTTGCTCACGGGAAAGACCCATTTCCTCACGGGAAAGGCTATCCGGGGGTAAAACACGGGATAGCCGTGACGGGAACGAAATCGCCGGGAAATCACCCTTTCCCGTGAACACTGAATATACACACGGGATATCCTTTCCCGTGATCCCACTTAGCACACGGGATAGACTTAACGGGGGCCGTCAACGGTGGAGGTGTGTTGAACCCGTTATGGGCTACGTATCTGTTGCGTGAAACGGCGTTTTAGGGAGATATCCCGTGAGCCTAACGGTGTGGCTCACGGGATATCTGGAATCTTTCCGTGAGCCAAGTAGTGCTCACGGGATACATTTGTCCGATTTCCGTGAGCCTCCACCACTCACGGGAAAGGTTTGGCCTCTTTCCGTGAGCAACACCGCGGGGAAATTGTGTTTTTTTTTTTTTTTGTTCCAGCACATAAATGACACATATAAATATATATATACATAGCACGAGATTGCATAATATCACAAATATAGCTCGATAAATCCATAATACCACATATATATTACATAACATTCAACAAAGTCACAAGTTCAACCACATGTCCATGAGTGCAACCACAAGTTCACAAACTAAAATAAAATCCAAGTTCACAAGTTCAAGTGCACAAGTTTTCAACCTAGATCATGACAAATTTACGCCACGGCCTCCAACCTTCCGAAGCCGTTCCCAAGCGTCCGGTTGTGATTGGCTCGGAGTTGGGTTCGAGGCATGAGAATTTTCCTGCACTGCGTAGGCAAAGATAAATAGTTAGAAATTTGTGAGACAAAATTCAAGGTAGAATCTATTAACTTGAAAAAGAAGAGAAATAGTTAGAAATTTCGGCAGCACCTCCCTGCACGGAGGGCTTTCCAACCTGCAAGAAAACAACGGCTCGATGGCCGACAACCACATGTCCACGTGCACATCTCATGGTGCATTCAAAACTTCAGATCATATCCATTCACATTCATATATGCATATTTTCGAGTTACGGGGAGACAAACTCACGGGGAGAGGCTCCATGCGGTGGAGGGAAGATCGACGGGTGACCGTGAAGCGGGCGGTGGGGCGACGACGGGCGGTGGGGCGGGACGGGCGGTGGCGGGAAGGCGATCTCGGTGGCGGCTGCACACCAACCTGGCCACCAACACGCCGGAGGTGCGCTAGGAGAGCTTCCATGCTCTTACGGTGCTTGCTCGAGCCCTCTCTTGCTCCACTCGAGCCCTCTCTTGCTCGCCCGAGCCCTTGCCCGCTCCTCTCTCCCCGGCCTCCTCCCGTAAGCTTCCTCTCTTCCTCTATATCTCGGGCCTATTTCAACACAAAGTTAGAACACGGAGAAATAGTATTCAACGATAAATGAACCTTAAATAAAAATATATAAACCTCAAGTCTGAGATCAGTAGCCTGGTAAGTGGTTGGCCGCTCGCGTATCCACCGGGCCTCCCGGCGTGCTTTCGAGCTCGAATAGCTTCTTTGTGTTGTGCGGGTTGATAACGCTATCACCTATATAGTACCGCCCGTGCTTCTTGCCTCCTCCGGGCGATCATGGCGATGTCCCCCTCAATGTTGTGGCCACGGGGATCGAAGGTTTCTCCATAATGCTCCCTCGCCACTTCGGTGTACCCTCTTGATCTTCTCGTGGGCGGTCGGGTTGGTGTAGGCTTCGGGCCCGACCTCGGGGTTGAAGACGACCGCGGGATCTTTATACCGCCCGTGTGGGGGAGTTAGCAAAGGCCTCGAAATGTCTTGATTTGCGTGCCATGTGTCTCGCGCTCGTGTGTGTGAAAAAGAAAAGTAGCTAGAATGGTAAGAAAGTATTGAGTTGCACATCGAGAAAATAAGAATTGGATAACACTTACATATCTAGCTTGGTAGGTCGCGAGATTAATGTTGCCTTGATGGTGTGGTACACTGCATCATGGCACGCCCGTCCCGTGGTCGTTGTGGGCGTCCCGGATAGTGCATAGCGACCCACCTGCCCACAAAGCTCCCAAAGAACGCCTATCGACAAGCACCATTTCTGCGGAATCACCTACAGGGACACCAAGTATAACCGCGGTTATAAAAATCACATTAAGCATAATAACTTAGTATGAGCATTCAATATTTACCTCCATGTATTGTTCTTTGGTCGATTCAGCGTTTTCCATTCATGCTTTTTCGAGCCTTCGGTCTCCTTTAGCGCGTACCACGTCCCCGACGGCCTGGCGGCGTGCCTCGCATTACCACATATGCGCCACATGCTTGAAACGGCGGTTAGAGCCACTTCATCCGCCTCGACCTCGTATCCCTCCTCGCACTTGAAGTATTTACGCACATAGAAGCAATGTAATAAGTCATTATTTCTAACATTAGAATTTGGAGCGATGTATTTGTACGGTCGCGACATAGACTTACCCAAAACTCTTTGACCACCACGAATGGCCTTGTTATTATATTTTATGCCATCCTCATCATAGTTGTCCTTAAAGTTCGCTGCATCTTGGTGGAACGACGTGATGAGGATACTCTACTCCGTCGATTTTAACAAGGCCGGGGGGTAGTGCTTCCTCACCGTAATACCAAGAATGCTTTGGCGGGGAAGGCGTCCTTGAACCGAGTTCGCGGTGACAACAAAACCCCTGCCCAAATGATCAAGAATAACTATTAGTTCCTATTACGATTTTGAAACCCGAAAAATAAGAAAGTAGTGCTAAAGTGTAAAGTAAATTACCTTGGCCGTGATGGTCTTATGGTGGGTTTTACGCTCCTCACCGGGTTGTCGATCCGGAGTGCGGAGGGCCTCGCAAGTAGACACGCCTAAAGCGGAGAGGAAGAGGAACCCCCTCCCGCACTCACGGCTAGTCCCTCCGCGTCTTTGTGACGCCGCCGAAAGGCGATCCAGCGTCTTTGCGACGCCGAGGTCCCACGTCCTCCCTCGCCTCGCCTCCGCCTCCGCCTCCTCCTCCTCCTCCTCCTCCTCCTCCTCCTGGTGGTGGCCGGTGGTCGGGCTGCACGCCGCCTCCTACCCCCTACCACAGTGGCTCGGCGCCTCCCCTTGCTCTTGCCCTTGCCCTAGCGAGGCAACACTTTTGAATTTTCTCGCTGATTTTCTTCAAGACATTCGTTCGAGGCATCTTTTGAATGACACGCAAAATCAATAATCAATTAGATGTACATAATTAGTAAAAATGCAAAACTAAATAGAACATAGTTATGAAGAGATGAAAAATCAATAATCGAACATAATTATGAAGAGATGCATAGTATTACATGTATTAGAAATAATCCTCATCCCTCGTCCGCGATTTTCGCCTTTGCCGGATCATAATCCTCATGATCACTATCATCCATGTCTACGTCTTCCAACATATGAAGATTGGCGGGATCCATGGGAGGAGGAACGATGTCAACACCGCATTGGTCCTTAAGTAATTTCTCAAGTAACGTAAGTCCTTTGCATCTCGAACCTCCTCGTCCTCCTCCTCATCATGAACAACACTTTCATTGTCTACTTCCATTTCGTTGGGCCCGGTTATTTCTATCACAAATTTACCTTGTAGCCCTTCTTCTTGGAAGAACTCTCCCTCATATGTGTTTGCATTAAAATGGTAATCGTCCCTGTTTGGGGACGGGTAGTCTCACCCGTGTGGCAATACCGTCCGCACAACATCCCAACCCTTTAGCCGCTCGTTAGCCCGGCAACACCATGGGAGATAATAAACTTGTGTGGCATGTTGAGCCACAATGTAGACATCATCTCCGGCCATCCGGGAATCTTGTCGAATCCGAACAATCCCAAGTTGTTCGAGGTCCGAATTTGTTAATTCAGGGATCAAACCAATGGCACTTAAACACGGCGGGGAGCAACCCGTTTAGAGCCGGGAAATGGAGTTCATATATTTCTTCAATTCTTCCATAATAACCTTTAGTGCTAGTTCTATCATCACCTTTAGTGAAAACTCCGTATTTTTGTGGTTTTTCGGTTTGGTCGATTCTGCTCATAGCTCGTTGTGTGGTAGCGATATCCATTCACGTCATAACCCGGTAAATGACCTAACCACGGTCTCAAAGCCATTGGCAACCTGTATGAGCTCGGGATGCATACCGGATCGGTGCGTTACTGCAAGCTCAAGCGAGGATATATGAAATGAGACAGGTTAGTTAGCATATCAAGCGAGGCGTTATTGAACATGAATTGGGCCGATTACACGGCGTTTGAACCAACAAATGAAATCGGGTTTTCCATCGCCCGACCCTCGTCTAGCGGGGTGTCCAATTCATGTGCTTCAAAGCGTTCGTTGGCCTTGAGAATTGCCTTTGAAATTTCCTATACCAACGAGAGACAAAAAGGGTTGGATGTAGAATATTAAGTAGTAGAAGACAAGTCCGGGCTGGGCTTAGAGTTGTGACTTTCTTCAGATGTAAGGAAGCACTTCGTCTAGGTTGAAAAGTATATAATTCATTATCTTGATCCACTCTGAATTTGTCAAGGTCTTTATTTTTGAACCACTTGCCCGTCCTAGTTCTCCTTGGAAAAGGCCGAGGGTTGATTCATTTTGATCGGCATTGTAACGAGGGGTGGATAATGCGAGCTAGGAAGGTTGTCACCATAGTATTTTTGATGTGAAGTCGACACCTCTGCGAACCTTTGCTTCGCGATGGAACCCTCAATCTTACACTTATTTTTCAAATCGGACCCGAACATGCTTGAAACTCTCTCAATAGCATAGCACCAACGAAACTGTGCGGGGGCCACCCACCCTTTGCCTCGTATGGAAGGTGTAAAATCAAATGCACCATCGGAACGAAGAAGCCCGGCGGAAATATCTTCTCCAACTTACGGACCAACACAAAGCCAATTTTTCCATTTCTTCTAGTGTGGTCCGAGATAACTCTTTAGCACAAAGCTGCCGAAAAGAAATTGCTCAACTCTGCCATCACATGCCGGACATGATCGGGGACATAGCCTCGAAGCATCACCGGAAGAAGCCGCTCCATCCATATGTGGTAGTCATGACTCTTGAGCCCAAGGATTCGCATAGTGGATAAGTTCACTCCCCTCCTCGATTTGTTGCATACCCATCGGGAACATTAATTTCTGAAACCATTGCGGTATTTCCCTCCTTTGGGGCCTGCTCAACACGTGTCGGCCTTAGGTTTTTTTTCCATCTCTTGCCATTGCTAGGAGGCTTCATTTCTTGCTTCGATTACGTCACACAACTCGCCGGATCAATTCTAGCCTTAACGTTGTCCTTTGACTTGGCCGTTTCCATGAATGTTCCAAGAAAATACTTTCGGCGTGTTCTTTTCGATGCATTAAATCAAGGTTATGTGGAAGAAGAAGGTCATCATAATAGGGGAGCCTCTCTAATCCTGACTTGTGAGTCCATGCATGATCCTCGCCATAACCCACAAAGACACCATTTTCATCGACCACAAGAGTCTCCACTTGAGCACGTACCTCGGCAGATGTCATCATCTCGGTTTTTGGGTCTCAGAACTTGGAGACCTTTCATAAAGTTCTTCTTGTCTAGCCTGAATGCATGGTCGGGGAGGGAGGAACCGGTCGATGCTTGTCGAACGCGAGAATACTTGCCACCCTTCTTCAACCCGGATGAACCTCACATGTGCCGTCTTGCATCATTTGGGCAAGGGAACTTGCCGTGCACACACCGACCCGCGAAAAATATCCCATACGCCAAAAAATCATGCGAGGGGGAGTAGTGGTACCACACGCATATCCTGAAATTTCTCTTCAAAGCTCGGTCGTGCGTCCAAAACCCTTCATTCCAAGCTTTGATCAATTCATCAATCACGGGGCTCTAAGAACACACCCATTTTATTTCCCCGGGTGGCGGGGAATTATCAAAGACAAAAGAATGTTCTTTTGGTTGAAAGCCTTGAGGCGCCGGTGCGGTCAGCGGGATAACGAATACAAGGCCAACAAGTGTATGGGGCAGCCATCATTCCATAAGGATTGAACCCATCTGTTTGCCAGCGCAACACGCACATTACGAGCCTCCATAGCTTTGTCGATGAATATTGTTGAAATGGGTCCATGCTTCGGCATCGGATGGGTGTACCATCTTATCGGGCTTGTAGCGACGCCCATCTTTGTGCCATGTCATACATTTTCGCAGACTCCTCGGTCATGTACATCCGTTGTAACCTCGGTGCGAAGGGAAGGTACCGTAGGATTTTCACGGGGACCTTAAGCTGCCTCTTCTCACCGCCTTCACGGGGTCTACCTCTATGAACCTTGAGGATTTACACTTTGGGCAAAGTCGTATCATCTTTGTACTCTTTCCTAAATAAGACGCACCCGTTCTCTCACAAGCATGTATCTGCTTTCGTATGGCATCTTGAGTACCTTGAGGAGTTTCTCGACTCATACATGTTCTTTGGTAGCACGTGACTGGGCGGAAGCAAGCCCCCAAAGATCGTCAACATGTCGGTGAAGCCGTCTCGACTAATATTGCATCGGGCCTTCAAGTCCATAAGGCGTGAAATGGCATCTAGTTTGGAGACCTCACAATAGTCGTGAAGGGGTTTTACGTACGCCGCAACATGGTATAATAGGCCTTTGCGGTTTCTTCCGGCTCCTCCTCCCCTCATCCCCAAGTCCTTGCTCAAAGTTTCCGGCATGAAAGTCATCTATCATGTCTCCTATCCCGCATCGTATAAGATCATCGATGCGTTGCCTCACGACCTGCGTCTCTCTCATACGCCGGTTTCACCATGGAAGATCCACCGCTTATAGCCCGCCGTCCATCCATACTTGGGAAGATGTTTAGACATGTCCTCCTTACTTTGCCTTTTTTTTTGTCACAATTATTGCGGGGACACCAAACCTTACTGCGTACCTCGAGCATTCTCAAAAGCATAATCCACGCTTTTGCTCTTCCTAACCCATTCCACGGTCATAATCTCCAAAACTCCTCCAGCCATCGTATATCCACGCACGACGGTCATCCATTCTCTATCATTTCAGCGAGAATATAAGAATGCGGTGCATCTACACAACGATCCTACCATCTAGTAGGTGAAGATAGGTCTAATCCCACCCGGATGCGTAGATGAGGTCAGTTCTATGCTCCACTCCTATCCGGCGAAATTTATTTGACACCTCATTTGTTCTCCGAATACACGTCCTCCCCGGAGGGGAGCTGTATTCAAGAACAACGGGGAGATGCTTGAAAACTCAATCGAGCGAGGAGTGGAGCATGGAACGGACCTCATCTACGCATCCCTCTGTCCAAAACGTGGACAATTCAAAACAGATCACGGTTATAGGTATGCAGGGATCTGCATACTTCCAACCCGTATCTCTTTCGAATCGGAGACGCCCCTAACCGAAGCCGCTGGCGATCTAGCTACGACCATGACATGTAAGGAGGGGATATACCTAGGGTTGCGGTGGAGTCGGGCTACCCGGCGAAAGAAGATCGGGGCGCCAAGGGACTCCGGCCGGGCTCGGCAAGGCACTCAACTCCGCTCCGGAGGGCTCCTCTCCGCATAAAAACAAACACACGGGATCGGTTGAAAATTTCGACGTAACCTCCCTCAGACGGGAGGTTTCCAAAACCTCGCAAACAAAGCACACGCACGATGGCCGACAATCACATCCAAAGGCACGATGGCCGACAATCACATCCGAGGCACGATGGCCGACAATCACATTTAGGGCACGATGGCCGACAATAACATTCGGGCACGATGGCCGACAACCTGCGAAGGCGCGGCGACGACGGGGGCCTGAGGGACAACCTCACCACGGTGGGATGGCGGGCGGCGACGGCGGTGCGAGTGCGGCGGCGGCGTCGAAACAAGGCGGGGGCAGCGTCGAGACCTCTCTTCCCCTTCCCCACTTCTCCTTCCTTCCTCCCTCCCTTCTCCTCCTTTCTTCCTCATCCTCCTCCTCCCTTCTCCTCTTTCCTCCCTCCTCCTTTCTTCCTCCTCTTCCCCCCTCCCCCTCCTCCCTTCTTCTTCTTCTTCCTTCCCCCTCCCTCCCTTCTTCTTCTTCCTTCTCCCTCCCTTCTCTCCCTCCCTACTCCCACACGCCCCTCCTACTCCCCCCTCCCTCGCGGCCCGGTGCTGCCGCGGGCGATCACGCTTGGCATGGCCGTGGCCGGCTGGCAGCGAACGCCGCCCGCCGGCCGGCCCCGGAGACGAGAGCGGCGGACGGCGAGAGGGAAGCGGCTTCTTGGTCGGGGAGGCGAGGCGAAGGACTGGCGGCGGTGGGGGTCAGCCCGTGAGGCGGGGAAGGCAGGCGGCGGGGCGGGCGCGGTGTCGAGGTCCGGGCGGCGGCGTGTGTGGGCGAGTGTGTGGGTGTGTGTGTGTGTGTTAGAGTGTGAGGTGGGGTGCGTGGGTTGACTAAATTTAAAAAAAACTCTTTCCGTGATGGATGCGGGGGATCACGGGAAAGACTCCTCCCCGTGATCCCCGCATCCATCACGGGGAAGAGAAAAAAAACACCGCAACGCCTGCAAGTACCCCGTGAAGCGGGTCCCACTTCCTTTTCCCGTGATCACAAAGATGTGCTCACGGGATATCCGCACCCTTCCCCGCAGGCTACTCACGGGAAAGAGTAAAAAAAAAAACGCCGCAACGTCAAGTAAGTACCCCCGTGAAGCGGGTCCCACTTCCTCTTTCCGTGATCACGGTGTGCTCACGGGATATCTCGTACCTTTCCGAAGGCTACTCACGGGGAAAGAGTTTTTTCGTAATTTAAATTTATTACCCCTCTTCCTTTTTTTGTAACATATATCTTTTCAAACTTTGATCAAGATTACTTCAAAAATACCTTATAACATACACTCACCCATACATAATTGATACTTGCTTTAAAAAATTGCCATTATTTTATGTGGTTCTATCTCCTTTTTTCAAAATTGTATTTACTTAACTACTTTGTAAAAAAATTATAATAATTACCAAAATAATTCAAAAAATTCTCGAAAATAGACATGACACAATATCGAGAGGTCCATTTGCATATAGAAAAAGTTTACGTAGCAAACCACAACTTGACCGCCACATCCACATGAAATCACACCGGATCATTCTCAACAAACGTGGAACTTCTACGTAGATGTCTGAGCTTGTGAACATCGTGACGTGCCAACTTGTCTTGAAAACGTTCCCAATTTTTTATCATAGCCTCGGCATAAGATATCATGACATATTATCAAATTTCATGATTTTTTGCACATCGGTTTATTTTCTAGAATTTTTAAACCACTTTCGAACGAGGGATTAACGTTCATGATTTCGTATTAAGATGTTCTAGATTTCGTTATTTTTTAAATGCAAGGCCTTACATTGTGTTGAGTATGAGGAATATAAATTTTCTACTAATTTTTTTCAAAAAAATTGAAGCACTTGTAGTTCAAATTTGGCCTCATTTCATAAATTCCCATAAAAGAGAATAATTACCTAAATATATCAAATAAAGTCAATAATTCACCAAACTTTAATATTGAGTGTCATATGATGTGCAACAAGTGTAGAAAAAGTTTGGAGATCAAAATCCCAAAAAAAAATTCCGTGGGAGCGGCTTTCCGTGAGCGGGATGTGGCGCTCACGAAAGGGCCCCTTTGCCGAGGCCCACCGCTCAGCCCACGGAAAACCTGCTCCACGGAAAGAGGTATCCCGTGAGCTTGACGGAGTTCTCACGAGAAAGAGTGGACGAATGACGGAGCGGGGCTGGGGCTGGCCGCCGTGCCGTTTCCGTGGAGCGACCTCCCTCACGGGAAAGGGTCGGTGATTTCCGTGAGCTTTCCATCACGGGGAAATTGGGTATCCCGTGGGTATCTTATTTCCCGTGATGTTTTCACCCCTCCTCACGGGATATCTAGTTATTTCCCGTGATTATTTGCTCTTAGCTCACGGAAAAACATTTCCTCACGGGATATCTAGTTATTCGGTAGTGCAGCCCCTTTTCATCAATGGACTCGACTTCTACGAAGGAGTGTGGTTCGATTCGACAAATTCCTACCTCTATCCGAGGTGTTTGGGTTTTGCAAAACTCCATACACATGCAGAAGAGAAATGCTTTAAATACTAGTAGTGCCATTAATACACAAAGTACAGCCACAACTAAGGAAGAAAACAAATAAAACGATCGGAAGGAGCCTACATCACTTTTGTTTTTTTTTTTATTCTCGAAAAACGAAATCGATATGGTATTATTGGAAACGAATACGGTGCCAAGATTCGAATATCGAAAAACGATATAGTCGGGTCAGAAAATACAACGATAACGGTCGAAATCTATGATAACGGTATCTAGAAAACGATAAACACACCAAACTGTAAAAAATGAGAAGAGACATATAACTCAACATTACCACAATTTTTAACAATGACACAAATAAACGATAAATTTCTAAGTTGACTTGACATTGCATAGTGATAAAAACATTAATTATTAGAGTTCCTAGTAGAGGTTGTTCCTATATGTGTGCAATCTTGCCATATACTTAGTTTCCCAAAAAAAAATGCCTTATGTGCATGTTGCTTGTGTGTGCCTTTGATTCAAGAATTACCAATAGTAAATTACCAGTCACATATGGAAATCTTCAAAAAACGATTGGAAGAGGGCAAAATTGTTTCCGCTTTTAGTTTTCATTTATTTTTACCATTATCATATTCATTTTTTCGGTTACCACTTCCATTTATGTATAGGCATGCAAATCGAAAACTCGAAAACGACTTTGAAAAAACAAAAATTATCATTTTCGTTTTCATCCCTAGCCACAACAATTTAACCAAGTACAAAAGAATTAGACAATAGCAATGATTTTCAACATATCCAAGCATAAACAATAATTTATTAACTATGGTAGCTCAGTCTTCATCAGCATTATGGCACTTGCTGCAATGCGCAAGAACATTAAATTTCACCGAGGGGAACTTTCCCCTCGATCCATGCTCTGATAACCAAGAGAGCATTCTGGGAGTCATAATATTCTTACTCAACGGAAGACATTTGCAAATTTTGTGATCCCTACGAATAAAACCCCAAGTGGTGTCCAACGTAAGGCAGTCAAGTGATGTAGCATACTCAATGTAAGTTTCGATTGTGGGATGTTGGAATATAATTGGGCTCGTGGGCTTGTCTATCATGACTCCCCACCTAGTCTATATATATGTATACTGACTATGTCTGAGTAATACCATTGAGTATTCCCCCATTTACACTTTCATCTTCAATCTGGAAAGGCAACTGCACCTGGCCCTGCTCCTCCATCGGTGCAAGACACTCCTGGGCAACAAAAATCATATTAGAATAAATTGCTAAGCTAGATATTTCTGTTTTGTATTACTCATAAGCACATGGGAGAAATCCATAGGATAGCCGGGATATGGAACTAATGTACCTGGTGTACAAGTGGCGGAGCTAAAACAAAAATATGGAACTAATGTACCTGGTGTTTGTTTGGATAAAAAGTGGACTAAGAAGCTATGGATGTGTTGACACCCAAACTTAGAGGAAAGTCATTTCATGTGATGAACGTGTCAACTTTGACCTAGAACAAGGCCAGGGAGGATAAGGAGGCAGAGTTTGTTGAAAGCTTGACATGTAGCCTTGACTCCAAGAGTGAGCTAATCCGGATATATCTATGTGCATCAGCTGATCGGGTTATGTACAAGGCAAAAGTGAAAGCAATGCCAGCCAGGTTGATTATCAAGTAACATGCATGCTTATAACATGGTTGGCACGAAGCAAGCAAGTGTCGGCCAAAGAAAAGAAAGAGAGATTAAAGTGTCATCAAGCGTGTATATGTCCAGTACGTATATACGTATATGTGACTACAAGAGAAAAATATTATAATCAGCATTGACTTTAGAAACGTGGCCAAGAAAGAAGAGGAAGCACGGAGCTTGGAAATCCTAAAAATAGGAGCAGCAGTCAAGGGGCTCATAGCGCAATGGCAAAGGCCATTGGTTGGGGGCTCCCACCCAGGGTTCAAATCCTGGGTGCGACACTTTATCCTGGATTTATTTCAGGATTTCCGGCGCTGCGCATTAAGTGGTAGGCGGCGTCCCGTCGACAGCGAGGCGCTGTGGTGACTTCGTGAACTTCAAGATTGCCGGCTCAGTCCTTCGGAGGTGCTCATAGGGGTAGGGTTTGGCGTCGTGTGTGTTCATAGGGAGTGAGTGTGCGTGTGCGTGTTGAGCGCCTGCGTTGTATGCGTGTAATCTCAAAAAAAAATAGGAGCAGCAGATCGGGGCTAATACACGACGGACGGCGGACCTCGATCAGGTCGCGTCCGCGCGAGGGTACCCAGGACGCCCGTTCGGCGTCCAACGTGGCTGGCCTCGCGCGCATGCAAGACATTTTCAAGCGCCCGGACGCTTATCGCGCGTCGACGCGCCAACAGCAGCGTCTGGGCGGTGCCGTCGCGCTACAAGGTCCCGTATACTGCGCGTCGATGGGCGGATGACGCGTCACGGCATAGCCCGGCTGAGCGTCCCGCGCCCGCAGCGGCGTGAATTGAAGTCCGAACCGACCCAAATTTGATCGGTTTTTGGAAGTCTTTCATGATTGGAACGCCCAAGGACGGTTTCCTAAAAGATAAGACCACCCTCCTCTGTATAATGAGAGGTTAATGGCCGATTGATCCCATCTACATTCAATCGTCAAAACACTACTACCAAACCCTAATCTCCTCTCCTCTTCCTCTCTTCTTCTTCGTTGCCGCTGCCATGAACAGGTTACCGACGACAACAACGCCCTAGAGCGGCCAGGCCGGCTAGGGCAGCCCATTGCCGCCGTGCGCCCTCACGGGGTCCGTCCCGGGCGTGTGGGGTTTCGGGTTTCAAGAGACTTCGCCGGCGTGTCTTGCGTATCACGCTCCCGACGAGGCTCCTCCGACGACGTGTCTTGCGTATCGCGCTCATCATTGGAGGCACAAGGTCCAGGTGTGGACATCCTTAGGTGCTTGCCGATCCTCGATTTCGGCTTACCCTACGTAGAGCGATCTAGCTCTTGTGTGGTGTGTTGGCGCGAACTAATTTGTGTCAACATACTTTTTGACGACTCGCTGGGGGAACGATTGCTTCGCTCTATACTGTAGCCGAATCTTCTCTTTGCCCCGGCCATTATTCTGAATTGATCTATTGTTTGTTTCGCCTGGTCTGCGTACAGCTTGGCGTGAAAAGCCGGGTGCTATTTTTTCTCCCGTCATTTGAAACAAATCGGACACCACCGATTGATTTGACGTGATAGCCACGGCCTCTTACTGAACTACGAATCTGTTGCCCTTGCAATCGGGAGTAATTGTGCTTCTCATACTAGTCCGATTCAAAGCAAGCTAGAGTGGATACGGAAGTTATATCAAGCAAATTGGCGTATTATATTCCATACATATAAGTATATACGTTATCTCTTCTAGCTTGTCATCACGCATAGAGTTGAAGCTACCGTGTGCTTCCATCTACTGGCGGAGGAAAGAGAGATTGGTGCACTATTTTGCTACTCCAAGGTGAAGTGCTAGCGGTGGACATCAGAGTTTCGTCTTGCTGTACCGTGAATTGGTGGACTTTAGAAAAATTGCGTGAAATATTGAAATCCTCTACTGATTATACATGGGTGCGCATCAAAGTGATATTCCACATGTCATGCCCAAGGTACATCATGCAAGTAAATTACATAATGATTATAATAATTCTCATGATGATGTTACTAGTTATCATAGTACTAGATATGTTTCATCGGCTACTTCTGTTAATAATGTTTCTTCACATCATAATTATGTGTATCATGATAAAGAGCCGATGTATGCTGAAAATTTATTGAGTTCTAATTCTTTTAGCAACATGTCACATATACATTCATCGGCTATAAGTTCACAACGTGACATACCGATGCATGACAAAATAAATTGTTCTCCAAAATCAACATCTTGTGCAGGTATTGATGCTCATGATTCAAGCACGCATATTATTAATAATAACCATAGCGAATCAATAAAAATTCAGAGCCTTGTGATAGTGATGATTTTTATAATTCGGTTTTATTTAATTCTAGCCGAATTAATAAAAATCCAACAATATACAGAAAAGATGTTGATTATGATTCGGCCGTATTTGATTTTCTCAAAGCGAACCGGGCCAATGAACAGTCCGTCATACCGTAAATCCACCCGGATTTTCTAAATGGAGGGTGCCTGCATATATCACGACCTTATGAACTATGTTATGATTACGTGAGATCTCCTAGTGGTTGGCGGGTACCTAGGTTTCATTTATTTTGTGGAGAAAGTGGTACAACCGCCGTGGAGCATATTAATATATATCTCTCACAATTGGGTTCTGGCGGCAAGGAAGACTATATGAGAGTACGGAATTTTTCTGTTATCACTTACTGGTATTGTCTTTGCATGGTTCACATCTTTACCCGGATGGACTGCCCGGTCATGGTCTAGATTAGAGGAATTATTCTATGAATTCTTTGGGAGAGACACCGAGAAAAAAGGCCAATCACAATTAGGACAATGGTTGAGGCAGGATGGTTAATTGATTATCAAAAGACAAGTCTCACTACAGAAAAGTGTGAGGAACTTCGTAAACATGCTACTCCCGGCACTCACAATGAATCGGTCAAACCGACTTATCATTCGGATAAACCGATTGTTTCCCTTAGTCAAAACAAATTGGTTTCTTCGGCGCTTGAAACCGATAAAACCAGTTTAGGAAATACACATTCTTTACCTTGCCGGAAGATACATCCGATGGCTGAAATCTTGGAGAAAAATAATCCAGCCATCTTAATTCGACCGGGGCAAGCGATTCCACTATTGGAAAAATATCATAATCGGCGAGCCTAGAGAGCCTAAGAAGAGAAGACAAAGTTCAGATCGTGAGGTGGTCCTAGGAAAATCTAATGACAATCGGGAAAGCCTTAAGATCACCATCAAGTCTTCTAGGCTCGGGGGCAAGCTCATGTTCCCATTCATAAGCGAGAGGTCAACCACTAGTGTCATCGTCCCAAAAGGGATTGCTGGAATCAATTCTTAGAACTAGTGGACAGAAAAATCAGCAAGACCGAGTGCTCAAATCGGTCAAGCTATTCATAAGCAAAAGGTGCAAGCACACACATAAAGGTGGAGTATTGGTTCCTCGCCCATTAATGTGTCAAGATCTTCACCAGAGAAGGTGTGTGCTAATGAAACTCGCAGTGGCCAGCAGTACTTACCTTATAGCCGATTGAGCCATAGCCAATCGTGCTTCGATAAAAAGAAGCAACCGAGTCGGTCAGGCCGACTACCTTACTTGAGATGGCTAAACCGACCCCTGAGGCATCTGAGCTAGCCAAGGTTGCTGCCATTGAGCATGAATCGCAATGACGACTTTTGAGTCGGCTAAGTCGATTCCTATTGTTGTAGATGTTTCCATAGGCGCCGAAAGTAAAGTTTCGCCACTACTTTGGTAGGCATCGAGATGCAAGAAGTGCCCGAGGAGGAAATCAGTGACGTTAGAGAGAGCACACAAACTCTTTCCAAAGGTATTGCTAACGATAAGGCCATCGAGAGCGAGAACTTTGGTTGCTACATCTTTCATCACTAAGGTACAAGATTACATCGGCCAACATGTTGTTTTCAATTGGAAGGCCGATGATAATGTTTTGTCGAAGTAAAAGCTTTTCCCAATGCTTAATGTGAATTATACATATATGTGGATTGCTTTACTTACTTCAAATTCAATTCATACTTGGTCCCGAATGAGATATAAGTTTTGCAATTACTTTGGATTTTATGATTCGGGGGATAAGATTGAAGAATGTTGCTCATGCCGATGTTTGTTATACATTTAATTCGCATGAAAGATGATTTTAAAGGTGTGGCCGAATGGATTAATGTCAAATTTAGTCTCTTCGCTTGCCAAGCATTGAAGCTGATTCTACAAGAAAATTGGCTTACAAATTTAATGCTCACCTTTGGTGCTATCCGTTGTGATCATGTCTTTGACATGTTGCTTTGAAAAATAAATTTATTACGATTATTGATCACAATGCTTTACCATCAACTCAGAACTTGGAAGAGTTTACATATTGCAAATGGTGTAATTCATTCAATCATAACATTCGAACATGCAGTATGTTTCATCATGAGATTCAATCGGACATTGATAATGACCGTTCAAATTTTGTGAGGCTCAACAAGTGGACCGATTAGATTCAATCGGGCCTCGATGGCAAACAAGTTTTGAATCGGCTTGCACTACTAGCCGATTCTCTTGAAACTCAAGGCTCCAACGCCAAGAGAGAGATGGAGAACCCTCAAGTGAAGACAAGATTGTTGTCCATGAAATTCAAATTGAAGATGTTTTGAAGGATGACAATGTTACTCCAATATTAGAAGACACCGGGGGCAATCTCTCTATCCCCACGGAAAGCGGCCGATTCCATTGAGCAAGGAAAATCGGTTGGAGGCCTTTGTTTTGAGCATGTCCATCAAGATAAAGAAAAGGAGGATGCTCATAAAGCTATTGGAGGCAAAGAGCATGACAAGGAAAAAGGCAATAGGAGACCGAAGCTTAGCTTCGATGAGCTCTTAGCTAAATATACAAAGATAGGTGAAGCAAATCGATTAAAGAAAATCGAAGCATCAAAGTTTCCTCCAAAGCATAAACCTCAAAAGCAACATTGGCGAGAGGAAGGTGAATGTTCCATCATATTTCGAGACACAACATGTGAAGTATGCAGCTCAAACGCTTGAAAGAATCATCATCTTATAAAGACCGATTCGATCAAAATCGGTCCGGAGCTGTGCCAAAAAGGGAAGGTGGTAAAGCAAGTTTACCGGCGTGAAGTATGATGGACGGAAAAAGAAAATTCAGATCTGAATGCCGCCATTAAAGAGCCAATTACAATGCTGAAAAATCCAGCCATTAATGGTAAACAAGTTGAAAATTCCTCCATTTATATGACAGGTACTAAATCTGAACAAAAGAAGATAAAAGTACCTATGATCAAGAAAAAATTGCCGCTGTCCAAAACAAAGATAAAACCGATATGCTCAATCGGTTTATCAAAGTGGCGTAAAACAAGAATTGCAGAAGCTCGGCCGCGAGGAGAAGCTAAAAAGAAAGGGGCCTAGCATGGGTTCCAAAAAGAAGAAGCACTGAGGTTAAAAGGGATGATGATCAGGCAAGTGGTGCATCACAAACAAATAATAAAAGAAAAAAATTCAAGAAACAATTTCCAAGTGGGAAGGTTGCACCGGATCATCAAAACTATTGGTCATGGCATCATCCATTTTCTGCTTGTGCACATGTGGAATTCATCTCACGGTATGCATGGTTATCCCTCATATTCTTATGTTGATCCTTGGTATGGATCTTTATATTATGGAGGGGTGTCAAATTATTTTAAATGAACAAGAGCCGAAATATTTATTTCGGCGATGCATACTCATGTGGATGAATTCATATGGCCGATACTTTGTTATCGCCCTTAGCATGCAACATAGCCGATGAATGTTACAATCATCGTGCTATTGGAAAAGCCCCTATGAAATTTTATTTTAATGACTTTAGGTCTGGGGGCATGATGCTTGTGAAGATAAAATTGGCCGATTATTGCATCTTTAATCATGGCCTTTTCATCGAATCTGGCCGATTAAATATGTTAATCGTGTTTTTTTTTTTTTTTTTTGGTTATTCTCATAAATCGGTTGATAAGCTACGTACAACATGCATGTCTATCTCTCAAGGATTTTCCGGATGTTTTGATCTTTGGCTTAGCTGGTATATATATATAATATGTATGCATGCATGCACCTGGGCAACATATACACATTGGATATGAGTTGAGAGTTGATTAGAAAGAAATAGACATCGCCGGCTTGGATGATTGGTCCATATGTCAAGCCGGCATGCTTGCTGTACTACCATACGCCCTGCACCTTCCCAGGTTTACTTATGTGCAATAAACTCTAGTTGGTGCATTGGGTTGCTTGCCTTGTTGATGGCCACGATCGAGCTTGCGCGCGCTGTGCAGTTTTCTGCCTGCGTCGGCATCAGGCATCCGGGCAGCCAAGAACCGGCTAAGCCGGTCAAGCTGTGAGGCCGACCTCGAGGCGGCCAAGCCGTTTCTAGCAGGCGACCAAGCCGACTCAGCTCTGGGTGGTCAGCGATCGGCTCAGCTGATTGTTCAAATCGGCTCAGCGGATTTTCTATTGAATGGTCATGCAATTTTATCCGATGAAATTTCAAATCGGCCTAAACTTATTTTTAATAATTCTAGTGCCGATTTAAAAATTAAGGGAGATCCTTTGTTGAACTCTGTTGCAAAATCCAAGCTCTACGGCTAACAAGGGTGTTCGGCAGGATGTTTTCAAATACGAGTGCTCATGGGAGAAATCTGTGGGCTTTGATCAAGCTCATCAAGGTGTGATCAAAGTGGTATTTAAAAAAAATTATATCTGCCGGAGACGATGCAAGATGATAGTCTCCCAAGAGCGTATAAAGAGAAGTGCTTAAAGAAGTATTTTCTAAGTGTTTAGCAAGAGGTTTAAGTGCTATCCAAACAATGGCCGATACATGTATCGCCCTTAGAAATAAAAATGGCCGATATCCAATATCGTCCTTAGTCACTGGACAACCGATACGATGGGCATTCGTGTTGTTTGGTTTATATTGTTTTTAGGATCGTGCATCTCTCACCTGAAAACAGGGGGGCATATGTTGACACCCAAAATTAGAGGAAAGTCATTTCATGTGATGAACGTGTCAACTTTGACCTAGAACAAGGCCAGGGAGGATAAGGAGGCAGAGTTTGTTGAAAGCTTGACATGTAGCCTTGACTCCAAGAGTGAGCTAATCCGGATATATCTATGTGCATCAGCTGATCGGGTTATGTACAAGGCAAAAAGTGAAAGCAATGCCAGCCAGGTTGATTATCAAGTAACATGCATGCTTATAACATGGTTGGCACGAAGCAAGCAAGGCTCGGCCAAAGAAAAGAAAGAGAGATTAAAGTGTCATCAAGCGTGTATATGTCCAGTACGTATATACGTATATGTGACTACAAGAGAAAAATATTATAATCAGCATTGACTTTAGAAACGTGGCCAAGAAAGAAGAGGAAGCACGGAGCTTGGAAATCCTAAAAATAGGAGCAGCAGATCAGGGCTAATACACGACGGACGACAGACCTCGATCAGGTCGCGTCTGGCGCGAGGGGTACCAGACGCCCGCTCGGCGTCCAACGTGGCTGGCCTCGCGCATGCAAGACCGCGACAAGCGCCAGACTGCTTATCGCGCGTCTGACGCGGCCAACAGCAGCGTCTGGCGGTGCCGTGCGCTACAAGGTCCTGTGTACTGCGTCTGATGGGCCAGATGACGCGTCTGGCATAGCCCGGCTGAGCGTCTGGCGCCCTCGCAGCGTGAATTGAAGTCCGAACCGACCCAAATTTGATCGGTTTTTGAAGTCTTTCATGATTGGAACGTCCAAGGACGGTTTCCTAAAAGAATAAGACCACCCTCCTCTATATAATGAGGGGTTAATGGCGATTGATCCCATCTACATCCAATCGTCAAAACACTACTACCAAACCTAATCTCCTCTCCTCTTCCTCTCTTCTTCTTCGTTGCCGCTGCCATGAACAGGTTACCGGCGACGACAACAGCCCCCTAAAGCGGCCAGGCCGGCTAGGGCAGCCCATTGCCGCCGTGCGCCCTCACGGGGTCCGTCCGGGCGTGTGGGGTTTCGGGTTTCAGAAGACTTCGCCCGGCGTGTCTTAGCGTATGCGTGCTCCCGGCGAGGCTCCTCCTACGGCGTGTCTTGCGTATCGTGCTCATCGTTGGAGGCACAGGTGTTGACATCCTTAGGTGCTTGTTTTTTCGATTTTCGCTTACCCCACGGTTTTATCTAGCTCTTGTGTGGTGTGTTGGCGCCGAACCAATTTATGTCAACATACTTTTTTTATGTTGACACAAATTAGGGTTTCGCGTCAACACACCATACAAGAGCTAGATCGCTTCTACGTGAGGGCAAGCCGAAATCTATGATTGGCAAGCACCTAGAGATGTCCACACCTGGACCTTTGTGCCTCCAACGATGAGCGCGACACGCAAGACACGTTGTCGGAGGAGCCTCGCCGAGCGCGACATACGCAAGACACGCCGGGCGGTCTCTTGAAACCCCAAACCCCACACACCCGAGGGACCCCGCCAGATGTGTGGCGGCCGGCTGCCCTAGCCGCCTGACTGCTCTAGGGCGTTGTTGTTGTCGATCACCTGTTCATGGCAGCGCAACGAAGAAGAAAGAGGAAGAGGAGAGGCGATTAGGGTTTGGTAGATGTGTTTTGACGATTGGATGTAGATGGGATCAATCGCCATGAACCTCTTTATTATATAGAGGAGGGTGGTCTTATCCTTTTAGGAAACCGTCATTAGACGCTCCAATCTCCAAAAACCGCTCAAAACCGAATTAGGAAAGCGATCGGTTTGGAACCCGTGCGGCCACCTCGCATTAAACAAGTCACGCACGTATCTATACCTACTAATAAAGAGAGAAAATTTCCGTCGCCCAGCCTAAATTTTGGTCCAGCCCCCGCCATCGCCTGTTGTCCAGCCTTCCACCTCCCCGTATCGACCGTCCGCGTCTTCCTTCCCTCTCCGTATCCGCCTCCACGAACCCCCGAAGTCGGTACTGCAGCGCTTTCCGCATGTAGACTCCTTTGTCCAAATAAGACTCCACCGTGAGAAAGAAACGAATCAAAGAACTCGAAAGCGAGTCCGACGACGGCATGGACGCCGATCGATGCGCCGCCGCTCACATCGCTGCCGCCCAGCCTGCCGCGGAAAAGGTCTCAAGGGCGGTGATGCGTTGTACCGACTCGAGGGCAACAGCCGTCGTAGTCAATAGCGGGCGTTGGTGGCAACTTCGGTCATGCGCGGCTAGCGAAGCATAGGCCTGCGGGCGGGCGACAGTGGCAATGCCGGAGAGACGGATCACGAGTCCGCCATTGGGAGTTAGAATCGCACGACACAAAAAAAGTTCTTTCAATTTTCCTATTTATTACAGATCCATTGTGGAAATAAAATTGAAGGTTGCCGCTGCAAACTTCTGATTTCGCCGGCTACGAATTCTGATCTCGCCGAGCAACAACTCTCCTGATCTTGCTGGAAACGAAGCAAGCCTTGCTTCTTGTCATGACGTGCACGAACTCCTCATCTTGGTCCCTCTCATTGGCTCTCTTTGTAAGTGAGGCCATGAATATGATCACGAAAAGGAAGACAACAACTGCATATTGTCATTGCTCCTGTCAACGCAAGTACAGAGGTAAGCATACTCTTCTTTCTTCATTACCATGGTAGCAGAAGCCTCCATCAGGTGACTGCTGGCTGCCAGTTGCTTTAGATTATGTTCCCGTACTATGTGCTGAGACTCATCAGTTGCTCCTTTTGTTTTCATCTTGAATAGATTGCAATATTATTAATCGATAGCGGAGCTTTACTAGCATGACAACTAAGCTATGAATGTTTTTCGTTCTCCTCTTGAGTGTGTTGTCAAATATAATGATCGTGATTAAACCATCTTTATTTGTGCAGTCCTGCAATGAAGATATGCTGAACTTTGTTTACCTTGAACATGTTGGTGAGTGTGCTAAGTTGACTGAATAGTTTAAATGACTTCCTTCTTTCCTTACACAAAGCTAAAGAAGACAAAATTCCAATGATCTGGTCTGTGCAAAGGCATTCTCTGAAATTGGCCTCCTGATACATTTGTTTACAACATCGATTCTTGTATTTCATATGTAACAGATCTTTGCTCAATCAAGAATTTAATTCTAGCAATGCAAAACTGGCACTAGGAATGGCTGAATGAGGAACAGTGAGGATATGTTTTGCGACCATTTTTTAAAGCATCCAACTGTTTGGTGAAACATTCCAGCATATAAGAATAATAAAAGAGCAGCAGGGAAGCTATATATTCTGACAAAATTGTTATCCTGTATCAGTTTTCTTTTAGTTTTCAGTGCTACTTATTCATCGAGTTTTTTACTCTGAATCAGTCCTGGCATATTTGGTTTTTCAGTAAAGATGCAATTCTAATGTGCATTTCGTTGTCAATGTTATTATCTTTTGATTTTCTAGCAATTTTTTCAGACCTTATCACTTAAATAATGGTATCCTCCCATGTCTACCGACTTCACATTTCCTCTTTCCATTTATATAGGTTTATTATAACATTAAAAAAGCTTCAAATGTATATATAATTTATATCTTCCGTTGCAACGCACGGGCATATTTCCTAGTATATGCATATATGTGCCGGTTGCTTCCTTGCTCTACCAAATAAAGTTGCATGCAGCTTACGTCTCGTATAGGTGTTCCTTTCCATATTTAGCTCTGCCTTGTCCACGCATGAACGCCATTAGCAAATAAGAAATCGTGTTGCACCTGAACTCTAGTTGGCTCCTTTCATCTTTCTTATTTGCTCTCGAAACAACGGAGGATATCAACACGTGCAGCTCCTGGACTTCTAGCAAGCATGCGTACCATCTCATCATCAGGCTTCAATCTTCACGAGATGACCCATTGCCATAACACTTTACTTTGGGACATTTTCGAGTGTCAACATATGCCCCCCTGTTTTCAGGTGAATGATACATAAGTTTGAAAACACCTCTCAAGACATACCGAACAACAACGATACCAACCACATTGGTTGTTCAGTGACTAAGGGCGATGTATACATCGCCATTTTTATACTCTTTGAGCACTTCTCTCATAATCTTATTTGTTTAAATCATATCCTGAGCACTTGTGTTTGGATCCTATAAATTTTAGAGAAAGAAATCCTCCAATCTCCCAAATCGTCCCAGAATTATTAGAGATTGCATTGGCCCGATTCGAGACGTTTTTCAAGTGAGATAGCAGAGCTGCCCACCGAGAGAGCAACAATTCCGACTATATCAGTCGGCTTAGTCGCTTGTGTCGCCTCAACTTCCAAACTGGTCCCAAAATCTCTAAAGATTGAATTAGACCAATTTAGGACCCCTCCAAGCAAAGTAACAGCGCTACCCTTGACGGGACGACAATTCCGATTGCATGAGTCAGCTTAGCTGCCTAGACACTTGTCTGGCTGCATTCTGGAATCCAAATCCCGATCTTAAAATAATCTGATCGGCTTGGAACTAGGCCGATACCCATGAGAGCTCAGCAGTAATATGCATGGGAAGGAGCCAGACGTGCAGCACGGCAAAGGAGGCACTAGTTAAATATAGGCTGATGCTCCCATCAAGCTTGATCGTGGCATCTTGACCCATCGGCCAAGCCGACCATGTCCATCTCTTTCTTTAATTATTCCTCATCTCATAGCCAATGTGTATATGTTGCCCACGTGCATGAATGCATACATATATGTCCTCTGGAAGTTAAATCGAAGATCAAATCATCCTGAAAATCCATGAGATGAATTCCACATATGCACAAAGTGCAGAAAAAATCGATGATGCCATGACCAATGATTTCGATGATTTGGTGTAAACCTCCAACTCGGCAATTGTGTCTTGAATCTTTTCTTTTATTATTTGTTTGTGATGCACCTCTTGCCTGATCATCATCCCTTTGAACTTCAATGCTTCTTTTTGGAACCCATGCTAGGCCCCTTTCTTTTTAGCTTCTCTCGACCTTTGAGCTTCTGCAATTCTTGTTCCTGCCACCTTGATAAACCGATTGAGCATGTCGGTTTTGTCTTCGTTGTGGACAGCAACAATTCTTTTCTTAGTCTTAGGTACTTTTATCTTGTTTTGTTCAGATTTAGTACCTATAACATTAACAGAGAAATTTTCAATTTGTTTACCATCAATAGCCAGATTTTTTAGCAATGTAATCGGCTTTTCAATGGTAACATTCAGATCTGAAATTTCCTTTTTTCCGACCATCATACTTTACACGGTAAACTTGCTTTACCACCTTCCCTTTGGGCGCAGCTCGGACCGATTTTGATCAAATCGGTCTTTGTAAGATGATGACTCTTTCAAGTGTTTTGGAGCTGCATACTTCACATGTTGTGTCTCGAAATATGATGGAACATCCACCTTCCTTTGCCAATGTTGCTTTTGAGGTTTATCCTTTGGAGGCAACTTTGATGCTTGGGCTTTCTTCAATCGATTTGCTTCCCTATCTTTGTATATTTAGCTAGAAGCTCCTTGAAGCTAAGCTTCGGTCTTCTATTGCCTTTTTCCTTGTTATGCTCCTTGCCTCCACTAGCTTTATGAGCATCCTCCTTTCTATTATATTGATGAACATGCTCCAAAGAATGACCTCCCAAAGATTCCCCTTGCTCAATGGAATCAATCGGCTTTTGGTGAAGATGGAGAGATTTTATTTGCCCCCAGTGTCTTCTAATATTGGGGTAACATTGTCATCCTTCAAAACATCTTCAATTTGAAATTCGGGGACAACAATCTTGTCTTTGTTTGAGGTTTCTCCATCTCTCTCTTGGGCGTTGGAGCTTTGAGCTTCAAGTGAATCGGCTAGTAGTGCAAGCCGATTCAAAGCCCTGTTGCCATCAAGCCCGATTGAATTTAATCGGGTCCACTTGTTGAGCTTCAAAAACCTCAAGCGGTCATTATCCGTCCGATTGGATCTCATGATGAAATACATTGCAACTATGAATATTATGATCAAATGAATTACACAACTTGCAATATATAAACTTTTCCAAGTTCTGAGTTGATGGCAAAGCATTGTGATCAATAATCCTAATAAATTTATTTTTCAGCAATATGTCAAAGACATGATCACAACGGATAGCACCAAAGGTGAGCATTAAATTTGTAAGCCGATTTTCTTGTAGCATCAACTTAAATGCTTGGCAAGCGAAGAGACTAAATTTGACATTAATCCATTCTACCACACCTTTAAAATCATCTTTCATGCCGAATTAAATGTACAACAAACATTGGCATGAGCAACATTCTTCAATCTTAGCCCCGAGTCATAAAATCCAAAGTAATTGCAAAACTTATATCTCATTCGGGACCAAGTATGAATTGAATCTGAAGTAAGTAAAGCAATCCACATATATATATAATTCACATTAAGCATTTGGAAAAGCTTTAACTTCGACAAAATATATTATCATCGGCCTTCCAATTGAAAAACAACATGTTGGCCGATGTTATCTTGTACCTTAGTGATGCAAGATGTAGCGACCAAAGTTCTGCTCTCGATGGCCTCATCGTTAGCAATACCATTGGAAAGAGTTTGTGTGCTCTCTAACGCCATCGATTTCCTCCTCGTGCACTTCTTGCATCTCAATGCTCACCATAGTAGTGGCAAAACTTTCTGAAGCACCCGTGGAAACATCTACAACAATAGGAATCGACTTAGCCGACTCGAAAAGTCGCCAATGCCGATTCATGCTCAATGGCAAGAACCTTGGCTAGCTCGGATGCCTCTAGGGTCGGCTTAGACATCTCAAGTAAGGTAGTTGGCCTAGCCGACTTAGTTGGCTTTTTTTCCGGTCGGCACGATTGGCTTTGGCTCAATCGGCTACGAGGTAAGTGCTGCTGCCTATTGTGAGTTTTGGTAGCACACACCCTCTTTTTTGGTGAATATCTTGACACATTAATGGGCGAGGAACCAGTACTCCACCTTTTATGTGTGTGTCGCACCTTTTGCTTATGAATAGTTTGACCGATTTGAGCAATCGGTCTTGCTGATTTTTTCTGTCCACTAGTTTTAAGAATTGATTCCAGCAATCCCTTTTAGACAATGACACTAGTGGTTGGCCTCTCGCTATGAATGGGAACATGAGCTTGTCCCCAAGCCCGAAGACTTGATAGTGATCTTGAGGCTTTCTCGACGTCACCGATTTTGCTAGCACCACCTCACGATCTGAATTTTGCTTTCTCTTCTTAGGCTCTCTAGGCTCGCCGACATGACATTTTTTTCAATAGCGGAATCGGCTTGCCCCTACGAATTAAGATAGCTTGGATTATTTTTCTCAAGATTTCAGCCATCGATGTGTCTTTCGGCAAGGTAAAGATTGTGTATTTCCTAAACTGGTTTTATCGGTTTTCAGGCGCCGAAGAAACCAATTTGGTTTGACTAAGGGAAACAATCGGTTTATCCAACCGACAAGTCGGTTTGACCGATTCAATGTGAGTTTCGGGAGTAGCATGTTTCTGATGTTCCTCACACTTTTTGTAGTGAGACTTGTCTTTTGATAATCAATTAGCCATCCTTCCTCAACCATTGTCCTAATTGTGATTGGCCTTTTCTCGGTGTCTCTCCCAAAGAATTCCTAGAACAACTTCTCTAGTATAGACCATGACCAAGCATAATTTTTAGGTAAAGACGTGAACCATGCAAAGGCAATACCAAAGAGAGATAAAGGAAAATTCCGTATTCTCATGTAGTCTTCTTTTTGCGGCGAACCCAACCGTGAGAGATATATATTAATATGCTCCACGGCGGTTGTACCACTTTCTCCACAAAATAAATGAAACTTAGGCATCCGCCACCCACTAGGAGATCTCAAGTAATCATAACATAGCATATAAGGTCTGCGATATGAGGGCATTCTCCATTTGGAAGATCCGTGTGGATTTCCACGGCATGACGACCGTTGATTAGCATAGTTTGCTTGGAGAAAGTTGGATAAGGCCGAATCATAATCAACATCTTCATCAGATCTTGTTGGATTTTTATTAATTCGGATAGAATCAAATAAAACCGAATTAATAAAATCATCACTATCATAAGGCGCTGAATTTTTATTAATTCGGCTATGGTCATTATCAATAATACACATAGCCGAATCATGAGCATTAATACCTGCATAAGATATTGATTTTGGAGAGCAATTTATTTTGTCATGCATCGGCATGTCACGCTGTGAACTTATAGCCGATGAACGATATGTGACATGTTGCTAGAAGAATTAGAATTCAATAAATTTTCAGCATGCATCGGCTCTTTATGATGACTAGGAAACATGCCCATGCGTTGCTACGGAGAAAATAATTACCAAACATTAATAAGAAATGTGAACAAAAGTTTTCATGCTTATTTATATTTTACCTATTCGCAAATTTCATTTAAAAGGCTATATTTTCTATAGCCACTTTCTCTCCTCCGATTTCTCTTTCCCAAAGAAGTAAAGTCTATTGGAACCGTACTCCAATTCCTTTGCTCTTCCTCCCCTAATCTCCATCGCCACCGCTAGAAAGTCGACACACGCGGCTGATCTTCACATGCGCTCCTTCTCCTCCTCCTCCTCCACAAATACGCCGAGATCGCATATCTCGACACCGGTGAAGCGAGGGCGAGTGTCTCTCATAGACCACGGGCCCGCACGCGTCTCCAGCTCTCCCTCGCGAGGGGGTGTACCTCGGTGGCGGAGGATTAGCAAGCGCATGGAGGGTGGAGCTCGCCGTGCCATGGCCCCGACGGCGTTTGGCGAGGGCCTTTCCCCGTGGCTCATTAGGGACCCGCAATCCCGCCCGGCAGCAACCTAACTCTCGCCGGGCCTTGTTCGCCACAGATATATCGAGCGGCGGCGGGCTCTATTCGGATTGAGGTTGCTGGGCTTTTGGGTATGAAAATAAGGATCTATGTATATGTGCGTGCATCCGGCCCGGCTTCCCGGCCGTGTTGAGGTTGCCGGAGCTCTAGCGGCGCTTCGACACTCAATTTTTTACAAAGCAAAAGAAAATATAAATAGTTTATAATATATTTACCAGTTGCAACGCACGGGCACGTTTGCTAGTAGAATTAAAAAAGACAATACCAAGAGCAAAACTCCTACGGCTATTTCATTATTTAGTTATTTTGTATAAAAAATTCTTAAGAATACAACAGACTTGATATTTTACAAAACCATATAACAAATGACTATTGTTGGCTATATATGACCCTCGAGATTTTAGAGATAGAATGTTTTGCCCGTCGTTGCACGGGATCTAAAGCATGTCAATAAATTGATTCGTTGTAGCAAAATTGTCATTGCGTGACAACACGACACACACATCTTGAAATGATCCTAGATAATTTTTAGCATAAAGAATAATGATCACATCATGCATTTCAATTAGTTGTCTCATTTTATTCTATATCATATTATCAATTCCTGAGTGCTAGTGCATTGCAACTGGATTCATATCTTACATCATTGTTCACATACACTCCAGATGTTGGGAAACAAAAACAAAAACAACAACGTGCGCTTCCTTTTTTTTTTTCCTTGTCTTTTCTTGCCTCTTTTTTTTTCTCTCTCTAGAGTACTCCATATACGTACTTGTTTGTTTTGGTGTATACGCAGGCAAGAGGAGAAAATGCGTACGTACAGTCAGCTCATGCCCGCTTGCTGCGGTCCCAGGTGGGGACCCGTGGTTCTCTTCTGCTCCTGACGCGGCTGGCGGGTGGCTCGCACGGTGCGTAGCAGTTGCGGGCTTCGGTCTCACTCGCACGTGACTCGGTCTCAGGCTCAATGTGTACACGGGTCCAACGGGACCGGGCTCAAGGTGTACACAGGTGCGTAGCAGTTATGGGCTTTAGTAGAGTCCGTATAGATACGGAAGGGAGACAAGAAGAGGTGAAAGAAAAACGATGGTGAAAAAAAAAAAGTGGCTGAAATTTTCGTGCTTTAATAGTAGGTATAGATATACATAATTATGATGAAAAGAAACATTATCAACAGAAGTAGCCGATGAAACATATCCAGTACTATGATAACTAGCAACATCATCATAAGAATTTATATTACTTGCAAAATAATTACTAGAATATGAATTTGCAAGTTGTACCTTGGACGTGTCGTAGTAATATTGTGGCGCAGTAGTGCCGTCCATTTGTTCTTGTATATAATTCACGCGGAGCAAGAAGTGGTTCTGAATTCCAGCACTAGCACTTCACCTCGGGGTAGTAGAACGGTGCCACAAATTTACCGTAATGCAAGCACACAGTACTTTCAATTGTATGACAAGCTGGAAGATATAATATGTATGCTCGTATATGTATGGAATATAATAAGGCAACTTTTGCTTGATGTAGCTTCCGTATCTTCTTCAGCTTGCTTTGAATTCGAATCAGACTCTGCCCTTCGAAGCAAAAAATATGTATCTGTGTTTACCGAGGAGATGCGCAAGTATGACAAGCACAATCGGTCTTAGAGCTCGATTCCTTGTCAGATTGCAAGAATAAAAATTTGAGCCAGCCTCGATGCCAGATACAACAGCAACCACGATCAACACAACCGGCCTTCAAGGGGGCCTGATTTGCTGTCGGACTGCAGCAACAAAACTTGCAATCGGCCTTAAGGCCGGAGTCAAAGGCGATCACGTAAAAGATAATAGATCGATTATAACCAGTGGCTAGGGTAGATAGATTCGATCAGCTGCAAAGTAGAGCCGAAGCAATCGTTCCCCCAGCGGAGTCGTCAAAAGTATGTTGACACAAATTAGGTTTTTCGCGCCAACACACCGCACAAGAGCTAGATCGCTTCTCGTAGGGCGAGCCGAAATCTATGATCGGCAAGCACCTAGAGATGTCCACACCTGGACCTTGTGCCTCAACGATGAGCGCGATCGCAAGACACGCCGTCGTCGAAGGAGCCTCGTCGGGAGCGCGATACGCAAGACACGCCGGCGAAGTCTCTTGAAACCCGAAACCCCACACACCGGGAGGGACCCCGTCAGGATGTGTGGCGGCAATGAGCTGCCCTAGCCGGCCTGACCGCTCTAGGGCGTTGTTGTTGTCGGTCACCTGTTCATGGCAGCGGCAACGAAGAAGAAAGAGAGGAAGAGGAGAGGCGATTAAGGTTTGGTAGATGTGTTTTGACGATTGGATGTAGATGGGATCAATCAGCCATGAACCTCTTTATTATATAGAGGAGGGTGGTCTTATCCTTTTAGGAAACCGTCATTAGACGTTCCAATCTCCAAAAACCGTTCAAAACCGAATTAGGAAAGCGATCGGTTTGGAACCCGTACGGCCACCTCGCATTAAACATGTCACGTACGTATATATGCATATATGTGCCGGTTGCTTCCTTGCTCTACCAAATAAAGTTGCATGCAGCTTACGTCTCGTATAGGTGTTCCTTTCCATATTTAGCTCTGCCTTGTCCACGCATGAACGCCATTAGCAAATAAGAAATCGTGTTGCACCTGAACTCTAGTTGGCTCCTTTCATCTTTCTTATTTGCTCTCGGAAACAACGGAGGATATCAACACGTGCAGCTCCTGGACTTCTAGCAAGCATGCGTACCATCTCATCATCAGGCTTCAATCTTCACGAGATGACCCATTGCCATAACACTTTACTTTGGGACATTTTCGAGTGTCAACAGGATGTAAACACGCAACAAAGAAACGAAACTCGATGAGACGCAACAAATCTCTGTGTTTGAGAACAGAAGCGCAGACGATCAACCAAAAGAAGCTGAATCATCACGGTTGTCGCTGTTGTAAAACACACGGACTCTGTCCTAGAAGGAAAGGAGAAGGAGGAATCCTAATCCTAGTCCGTTTGTATGTGGGCTCTTACCGAAACTCTTAGGACTTGGCAGGACTATATATACGTGGGAGATCTATGTTGTAATTACCAATATTCAGATGAATAAAGATTGGCCTCCCTACATCTTGTGTCTACTTGTTCTACTTTCATCTACTACGTGATCGTGAGAGACGGAGAGGGGAAGGTCCTAACCGCTGGCAACATGTTTCACAACACGTTATCAGCACGACAAGCTCTTCGTCGACATCGTCATCGAAGCCGTCGCCAATCTTCTACATCGACGCTGCGTGGCGACGCCGCGCGACTTCGCCGACGACGTCGACATCCCCGACGTTGTTAGCGGAACGGATCTGCTACCTCTGCCGCTACTAATCTGCACTGCATCGACTCATCGCCACGCTGGCGGTCCCTCCCACGGCCTAGCCGAACTGTCCTTGCGGCAGCCTTCGCTTCTTCTAGAATTCAAGAAACAAAGGTATGAATTGCAAAGCCAATGTGTCAACCATTGAGCCGATCGAAAAAAAATTTCACTTAGAAACTGTACACGAAGTACATGGGCTTTTATTCTTTTCTGTACAACAAGGAGTACAGAAACAAATGAATAGGCATGGCAGCCTACGCCATCATACACCATAACATGCATACAGTTTGCATAGTAGCGATATGTCACAAGGCCATCGATGTTAACCACCGTCCACGTCAGTTGACGTTCTGCAGAGAACCCCCACGCGTCAAACTTGCAGTTGGCGTTTTGCAGAGAACAACCGATCTACCGGCTAGAAGCTAATAGATCAAATTTTATGTCAAACCGATCTACAAGCTAGAAGCTGATAATAGATCAAATTCTATTGTCAATGTATATGGTATATATATACTACGCCTGCAGTTAGCAAACCTCCACCGCCAATCTGAATTATTGGCCGAGTCCTGAAGCATCTAACGTGGAACATACATGTGAAAAAAAAAAAAAAAAAGAATTACGCATAGATATAGATTAACGAGAAGATTAATCTTATCATTATAGTCATATGTACATCGACTAGCTAGAAAGTAATTGGGTAGTGTTCCACAGTTGTTGTGACGTACGTACTAGCCAGATGATATCATCCTCGCAGAAGCTAAGGGCTTGCAGCTCGTCACCCGTGGCGTCACCCGTGGTATTGCAACAGACAGAGCAACCATCAGGGCTAGGTCACGGACTCACGCTGCCCGAACGCACGTCTACTGTTGCTGCACTCTTGGCGCTAATTTGAACTCATTGAACGTAGTTCTTCCGCTGTACGGGTGTTTGAGCGCCGACTGTTCCGGGGGGCGGAGGCAAGCAGCCTACCACTATGTCGTGCATCATTGTGCGTTGGGTTCTTCATTCGGCTCAAACGAACCGAAAAGGAAATTCTGGATATTGGTTATGGCGTTGTATTGAAAGAAAAGAAAAAAACTCATGTTTTCTAGCAGAAAAATTATGGGTAGGCATTTAATTATAAAAGTCTTCTGTTTATATACATTTAAAGCATTTATCTATTCATGTATATATGCCTTGTTTTGTTTTCTATGCTCTTTTGAAAGCATTTATTTATCACACATCATTTTTTTATACCATGCATTTATAAGAATAAAATCTTGAATGATTACACTAGAAACATGGTATAAGGTGTATGAGCTCTCTAAATCCTGCAGACCTTAGACTTCACTTTTGAGAGTCTTATATTTATTTTTCCTAGCATAAGTTTTTTTTTTGGATGAATGAATGCTTGGTATAAATTCTGAAAATTTGCATATACCATAATCCTGAAAAATGCTAGGATGCTTCTAAGAATATTTAGAGTAACCATCCACTATCTTTTTACACCTTGCTACTGTTTACATGTAGTAAACTTATATGCACATGCTCCAAGTTATGGTAGTTTGCATGCCTTAAAAAAGAAGAAGCAATATCCTAAAATTACTCAGAAAGTAAAAGTATTTGTTACAGTCATTATTAAATCCATGTAGGATATTTTGCTACCATTGAAGTGTAGTAAACTCAGTATATATATTTCTGAATTACTCTCTAGAATGAGTATATGATGATAGAAGTAACAAATGCATTGTGGGACTCATTGCATGATTAAAATCCCAAATTATGATTATAGAATATCATATTGCATTGAAAGTCGAATTTTGAAGCTTGTATGCTTAACACTGCTCTATAAACAATAGCTCGAAGCTTTGTAAATGTCTAGAAGACAAGATGGTAAATAAGATTTTATCAAACTATATTCTTGAAGAAGTATCTCTTGTGTATAATAATATCAAAGAGCAATGTAATACTTGAAGTATTTGAATTTACCATCGAAACTACTCATAAAAATTGAGTTAGAATTTTTAGACAGCTTTTATGAATCGATATTATCGATTGCAATAACTTTGAATATATGGCTTGCATTTATATTACACCCCTTGAAGGCTTGTGATTGTTTGTCATAACTATATAGAACGGTTAAAGTTTCTCTTGAAGACGAACTTAAATCATGTGCTTAGATTTGTTGTCTTTTAAATTCATATCCTGAAGTATTGATAGTAGTGATGGTGGTGCATTAAGTTTTAATTCCTGTTGAATTAAGTGGTTCATGGTTAATTTGTTAGCTTGAAGACTAATACGAAACATTTAATATTCTTAGTTGCAATTCCTATTACTTGAAGTAATATGTGTGATCTTCTCATGGAATAAATTAGATTTATATGTTTCACATATAAACAATTGCCTATTGCCTATCAAAATATTTTTTTATATTAATTTATCCATAAAGAAGCCTTAATTAGCCATGAAGGTTATAGTTCTTTGTGCATCACTACCATGTAGGTAGATTGCAAACTGAATTTCCTAAAAGCACATGAATAGTTGGACTATAATTGGCATATTAACCGGGTCTTAGAAGGATCGATTTAGCCAAGAAATTGTATAATCCTAAGTATTTAATTTTTTATCTTGAGAACTAGAAGTTATATTCTACCCCGAGTCCTATGGTGTACACCGAATAGTACATTGGATATGTGAATTTCATGTCATAATCAATGAATACTAGAAGTATGATTTGGATTCTATGAAAGCATTAGAATTAATTATTCATAGATAATGCTTGAAGCAATTACTACTTGAGGTAGTTATGGCATGAAAAGGGGGAGTAATTTTGGATAAAGGCATAAGAAAATGTGGATAATATATATTTAATAGGCATAGCTATCCTAAATCAATTTTAAAGTGCATGTATCAGGACCTGAAGTTCTGCCAGCGTCCCTTCCGGCGAAGTTAACTTTCTCTCTTTGCACTAATTGCAAGTAAGCTTGTAGCTTTGCATTTTGTTGTTATCTATTATGTTAGACTGAATTCTAACGTTTCACATTACAACTGCATATGTATCTCATTGAGCTACAAGTATCTCCACTCTTGCATGAATATTAGCATAGCAGCTATAATTGTGGCTAGTAGCTATCTTTGTGCTTTCCTCATAATCAAATTGGCTAGCTAGCATGCTATGTCTATATGGTTCCCGTCGAACTAAGGAATGCTTTGCTTTCGATGCATTGTATGCATAAGCAATAGATTGATCTAGGGCGAAGCAGCCCTAAGATCGGGGGAGTGAGTTTATGAAATTTTCTCAATGGAGACTAACCCATTTGATGGGATGAATTATTGTGGAACTAAGATAGTGGATAACACAATTATGATAATTTGGGATTTATGAAGAAAAGGCATTAAGGGATTTTTGCATTGATGACAATTAGAAAATTCTAGAAGAAATTCCATATGAACTTGTATGTTGCGTATCTATATTTTTGTAGTATATGGTCCATATTTTTAATTGTATGAGTACTTGGATCAATTTATTAGGCTAAATAATAAAAAAGCTAGAGAATGAAATAGTTTTTCTAAACTATGTTTTGTGCATACCAGGAGGAGAACATCCCCGAGTTCATAGGAATGATGAACATTCTTAAGTGCACTTTAAGTATTCTAGCTCACTGCATAATGAATAATAACCCCCATGTTTAAATATGTGCGTGAATATTTCCCATAAAAACCTAATCATAGCATACATAAATGGGCCTACACTTGTAGTTGGAGATATATGAATTTGAATTGTTTTAAGCCCATGATAGGGGATATCTATTGAAGTATGCTATTAAAGATCTAATATTGGCATTAGGGGAGAGAAAGCCTATTTTGAATGCCAAACATTATTTTCAGAGAAAAAAAATGATCTAGAAAATTTTCCTAAAGCTTGAAGCAGAATACTATCACGCACTAAGTCAACTAATAAGTTTGACTAATGCTCTTGTGAAAGCATGAAGCGGAGCATATGCGGATATTTTTATAAATGAGAGGAGTAACTTGAAGTTATAACCCGAAGTTTTGTTTACGAATAGTAAACTAAATATTGCATACTATCAAGCTAAAATCTACGGGGGGCCTTTGTAGGTTCTAGTTTTGTGTATACTTGTTGAATAGAAATAAAATGAAACTCCTCCATTCTCATGAAGAGAACACCTCATGAAGAAGGTTGAGCACCTCATGAAGAGGATCATCATGAAGATGAAATCCAACATACTAAGCGCGCACATCATTAGTGTTGGATATGTAGAACAATATACCATCTCTTGTTTGGGAAATGACAGAGATAAAATATTCTCACATTGTGAGAGTATTGGGAGAAGAGAAAATAGTTGTCGACAACACTACCTCTTTAATTGCGAATGTTTCTCTTGTAAGAACCCTGGATCCGAAAAATAAAGTCCATGGCAAAATCGCTTGTAGCGATTATATCGGGTCAATGAAGAAAACAATTGAGGTTGAATCTCCTATTAAGAAGAAATGAATGTTCTGCTATATCTCGGCAAATGAAACAAATGAATATCGAATATGCGGTTAATAAGTGGATTATGAAAATCCATATAATTCCCGAAGAATATAAATCGCAACTTGTAGAAATCTCATACTAAGTATTAAAGTCTAAGGTATATATATTCCCTGAATGAATATTCAAGTCTCAAGAAGAGTATGTCCTAGAAGGATTGCAATCATTAAATGATTTTACAAATGAATAACGCTATGTCGTTGTGTATATCACTCATCTCTCATGCACTAGAGAATGTATCTCACGAGAAGAGAATTATTAATTCATTAAGAATGAATGTACATCCTTGAAGGAATTAATCCATAAAGGATTTACCAGTCAATTTTTGAATAAACACTATTCATCCCTGAAGTGAATATAGACCCGAGAGAAAGAAAATGAGGAATCTTAAACACCATGAAGGTGTCATCAAAACACTTAGAAAGTGTATGAAAAACTAGCATGAAGTTAATAATATCCTCTGAGAATACCATAGAAGGTATAAGAATAATGGTGGTTTTGGCAATTGAATTATCCCCTAAATGCCAAATGCAAGGCTGGATTTGTACAATCAAAATCTCGAAGATTTATAGAATACAATTTAAAATCCACTAAGGATTAATTATAAGTATCTAAACTCTAGTATAAGTTTGGTACACTATCTAGAAGATATTAAATATTAATTTATTTACCCCCATAATCCTCTCGAAAGGATCTGTTTCTCTAAAAGGATAATATTTATTTGTTTTGCACAACTAATTGGTAGTCATTATGCGTGAAGCATATTCCTCCCATATAATTCATAGAAGAATTATGAGCCAACTTTTTATATACACACGTTTATGAAAAAGTGTGGTTTGAACAATGAAGTTCAAAGTTTGGCTTTATGAGGGGAGCATATTTTATTGAATCTGCCTTTAAGGTAAACCACTATAATTACAATGATCAAGTAGATCATTTGCTAAAACACTTGAAGTTTATGCATAGATTATGAAGAATAGTATATCCCTGAAGAATATATGACCAAGAAGGTTTAATGTTGTACTCTTTTTTCCTATGTGAGTTTTTACTCGAATGTTTCTCACACAAGGTTTTTAATGAGACAACATGTGCAATACAATTAATCGAATGCGATGTACTCTTTTCTCCAAGAACCGTTTTTTTTTTCCAATTTGGGTTTTTCGGATGGAGTTTTTGATGAGGCATATGCATATCGTGATAATCGCCCAAGGGGAGTGTTGTAAAACACACGGACTCTGTCCTAGAAGGAAAGGAGAAGGAGGAATCCTAATCCTAGTCCGTTTGTATGTGGGCTCTTACCGAAACTCTTAGGACTTGGCAGGACTATATATACGTGGGAGATCTATGTTGTAATTACCAATATTCAGATGAATAAAGATTGGCCTCCCTACATCTTGTGTCTACTTGTTCTACTTTCATCTACTACGTGATCGTGAGAGACGGAGAGGGGAAGGTCCTAACCGCTGGCAACATGTTTCACAACAGTCGCCATCATGGCCACGACAGAAATAGCAAAAGACAAAAATATGCGAGCGGATCATATATCTTCCATTACTATATGTATATATGCAGCAGATACAGGTGACATTTCGGACTGGATTTCCTTTACTCGTGAACCTATACCTCCTCCATTTACAACTCTTTTTCCTTTACTGCTTAGAAGACTGAACCCAACTATTGACTCAACTCATCTAACATTGACATCTACGAATGACACTATTCAGCTCCCATTGTTTATACACAGTTATCTCAGATATGATTGACACTACTCAACTCCCTTGTTTATACAGAGCTTCGGCCTTCAAGCCAGGCAACAAACTCAGAAATGAACCAATCTTGGCAACGAACTCAGCAACGAACCAATGTTTGTACGGCGAACAGCAGACTGAAGGCCGGCGTAGGGCGCTTCAGACGGAGGGGCTGTGGAGGACAAGGGCAGCCAACTGCAGCGCCTTGATCTTCGCGAGCGACCTTGAGAAACTTGCTCCATTTGGCACGCCCGTCTTATTGGCATGTAAAGGCGGCACGGCCGGGGTCGTTGGAGACAACGGGATGCGGCGTTCCTCAAGCGGGGAGGTGGTCGACAAACTGGCATACGGATGCTGCGAGGTCGCGAGGGCTCGAAGTTGCGGCGGTCGGCGACCTTGAGCGCGGTCGTCTGCGGATGCAAATCTTGCCCTCGAACTCGTCACTACGGGAGACGCGCCCTTTGCGAGTCGCGAGCCGCGCTCGGCAAATGCTTAGATGCACTGGCGAAGGCGCCCGAGTGCCGCACTGCGACCAAGACTCGGCGAAGATTTACTCGGCGAAGCCATCTTCGCCCGAGTGCCAAAGTGCGCCGATCGGTGAAGAGTTCGCCGAGTGCCGGGTGTCGCGCTCGGCGAACCCGGCGTCGACCATTAAATATGGACGGTCCTTTGCGAGTGCCAAGCGTCCGCACTCGGCAAAGATTTGAATACTTTTAAATCTTTGCCGAAAGTGCCATCCGCATTCGCAAATTATTTATTTTACGAAAAAGAAAATAGCCTTTCCGAGTCTTTGCAGAGGCACACTCGGCAAAGTTATGGTCATTTTGCGGAGTGCCTCCTTTTGCACTCGGCAAACCTGCCATTTTTCATGCAGGCTACCCGCTTTTGCCGAAAGCCGGCACTTTCGGCAAAGCTGGGAATTTCATTTTTTTTGTTTTTGTTGCTTGTTCTTTGCAAATCAACATATACATATACCGTAAACATTCATATATACATCATAAACCACATAGATCACCGATTCACATATATAATCCACATATCTCACAAATTCACATATATAATCCACAAATACCACAAATTCACACATATAGTCCAACATCCAAACAAAATCCAACATGTCCAACAACCAAACGAAATCTAACATGTCCAACATGGAAGCGAGATCCGTCACAGTGCAACATATCCAACATCTAAAATAAATCCATCACCACCACCTCAACTTGACGGCCCCGAACCGTGGCCTCCCTGGTGCGAAGAGCCCTCACCTTGCCCCGGATACCACGCGCCGTGCTGCGCGGGCGCCGGGAAAACGCCCACCCGTGGTGTGGAGGCGCGTGTGGAAGCCCGTAGTGTGGCATCTGCGCGCCGGAGGAGGAACGCCACCGCCACGTGTCTCTTTTGGCACTCGGGCCGGCCGGATAGGGCCGGGATGGGGTGGAGAAGGGCCACTGGAGGAGTCGGGTTCAACCCGCCGACCGTGGCTGCACAAGTGTGAGGCGATCTCATTAGTACCTGCAGGTGAGACGCACATGCCAAATAAATGAACAACAACATATACTCACCGAGTCCGCTCACGCAGGAGGAACGGGAAACGGGGTGGAGCGAAGCAATGAGGGAGGCAACGGAGGCGGGGGTCACACCCGGGATCCGGAGGCCCCAGAAGTAGCTTCGCCACGTCCCGCAGTGGCGCACCGAGTCTTCGCGTGATTGCCTCCAACTCCCGCCCGATGGGCCTCGCCTGGGCCGCCCGCCGGCCGCAAACTCTTCCGCTGGGCGCTGCACGGCCTCCCGGCTACGCCATCCGGACCTGCAATATTACAACCGTAACATTGAAACAATGCATAGGTAGTGAAAATGTGTAAAACCAAAGGAGCGACCGATGAAACTGAAGTTACCTCGCATCGTGCGCATGGAGCTCGGACCGCCGAGGTGCTATGGGGATGTCGGTGGAGGTCGTGCTCCTTGAGCGAATCACCCTCGGCCCATCCAACGAGGAGGGACGGTCGATCAGCGGCCATGGCCATCGAGAACCGGCCGTGCTTCCCTCCTCCCAACCTCATCACCAGGTGCAGGTCCGTCGGCGCGGTGGCTGGATCAAAGTCCTCCCCATAACGCTGCTTGGCCGCCTCGGCGTCTTGGGTAAGCTTGGGGTGGACGCCGGCGCTCTTGCGCCTCGGGCCCCTTCGCCGGTCGTAGGCGTTGGCGGGTCGATCGCCACGCCGCTGTGAGTCAAGGCCCACCCAGCGTACTTCGCCACCTCCTGGTTTCCATGCGAAGCGACTGCGAGGAGAACACGTAGATGGTTAGAAGTGAAGAGATTTGAGCGCTTGAATAAAAATATCAACACAATCGTACCCATCTATCCATATACACGGGAGGGCCACGCTGCCTTGGTGGTGTGGAGCGCCTTGCATCTCGAGGCGACACCTCCGACGGAGTCTCTTGTCTGCGTACGTCTCGTCCAAGAGCCACTTGTCCACAATGGGCTCCCCAGGCGAGTCCTTGTACTTGCCGCACCACTCCCACACATCTGCATGACATAGCGAAGGATTAATGGAAGTCTGCTTATTTTTTTATTGAAGAAATCTGAATACATGCGTTCTCTACGAACCTGGATGTCTTGCTCCCCTGGTGAGGTCGGTCTCCCTCTGGAGCAAAGATCTCCCTTTGCTTCGTTCTTCTTCACCACCTTGCCAAGCACGTCGGCGTTGTAGGAGGTGATGCAAGAAACACGCTGCGTCTCGTGGTACAGGTCCTTGAGTCATTCTCGGCAGCACCACGTCCCCGCACTCTAGCGGCCTCCTCCTCCTTCCCGCCTTTTCCGCGTGAAGTAGTTCTCGCATACGTAAAACATGTATCATTCAATTATTTAAGAAACATAGTATTCAAACGGCGTGAAGTAATCCTGCATACACACTCACCCAAAAGTCCGTCTTGATCTTCCCGGCAAGTCGCCCCGTTCACGCCAAGACGAAGTGGTCCCACGTCGAGGGAACCTCCATCACGTTGTTCCCGAGGTCCACCGGGCCGGGTAGTTCTCTCTAATCAGCGAGCTCGGATGCCATTGATATGGCGCCTTTGCCCCCTCCGCTTACAATCTTCCGATTCTTGCGACGAGGCATTAAGACAAATTGTTAGTTTGAAGTTCGATTTTCAACATGTCATATGAAGAAGTAGTGAAAATATCAATGGCTACTTACTTTTCACCGTTGGGTCGAATCACGGGGCGGCGGTGAAAAGGGATCGGCCCCGTGGGAGGCTCGAGGCCCCGCTGGTGGTAGACCTTGGCGGCACTCGAGGGAGGACGTGTGGACAGGTGTCTCTTCGCACCGAGTCCGAGTCTGAAGCGGTGTGGCCCGACGGGGCTGGCCCGACGACGGCCCCACGGCCGGGTCCGACGCCCCCCCGCTGGTCCGCGGCGACACAAAGTCAAGCCTCCTCGTGGACGGACGGCGTCGGCCGCGCCTCGACGTCTCCACCGTCGAGGGGCTGCCGTCGGCCTCCTCCTCGTCGGCATGGGGAGAGGGTGGGGGTCTCGCGTAGAGGGATGGACCCCCGTCGACGTTGCCGCCTTCCGCCGGCATTTTGTCGAGTCCCCGCAAAGACAAATAGTAAAACAGTTAGTATTGTAAAATGAACGAAATATAATTGAAAGGTAACAATAATAACAAAATAGTATTACATGATTTAGAAATTATCTCCCCGAATGCCTAAGGCTGGGATGTAGTCATCACTATCGCTACCACTATTGTAATCATCAATGTCATCACCCTCATCATACGTATGCGTCCTCGGCAAGTGCATCGCCCTCCACGGATCCTTCGGCGCACCGGCCTCCATCGTTCAAGAATTTGCGGGTCCTTAGCATCCTGCACCTCATCACCCTCGTCCTCATCGATGGCGTTGTCTACTTCCATGCCCATCAAAAGAATGTCTATCTCCAAACGTCCTCCTAGCCCCTCGGGTTGATAGAACTCTTGAGTGTTTGGGTCGAGGTTGTAATCATCATCGTTCGAACGGGCGCTTTACCGTGCGGCGATACCTGCCGCACAAGGTACCAACCCGCAAGGTCCGCGTGTTTTTTGGCACGCCCATGGGAGGTAATAAACTTGTGTGGCGTGTATATTAGCCACAATATAGACATCCTCTCCTCCATATACGGAATCTCGTCGAATTTCGACTTGCCCAATCGTAGGGTCCACTTTCGTGTCATCGGGATCGAACCAATGGCATTTGAATACCACTAGCTTGAGCTCTTTAGGACCCCGAAGTTGAGCTCATATATTTCTTCGACTATGCCGTAATAGTCCTTCTTATCCAAGCCGGGCGTATTTAACTCCGGTGCACGTTGTTTTCGGTTGGGCCGACTCTCCTCGTAGCTTCGTGCGCGAAACCGATAGCCATTCACATCATAAACGGTGAACGAGTTGACCCTACGGGGGGAAGCCATTGCCCACCTGTTTTTAAATCTTCGCACATATCGGCATGATCTGTGCGGGCCTGCAAGGTCGGGCCACATAGATATCGTTACATTATATGTTACTAGGACCAAAGTGGAATATCAAAGCCGGAACGAGGTTAGTTGGATGGTACCTTTGAGCGTAACCGTGAAATGAAATCGGGTTTCCCATTTTTAGAAGATTGTCTTCTTGTTGCAAGGTAGGAGCCTCATTCCCTCTCCGGTGTTGACCAATAAATTCCCCCGAAAAACAAGGCTAGAGGTTTAGGGTCGATAGGTGGAGGCCGGAGGTGTGGAACAAGCTCATTGAGAACTTACTGGCGATAAGGAGCAGTTTAGTCAAGGTTCAACAACACATAGAGCATGATAGTGCGCCACTCATCAAAGGACAAGTGCTTGTGGGTAGCTGGCGCTTCCTCTTCCGACTTGCCCTCCGAAAAGGCTAAGGTTCGATGAACTCTCCTCGGCGTTGTAACGAGGGGTAGGATTGTGGGCGCCGGAAGTTTCTCAAGTATAGTGCGCCTGTGTGAAGGTCGACACCTCCTCGAGAATGTATGCCTCTCGCCACGGAAGGCTCAATTCTGGCTTTATTCCCCGCATTTTCTCTCCAAGTACCTTGAGAGCCCTCTCAATTGGATAGCACCAACGGAATCGCTGCGGGCCCCCAACCGTGCCTCGCTGGGCAGGTGCAAAATCAGGTGTTGCATGGACAGGAAGAAGCCTGGTGGAAATATCATCTCTAACTTGCAGATCAACGCAGGTGCAGCACGCTCCAGATCAGCAATCGCATCCCGAGATAACTCCTTAACACAAAGCTGGCGGAAGAAAAAGCTCAACTCTGCCAGGGGCCGCGCCACCACCGGTTCGGGGAGGTATCCCCGAAGTCATCGCAGAAGGATCCGCTCAATCCATATGTGGAAGTCATGACTCTTCATCCCCAGGACTTTCATAGTTTGCAAGTTCACTCCCCTACTCAGATTCGCCGCATACCCATCAGGGAACGATAACGTCTTCATCCACTGTAGCACTTCCTTCCTATCGGCCCTTTTGATGATGTAGTCGGCCGGGCCCTTTTTCCATCTCCTCCCAGGGCTAGGGGTCTCTATCACTAGCTTTGGTCTATCGCCGACAAAGATCTCTATGTCAAGTCTAGCTTTAACGTTGTCCTTTGACTTCAAGGTCCATGGATGTTGCGAAGAGTGCCTCGTAGATATATTCTTTTACGTGTGCATTACATCGATGTTGTGTGGAAGAAGAAGATCCTTATAGTAGGGGAGATTAGTCAAGCCCGATATATAAGTCCACATGTGTGTCCGACCATATCCAACAAAACCACCTTTCTTTTCATCGATTTTCGCACCCGGCTAGCTCGGCAAGGACCTCTTCACCGGGTCATAAACTTTGGGATGGGATCGGTGACTTCAACACCTTTCGTGAAGTGCTTTTTGTCTAGTCTGAATTCATGGTTCTCGGGCAAGAATTGACGATGTTTGTCAAACGAGGAATACTTGCCACCCTTTGAGAAGCCAGGTGAATCGCATACCGCCTTGCATGTTGGGCAAGGGAACCTCCATGAACACACCATCCGCCGAATATGCCATAAGCCGAAGTCATGCATTGAATATAGGTACCACACGTGCATTGTAAAGTTTGTCTTTGTAGCTCGGGGCGTACGTCGATTACCCCATTTTGCCAAGCATCTTGCAATTCATCCCACACCGGCCGCATGAACACACCCATATTGTTGCCCGGTGCCCGGTATTATCGGCGTCAAGAACGGGTGCTTGAGCTCAAACATGACACCGGGGGAAGATTGAGAGGGATCACAAACACGGGCCAACAAGTGTATGCGGGGCCGCCAGCTTGACCATACGGGTTGAACCCATCTGTTCTGCGAACGCTACACGCATACATTCGAGCCTCCATAGCTTTTTCAGGGATGCATATTATCGAAGTGCTTCCATGCATCACCATCCGATGGGTGTACCAACTTCTCGGATCAGTATCTTTTGCCCTTCTTGTGCCATGTCATTTGTTTCGCGGACTCCTCCGTCATGTACAGCCCGTTGGAGCCTCGATGCGAAAGGAAGGTGTCGTAGGACCATCTCGGGGATCTTGGACCGCTTTCTTCCCGCCATCACTACATTCTACCTCCACATACCTAGAGGCTTTGCACTTTGGGCAATCGCGTTGCTTCCTTGAGGTCTCCCCTAAAGAGGACGCACCCCTTTGGACAAGCATGGTACGAGTCATACGGCATCTTCAAATCCACGAAGAAGTCTCGTGACTCGTCAGACGTGTTCTTCGGCGGACGTGACCCTCTGGAAGCATTTTGCCAAGAATCGACAACGAGGGGTGTCGGCCGCCTCGACTAATGCTCAATTGCGACTTCAACGCTATAAGGCGTGAAATGGCATCCAGCCGTAACCATTGTCTTCTCGTGAAGGGGCTGCTTTGTGCCGCCTCCATCATCTCGTAGAGAACGCCTTTGCGGTTTCCTCGGGTTCCTCCTCCAATCCTCCATTGAACGTGCATCATGAAAGTCTCGCCATCATGTCCGCCATCCCGGCATCTTGATCATACTCCTCGAGGAGGGGCCTCACCACGCCCTCTCTAATCGATCGACTTCACCGTGGAAGATCCAACGGCTATAGTTTGGGACGAATCCGTTGTTGTAAATATGTTTACCCATTTCAATCTTCACTTTCGCTTTTTTCTTGTTCTTACATTTGTTGCACGGACCGCGGCATCCGAACAGACCCTTTAGCAGCTGGGCCAAATGCATGTTCCAGGAAAGCATCGGTCCCCCTAACCCATTCAAGACTCTTACTTGCGAAGCCCGTGTACATCCACTCACGGTTATCCATCCTCTGTCATACGCCCATGTCAGCGAGCCACATAAGCAGCAATTGCATCTACACGGCGTTCCTACCATCTAATAGGTGAGGGATAGGTCCTAATCCCACCCGAGGATGCGTAGACAAGGTTAGCATCCATGCTCAGGTCCCGCCCGAGCCGGAATTTCGACAGCACCTCCCCGCTGTTCTCCCGATACACGTCCTGGCGGGGAGAGTGTGTATCCGGAGAACAACGGGGAGGTGCTGCCGAAATTCCGGCTCGGACGGGAGCTGAGCATGGATGCTAACCTTGTCTACGCATCCACGGGCTGTCCAAAAAACGTGGACAATCCGAAACAGATACGGTCGCAGATATGCACAGATGCGCATACCAACGCCCGTATCTCTTTCGGACGGGAGACGCCTAACTGGGTCGCGCTATGTAAGACAACTACAAGGACGGGACGGACGTGATTCATACCTACGGGGTCGGTGGAGACGCGGTGCAGCAAGACCCGCCCACGAGGACGACCGGGGTCGCCGAGTCCCTCCGACAGGTCCTCCTACAAAACAAGGCCAAAAAAAAGTTAGTGTCCACTCAAAATTTCGGCAAACCTCCCCGCGGGGAGATACCCAAAACACGCAAAAAACATGGCACGAAGGCCAACAACCACATGCATATACCGAGAATGGGCACGAAGGCCACCAACCACCAATATGGGCACGAAGGCCACGAACCACATACATATACAATTACTAGTAACCCTACAACTACTACTAACAACTACTTAACTACTAACACTAGTAATACCAAATAGATACTTAACTACTCACTAACTACTACTACTAACTCTACAACTAACACTACTAACTACTAGTACTAACAACTACTAACCACTACTAGAAGGGTAGGGCTTACCTTAACCGCGAGAGCGGGAAGAGCAACTTGTTGGCGGCGGCGGCGTGGATCACCGCATGCGGCCACGAAGAACGACGACCGGTCCGAGGCACCTCCTTCTTCCTCCTCCCCTTCCTCTTCTTCCTCCTCCCCTCCTCCTCTTCCTCTCCTTCCTCTCTTCTTCCTCCTCCTCCCCTTCCTCTTCTTCCTCCTCCCCTCCTCCTCTTCCTCTCCTTCCTCTCTTCTTCCCTTCCCTTCCTCACTCTGCCCGGCCGGAAGAGGGAGCCGAGGGGGGGGCTCGGGGCCGGACCTAGAGGGCCAGACCTAGAAGGCCGGCCGGCGCTGCGGACGCCGGCGGGGCGGCGCGGACTGCGCTCCGGCCGGATCGGCCCGCGGGATCCAGCGGGCGCGAGCGCGGTGGCGGGGCAGGGTCAGCGGCCTTGGCGGGTCTGTGCAGCGGGGGCGGGGCGGATCCGGCGAGGAGAGGGGCGGCGGAGCTCCGCGAGCGGGTAGCGGCGGCGGCGGCGCGGCGTTTCCGGCGGCGTCGGCGGGCGTGGGAAGGGTAGGGTAGGGTAAAAAAAATGAGCCCAAGCGGCTCGTCGGTCCGGATATTAATCGGCTTTGCCGAGTGCCGGGGAAAGGAGGCACTCGGCAAAACCTTTGTTTCATTTTTTCGAGAAAATACACTTTTTTGCGAGTGCCACACGGACGAGCACTTTCGGCAAAGAACTTGTTTCTTAGAGTGCTAAGGCACAACACTTTCGACAAACCGTTCATTTTTTTTTTTTAGTCCCATATTTTTTTGTGTGCCATTAGTACCTAATTACATGTCATATTCACAATTTGGGAGAATTTGAAGGTGTTTTGCTATATTTCATGAATTATTTCCATTTTCTTGCATTTTCTCGGCGACTCCAAATTTGAGCTGCGGTACACGTACATGGAAATAATGGACGTGGTCATTCAAAAAATGTTATTCACCATGTTTGGCGTATTTTTTGGCTAAATCCGGGACTACTTTGAAATTTGAACATTTATGTCTTAGGAACATGTGGAGTCACGTCTTGGGGAAAGGTGTTTTTAAAATCTATAAATTCCAAGCGAAGTTCAAAATTCATCACATGATGAAGTGTGGAGATGTCTTGTCATCTCATGGGATCCCATGAAAAAATTTTGAAAAACTTTTTTAAAAAGTTTTCACGTCGAATGAGATGACAAGACACCACGCCACATCTCCACAATTTTGAACTTGATTGAAATTTGGAGATTTTAAAACACCTTTCCCCAAGACGTGACTCCACATGTTCCTCCCAAGACATAAAAAACGAAATTTCAGGCGAGTCCCCTCGATTTAGCCAAAACATACGCCAAACATGGTGAATAACATTTTTGAATGACCATCGCCCATTATTTCATGTACCCGCAGCTCAAATTTGGAGTCGCCAAGAAAATGCAAGAAAATAGAAATAATTCATGAAATATAGCAAAACAGCGGAAATTCTCCCAAATTGTGAATATGACATGTAATTAGGGTACTAATGGCACACAAAAAAAAATGGGACGAAAAATGTGGTTATTTTTGCCGAAAATGTATGTGGCACCTCCCAAGAAAGCAATATATTTGCCGAGTGCCCGGAAGCTTGGCACTCGGCAAAGAGTGTCGCGCTTGCCGAAAGTGGTTAATACAGAGACACTCGCAAAGGTGACGGAGAGCACGGCCGCTTGTTCCTCGCGGTCCTTTGCCGAAGTGTAATATTTTGCCGACGCACGCACTCGGCAAAAGTGTTGTTTTCCGAGTGCCGCGGCTTCCACGACGGCAGGGCACTCGGCAAAGCCGCTTTACCGAAGTGTTTGGTTGGCACTGGCAAAGGTGTTCTTTGCCGAAAGTGTGCGCGCTTACCGGCGAACCTCTTTGCACTCGCAAAGACGCTGTTTCTTGTAGTGCGTCCATGAAGGCGAAGCTTGGGCGCGGCGAAGAGGCTCGGCTTCGAAGCGAGATTTGCCATGAGGCGTCGGGGAAGAGGCCGGCCTGCGCCGTCTTCAAGACCTCCTCCACTCCCTTCTTGGAGCCGACCGTGAAGTTAACGACGCCCATGGTGGGGGGCGGCGAGGAAGCGAAGGGCGAGGCACAAAGCGAGGAGGAGGGTTGAGAAAGTGGACGTGGTGATGCGGGCATGTGGGAAGACGCCGGGCGAACGTCCCCGGCTTTATATCCCGGACTCACCCCAACGTGGGTGAGCCGGCACGGGCGGAGGAGGAGGGGTCGTGACGCCGTCGGATGATCCAAGTCCCACGGATCACCGACGTGGGCGGTCCCGATCACCCGATCGGTTGAAATCTCATGTTTGGTTTTGACAATTGATGACACCCGGTTATGCTAACCTTCTACTCTAAGTGTGCTTATGAGAAAGGGTAGCATGGTGGACATGGAGCTACATGATCATGGACATGGACGTTGATGATGGACATGGTGGATCATCGAGCTCGAAGTGTTGGAAAGGAAAGGAACCCAGAGATCAAGGCAAAGGTATCTTGATAGGGTTTGCTTTCGTGATCAAGACACTATAGAGAGTGTGATCACATTTAGGATAGATGGCCGACTATCAAGAGGGGAATCATCGGCCAATTCGAAGTGGAAGTGCCTCTAGGTTCAACCTGACTTGCATATGCATTGTGAATCGAGAGCACTAACTTCGCTCCTTGCTAACCGGTGGCGTTCGCTTGGGTTGAAGTTTCTGTCGGTTCTCGACTGTCCGGCCTCTAAGGGCGGACTCCGCAGAGCTAACTTGGAGAAGTAGCAATGCTTTGCTGACCTGTTTTTTAGCGAGGTGCGGATCGCGCCGCTTCAACGGGCGGATCGCCCTCCGCCGGCATTACTTTGACGCCCAACAAGAAGTTGCCGGAGTCTGGCCGGTGGCGAAGGCCGCGAGAGGGCACGGATCGCCCGGCCTCGGGCGGACGTTTACCGCCAGTTTTGCCAACCAACAGATTTGCTGGTTGTTCTGCCGCTGGCTGTGACACCAAGGTCGAATACCGGGCCCTTTGGGCGGACTGTCATAGCTTCAGTTTTCAGTGAAAGGAGTTCTTCCGGGTTCTACTTGCTCGCGGTTTCTCAAAGGGCGGATCGTCCCCGCCCCGGGGCGCATCGTCCGTGCCCTCGCTTTTTTTTCAACAGCGTAGCTGCTGCTCGGTCGGCCCCTGCCGACTGTTAGTGAACGGCGGACAGTCCGGGCCACGGGGCAGATCGCCCGCTGGGCTGCCCGAAAGGTTGGATTTTGAATCCAACGGCTAGTTCCCTCAACGGCGGACTGTCAGGGCTCTATGAGGCGGACTGTCCGCGTATCTCGCAGGAAAGGGCAAACGGCTAGTTTTCGGGGCCACCTCTATAAATAGATGGTTGGCCAGTTGGGGGACTCTCTCTTGCCCATTTGAAACACTCCTACTTGCTATTGAGCTTGAGAACTCCCCCTCCACTCATCTCCTTCTCCTAATTTCGGATCTTAGTGAGATTGAGAGTGATTCAAGTGCATTTGCTTGTTGATTGCATCTAGAGGCACTTGTTCTTTGGAGGAAGCCGCGGGTTCTTGTTTCTCTTGGGAATTTGCTTGGTTCCCTAGCGGCTTGGAGCTTGGTTGAGGTGTTGAGCTCGACCGAGTTTGTTCGAGGCCACACCGGTGGACTTGTGTGGGGGATTGAGCCTTCCCCGCGGGAGATTCGCGAAAGGCATCCATTAGTGGATTGCTCGTGGCTTGTGGATCCTCTCTTGTGAGTGGTTGTTCTAGCTCCCACGGTGGGATTTGGCATCGACCATTAAGCTTGCAACCATCAAGTGAGTGCATCGCCACAACGAGGAGTAGCGTGTCAGCAAACACGTGAACCTCGGTAAAAATCATCGTGTCATTGTTCTTGAGCTCGTTGGAGATTTCTCATTGTACACGGTGATTGGCATCAACCTCTACTCTCCTCGGTGGTATTGTATCCTAACTCAACTTTGCATTACTTCACTAGTTTACCTTGTGTAGTTTGCTTAGCTTGTGTAGTTTGTTTAGGTTGCTTAGTCTTGAGTAGCTCTAGTGGTAGAACTAGTTTAGTGTTCTTGCTCACCTAGGGGTAAAGTAGCAACCTAGTCTTTGCCTGATGCTTAGAGACATTAGAATTGACTTGTGGCTTTCCTAGCTAGTTTGTAGCATCGCTCAATTTGCTTCGCCTCCTTATTTGCTAACAAATTGGTTTAGTGTTGTTGAAGGAAATTTTATTAGGCTATTCACCCCCCTCTAGCCATTAGGACCTTTCATCGGTGACGCCGATCCATGGGACGGTCACGCGATTCGGTGACCTGGCGTCCGAGCCCCCTGACGCCGTGGTTAGGCGAACGACTTTGTGCGAACCCAGTGGGCCCGAGACCACCGCCCAACCGTGAAGAGGAGCGAAGGGGAAGGTGGGCTGGGGTTTAGAGGGAGCCAAGCGGCTTTTTTTTTACAAAAAAATAATTTGGTATTTATGTAGGGCCTATTCAATTCCATTGCCTATGGGCTGAACTCTTTTGTGCGTCGATGAAATCTCATGTTTGGTTTTGACAATTGATGACACCCGGTTATGCTAACCTTCTACTCTAAGTGTGCTTATGAGAAAGGGTAGCATGGTGGACATGGAGCTACATGATCATGGACATGGATGTTGATGATGGACATGGTGGATCATCAAGCTCGAAGTGTTGAAAAGGATAGAAACCCGGAGCTCAAGGCAAAGGTATACTTGATAGGGTTTGCTTTCGGTGATCAAGACACTATAGAGAGTGTGATCACGTTTAGGATAGATGGCCGACTATCAAGAGGGGAATCATCGGCCAATTCGAAGTGGAAGTGCCTCTAGGTTCATGTTGACATTGCATATGCATTGTAGAATTGAGAGCACTAACATCGCTCTTGTCTAACTCTTGTGAAAATGCTAACACGACTCTTCGAGAAGATCTTCGAGGTGTTGGCAAACTTGGACAAGTGGTGGAAGAAGGAACGGAGGAGAAACGATGACTCAAACGTGAAGTCGCTATCGCTTTACGCCTCACACCGGACACCGGGGTGCCCGGCGGCGTCCCCGTGGCCTGCGCGACCGTAGATTCCCGTCCAGAGAGGTCCGGAATCGGGTCTCTAGGCCACCGGCGCGTCCGGTGTGGGCACCTGCGGGCCGGTGGTGGGGTTATTTTTCAACGCAAAACTAGCCGTTGGGCTGGTTTGTCGCTTGTGACCGACCATTTGGACCGGTGCGACCGGTGTTGACACCGGTGCGTCCCGTGCCCGGCCCAGAAGCGGGCTGTTTTGCCCCCAACGGCTATGGCCATGGTGGGAGGCTATAAAAGTGGTGTGGCCGGCCCTTGGGGCCTCCCTCTCGCATTTTGAAACACTGCTACTCTCTTGTGAGCTTGAGAACTCCCCTCCACTCATCTCTTTCTCCTAACTTCGATTCTTGGTGAGATTGAGTGAGATTCAAGTGCATTTGCTTGTTGATTGCATCTAGAGGCACTTGTTCTTCGAAGGAAGCCGCGGGTTCTTGTTTCTCTTGGGAATTTGCTTGGTTCCCTAGCGGCTTGGAGCTTGGTTGAGGTCTGCTGAGCTCGACCGGAGTTTGTTCGAGGCCACACCGGTGGACTTGTGAGGGGGGATTGAGCCTTCCCCGCGGGAGATTCGCGAAAAGGCATCCATTAGTGGATTGCTCGTGGCTTGTGAATCCTCTCTTGTGAGTGGTTGTTCTAGCTCCCACCGTGGGATTTGGCACCGGCCATTAAGCTTGCAACCATCAAGTGAGTGCATCGCCACAACGAGGAGTAGCGTGTCGGCAAATACGTGAACCTCGGTAAAAATCATCATGTCATTGTTCTTGAGCACGTTGGAGATTTCTCATTGTACACGGTGATTGGCATCAACCTCTACTCTCCTCGGTGGTATTGTATCCTAACTCAACTTTGCATTACTTCACTAGTTTACCTTGTGTAGTTTGCTTAGCTTGTGTAGTTTGTTTAGGTTGCTTAGTCTTGAGTAGCTCTAGTGGTAGAACTAGTTTAGTGTTCTTGCTCACCTAGGGGTAAAGTAGCAACCTAGTCTTTGCTTGTGCTTAGAGACATTAGAATTGACTTGTGGCTTGCCTAGCTAGTTTGTAGCATCGCTCAATTTGCTTCGCCATCTTATTTGTTAACAAATTGGTTTAGTGTTGTTGAAGGAATTATTATTAGGCTATCCCCCCCTCTCTAGCCATTAGGACCTTTCAGTCGAGCTATTTCAAAAAAGAATTGACATGTAAGTTCTAATCTGCAACTTAAATCACAACCATACTTTTCTTCATCGCTATGCATTATTTTCTGTAAGCATTATGGTTATGCCACTACTCGAGAAAAATAGTGTGTAGCTATAAAGAATTTTATTTTCTAAATTTTCCAGGTTCCTACCTGAGAGAATCAAAAGGAGCCTTTGTCAAGATTGAGGGGTCAGCAGGAAAATGAACTGACTTCTCTTATCGTCGAGGGTAACTGATATGTAATGGAATCTATGAATTTTCCATGCATAGAAAGCTTTTTTAATCTTTTCAGTCTACAATATTGTTCTGTTTTAATAAAACCGCA